>OX411814.1:4887500-6087500 GCA_948253155.1 Leucoma salicis
GTCATGTAATTAATTTACAATAAGAATAATTTAGCTTACGATTTAAGGCTATACCTAGTTATAGAAGCGACTCCCAGTACACACCCGGTTTACATCCAATCTACATAATATTTTATACGGTATACCTATCTCTCCTCAGAGAGAAGATACTGCCCAACAGTGAGACTAGGGTTGCCAACCGTATTAAAATATATTATATTTTACTAAGTATATTTCTGATCTGCGTACTAAAAGTCTGTGAGGCAACATAATATAAGTACGCAAAAATACTATTTTCTTCACAAATAATACTGTTTTTTTTTTTGGTTATAATTTGAAATAGCGAGAAGAAACCGAAGTAGTATCATTAATCATAAATGAGCATTATATTACTTAAAAAAATGCATTTGATTAAGTATATACTAGCCTTTGCCCGCGGCTTCGCCGCAGACAAAAGCTAGTTTTTGGGTTATATCTCAGGTTCTCGATATAGTAGGGGGATAAAATGTATACCAGTTTTTAAGCCTAATCAAGAGCTATTAAATAAAAAAGTTACATCAAAATCCGTTCATTACTTTTTGCGTGATGCGCGAACAAACAAACAGACAGACAAAAATTCTAAAAAAATTGTTTTGTGTTTAGACATGCCTATATAGCCTATTACACTCATTTTTACTCAAATATCTTAAATGTACAGACACAGCTCTGTTACAGCTTTATAATAGTATACCTAGATACGATACTAATGCAAGAAGTTCAAAAAATATAGTTTTTATAAAAAATAATAAATATCAAATGTATGTCTATTTTTTGTTTTTCCGATAATATACTATACTTTTTTGAAGTGTACTATATTTTCATATAATTCAAATACATAGATATATTTCGCTAAAGAAAAGTTGGCAACCCTAAGTGGTGCTTCACTAATGTTTTAATAATAACAATTGGATTCATTCATAAAATGTACCAACCCACAATATTATGCAGTTTAGTTGATACTAACTCCATAAAAATTCTGGCATAATATGATCATTAACAAAATAAAAAAAGTAAGCGCGTGCGGTCGATGTAAGTATCTACGAATACATTCGTGCTTATTTCAACTATGCTACGAGTACATTAGTGCTTAAGTCAAAGATGAATCGCTACGAGTGATCCGTTTGCCAGTGTAATGCTACTCATATATAACATATGTTAAGTCAGGAGTTAATTCCATTGAAACTATAAATGCTTACAATTGTATGTGTTTCAACATAACAATGCGTAAAAGGTTTTATAACCATAAAGTGCCCATACAAATTTAATGATGTGTTTTTAAGACGCGTGTTAATTTTTGTACACGTAGACTAGTTGTTACTCCGCGGTTACCGAGTCATGAAATTATAATTATTTTATGTACGTACCGTTATCACGCGGTAGTATCGTATGCCTAATTTGGTATCGAAACAATCAAATGAATACAAAATGTATAGGACGAACTGAATCTAACTATTCATAGCTATGCGGCATAATGATTTTACGACAACTTAGAAGAAGCTAACTTTAAACATTCCTCTATTGATTTAAAGGTATGTTTTAATAAAAAAATTCTATTTGAACCTGGTTTTGACCAAGTATTGGAACCTAAGAGTACCCACCCTAATAAAAAAATCTTGGTTATGAAAGAAACAATTTCATGGAAAAATAGGAAACACGCTCATACATGGAATGTTATATTTAACTCACTATATACAGTATATTAAGTTCTCGCCCATTTCTTACTACGTTTAAATAACTTTAAATCGAGATGAGCTCTTGTTGCGCAACAACTCGATTAAAAATTAAATTCGAAAGTAGATTTATTGATCTACGACTTCCGAGGCTGCTAAAAGGTTATGTCGGACTGTGCCATAGTCATGACACGGTGGTTTAAATGGCTTGGTCACGCAGTATCGTCATGGATTGTTGTACCTCCAATAAATATTTGATGTACAATCAATATTTAATATATCTACTTACTGCATTTTTTTTAAAGTGTGATGAGGAACTAAGAATCCGAACGTTATCATTTGAATTTGGAATTTGATACTCATTTGTTATCGTTTTTTTCCATCCGCATTCCTAGTTATTTTCGAGTCCATTAGCGGCGGTTACCACTTACTATCATCAGGCGGGTCGTGGCTCGTCTGCCGCCATAGGCAGTAGAAAGAAACAACTTAGCAGCCTATAGGTACTACATTATGCTCTTCTTTTAGATAGGTTTTCATTAGGGTACACAGCTAGATTATCAAAAAACGAGTGTATGGTCTTTTGTTTAGTACGAAATAATGATTTTGAAAATAATTATCTCGTTAGAAGTTTGTACGGATTTTGATAAAAATGAAAGAGAATAATAAAATTAAGAAAAAAAAAATAATTGAATGCAATTGAAATCATAGTATTATGTAAATATGCAGTAGAAAGTATTCGTCTACGTTCCGATAATTTAGAGGCCTGCTGTATTGATCTTAATAAAATTGTCATTAATGCTAAGACTAATTAATTCGAATGTTGTGGTGTGCTATAAGACTATCTTCCTAATACTAAGTGGGGTTTCAGAAATGTTATAAGATAAACAAAATGAGTACTTAATTTCTACATTATCTTATTATCCTCATACTAGGGGGGAAATATACTGGCCACCAAAATCCGAAACGATATGTCAATTACCAAATTCTTGTACAGTGTGGTGCTTACTCTCGCTCGCCGTGTCGGTGGTAAATAACCACACAAAACTATTATGTTTAGATGCTTACGTGATGATAAGCGATATAATTATGTGGAGAGCTTGAATAAATTAAATTATTTCTAGCTATGGGTTTCCCTATGAATGTATTTTATATACAACTGGCAGACCCGGCCACGCGATACTGTGGCACACATAATTCATTCGTTCATTTTACAATAAAAAAGAAAATAATCTGAATAAAGGATATCCTATCTTTTAAGTTGGAACAAATCACACATTTTGAAAAAAAAATATGAAAGTAATTTTGGAGTTCATCGCGGACAAACACTGTGAAAAGGAATTTTTATATCTCCTCTATTGTAAATAATGGATAACCCGTTAATTGGTGGTAGCCCTGAAATCAAGCTGCAAGAAAATCGTGTTTTTATTTTAAGGTTGCCAACGGTGTAAAAATGGAACATATATGTATTTTTTTATTATTTTACTTTTTAGCTCATTCATTTGGCCACCATTCCAACAAAGTAACTTATTTTTATGTACTTTTTTGTATCTGACACCTGGATACTTTTATAATTTTACTTCATACCAATAAATCATTGAGTTAAGGGAAATCCAGGATCAATAAAGCAGGGAAGCCTGTGAAAACCCCATCGATCACCATCTGTGTGAACACAACGTTCGTTACAAGTCAACGTCCAGTCAAGTGTCCTGTGTTATCATTATGAATCTCTGCGGCCATCTTTTTTCAAAGTTCGGTTCGGCATAGTGCTTTGGTTTCAATCAGTTCCACTGCCTAGTCGTACAATAGATACATATTCATGATGCAAATTTAACACAATATCATATTGATTTGTTACACAAATTGAGAAGTAATTTGTTACTACAATGATAATATGCACATGGGTAAATATTGTATGAGATGAAAAAACTACAGAGGCAATCTATATCTATATCTCGGGTTAGGCCAGTTCCAGACTATGAGAGTGACGAAACAGATTGCTCTTCTGTTTGAGCACATATTCGTGCACTATAATATATCCTGGGTAATGTCTGTTGACACTGTACAGTGATCGCAATTCGGTCTGGAGACCATTATTATTTTTCCTTTTTATTTTTTTATCCTAATATTTTATACATTTTTAAACACATTATAAAATACATAACTACACACAAATACACTATTACAATCCTCAAAGTTTTTGTAATCCTCAAAGTAATATCCAAAAGGACCTTGTTTAGTCTAGTCAACAAGTGCCTTTTAGGTCAAATTTTTTTCGCCGGCTCCTAAAAATATGGTTTCTGAGGTGTCATTCAATTCGGAATCGCATGTAGAAAGTTTTTGAAAAAATTCAAGATGCGTTCGCAAAAATTACAAAAGTTATAAACAATTAACTAAAAAAGAAAAGGGGTTTGGTTTTTTGCTTATATCTCAAAAACTATTTGACATATTTCAAATCTATGAAAAGATTCAAAAAGAGAAGGAAATTTCCTAAAAAAATGTCCCAACTCCCGAAACGGTAGTACCTACTTACTATTTATAATGTTTACCAAGGGCACTCGAAGTCGAACTTGCAATGTTAACATTCAAGCTACATGAAATTGTTAACTAATGTGTCTAATTGAAAAATCACGATATTTTTTTTTTTGCCGGTGGATGGTGTATTATTCGCTGATCTACCCTGTAGGTTTCGTAATTTTTTCAAAATAAAATTTTAATATGTTTAAATAATATTTTTTGTTGAAGTGCAAGGATAAGATAAGCTACTGTTTATCCCGGAAAAATAGAGGGCTCCTAGGGAATGGCTATTTTTGTGATTGATGTAACTTAGATAAGAGATGGAGAATTGTCTCCAGGTCTTCGAAAAATGTTTTAGGATATACTACTCTGTCAAGAAAATACCGGGAAAAGATCAATAATACACAAAATTTTTGTTATTCATCCAAATTTATTTTATCACCTTCAAAGTATGCTCCTTCAGAAACGATAGACGCCAATGAATAATCCAATCATCAAAACATTTTTTAAACGCTGTTTCCGGAATTGAGTTCAGTTCTCGCCGCGAATTCTCCTTTATGTCTTCTACCGATTGAAAACGGGTGCCACGAAGTGGTAATTTGAGTTTAGGAAAAATAAAGAAGTCGGCTGGAGCCATATCTGGTGAATATGGTGGTTGCTCGATGGTATTAGTTGAGTGTTGGGACAAAAATTCATTCACAATGAGGGCCTTGTGCGAAGGCGCATTATCGTGATGCAAAATCCAAGAATTTTCTTTCCACAAATCTGGCCTTTTTCGTCGAATTTGCTCTCTTAAACGCTGCATAACGCTCAAATAATATTCTTTATTTACCGTTTGACCTTCTGGCAAGAATTCCGAGTGCACAACACCGCGATAGTCAAAGAAAACAGTCAACATGACTTTGACTTTTGATCGACTTTGGCGTGGTTTTTTCGGTTTCGGTTCAGTTGGCAGTCGCCATTCCGAAGCTTGTTGACTAGTTTGCATGTCAAACTCGTAAACCCACGTCTCGTCACTAGTAACAATGCGTTTCATTAATGTTGGGTCGGAATTGACTCGTTCTAGCATGTCCTCAGCGACTCTTATGCGATTGAGTTTTTGGAGAAAATTCAGGTCTTTTGGGACTAGCCGAGCGGAAACATGTTTCATACCCAAGTGATTATTTAAAATGGTACGGATCTACTCGTGAGACACAGAAAGTTCGGCGGCTATCTCTCTCAAAGTTGAATGAGGATTTTCAGTCACTATTTCCTTCACTTTTGCAATGTTAACTTCAGTTGCAGACGTTGATGGCCTACCAGAGCGAGGCAAATCTACCATCACATCTCGACCGCTTTTAAACGCTTTGTACCACTCATAAGCACGTGTTTTTGATAAAGTCGATTCACCGTAAGCCTTTTGTAACATTTTCAGTGACTCCGAACACGAAATTCCATTGGCGATGCAAAATTTAAGACAAACTCTTTGTTCGATGTTTTTGTCCATTATGAAATTCGCAATACACACTAGATATGATATAACTAAAAACAGTCCTGTATTTAATATAAATAACAGATGCAACTCAAGCTCCGCGCCAAAATGGATAACAGTAGTGCCAATCTAACAACAACAAAAAAAAAAAAATTTGAATTTGGAACCATAAACAAATCATCCATTCCCAATACTTTCTTGACTTAATGTATTATTAATACACCAATAATCTATTATCTAAATTTCAGACAATTTTTTAACACAAAATGCGCAGTCAAATGCTTAAGAAATATATAAAAAAAATATATTTTTTTTTTATTAATTTAGGGTTTACAGTCTTACTCTGTACATTGGCAACTGTCCAACAGTCCTCATAATATCATCCCCCAATTGTACGCTCAATGATGTAAGAACGCCTAGCAGTGACATGTACTTACATTACATGGGCGGTGATGATTGAATAGATAATTACATATTATAAAACTATTTTAGACACTCACGTCCTTGTTTTAATATAAGTTCTTTAGTTTGACTACATCGACCTCTCAAATCTCAAGGTGCAATTCTGTATACAGTTGTAAACCGCTATATTGCAAACTAATTTGACGCTATGACACATTTAAAAGATTGCTGATAACGAGCAACGTGGCCGACGGCTATCAACAAATCGGATGTTTCCTACGGGGATCATCGGTTAGGACGTCTCAAAAACGTCGCCGACAGCGGGCACTAGATTTCAACTTTTGCAGTTAAGACATAGAAATGTCATGGACATAACATAACATTTTTTGGATCTCTATGATCCAAAGGTTTCTTTCCGTTGTGTAGGTAGGTGTATGTTCCAATAGAATTTACTTTATAACTACAAGCATATCTGGGGAAAAATATAAACGCACACGTCATATTGGGGTTGCACCACAAAATAATCCAGCTAACATAATAACAAAATTAGGAAATTACTTAAATAATAATATAATTAGGATAATTAAGTAATAATGTCAAAAAATACGTATATTTCACCGTTAATCAATATTATTTGAGAACACGCCTTGATTAATATAAGACGTTTATATTGTCAGTCCCAATTGTGTAATACCAGTCAACGACTCGCCTTTTTTGTTTCTGTTTAGGCGGGACAAAATCTACCTAACCGCACAAGTCGTTCGGGGCAACGAACAGGGTAGTGTGGCGAGTCGTAAACAAATTACTTGTGAAAGTGAAAAATGAGAGTTTTCTTCGAGCGGGATTCGAACCTACCATTACGGAGAAGAGCTTTAGACCGCTAACCCATCGCAGTCACCGACGGTGACCCCCAATATCCACTTCACAATTGCTTTTATATGTCTTAGTAAATCTGCTTGTTTGTTCGCGCATCACGCAAAAACTACGGAACGGATTTTGATGCAACTTTTTTATTTCATCCATCCATCCATCAGGCTTTTAAAGTCCACTGCTAGACATAGGCCTCCTCAAGAATGGGGGAAAGTGCCGTAATCGCCACGCTTGGCAGGCGGGATGGCGATCGCAGTGGATGTTGTTAATAATCAAAGGACTCCTTTGATTATTACCCACTCCCTCGGTATTCCCTCAGTCGGCTCTTACGACTCCCATGGGTGGAGAGGGGTGGGACAATTCTAAAGCTAGCCCCACACGGCACTTTTTTATTTGGTAGCTCTTGATTAGACTTAAAAACTTGTAAACATTTTATCCCGCTACTATATCGGGAACCTGAGATATAGCCTAAAAACTAGCTTTTGGCTGCGGCGAAGCCGCGGGCAAAGGCTAGTATAAAATTAAAATAAGAATACAGCTTAGTGCTACAGTAGGTGGTAGGTAGTGTACGTCTCAATTAACACCAAGCATAACAGTAAAGCTTATTACAGCTGGTTTAAAATATCTGCACTTGTGATTGTAACAGACAAATGAAACGTATCGATTCGTTGAATAAGTACCTAGACATAATAGCCATGTTGCAACCGAGAGGTCAAGGCGGGTTAAGCTTTATTTTACAAACTATACTCATGATGATTATGTTTGATAAAATTAGGTCTAGTGAAGTGGTGGGGAATCCTTGAATTCATGCAGGTCAATATGGATCATTCTCCTTATGCAGGTACTTCTGGTGACCGGATGAGTTTAAACTCAAAATCTTAAGTGTACAGATTCGTTTCAGGTTTGCTAAAAAGAGCGCTTGATGCCAATTGCCAATGCATCCGCTGCGGCAGGCTCTTGATGCCTGCTCATCGGCAAGGAATAATCAAGAGTCGAAGATACCTTATTCACTCAAAATACTTTCAAGCATGACACACTACTAGTTACTTGATTATTATGAAGATCTTTGAGATACAAGTGATAGATTCAAAGTACACATTTTTTCTCGTATAAATAAGAATATTGTTTTAATCAATATCGCAGCACAAACAAAATTTTCCAGTGAACTTATCAGAAATACAAATACATAAAATGTGTTGTTATCGAAAGCATATTCAAAATGTCATAACATCGTAAAAACAAACAAAAAAGTTTATAATAACGAAATCTAGTCGTCATCGCGTAAGCATAATGATGCACTATTAATAGTAGATAGGCTAGAGAAGATGTAACGTCTGTCATTCGAAATTGGTATATAGTTTTCGTCAAACAGCGGACGGGCCATTGAGGCATCACTTTTGGCACTCGTCTGACGCCCAGAGGCAGAGGGTCGCGTCCAATACTTTCAGTATCGTATCGCCGTCGTCGCCGCCCCGTCCGCTGTATAACGAATACTCAATCAGCCACTCTATTCTCTGGAATAACGCTTAGCGACTTTCGCCTTCTTTAGATGCACAATAAATAATATAGTTAAGAAATTCAAACTCGCTCACTAAATTGCTGGGAGATCAGACAGTATTGAGAATTTTCGACTGACAAACATGGTTTATATCATCAGCTTGTGAAGCCAGTCAACCCTCGTACTAGGCAAGCGTGGTGAACTATAACTGAAATCATGTCACTCTGAAAGGAGACCCGTGCCGAAAACAATAGAGCAGTAATGGGCTATATAATACTTTCTGATATTGGTTTAATATCTTAGCGCATCCCCGTATGTTCTTCTTGGTAGTAATTTTGACACACGTAGGAATGAGATTGTGGTCACGACATCTCTTCAAGAAATTCAAGGATGTTACATATCTTGCGCGCTTAGTCTTGAGATATTCCAATCGCCGTATTTCGAGGAGACTTCCCTAAAAACCTCACCTGTGGTCCCCCGTTTCTACAAGCGGTACGTAGATGACACTTTCACTATATTACCATCTGATAAAGTAACCGTATTTCTAAACCATCTGAACTCCATCAATCCTAAAATTCAATTCACTATGGAACTGGAGTCAAATAACTCTTAAGCTTTCTTAGATGTTATGGTAATCCGTAACCCTAACAACACCTTGAGTCATACAGTGTATCGAAAGAAAACCCACACTGATAAGTACCTGAATGGAGAGTCTCATCACCATCCTTCACAGTTGGCTACCGTGTCTAAATCTTTGTTTCAGAGAGCACAAGGAATCTGTGATAAAGAACACCTGGCTGGGGAGTTGCAGCATGTAAAGAAAGTTTTACATGCTAATAAGCTGCAGGTTCCACGCCGCCGTCACAGAAACCGAGTGAAGCCACCCACAGTTGAGCACCTCCCTGAAGTCCTGCCCTATGTTAAAGGAGTCACTGACAAGATTGGCTACATTCTCAAAAAAGCTTCAATCAAAACCTACTATAAGCCACTCAAAAGAATTAGTCAATTTTTACCACCTGTCAAGTGCCATATACCTTTACAGGATGCAGGAGTACACAAGCTGGATTGTGATTGTGGTCTCTCCTAAATTGGGCAAACAAAGAGATCCATAACAACTCGGATTAAAGAACACATAGCTGATGTGAAGCACCGTCGCTATACAAAGTCTGCAATTTGTGAGCACACACAGGACCACACCCGCCATTACATTAGGTTTGACAAACCTCAAATCCTCGCAAAAGAACATCGATATCGCTCCAGAATGATACGTGAGGCTATTGAAATTAAGAAACATCCCAATTTGAATAGAGAAGACGGCTGGGTCTTACCATCAAGCTGGAACCCTGTGATAGGCCTCACCAAACAAAATACAAGAAGGCACACCACAAGATTGCAAGACACAGTTAGCGCTTATTGTGTAGACAAAACCCACAGTAGTGATTAGTTTTAGTTATTGCTTTTTAAAAAAAAATTTTTTGGCAAAATCAATATATTTAATAATATAAACTAATAACCAAGATTGTCTTCTTACTGGTAGTAATTGGTAGTTTATGGTAGAATATTTGAGCACTAAATAAAAACAAAAAATTTTAGTTTAAAGAGGAGCATTATACTCATTTTAATATACTAACTTAGTCTCATACATTGTAAGCATGAAAAATCTGAAGTAAATATTTTAATTGTGTTTCTAAACGAATATTAGGTGGGTTAAAATAAATAAACCAAAAATTTTGTAAAATCATATACTATGGGTAGATGAGACCGTTGAAATAACATATCAGCCTTGGACGTCTATCATCTAAGTCCACCCGTGATCATGAATGCTGTTAAGTATTCGAAACGTTAGGATAGTAGTAAAATCAAGTAAACGCGATAGATTCCGTAAACGAAGTTTTATTTCAAAAAGTAATGGGCTAGCTAATAAAAAGATTTTCTACGCGAAACGTATGAATAATATCTCTTATTTCAAAATAATATCTCTTTCAAAGATGAATATAAGTACTATATAAAGATATTTGTTTAGATTAGCTTAGAAAAAACCAAATAACTGTATAATTGCCGGGCCTCGTGGCGTAGTCGGTAGTGTATACAGACTTCCGTGCACGAGGTCGTGGGTTCGATTCCCACTTCCAATTATTTGTGTGATGAACACAGATATTTGTACTGCGTCTGGGTGTTTTCTATCTATTATATGTAAATATGTATTTACAAAACAAAAGGTAATATATGTATTATATGTATATCCATAATCTGATAGGTAACCATAGCACAAGCGCTACGCTTAGTTTGGGACCAGAGGACGTTGTGTGAAATGTCCGTGAATATTTATTTATTATTATTTATTACAAATTACAAAATAATCAAGAAAGAAAAATTATATTGACAAAACAAGCCTTTTATGTTTCATAACTACGAACGTGGAAAAAATCCTTGGCTTAAGGCAGTAAATATTTTTCAAAGCCTACAATGCCAAAGAACCACGTAACTAACCGATAATTTAATATACATGTGTCTGAAGCTTATCAGTCGTTATGGGGCACTAATCGTGTGGTATGAGTGAGTGGAGCCAGCGATGACGTCCATTCTGCAAAAGCCGTATATTAGTTAGTTATTATATGTTTTGCTTATCGCGACGTTATTGAATCAATTAATTCTGACAGACGCGTTAACCCGGATTTAAACATATGCTTAATGTAATATTGCAAATGCACATCGGTATGTATACCAAACTGAGTTGTTAGCAGCCGTTTTGGATAAACAATAAAAACAAAATTCTGACCTCAAATGAGCCTCATTGAGCAGTAAACAAAATTATGTGTTAAAGTTTTTGGACACTAATAATAACGTCTGAATCGGGCGGACTGATGCATTATCTATCGAGGTTTCTCTCCAAATAGTTAGTTGATCGATCTATACAACACCAATCTGGTTAAACGGGTGGGTGTTCGCATACGTATAGTTTGTTCGGTTTATTTTTATAAGACGAGGTATCACATCACAACGATATCTACTGTCTCAACTAGTGTTTCATTGTTAAATAGGCTCTAGTTCCTCCCAAATTGGATTTTATTAATTAATTTTATGTGCCAATATACATACGTTGCGACTTTTTCGTTGAAATTGAATAGTGAATAATGCAAAGAGCTTCCGTGTATATATAATGCAAGCGAATTATAGCGTAATAAAATGGCTGTCGCGTTGATATTGAACCAGACACCACGTCACGACATTGACGCGCCACTACTTAGGGGTGACGCTTCACATTGCGTACGTGAAGACTACCACCATGAAAGAGAGGAAAGGAAATCCGTTACAAAATCGTATCATAGACTCGTATAAAATGGCTGAATACTGAGTTTGTAGAACAGCGCGATTATATCGAAATGCTTTTTTTATAGTAACAAATATTGGTGAATAAATTAGGATATATTTCCAAACAGCGCTATTGTGTATTTTTGTGTTACATTTATGTTAATTAATTTAAGTACAAGATAAACGCGACAATCTTTTGACGTATGATATACCCATCCATCATGATCATGCATACAATTCCTTTAAAATTTCCTATGAGGAGATATCCTAATTAATTTTGATGTATGCAGGATTTACTATATGACGGATTCTAAAAACGTTACATATAATTATACAGTAGTGATACCCACATGAGAATTAATCGCATTTATGTATTATAAAAATAATTTATTTTATTATTAATTTTAACTCTCTGCTATATGCATACGATGCGGACCTATTAGCAGTCTGCGACTGGCCTGCAAACTAGTAAAAGTAGTGACAGAAGATTATAAGAAAAGAGGTCTACGTGTGAACCAAAATAATGGTATAGAGACAAAGAGTAAATGAGGAAAACCGAGTGAACGCAGCATTGGGACAAATTCTCGGCAGCCACCACCTCAGCTAGAAAGCACGTATCGCAATAAACAGCGCAGTACTTGTCCCAACGTTTTTATATATGGAAGCGAGAGTTGGGTATATAGGTAAAAGAGCATGAGAGTAAAATCAATGCGGTCGAAATACGATCTTTGCGGAGAATCTGTAGAGCGAGGCTGACTGACCGCATTCGTAACGACGCCGTTAGAGAGCGAGTAGGTATGAAAGAGAGTATTGGTGTAAAGATGCGAAAGGGAACGAAAGAAGTCCGCTGTCAAACTGTCAACTTATAGATATCACCTTTTGGTCACCCATCTGATGGTAGCCGAGTAAAAGTTGCTTAACCTTGCCGTTAGTTCGAGCGGCAAGTGTACAATCATGATTGATAAAATAAAACTAGGGTAAAAAACGAAGTTTGTCGATTTTTATCGAGACACGAGACACCATGTGAATCACATTGATAATAGACATGGTTTAAACTGAACCAAACTTATAACGCTTTACCAGGCATCGTGTCGTCTAGTGACGTCACGCATAATATAAACAGTAAAACAGCTGCACATAGATGTGACTTCACACTTTAAATACTATGCGTAAATTACTTTAAGCCATTTACTTGGATGACCACACAAGTTTTCTGGCCACGTAGATATACGAACATTTACAGAATAACGCTTTTTGCAGCTCAAACTAGGGTTATGTTCGGCGCACCACTGAACTAATGTCTAGTTCATTGTAGTCCGCCAATACAGGCGGAGAGATGGCACACGGAAGGTTTAGTGTACACTATCCTGCTTGTTACCCCGAAAGAGCGGTTACGTATTTTCCCTGCTTTTCCAAAATGTTTTTTTTTTTGTCGAAGTTAAGTTGAAAACGAAAAAAAAGATTTTTCAATGGCCTATCATGTCACAGACAGATTTGAGGACTGTTGCTCGTCTTACGATGGTACTGCATGCTTTATTTTACGTCCACAGCCTCTTACAGCATCAGTGATACTGTGGATGGAGAAACCTGAGACAGGTCGGATACTCCGTGTTCACATTACTCTGAGTAGATATAACAGAAGGTAGAAAGTTAAATGCCCTGTAAAGACGTGTAGAGACAACTAGAGGAATGACGCGTGTATATTTTTTTTGCGTTTTAAATCTGTACCATCGCACACGAAAAATTTACTGCTAACTAGGGATGAGCCGAAATTCGTTTTACATTCGGTTTAACCGAATTTCGGTGGCTTGAACCGAACTTCGGCATTCGGCCGAAATTCGGTTTTAAATGCCGAACATTCGGTAAAAGAAAAAAGTAAGGTTTCCATTAAAATTTAGAGAAATCAAATCTGTCATGAGAAATAAGTCACATATAACAATACTCTAAAGTAATTTAATCAAGGTCAGTTGTAGTACGTTATACTATAATTATTACAGATAAATCTCAATAAAATAAGATAAAAAATAAAATAAATTAAAAGGTATACATTAATTAGTATTTTTCATAATCCAAGTTTTTATGAATCAATAAACCTAATAATTTGAAATACTTCAAATTATTAGGTGTCAAATACTTTGACACCCTTACACTGTTTCTTATTTTTGCAACGTTGTCTTTCATAAAAAAATACACACAGAACACGACGTGTTATTCTCGAGAAAGCACACACCGAAGTTCGGCCGAAAATCGGCCGAATTTTATATATTTACCGAATGTTCGGCCGAAGTTCGTATTCGGTTAAAATCACATTCGGCCCATCTCTACTACAGACTAAAATTTATTCTATGATTAGTTCATATGAGTAACTCATTCCTATCATATAGATTTATCCTATGAACCTGCAGCATAGGATAAATCTTAACTACATACAAATTAGGCAAAGGTTTGTATAGTGTCAAACATATTAAACATGACAAATTCATCCCTTAGAGAAAGATTCTACATAATAAAGGTCAATGAACCTCTGCTCTCATTGATAAAGATGAGCTTTGTTTACATAACAATTATATTGAAACAAAATTGAAACTGGTTTTATTATAAGTTTGCATGACATTAGTTATGTATCAAAGAGGCACTCATTAATATAGGACTTTGTTATTAAATCACTTGATTTGCATTATTGACAAAAATTTTAATGGATATAGGGAATTCTAAATTTTAACATTAAAACATTGTTTTTTTAGTGTGTATGGTAATAGACGAGACACGCGCTACCTGATGGTAACTGGTAACCGTCGCTCTTGGAGTTAATAATTGTCAATTATTATTGTCAAACCGATGCTCACCATATCATTTCGTAAATATGAAATTAAGAATAAACGGCTATCGCCTGCTAAAACCAATACACACCAATGTGCTTAATGGCCGGTAACACGAGAGATGATGGTACCAACCCGCTCCGGTTCGACAGCCAGTGAGTACTACCACTTGGTACCCTACCACCAATAATGCAATGGATGATAATTGCTTACTTCCCTTAGTCGCCTCATACTACACCCGTGGGGAAGAATGATGTGGTGACATTTGTATTCTTAGTCCTGTCGCTCAAATAATTTTATTAATCATTAAATTCTCAGAATATCATGTGTGGCAAAATGAAGACAATGTGAAGGAAACGATGTCATATTGTGGTATAACAGAAATGGTACATCTAATTATGAAAGTAGAAAAAAAACCTAAGCTGGGTATGATGATATATCTTTTCCATTTAGGATATCTATAGATACGATAAAACCAATACATATTGTATCGTAAGCCTAAACTGCAGTTCTGTTCTCTCACAATCTTATCACGTGACTTAGAACTGACTAAGATCAATTACGTAATGAGATTACCAATAAATAACATAGCATTTCGAAAAATACAACACTGCACGAAGGATTAATCCTTGTATTGCGGGGGGATTTACAAACATACAATTCCACGGACACAAAGTACATCCAGACTCAGAACAACCATTTGTGGATCACATAAAGAGTTGTCCTGTGTGGGAATCAAACCCACAACACTTGCACGGGAAGCCGGTATCTAATCCACCCCGCCATCAGTGCAGTCATTTTTCTATTATCCTCGACTGACCCATGTGGTGAATATACCATAAGGTAATTGGCAGAAAGACTCAGGTTACAAGCAACAAAATGAAATACAAGACAACATACTTCTTAATTTTCCTGCTCATCCTGTCATAATGAACAACCTACTAAGGGTAGAAGCATGTCTGGAGATTTTAAGAAATAGAAAGCTTACTGCAATGGTTTTGCTTACCCTTAGGAAATCTTATCAGCATACATTCCTTGAATAGACACTAATCAACAATTAACAGTCATGAGCTGGATTTGAACCTACATCTCCTGGAATAACGTTCCAGATGCTTTGCCAATTCAGCCATTGCGTGAATTGCTTGAGACTGCGAATTTAGATAACACATTCCTTCTTGATGTGAAACATTAGGAATGAATGTAAATAAATAAATAAATATTCAAGGACATTTTTCACACAACATCCTCTGGTCCCGAACTAAGCTTAATGCTTGTGCTATGGGTACCAGATTATGGATATAATACATATATTACTTTTTTTTGTAAATACATACACATAATAGATAGAAAACACCCAGACACAGTACAAATATCTGTGTTCATCACACAAATATTTGTATGTGAAACATTAAGAATGAATGTAAATAAATAAATAAATATTCAAGGACAATTTTCACACAACATCCTCTGGTCCCAAACTAAGCTTAATGCTTGTGCTATGGGTACCAGATTACGGATATAATACATATATTACTTTTTTTTTTGTAAATACATACACATAATAGATAGAAAACACCCAGACACAGTACAAATATCTGTGTTCATCACACAAATATTTGTCCTGAGTAGGAATCAAACCCACTACTTCGCGCATGGAAGTCGGTTACATTACCGACTACACCACGAGGCCCGTCACAATGTGTTATCGAAATACGCAGAAATCCAAAAATCTCTTTTTTTATGCAGCAACTTTTGGCAGAACAATGCATTACATAGTTTAACTAACACAGTATCATTGTGTAGATAGTGTTTTTGCATTATTATTTATTTACACACTTGGTAAATAAATACACAGTTCATTCAACTCTGATTGCAGCAAATCATAAATTGACTTTGATAAAATTTGGATGCTAGATTATGATGTCTTACTTTGTCTTTGTGGACTTCAGAATTGGGTCACATAATTAACATATTTCACTCTAGGGCACAGTAATTATGTAAAAAAAACATAGCATCACGCCTGTATCTCAACAAGGTGTAGACAGAAGTGTATTACAAACCCATTAATTATATTTATGCAATAATAGCTATCCTACAAGAAACATCCATTTTCTCACGATAAAAAGTAGCCTATGTACTTTTCTGGGTCTTTGACTATATGTATGCTTAAACTTCATGATTGATTAAGTAGTTACAACATGAAAGCGTAACATACAAACGAAAATTATAATACCAGTATCAAAGTAAAGACAGAAGAGAAGTAGAACTGACTGACTGCATATTTTATGGAAGAAGTAAAGAAAATGTATATAAGTTGGTAAATTTCAAGTGTTTGGTTATCTCTCTGTTCCTGTTTCATCATGTCTGTAACCATGTGGATCTATCTTTCCCTTGAATGTTTAACATTTTATCTATTCCTCTTCCTTCTGACTTCAAATCTCTTTTACGTTATGTTGACTCTCCGTTTATACATACAATCAGCGATTTTATTATCAACAGTAACATTAAATTATGATCTTCTTTTCTACGTCTGCATTTTCGATTTATTCATGATCTTTCACAAAGCCAAAGTTTAAACAAAAAAAAATATATTTACCAATTCATTAAAAAAAAAAAAAAAAAAACCTGACATTGGCAAAATCATCGGGACCGCCAGAATGAAGAATTGAATTGAATTAACATTTTATAATAACTCATACAATAGTACCAAAAAAGATGTAAAAGAATTGAACATCACAACTAATATATCTATAGATAGTATAAAATAACGTTTATCTATCTGTGTGTCTCTGTTTCTTTGCCGATAGTACTAAACCTTGCACAGGATTTTAAAATGTTTTACTGTTGTTTAGACAAAAAAGAAAGAAAGGAATTCGATTTTTTCGAAAGAAGAAAATTTACTACAAGCAGGACACCAATCTGCTTCCCTTCCAATAAGCGGAAGTGCTCTGAACCGCTAAACTATTACAGTCACCAAATCTCCACTTTACATTTATTTTTAGATATCTTTAAGCCCGAAAGAGTACATAAAGAAATATAGAAATTCAATGTTTTATACCTAGCAACAGCAGGTCCTAGTTAAAAATGCATTTCAAATATGAATAAATTCCAAGCCCTAATCAAAATAGCAATGGAAAAAATCCAATAACAATTTAGTATGTTTCATCCCACTAATCTAATAACACAAGGTTTGAAAATCTGAAATCGAAAATAACAGTCATGAGCAGGATTTGAACCTGCATGTCTTGGATAACGTCCCAAATGCTTTGCCAATTCAGCCATGATGACAATTGCTTGGGACTGTGAATTTCGATAACATATATTTCTTAATGTTTTGGGTGATGCTGCACACTAAACTATGTTAAGTAAAGTTATTATATTGGCATTTGTTTTATTTTAATGTGTGCAAATTTTGTAACTGTGCTGAGCTCGAACAAATTGGTGAAACTCTTTAAAAGATTCCATTAATTAATACAGGTTAATTTAATAAATGCACATTAAAAAGAAATGTATAAAAGACTGACCAGCTGCTTCAAGCAAGGCTTCAAGCCGTGCCTGCATCTCTGGGTCAACAGCTCGGTCTGCATCCTCATGTGTCAGGAGGAACTTGGATGGCTCAGCTCCACCAACTTCTTCATCCATTTCCGCCTGTCATTAAAACAGATAATAATGTATTTTTTTGTTTTTTATACACTTAATAATTCGTTTTTCTAAATTGATAAAGTTAAAGATGTAAATATGGGTTGTAAAATTGAGATAAAATACTGAACTAAATTATTTGTATGCAAATAAACACAAGATACATTTGAATACAAGGTAAATATAAAAGAAACAGTTTTTTGATAATGTAAATATCAGTTATTATTATCATCAGTATTGTGAAATCAATAAGAAGGTAAAGAAAACATAGTATCACAAACAATATCTAATTTTATTTTTGCATGTAAGTATATAACTCAAATTTGACCAATGGAATATTATTTTAAATATGTAATGTTTTAGTTTGAACAAAATTTGATACAGATAAGTTTATCACAGTTTCTCTTTTATTTAGGCTACACATAATTTAGCATTGATCATTTTGCAAGGCAGATGTTAGGTTACATTTACAGTTTCACAACTGAGCTGCTTAAGTTAGTTAATAGATTAAATAGGACATTCAACTGTGATTAAATAGAAACAAAACAGAATGAGATATATCACACAACTTGTTGAAGCATCATTAGTGAGGTTAATATTTGTATTGTTGAAATTTGAAATAGTATGTTAGAATCACAAGGACCATTCAACAAAAAGAAATCAAATATAAATGTGGTATTGTCCATAGCACACACATTATGCAGGTTAACAGTAATATCACTCAAACTGCGATAGCTATTGTTGTTGGTAAAAGCTTAGGGCACTTGATATATTGTCTTGACTTACCAACAGGTCTGGCCTGCTAAGGCACAAACAAGCCAGCAAGATCTATAACACCAAGGAAAAAATGTGAGATGTACTGACAATGTGGTGCTGGACGAGTTTACATATAAACATTACTGCTATTGGTCCTTGCAATTCACCAGTAATCATAGTTTTTGCGCGAATTTCACTAGATGAAGACCACGGCTAGATCATTTATGACGACAGAAAACGGTCTAACATTGACAGCCATTGTGACAAATCCTATAAAAATTATATAATTCGCATATTTGTAGAAAAATAATGATATGGAAACTAGTTACATCCGAGATTTACATCGACTGAATGCATGTGATTCGGAGAAACATGGCCACCGTACATCAATCCCTATCCAAAACACAAATAGATAATAAAAACTATCTTACGGCGAATTAGCGCTTTCTTATCGTAGAATTACAAAGAATCAATTGAATACTGCCTCGTAGTGGCATAAATAATTTCATGCATTACTCAGTAGTACGTATGTACTTGTGACTTTCTGACGTTTTACGGAATATTTGGCAAGACGTACTTCTATTCAGAATGTAAAATAGATTAGTTCATTTCAGCGTGCTACGCACGATTAAAAGGGTAGTATTGTTGAGAGACGTGTAGTTTCGGTAATAAAAGAAACTGTACGGTTAGAGCAGACATGTACAAGATGTCTCTTGCAGTTTATAGAGCGGTACAGATAATCATTCCCTCACTGCCACCGCCTCTGCCGAAAACAAAACACGTTTTACCTCGGACACAGAGTCATCCTCGCTTTCCGAAGAGTCCGTCATGTATTTTGTAGGCGCTCCTGAATAAGTTTCAGTTTCAGATTTGGCCGGACTCGAAGCCGAACTTTGAGGAGTGGACGATTTTACCACATCAAGTTGCACATTCACCTTATCGATATTTCGGTTTTCAGACTGTCCAACATTCTGCATCTTTGTCCTAATCCAATATAACTTAATTAGTCTTTTAGTATCAACACTTTTTCTATGAAATTAACACGACCTTAAATTAGCAAACAAAATTTATTTCGTCATTTAGCCAGGTTGATACCCGCCATGTCTACTACTATGGCGAGGTTCCCGGATGCTTCAAGTAGGCTAACCAATTATCTCCCTCTGGCGAAAAAATGTTGAACTTTTCTATATGCCATCTACCTCAAAATATTAGAAATAATTTTGCAGAGCTATTGTCTATGGTATATACTTTTTTTATTAGAATTTGACCTGTATACATGTATATAAATATGATGGTAATTAACATCAATGAATTTGAAACACACGGAGGGATAAGCCTAGCCAACATTGAAATGAATATTGAAATCAGTAACAGCTTCGTACGAATACCGTACTTTAAACCTTATATCAGTATATTAAGTCCGATCCTAATATAAATACTTTATTTTCTAAATTCTAAGTTAAAAGGGCACTATCTATATTGGATAGATCTCCTATAACTAAATGATAATAAAACGCTACTGAATAAATGTAAGTATTTTTATTTATAATATTTTTTAGTCTTGAATATTCGACTAAATTTAAATAGTAATAACTTAGATAAAAAAAACCTATAGATGTAGCCATCGCGTGGCCACTCATGAGAGCAATATTACACTTCAAGGTGGTTATTACGTTCAATTAGCTTTAAATATGGCAAAAATTAAATGCAGATCGCGATATAATTATTACCACTTACTAAATAAATTACTAATTGATTAATACATCGATCACTTATTATACTCCCCTCAACATACAGATAGAATCTTCCGGGTTTGCAATAAAGGTCAACATCGCGTAGGCGAAAGCGGCGCGCCGCGCGCGCAATCACAAAAAAATTGGCGCTAAAAATGTATTTCCTACTCCTTCACTTTCAATGCTATCTACTCTTAAATTTTTGCCCGATACAGTCTGTTCATTCTATAATCTGTGCATGATTTTTGCCTACGCCCTCAGACTAAATAATATATATCTATTTGAATCTTAGACGAAGAACAATATACACTCGCTACTATTTTGACATTAAGGAAGAAGAAAAGGATACACATACTAGGTTTTACCAAGAGTGAGAGAGACACAGGTATAAGTATATTTATCCTTTTCGCATATGCGTCAGTTGTATTTGGACCCAATGAACTGGGTCCAAACAATAAGGTGGCCAACCGTCCCCATCGTCAGTATGTAAGCTTGTTTTTGAATTAACGTAAAAAAAACCTTTATTAATCACGTTATATACTTAGATATTTTTATATATATTTTTAGCATTTGACATGCTTAGCACTATACATTAAACACAAAGTGAAACTTATGAAATCGAAAATAACAGTCAGGAGCAGGATTTGAACCTGCATCTTCTGTATACCGTCCAGATGCGATGGTTTGCGTCATTATTAGGTAAAATCTTAATTGTAAAATTAAGTTTACCTGGTCGGTATAATGTATGAAAATACTTCCGACAGATGGCGCAGGCATCACCCAAAGACGTTAAGTATGATGTGTTATCGAAATTAGCAGTCAGGAGTAATTGTCAGGATTGCTGAATTGGTAAAGCATCTGGACGGTATCCAGAATACATTTTAAGCAAAATATAAGCATAACTGCATTTTCTTTTGTCCTGTCATTCTTTTATCCGCCTAAAACAGGTAGTACATTTTTAGTCAACAAAGTTATAATCATAGTTATCTTTTAAAATTATTCCGGTTATCGTATGTCAAACTATTGCTATCTCGACACTGCATACGCTGATAGCTTGTCTATAATATCCTTCGTCTAGGATTTGAATTATATTTTTTTATACATATGTAAAATTTGCATTGATAAAAATCAGACAGTTTCATATTTTTTTTAATGTACTTTTAAGCATTTGATATGCGACTTCATACATATCTCAGACTAAGAACTTGACGGAGCCACATCGTGGCCGCACTTGAAACAGCAATATTTTTTTTATATGTTGCCAGGTTGACAAATATTTAACCATATTTGGGCAAAATAAACGATAGTTAGAATGAGGTCTGTAACTTGATCGTAAATAAGAAACTCTTCGTAACAAATATTTAATTGAAAATCATAACGTTTATCAAAATAATTATTTAAAAGTAAATCTACCACCCCTTCTATTCATCCAACCATCAGTCTTTAAACGTCCAGTGCTGGACATTGGCATCCCCAAGAGAGCACCAGAACTAGTGGGCTTGTGCTGACTGCATCCAACGGCTCCCTGCAGCTTTGACCATATATTTGGTCCATCTGGTGGGAGACCATACTACGCTGCGCTATCCGATACGTGGTCGCAACTCGAAAACCTTTTTCCCAACGGTTGTTAGTTCGTCGAGCGATATGGCCTGCCCATTGCCACTTCAGCGTGCAAACCTGGCAGACTATGTTGGATATTCACGTTCTACGGATCTCCGTAATAAGAATTCGATCACGTAGGGAAATACCAAGACTTTGAGCCTTGATGCAAGGTAAGTATTGCTGCTCCATAAATTTCTGTTCTGTTCGATATCTCACCTGATAAATAATAATAAGTTATATTTAATAAAATAATAGTACACAAGAATATAATTAAATTATCTTTTCTTTCTTTTCTGGGTCAAATAATAACAGAATTATCTTCCTTCCAGCGCTGATTTAATTAATTGAATAAGAACTTTTTTTTATTGCATTTAGTGGCAGACGAGCCACGGCCCATCTGATGGTAAATATCAACCGTTGCTCATGGACTCAACTATACTGAGAGTATTGTAAAGCCACTGTTCACCATTTCATTTCACTGATATGAAATGAAAGAATAAACGGCTATCTCCTGCTACGACCGAAACGCAACGATGTGCTTCATGGCCAATCCCACGGGAAAGAGAGTACTACAAGTGGTGAAGTTAGCTATAGGACGAATACCACGACCTTATAAATTTGTTTTGCCACCTACCATTTGGGATGTGAATATATCTTATTTAATTTTGTTTTACTCCTGGAATTTATTTTGAAACCCGTAAACCCCAGGCAGATGTCCTAGGAGAGAGAGCAATCAGAAAGGCAACACCGAAACAATTCTCAGCAATAGAAATTTAGCTAGAAACGTGTTTTGCTAGTGTATCTTATTACCAATTATTAATTTTGAGTAAAAAAGCCCATTTTATATCACTTTATAGCATTCAATCATTAAATTATTTCATTTTCGACTACTTAAGAATGAAATGTTATACCTCTATTTTTTCGCTTGCTGTAGCCTTTGTAGTATAGTACACTATCTTACAAGCACTATTGTCACGTAGTCTTTTTCTCAAAACACTGATTTAACACGTAAATTTAATGTAAAACCCGATTTTTTAAACAAATGTTCGATTATGTCAGTTAAATCGTGACAAACAACATTTTGACATCGTGACAATACCAAAAACTGGCCACGATGACACAGACAAAAATCTATCAGTTTTCAGTTTACTAATAAATTTATACAGGCTATAACAAAAACCCTGTTGGAAATTACGACTGCGTTATGGCTATCGATATCCAATTGTAACAATACAAGTAATTTAGGAAAATATGCAATAAAAAAAAATCATATTAAATATTAATTCATTATTATTTGTAAAGTGAAAGCGATTTATTACCCTGCAGTTTGTAGATAGGTACCTAAACACGCGCGGCTCCCTTTGTCGGCGCGCCGCTAGTATTTTAGCGAACCTACTATGCCTACACCAAAAGTCATGAACTCATGACCTTGTCACGTGTAACTAGATTTTTAAAATTTTATCACCTTACTCATCGATTGCTTATAACTTTTATTTTAGTTTGTCCCATAAAACTACATACGATACATTGGGTAATTTATAATCATATCTACTTGCGGGTTACGTTGATGAGACAAGATGCACATGATCGAGATGAACTCATCGAGCGAGGGCTCAGCTCTTCTCGCAAGAAATGAAGGTATTTACTACTCATGGTCTGTTCTAGAAAACAAGGGCCGTTAATCTTGTCACCAAAAATTCCCGTCGTAATATTTATCTTCCATCGAAGTTGGAAGCGACTGGGTTTTATGACATGAGAGTTAGTCCATAACGTGTTCATTGTGTGCATTAAACATTCATGTTTTAAGGAGCACGGATCAGTGAATAGTACGCGGCTTTATCTTGTTGAACTTTATCTACGTGGGGTCTTCCCTAAAATAGGCAAAATTTGTTTTTCCTTATTTTCATCAAGCAGTCTTGGGCTCCCGTGTCAGCACGATGTTGTTCACAACCTGCCAGTGTGTTGTACACGTATAAACGCTGAAATGCCATCGTTGATGGTAATGCAATGTTCCGTGGAATATTGAAGAGTTCATCATAAATTCTGCGCGTCTCTGCCCAAATGCAATCACACTATCCGAGAAACATCAACTATTAAAATACTTCTCGTTGGAATACCATCTCATGAAACATAAGCCACTTACGGCAGATAATTACGTGAAATACGAAGGTCCGTTCGGAAGCAATATGCGCGGGAGACTAAGGGGGTAAGGGGTGGCTTATAAATGGAATAGGTACAAAAGCGCGCGTGCGACAGGCGGCATCGTTTGATAATTTCCCAATATTTGTTAAAGCGTGCCGCCACGACAGCTGTACCGACAAGTAGGTACTTGTACATGTAAGGTCTTAATAACATTTTTTTCTTGTGTCAGTTTTATAAATACTTTGATTGCCAACTGTAACTGGCCACTATTTTGCTTTATTTAAATTATAGTTACATATATGAAACACCTATATGATTAAGTAACTACCCCTAAATTATTCAACAGTATTTAAATTACTCCCTGTAAGTAATTTATGCGATGATGAAAAATTACCATTTTAGGTTTTCCTCTAATCCAGATGCGAGATCGAAATGGGTGGATACTACGGGAAAACGAGGCAATCCACGAAATACCCAAAATATGCTTCACGATATTTTGTTGATGTTTCATTATAATATGTTCATGTAAGTATAACTTTTAATGTCTTTGTACTTCAACTTTGTAAGTAAATCTCAATTCTAGATTATCCGTAAATCTCAATTCTATATTATTACCGCTGTAGTCATAATCTAGAATTCAGAGAAATTGATTTGCTCTCTCTCTCTCTTGTGTCACCTGCCTGGGGTTTAAGGGTTTCAAAATAAAACCCAGGATTAAACACAATTAAATAAGATATATTCACACCCCATATGGTAGGTGGCAACACAAATTTATAAGGTCGTGGTATTCGTCCTATAGCTAACTTCACCACTTGTAGTACTCTCTCTCCCGTGAGACCGGCCATGAAGCACATCATTGCGTTTTGGTCGTAGCAGGAGATAGCCGTTTATTCTTTCATTTCCTATCGGTGAAATGAAATGGTGAGCAGCAGCTTGACAATACTCTCAGTATAGTTGAGTCCATGAACGACGGTTGACATTTATCATTAGATGAGCCGTGGCTCATCTGCCACTAAATGCAATAAAAAAAAAGTTCTTATTCAATTAATTAAATCAGCGCTGTAGGGATGATAATTCTTTACTTATTTGACCCAGAAAAGAAAGAAAAGATAATTTAATTGTATTCTTGTCTACTATTATTTTATTAAATATAACTTATTATTATTTACCAGATGAGATTTTGAACAGAACGGCAATTTATGGAGAAGCAATTGTTCATACTTCTCATTCCATCAACATAAATATATTCAATACGCTTTCGACATCTCGCGACAATAAATCAAACTAAACGTAACGCCATATCTTTTTCTATCGGTCGCGATTGGTTAAGTTTAAATAATTGTACCCGCACCCCCTCTCCTTGAGCTCTGTACATTTTGCTTAACCGCTAATATATGCAATTTTGATTGTGAACATAACGCATCTTTTATTTCTCAAACAACATTATCTTCGAAATTCATCATCACCTTTCATCCATCATCTTGGGTTCATCAACCCCTCACCGCTGCCGCTACATTTTGGGCCTTCTTCGCCAAATAATTGAACAAAGTGGACGAGCGACCTGTGGATCGTGGATCTTTGCATGCGGCGGTTTGAGTAGAAAAATCAAATATCGCATATATTCGGACGAGTTTCGAAGAAATAAGCTGCCAAACGAACTAACGGAGGCTAAGCGCACTGGAACTGAAGTTTGATGGCGTTTCATCGAAAATTACACGCAAATCGGTGGGGCCAATCCTTTTCTTTTCCATCACCTCCTGCTATATTGTGTCTGTGCTTTCAATTTTAGTGAATTGCTGCGTCGTATTCTAGGAATACCGCAATTTCCAGTCTTACAAATTTGGTGACGTTGCTAGCATCAGTGTGGTCTGATTGGATCATAAAACCGTGAGTACTCCTCTTTTCACTAGCCACCAAAATGCTTATTGAATCCGCTAAATCACGTGACAAATCTCCCATTTTGCTAGGTGTAGAAAGTAGTGAGGTAGTTCGTGATTTGGTTAACGCGATTAACTGTGGAAGATTCAATTAATTTTCTTCGTAACCGAGCGGACATGCTGGAGGCATTGCAGCGTTCATATTGTAAAGACGCACAAAACACTAATAATCAAAAACAACACACAAAATCTCGCAACATGTCACACTGCAATGTATCCAACGGGCCGAGTAAAACGAACGATAAACAACAACGTGGTAAGTTATCATGTGTAAAATGCAATGCAAATCATCCACTGTATACGTGCAAAAAGTTTATCGATAGTAATTTAGATTTAAAGCTTAAACTTGTACGCGAGCACAACTTATGTGAGAATTGTTTGCAATCGGGACACTCGGTAAGTAACTGTAGGTATGGGCCGTGTAGATGCTATAGTTAAAAACATAACTCATTACTACATAATGATAACGCAAATAGTTCAGTCGCATGCCATTCTACAACAAACACTGAGGTGTTGAGTATGAATGCGAGTGATGCGCTTGCACCTCTCCCCGCGGCCGTGCCGAATTTTAATTTGCGTTGGTCAGTAATATAAGTAGCATGAATTTATTGTTGTAGTGGCATTTACAAAATCTAAATTAAAGTAATCATACCTATTGTAATATGTTTTAACGTAATAAAATTGCATTTGCTAGTGTTATTTATATTCATAAGAAAATCGCATTTAACGAAAGCGACATAAAATAAGGTGGTAGATGCCCACGGTATATGTCTATTTGTCTGCTTATTAACATTTTAGTCAAAATAGAAAAAAAAATAAAAGAGGTTTCTTAATCACTATTTATTTCTGAATTATTATTTGAGAATCTGAGTCTTTTACATTTACTAAGAATCTTTTTGTTACAATCAATAAGGTGAACCAGTAGCATCATTTTATTACATACTCGATATATCTCAACTACCATTGCAGTGTCAACAATTCGATTTCACCACATTTCAAAATTAGAGGGAATTACAAGAACGTCTCAAAGTAAAAGACCATTTTTTAAAGTACAAATTATTTGCGAATAAGGAAAAAGAGATTTTTTGTACTAGCGGGAATCGAACCCGCGTCTTTTCCAATCCGGGGAAGTGCTCTAAGCCACTGAGCTATAGTACAGGTCTTTCGACCATCCCAATCTCCTTATCACATTTGTCTTTACGACCAACGCCATCTATCGGAAGCATTTACATGCATTAAACCGATATAGTAAGTTTAATTTTGCAATTAAAATTCATACTATTTGATGGCGCTTGAGTCGCGTGAGGTCCAATACCTCACGCGACACAAGCGCCTCTAGTGGCAAGTTCACCCGCGATAGCCCCCATTCTGTCTTAGCGAGACGCTGTCCGTATCTTATACGTCCATGTCTAAAACCAAGAAATAAAAATCAAGTTTCACTAGGATTTTTTTCTTTTTGTATTCTCACTTCAAGAAACAATTACAATAAGAAATTATGAAAAAAAAAAAGAATTATTTTAAACATTTTTGATCTATAGTAAGTTTATTCATTTTACCGCCTGATTTGACGTGGAATCCCCCGATAGACGGCTGTTTTACGCGGTCAACCTAGTCAGAACTGTCGATCGTTTCCCTTCGTTCGCTCCGAATAGTACTGTCTTGCTCTCTCGTACACGTATTTATGTGGTGATCCTCTCTTATATATATAATGTACTATGGTGTACAATATATATATCTAAATATTTAACGAAGGCAGGGGCTTATCTTCATTTTAATATTCATCAGAATGATGGTCAGACATGAGGGTAGTCTTGAAATCACACGACGTTATTGTTCAATACACTAATCTTTATGGATAGTTTAGTTTTGTTAACAAAATAACAAGTGATGCTCACAATATTTTAAGATGTAACTCTCAAAATAATCACATCACATTCACGCAGGTTAGTTGTATGGCGACCACGACCGACCACAGAACAATATTACTCAAGAGCGACCGACTGTGTTCATGTTCTTGCCCATCGAATCCCTCGTAGGACATCTGTCCTCTTTTAAATTGACTAACTGCTATCTGTTAGCCGTCACCTACCGCCTGACGTCTGTCATCGCATCACAACTAAATACTTATAATTTGAACAAAAAGTAAAGTAATACTAACGAATTTGAAGACATTTATAAGATATTGAAGGTAAGTGACTCAAGCAATAATAAAATTACATTACATAGTCTAGTAGACGGCAATAGGATCGCCCCCTATTACGTGGGACTTAAACATAGCTTGCGAGTCGTCATCTCTGCCTACCCCTTCGGGAATACAGGCGTGATGCTATGTGTTTATAAAAATGGTTCCTATACTTATACAAAGAATATTCACGGACATTGGCGGATACAATGGGATCGCCATAGAAGAAGAAGAAAGAATATTCTTTGTCTAAGTTCCTATAGTATTATTTTCATAGATATAGATTTTACTCTTTGAATAGAATAGGCTGAAACAATACCATTCTTTCTTTGATACTAGTACTCGAAAGTAGTATCGAATCTAGGTATCGATATCACAGTCAATACTATACTAAAGTATCGATACTTCGGAGTACTCATTTAATTTTTAATAAGATAAGCAGGAATAAAAAAATAAAAAAGTACTTCAAATAATCAATGCTTTATTTGCTCGGAACTCGCAACGCTAGTACCTACTATCGTATTTTCATTTTTAGTGCATGTGCTCGCATAACAATACTAATTACTGCAAAGAAAACGTAATCACTCAACATGCAACTCGAAAGAAAATATAAATTATCGAGAATTCCTCTAAAAACCCACTAGAAAGTTGTCAGTACAGTGATGTAATTATTACAATATTTTCTGCCGAGGTTTTTTGAAGATTCTGATAAAATTTGCATCTTTTTCTCTTTTTATCCATGACTTAATCTGCTAAGCCCTAAATTGGGGGTTTATTTCTGCTAAAATCGCAGAATTCTACTAATTGGTCTCACCGCCAGCGCTTCCGCCCCACGCTTCCATCACACGTACCCATGCAAACAAGTGCTACGATACGATATCATTACGATGACTACCAATACGATAACATTGTTTACTCAGCATCGAATGTTAGTGTTATGTACATGTACTACATAGTAGTATTATTAAATGAATAGTATCGATACCATTTAAGTATTATGAGTGCTTGATTGGTATAGATTATCCCTATCTTTGAAATGGTCTCAGTAATGGTAATTAATGCGAATCCGCATAAATTTCATGAGCATGCGAATTATTGTCTTAGCATGCTAATTGCTATTGCTATGCTATTTGCTAATTCATAATGAACATAATTCATAATAATTCTAAATTAGTTAATTTTGTGAATATGCGAAAACAGTCAGAAAGAAAGTAAAAATATAATTTTTTGTTACGCATGTTAAATAGGTAGATATTTCATAGAGGGCATCTCCTAGCGTGCATTTACTTTTTACTCGCCGATTAATTTTTGCTAGTACATCTTAATTTTGTAGGTGGGTTTTTAAATTGGTGATTGATGACGGTAAGAAAGGTTCTTACTGATTACAGTTGACTATTTTATTTTCTCCAGCAAAATTTGAAAAATAATCCCATGTAGAATTAATTCGTTGACACATTGTCACGTTCTACAGTTTATTTACATTGAAATAGTTAAGTACCTACCTAAAATAACTTAAAATTATTATTTACACGTTTATACACATTCCCTTCTCACTACCTTTTACTGTCTCCTATTATTTACTGGTAGTTAACGAGTTCACACTATTATCTATTTTAAGTACCTACATTAAATAAGTCTGCGACGAAAGAATGTAATTATTGTATCGAATATGTACGTATTTACGTAAAATAAACTCCCACTATTTCAATAATATAGATATTAAAGATGCTTTGACACAATAAGTCGCGCACCACGCACCGCACGTGCCACATATTATTATAATTATCAATCATAACTTACATATTCACAATTCAATCAATAAACTCCCCTAAATTTAAGAAAATCATAGACAATAAGATAGTGGTTGTCTTGGATAACCTCATTATTCGCATTAGCTGCTATATTGCTAACGAGTAATGAAAGCAGGTTCATGTAAAACAAATAGATTTAGTATTCCCGACTTCCCGTGAGTGCGAAAGAGAGGGCACGCTGCCAGCGCATCATACAGCATGATAATAATAACGTACAAACTTATGAATAGGAGTGTTCGTTATATTAAATAACTAATAAAATCACTTGCTATTTATAAATAATCTATAGCACCGTTATTTATTTCACCAGGCAAGCGTTCTTTTTGATTATTTTTATTATATAAGCGCCACCACAACCGCTATGCCACGACGTCGACGACACACTACACTAACAAAACATCACAGTCACACACTTGAACAGTCAGTCACTTCAGTCAGTCATACCGCGAAAGAAAGGGACAGAACGGAATGACCCTGACCCGTTCATATCATTGTCACATGCGAAATTATGCTCTACTTATGAACTATATTTCTGGTAATTATAAAAAATGACGTGCAAAATAATCTAAGTATCTAAAACATCGTTTGGTTATTTGATTTTATTTCGTTATATTTTTGAACGATGATATAATATAATCAATCAGTACGGATAACTCACTTAAGCTGGAATAACGTATGATTATCCTGAGTTTTTGAGCGATTGCCGCGCGTTATTTGTTTAGATGTATTTATAGTTTATGATTTTAAATTATTCGTGGTGTTTGTTTGTAGTGTCTGTTTGTTTAGTGTATTATACTATATTAAAACTATATTATAATTATATATAAACTGTAAATAAAATTTTGTTGTAGTATAGTGTAAATAATTTTCGGTTAGATAATATCTTTAAAAGTCTACTTAAATTTAATCAAAAATGTCATTGGGTCAGTAGTTATGGACATTTTAGTGTATAAAGTTTATTAGTAAGGATTGACCCAATTCTGAAGTCCACGCAGACGAAGCCATGGGCAGAATCTAAATACATATATTTTATATCATAATTTCAATTCACTTAGTAGACAGTAATCTATTGTTAAGATTGTTAACTGCTCAACGCGCGTACATAACTATATTAAATAACGTAACCTCAAATAGCGCACGATGTGCTATAAGACGAAAGTCAAAAGATATCGTTAATATATTAAAGCGTAAAAAATAATAGGCTTTTTAAAAATAGCACATCGTTATTTAACGTTTTTAATAAATAGCCGTTGCGAACACTCCTACTTATGAAGCGATGAATTCACTTTTAATTTCACAAAATTTCGCAACTACATTTCATTTGCTAAATGCTAAATAAACATTCGCATGCTAAAAATGAATGTGAATGCTAATTAATCCATCATTAGTCTCTATGACATGGATACACAGTAGCAGTATTTTATAGTGAAATGAATGAGAAATTGAGAACTTAAAACAATAAAAAGAAAGCAAAGCCTGTATGATAGGATATTAGAGATCATAAATTACGTTGAAATGACAATGAACTGCTCTTGGGTACCTAATATTGTTATGTGAATAGGCATTTACAAAAATGTGTAACTTAATTTGATATAAATATGGAGATAATTAAATGTATTGGAGAATAAAAACAAATAGGAGACAGAACGATAAGCTTTTATCTTTTGTGTGTGAAAATACACTTGTACAATACAAGATTTTGGATTGGTAGTGTGTTTCATAATGTGCACGTAACATATAAATTTGTATGATGGCGCGAGACGGTGATCTGCCTACAATTTTTAATCCCAAAAGAGTACGTGCCCCATCTGTGATAATAACTAGTGAAGAAGTGGTAGAGAGTGAGCGTAACGTTGGTGATGGGGATAGAGATCGGCCGAATGGGCCACCAACACCGTTGAGTCCTCGGGCTCCACTCACACCACAGGCCTCAGTGTGCTCGGCTCCCGCTTTAACTACTCAGCCATCTCTACAGCAGGCTTATAGTGAATCTGCTACTAGCAGCCAAGATGAGGAGCGCCAAATGAGAGACAAAAAATGCCCTCAATCATGTTGCTCAAAATTTGCAAAAAAGGTAATATGGCTTGCAGGCTTTTAACTGTTATTCATTCTTTATACATACACTGTTGTACACATGCTCTCTACAATGGGAAACAGGTAATAGGTATACCAGCTATTCAAGGAAAATGAGTTGGAATAAATATGTCGCAATCTTGCGAAGGTATTATTTTCTTAAATTTACCTCTAAATTATCTTTTACAAAACCAGTGTAATGAATATTATTATGTTTTATTTTCACCTATATTAATATGTTTTGGTGCTGTGACAGCCTTGTGGACTGCAAACAGAAGTGTTGAGATTGATCTCCAGTCTGAGGTTGAGAATGAAGTACAGACACACCTTTGCTGAGCAATGAGCCTTTTTCTGCTTCATAAGACAAATACCAAACCTGTATAACTGTTTCCACTTTTTTACTATAGGTAGTTTTTAGGTATATTAAATTTTACTTTTGTTAAAAATATGCATCTGAAGTCTTTTATGGCACGAAATAAATATTTTCTTTCTTTCTTTCTCCATCCATGCGAAAAAACCAACCCACACTGGGCTAGAGTGCTGGTACATAATATATCCTAAATGCCTCTCACTCTAAAAGAAGACTCTTGTCTAACATTGGTCTCACTGTTAGAAATTGGTTGTGTAAAAACATATTTATTTTAGCATCTTTAATATTTCTGTTACTAATCTGGTTTATAGTAGTCATTTGATTCTCTCTCATTATTCTCATCTTGTTTCAGATATATTCTGGTATTTGTGTGACTTTGGTTCTCACAGTGAGTTGGGTAACATCAACACATTGCATTAAACATATGTACTTAGAAGAGTACCCACCTAACATACACAGTTTAGTATTCAGCTCTGATTCTTCAGTTTTCCATAACTACACGTCTAGAATGCACTCCCACGTAAGTTTATTCAACATTAAACAATTTATGGTTTTTGATTCAGGGTTTATATATGATCACAGTAAAAAGATCGGGTGCATGAGTATTAGTGAAAAAATTATGGATTAAATGAACTAACAAAAATATGCTGTAATAAGTAATTGAACTAAAAATTTGTAATATATTATAATAATTTACCCAGGAGATGGCAAAACTATAAGAGTTCCTAGTTTAAATTTAATCCAACATTTCAAAGTGAAAAAGTTTTCCTATTACATAATATACATACTTCTTCTCTGAACTTGTCTTCCTCTATTCATCGTAGACAACATTTTTTTTTCATATAACTAAGTCAAACCGACGATAACAGTTGCTACAATGTTGACGTCGCCTTTGCCCGACATCCTTACGCTGAATGGCGTGTCGCATTGTGTGTGAACAGCTGCCGAACTGCTTGCTGGTCCGATTAGCCTTACCAGTCTAGTTGTATAGGAGGACTAGTGAAATACAAGGAATTATATTGATGTATATTTGCATGAATGGGGCTGGCTTGATCGGGGAATTGATTCCCAATCAAGCCAAGTTGGTGTCAGGGTAAGCCTCTCACAGAAGATCAGCTTGAAACCATGTTACTTCCTCCTAATGTTGTGTTTCGTATGGTGAATGAGAGTGCCAGAGATCTAACCTTATTGTCCTCCCTTTCCTTGGAGTTCGCGAGTGCGACGTGCCAGTGACATCTCTGGTCTTGTTAGCGTCTACGCGGCGCAGTTGCCGCATTAGGTTGGCAGTACGCTCGTTTGCTATCCGCATACTATTAAACAAAAAACAAACAATGTCATAATGTGCAAACGAAAATAATAGTCACAAGCAGGATTTGAACCTTTGAATCTCCTGGTAAAACGTTACAGATGCTTTGCCAATTCAACCACCGTGACATCTGCGTGATAGTCTCGCGATTTCGATAACATATTTACTTTTTTGCATTTTGTGTTCTAGAAGCAATTTTATTATCCCCTTCTCATTCAAAATTGTGGTACTGGGCTCTGGAGTATCACCTGCAGAATACGTCCCATTATTGGATTGGGCACGGGTCTCCTCTCATGTTGAGAGGGCTCGGTAATCAATACTCTGCGAAAATGTTTCATCTATTACTGAGGTGATAGATGTGATGAGGTCAAGCAGGCTTAGTTATCTAGTTTGATATTCTCGGTCATAGTAGTCTGGTAATATTTACTTATTGTACACCTATCTTTATATATAAAATTTCGTGTCACGGTGTTTGTCCGCGATGAACTCCTAAATTAATGCAACGATTTGAATAAAATTTTGCATACAATTTCGCCTAAACTCATTGGGCTAGGAACGTGAAAAACAAAATTACCACTGGAGTAACGAAACATAGTTCCAGTTACCCGCCAATACCGGCGGAGATAGTGGGTCAGGGACTATAAAGGGACACTACCCTATTAGTTGCCTCGTCGCCCCCGTAGGGGTGTGGTTAGAAAGACTTTTCTCCGCCTTAACAAAAAAAATGAGATATGAGTTTTTTTGACACTTTAGTTGAGTACTAAGAAAGGGTTTTACGTAAATTTTATCCAAAATAGATTTTTCATCAACCATCATATATGACGCAACCGAAGCCGCGGGTACTGCAATAGTAGAAGATAAGTTAAAACAGTTTACTATAATATCCTTATGTTTTTGCAGCACTTATACAATGCACCTTTCTTTACGGCATGGTTCTGTACCAACTGGCTAATATTGTTCTACCCTTTGTATCTGATTGTAAAGCTTATAAACAACAAGTGCAAGTCTGCTAACGCAATCGCGTGTGATGCTTTCACCGATTTTAAAGAAAAGGGATTCACTTTTGGTAAGTTTTAGTTTAACCAAATCAAGAAAATAATTGTCAAATCTAAAAGGAAATTTGTAATAGAATTTGAATAATAAATCCCAATGAATATCCTAGAGGAGGTTGTAGCCTACTACTCCACCTAGCCAACTAGGCACTTGGGTAGAATGCGGCTTCCTCCCCCGCACACTGCCTCAGGTACCGCGTTCGTGTTAGTACGGTTCGCAACATCGACACATTCGCACGATTTATCATAATAATTTCTGTACTTTGTTTGGATGATATATTCAAAAAATAAAATCCTAATTAATTAATAAACAGTTTTTCACTCATATAGCAATCTTATTTTAAACCATGTTAACGGACTTTTGGTCCGCCCATTTTCATAATTATTTTTTTGCCATTCGTACCTGAAACATATGCGGGTGACGTCACATTTGACAGGTGCCTAGTTGGCTTGGTGGAGTCGTAGTTATGCATTTGCAGCACAAACAACTGGCAGCGCTGGTGACTAAAAAATTACGCCTATTTGTGGACATCTGATCTCCTCCGCAATTTGGGAGGTATGTTCAATACCCCAGCTTTCAAATAACATCCTGGCAATCATTTCAGGTTGTCAGAGACATGAATAAAAAATATGATCCAGGCCTAGTTCTAAGGTCGCCAGTCAGGTGTCCCTTTAGTTGAGTGGTGAAGACTGGATAGTCAGTCGCTCACTATCTGGTCTCCACCACTCAACTAAGCTCAGTATTTACATACCGGTGGATCAGTTACAACATTCGGTTGTCGGTTCGAAAGCCAACCCCGGCAAAGTTTGGGATAGGGCTATGGAGATGATGATGATCTCAATCTACATGCTATAAATGATTAGACAAACGCGAAGTCTATGTGTGGAATATGGTATTATGGTAATGGTATTCTTTGGCGGGCCGTTCTCCGTAACTACACGCTTATGCGCTTGTTTTGTGGGTGTGATTCCCTCACTCCGTCCAACCCTAGCTTCCGGAAGAACGCCAACAAACCCTTGGTTGCTGGTGATCTCCCGGAGAGAACTTTGGCTACCAAAGCATTTGGTCATATATGGTGACTTTTGAGCAGTGCTGTAATACACGGACCGCCATCTATCTGTGAAAACTGCATTTCAAGGAACTACTCAACTATATTGCTGTATGTATTATGTGGTTTAGTTGTTTTTGTAATGAATATGAATCTATATCTTCCACGGAGTACAGAAAAATAGCGGAGGTGTTTCAAGGCAAAATCTCTTTAGAACGAAGCGTCGCTAAATGCGGGTGTTCGGGGGACGAGGTACAACAATAGCTCCACCCCTAGATCAAAATCCATCTAGCGGTGCGGTATTTTACAGCGTAATAGAGAAATTTTTTCATTAATTTAGTTTGTCTATTCACCACTACGGCGTTACAAGCACAACAGTTTGTTCCAGAACATTCCATATGCGTTAGTATGGCTGGACCACATTGTCTATACTAACTTACTCATGACCACGCTATCTTCCTTGTGGAGTAGGCAGACAGAACAGAGTGCCAAAAGACTATTCTTGTATACATCTCTCGCTTCCTCAACATTCATAATTCTCTTCATACACACTCGACGGTTTCGGAGACTTGTGACTACATCTTTTTTCAATAGATGACCGATTTGGTCTTGGTAGGTGAATCTCAGTCTCCCCCTGTACCTACATCCTTCCACTTTCGCATTGTATATCTTCTTAACAGTCGCTCGTCCGGCATTCTTTCCACATGTCCGAACCATTGGAGCATTCCCTTTCGCATCTTTACACTCTCTTTCATACCTTTTGCCTTCTTACATCGTCGTTACGAATGCGGTCAGTCAGCTTGACTCCACAGATTCGCCGCAGAGATCGCATTTCGACCGCATTGATTTTATTCTCATGCTCCTTTTTGCATACCCAACTCTCGCTTCGTATGGAAGCTAATTATAACTATTGTATAATAACGTTGGGACAAGCATTGCGTTGTGTATTGCGACACGTGCCTTCTGGCTGAGGTGATGACTGCCGAGTTGTCCCAATTCTCCGTTCACTCTATTATACTCTACTCTATCTCGGGTGGTTGGGTTCGCTGGTATGACGCAAACTTTTTGTTATCAATTATTTCCGAATACTCACCGACAGATGACATGTAATTCTTTTAGTAGGCGAGCCGCAGAAGGAAGTTTGGGATTTGCTCCAGCGCGGCAGATTAACATAATTGAGGATAGCTTGCATCCTGCTGAGTACCTGTACCATATATAAGCTTTCTATATAGTGACGTGCGTCTAGGGCAGCCCATCAGATTAGTAAAAAAAAATCGATGGTCAGAAATATTAAAGCGCGTCAGATTAAGATAAGGTGGGTTGATTATGAGCTAATAAGAATATATTTTGAAAATCTGTCGATTTGAGTGTGACGAAAGAGAGTGGGAGCGTTACAAAGCTGCAAAAAAAAAAAAACGATATCTTAACATTCTCGAGCGTGGCTAATATTTTATTTATGTTGAAGGAAATTATTCAAGGATAACGAAAAATATATAATCTGACGATTTCCACAAGCCGAAGTAACAAAAATTCGTTGTCGATGGAATGTTCAAAATGATCTGGTTTGCAGGTGATCAATTGCTGAAAGCATATGAAGATGTAGTCATAACACCTGATATTCTTGAGGATACTCCAGAATCAGGTATATCTTTTCTCCTCCAAAAATTTAAAATCACGTTATTTATAACAACAAAATATTGTTAAATTGATTCCTTATTACAGATACGCAATCTGAGGATGAAATCGAGCCAGAAGAGGAAGATGTTTCTACGGATGAAGATCATGATTAATTAACAATAATTAAATATAAAAAACTATATTTTTTTTTGAATTTTTAAGTTTTTTTCTTATAAATACAAGTATTCTACTTAAAAAACATACAATTTTTTATTTGCATGCTATTTCCTGAGCTGTTCAATTAATTAAGTACAATTACTAAAAAAAAAAAAGATCCCCCTCCCGTCCCTCTAGGTAATCGTCAGATTATGAGTCAGCACGTCTAGGACATAAAGATGAACCATATTATATCTTAATCTGACGCGCTTGAGTATTTCAAAATGGCGATTTTTTTTTGTACATTATATTAATGACAGTGAGTAGGCGTCACATCGAAATTGTCAGATTATTGAATGAGAGCTTTTTTTAGGTTCACTTAACATCCCCTTAGAAAATTTGACGCGCTCGATTATTTTTTTTTTCTTTTTCAACCCTTACGTACGACCACCCATCATGCAAACGATCAGATTAACATACATACATTATTAAAAATACGTAGTACATTGATTATAGCAATATCTGACGCGCTCGAGTATGTCCATGCAACAGTTTTTTTTACATATTTGAAAATCTATAGCTGCTTACCCCACTAATGAAATGGATACATCATATAAAATTTTTTTCTTCTTATCATCTAAGCTTTGCAACCCAATAGGTCTCCATGACGCTCGAGTAAATCCCCAATTAGCATCGTCGGCTCCCCTATTATTTAATATTTTTTTCTCACATATTATATAACTAAGTAATAAATCTTTGAAATAATTTATATATTTTATAAAGGATTTTCCTTTATAAAAGCTATAAATATATATATATATAAATTTAAACGACTTACACATGAAATGATATATGCCATCGTGTTTTAATTTTGCTCCTGAGCAATTTTTATACCCATCAACAACGCACTTCATTGTTAAACGAATTTAATACCTATATAAACGTGAGAAAAGAGCGAACCGATCGCAGTGACGGTTAATTTGATACTACGGTTTTAGGCCCCACCAACTGTGACGTCGTTGACCTTGTTGAAGGCGATATGACCTAGTTGCCTTGCGGCATCTCCGCTATTTTTCTATACTCCGTGATATCTTCTAATACCTACTGTATTTTATTACTGGTAAGTGTCTGTGAGCTCCTTGTGGTACACAATGCAAGAGGTTTTATATATCTACTAATAAGTTTTTTATTATTGCTATTATGTAAGAAAATCTTGTTTTTGATCTGTATTTTTAGCACTTGACATGCTCAGCTACTTTAAAGTACAAATTATTATTTGTGAAAAAGAGAACTAGTGCGAGCGGGACAAAGACGTCTGCTACATGTTTATTAAAGTCTATACAAATGATTATTTTACAGCACGATTCATAAGCCGCTGCGGTCTCTTCTGTATACTCTGGGTGGTGACAATCTACATGTACACGTACTCGTTGAAGATACTGCTCTCTACTGATGTTCTTGCGTTATTTGCAACGAATGTCTCATGCATCTACTTGTTGTCTTGGGTTATACTACATGAGCAGTTTGTTGGTGTCAGGGTAAGTGCTTTATTTGTTTTGTTACGAGCTTCGTGTGGGGTTGACAGTTAATAAAGAAAAGTGTACTCTAATATTGAAATTAAAACTCCGACGGGAATACCGATCAGGTTGTTTAGAATGTATCTCACTAAATCGTATCGACATCGCATCGTGTCATTGTGATTGGTTGAGAGATCTCCGTGATTGGCCGAGGGATTATTGCGACATCACGGGTCGCTTTCTCTACCAATCACAAGCGAGACGACACGATGTCTATACGATTTAGTGAGTTACATTCTAAGGCCTTCGCAAATATCCCATTATATTATGTTCTAAAAGACTAGCTGAACCGACAGACGTAGTCCTGCCTTAGATATCTCTCTCTTTCTCTCTCTCTCTCTCTCTCTCTCTCCTGGCTATTATCCCAGTTTATTACATCGTACGGTTGTGGGTTGTCTCTTCGTTCGTGTTTATAGAACTCAGGTCTCGTCCGTGTGGTGACGGATTAAGAATACAAGTGTCACCACCCCATTCTTTCCCACGGGTGTCGTATGAGGCGACTAAGGGAAGTAAGCAATTATCATCCATTGCATGACTGGTGGTAGGGCTGGGTACCAAGTGGGAGTACTCACTTGGTATCCGGCCCGAGCGGGTTGGTACCACCATCTCCCGTGTGACCGGCCATTAAGCACATCGTTGCGTTTTGGCTGTAGCAGGAGATAGCCGTTTATATTTCATTTCATCTGTGAAATGAAATACAATTGGTGAGCAGCGGCTTGACAATACTCTCGGTATAGTCGAGTCCTTGGGCGACGGTTACCATTACATGCAAAAAAAAAGGTCCTTTTATTGTTTGTAACCAGGTCATTGGTGGTCGTCCGCGGCCCCTCTTTTTCTCTTCTATATTCATCTCTTCTGGTCATATGATCGTCATCTCGTCTCATTACGTGTCCATACCAGCGCAGGTGGTTCTCTCTGAGTTTTTCGTGTATAGGGGCAACTTTAAAAGTCCCACGGATATATTCGTTTCTTATTTTGTCCATTCTAGAGACTCCGCCAGACCAGCGCAGCATCTTCATTTCTGTGACGTGCATCTTCTGTTCATCTCACTTTCTCATCAGCCAACACTCAGATCCGTATAGTAGAGCTGGTCTCACTGCTCTTTTATATACATTTCCTTTGATTTTAACAGGCATACGGGAGTCACATAGGACCCGATTTTGTATATCTCTCTCTACACAGGCTCTAGGTGCCACGATGGATCCAAGATACTTAAACTCTTCCACTCTGTTGAGAGGTCTGTTTTCAATAAGTGGACACGGAATGGCTTCTACACTGCTACCAGAAAAGTTACAATACATGTACTCGGTCTTTTGTTTATTGACTCTCAAGCCTCTTCTTTCCAAGGACTCCTGCCATGATGTTAAGTCTGATTGTACTCGTGCCAATGATCCAGCTATAAGAACCACATCATCTGCGTACAGCATTGACCATGGCGCTGGTTTTTGTATATCTGCAGTAATATAGTCCATTACCAGATTGAATAGAAGAGGACTCAAGGTCGAGCCCTGATGACTTTGACCTCAAAAGTTTCGCTTGTTCCCGCTGGGCTGACCACTCTTGTAGTTATATTGTGGTACATGTCTTTAAGGAGCTCTATGTATTGCTCCTGCACTAGATGCGTTCTCAATGCTTGCCATATAAGCTCTCCTGGGACTCGATCAAACGCCTTTTCAAGATCTGAATATCAGGTGGAGATCTTGTTTGCAAGACTTGTACTTTTCTATGAGAATTTTTACCGAGTGGATCGCATCTGTGGTGCTTACACCGCTGGTGAATCCGCACTGGTTCAGTGTAATTTTTGTTAATTTTGTTAGCCTATTTACGAGGACATATTCCCAGATCTTAAGAATGTGCGAGGTTAGTTTTATTCTTCTATAGTTTCCGCAGTTCGCAACATCGCTTTTGTTTTTATAGAAGGGCACAAGATTAACTAAAACAACAACTAAAGTTGTTTTGGCTGCATTTAAGCAAAACATGTGGAAGTCGTTCGAGAGGGTGTTGCTATCTTTTTGGTCTTTCAGCGTTTCTTTCAAGTATGTATCAACTTGGTCAGTGAATGTAGTGCCTTCCGACTTGTTGATATTGTACCATTTTATGCGGGGTTCCTGTTTTAGGAAGGGTAGTCCTACCTTAGATATGAATACTCAAATTACTTGCAACTGTTAAACGTCCTATATTAAAATAGTCGTTAAGTTATCTGAAATTTTCCATGTTTCTTAATTTTTATTTCCGTAAGAACATTACAATGATTTAGAAAACTTAAAAAAAAAGATGAATGAAATCGATAATGGAGTGACCATGGGAAATAGGGATTCATTATTATGTTACCTATAAAAGATGACGCATAACGCTCATTTCGGACAGATAGAATAGAACGACGTATGGAAATCCGCCGTTCGTCTAGTTCGATGCTGTAAAGGAGACTTAGAAAACAGATTTGTAATTTTTATAGGATCGAGAAGACGGCCACTCCAACACCCAAGCTCGAGGTTTAGGAAACTGGGTCCAATTGGGATCTCAATTTAGCTTTAGTTACGAGAATAGAAAAGGAATCGCTTCTATAACTATTACAAAAATCTGCCTTGGCAATTTATCAACAGTTAGGTGATAATTTCTGCGCATTATATTTGTAACATGAAAGCTGGGCATTGCTCTTAGTTTTTTTTTGTGACTAATTAAATGTTTAACATGGTCGCCATGTGGTTCGAAGTAGTAATTAATGTTATAGTCCTTTCGTACAAAACTCAATAGCTATCGAATACATCTTTAAGCAGTTTTCACCAGTGGAGGGAGTGATTCATGAGGCAATTTTATGTGTATATTCATTACGGTTTTGTGTGAATTTGCTAAGGTATCACGATGCTTGTTGAAGATGTCGGAAATTGGGAGTTTCACTCACGTGCGCCGTGTAAACCAATAGAGTCATAAAAAAAGAACTAGCTTAATATGCTCATTGCGAAGCCACGGGTAAAATTATTGTTTTTATATTCACTTATTTAAGATTTCTGCAATAAAAATTTATTAATACTTAATAAAATAGCACTATGATAATTAAATATAGATTGTAGCGGCAATACTGTGCGACACGGGCATAGCTCTCCTGGCGTACATGGACGGTATCACGGGCAGCTCCACCCTCGGGGGTGTGGTGCTTGCGGCGTGCGCTGCAGCTGGCTTTGCAATATTCAAGGTAGGTTACTATTCATACATAGGTTCCGATACTCTATGCTATTATAAAGCTGTAACAGAGCGTCGTGTGGGGCCGGCTTTAGCATTGCCAGCCCACCCCTCTCCACCCATGGGAGTCGTAAGAGCTGACTGATACCGGGGGAGTGGCAGCACTCCCTCGAGTATTAACAACATCCACTGCGATCGCCAACCCGCCTGCCAAGCGTGGCGATTACGGCACTTTTCCCCATATGAGCGAAACACATGTTGTGGCGTTGTCTTGGGGAGGCCTATGTCCAGCAGTGGACGTCGAAAGGCTGATGGATGGATGGAACAGAGATGTGTCTGCTGTACATTACGATATTTGAGAAAAATGACTTTATTTATTTGTTTTATAGGCGTGTCTAAACACAAAACAATTCTTTTTTGGATTTTTTGTCTGTCTTGTTTGTTTGTTCGCGCATCACGCAAAAACTACTCAACGAATTTTGATGCAACTTTTTTATTTGGTAGCTCTTGATTAGACTTAAAAACTAGTATACATTTTATTCAGCTACTATATCGGGAACCTGTGATAATATATCCTAAAAACTAGCTTTTGGCTACGGCGAAGCCGCGGGCAAAGGCTAGTACTCTATATTATAAAGCTGTAACAGAGTTCTGTCTGTACATTGAAGATGTCTGAGAAAAAATATATACTTACTATTTTTAACGTCTCTGAACCCAAACATTTATTTTTAGAATTTTCGCTCTTTGTTTGATCGGGCATCACGTAAAAACTACTGAACGGATTTTTATGAAACTTTTCTTCTTTGATAGCCATTGATTAAAGCTGGAAGGTAGCTGATGCTTAAACTTTACTTATTAAAAATCTGCAGTAAAATTAAAATCACTAAATGTAACATGATATAAACTGTGTTACTGTAATTAATGAAAGCATTATACGTGCTGGTTCGATTCCCGCTCGCACTAAACTTCTCTTTTTCCACATTTCACAAATAATTTGTTCTCTAAAGTACCTGAGCATGTCAAGTGCTAAAATACAGATCAAAATAGTTAAAATATTCATTAAGTTTTTTTCTAATTTTCTGCGCAATTTTCTCAATTTTTCTTTCCGTAAGAACCTTCTACAAAGTATTAGAAAAATTTATGAATTAAATTGTTCAAGTTGCTCTCAAGTTATAGCGTCACCAAGGGTAATATGGATTCGTCTATACTATTATAAAACTGTAATAGAGCTATGTCTGTACATTTAAGATATTTGAGAAAAAAATACTGAATTAGGCTATATAGGCGTGTCTAAACACACGATTTTTTGTCTGTTGGTCTGTTTGTTTGTGCATCACGCAAAAACTACTGAACGGATTTTGATGCAACTTTTTTGTTTGATAGCTCTTGATTAGACTTAACAACTGGTATACATTTTATCCCGCTACTATATCGAGAACCTGAGATATTACCTAAAAACTAGCTTTTGGCTGCGACGGAGCCGCGGGCAAAGGCTAGTTTTTTTATATAATATAGCAAACAAGCGAAGGTACTGCTTACGTTCAGAGCTCTTTTTTTATAGGTTTTGTTCAGAAAAGTGATGGGTGATGTAAACGCTGGCCAGCATGCTCTGTTCTTCTCCATCTTGGGTGTGGTGAACGCATCCCTGTTGTGGCCGCTGTGCCTTGCGCTGTACCTCACTGGCTCCGAGATGTTGCCCGCTAACCGGATGCCTTGGGTATATTTGCTTGTCGCCAGCGTCGCGTTACTTAGTAAGTCAGATTAAAATCCCTACGTAAAATTGCAAGTATTTTATATATATTTTAAATTGAATGTGAGATAAAATCTTTACTTTTTCGTTTTTTAATCGTTGGGTTATCATATGTAGGCGAATATCGCGCTTAATGGGTTTTCTACTATTCCGACGTTTTGGATTTATAATAGCATCTATAGCCATAGGACCATGGAAAAGTTTTTCAGAATTGAAACAGTTTACACCTCACTCCATGGTAACACAGTCAGATATCTTGGCATTCGTCTTGATAGAAAGTTAATCTAGCAACAACATATAAAAACCAAAAGTGTCGAACTAAACAAAAGGTTTAAAAGCTGGCTAATGGCTCGCAACTCAGTGCTGACCGTTGACAACAAATTCTCGAACCGGTACGAATATATGGAATGCAGCTCTGGGGCAGCGCTACCAACTCTAACATTAATATCATAAAAAAATGGCATATGTATTACGAAACATTGTCATCTACCGTGGTTCATCACTAATGCGGAAATCTATGAGGCACTAAACTATTATGTAGAAAATAACATCAAAAAAATATCATTCCCTATTACGTGGGACTTAAACATAGCTGGCGAGTCGTGAGTGTGTAATACACCTCTGCCTACCCTTTCGGGGAATACAGGTATGATGCTATGTTTGTTTTTTTTTAGAAAATAACTCTTAGCAGAAAAGTACAAGAGTCGCTTAGTAACATCAAATTCAACTCGACTAACGCTTTCAACAAATCCGTTTATAGTCGAGAGTAGACTGATCGCAGATAATGTTGTATTAGGACATTATTCTTATGCATAAAATAAAGCTTACATTTTTTTTTCCAGTCTTTCACCTGGTATTTCAGTTCGGCAACGCCATAACGTACAATATATTCGTATCGCTAGCTCTAATTACGGCTGTTCCCGTATCAGGAGGTGAGTACAAAATAATTGAGTTTGTATTAAAAAAAAAAACGACGTCGCGGGACGTCTATCAGATGTGAAACCATAGAAATTATTTTGTAGAACTAAAATGATCGTAACTTGACAAAGTTCTCCTCAAAACGAATCAAACGAGTATAAACTCGATAGGGTTGCGTCCTTTCATTACAGAGTTACTGCGACCACCTTCCAGCTCCATTGTCAGACCCTGGATACTATCTAGAGACAAAGTACTCCTCAAGACAAATCATTCGAGCCCAAACTCGATGGGAGTTATGTCGTTTTATAACGGAGTTCCTATGGCCGCCTTCTAGCTCTATCATCAGACCCTGGATACCATCTAAAGACAAAGTACTCGTCAAGGCGAATCAAACGATTCCAAACTCGATGGGGTTGCGTCGTTTCATTATAGAGTTACTGTGGCCACCTTCCAGCTCCATCATCAGACCCTCCAAGGCTCGTATGATTCGTCTTGATAAGTACTTTGCCTCTAGATGGTATCCATTGCATCTAGAGGCAAAGTACTTATCAAGACGAATCATACGAGCCCAAACTCGGTGGCGTTGCGCGGTTCATTATACGAGTTCCTATGTCCACTTTCCAGCTCCATCATCAGGTCAGCTATGGAGCTGACCTGAATCATAATATTGCATTGTCACGCGATATACATATGCGTGTAAAATTTCAGCTCAATCGGATACCGGGGAGTGTGTCAAATTTAACTTGCAAGAATTGAACGGGACAAGTAAAATAAAAGCGTCGCCACACTAACAGCCAATTTTACCCTCCCTCCGCATTAGATGTTTCACATCAAAAACCTGGTCATGTTCTACTAAGGCGTGTATGTGTTGGAGCTTAGTAGAATATATCCTTTTTTTTAAAGACTTCAAAAACAGGCGATTCTCTGATGAACTGCCTCTGTGGTGCAGCGGTAGTGAGACCGACTGCTGATCATTAAGTCTCGGGTTCGATCAACGGGCCGGGCAGTGTCATTCAGCTTTTTCGTAAAAAGAAGAATTCCCAGTAGCAGCCCGGAGTTTGAAAATGTGCTCGGTAGACCGCAATAGGCTAGCTGGCGAACTGTGGGTGTGTAATACAACTCTGCCTTCGGGGAATACAGGCGTGATGCTATGTTTTTTTTTATGTTTCTCTATTTGATGCGTATGTATGTTTGTATGTCACTAAAGCCGTATGAACATATTGAACAAGATACTTTTAGCATCGCCTCTGGGCTTCCGTTAGACCACATTAGGTTAATTTAGGACATAATAATTTATAGCTGATAAAATGAATATGTGGAGTAACTACTTATATTATGTATATCAGCTTTCTTTGCGTTCCGGTGAACTTTTTTGTTACATTTCTACAGCTGATTTGCTGAAACGCTTCTATCAGCTGCTCGTAGCGCTGAACTACTAGGGATAAAAACATCGATGTTTCGATATCCTAATTAATCGAATAATAGTGAATCATCTAGATTAAAAATTAGCACACACTGTTATACGTATAAAGTACATACAGTTAAGTTTTTTACTACATGCGTGTTGTTAACTTTAAGTAGTAGGGATATGTCGAACGAAAATGATGTTGGGCTTCCGATTAAATTCGTCACTTTGTTTTAGCTTTAGATGTGGTGTTATACGGAGTCCAATTCGAGGGCATGAACTTGGCTGGTCTGATTCTTATTGGCGTGGGCTTCTTCTTAGTCATGTTCCCGGACAACTGGCCTGATTACATCATGAGACTTTTGAGGTGAATATTTTTAGATTATATCGGTTGGATGCATTAGACTTCTGTCAATCTTTCAAAGGTGAACAGACTTATATAGGGAATATAAAACCTAAAAACTAAGCTTTCTGGTGCTGCTTGCTGGTTCTTACTATTATAAATACTAAAGTGAGTTTGTTTGTTACATATTGACGCATCAACTACTGAATCAATTCTCATGCTACAGCTTAGAGCCCAGAAAAGGACATAGGCTACTTTTCATCCCGGATAAATTAAAGGTTTCTATGGGATAGCTATGTCTAAATAGCGATCATTAAAGTACTGTAGGCTAATAAAATTATATTCTGAAGTCCACATAGACGGAGTCGCAGACGGAATCAAGTATACCATAATTATTATGTCGCGTGAGTTTTCATTTTGTTATAACTCCTAAGATATTCATTTAAATTGTGTAAAAGGATTTTTTTTATATGATACACTAAATATCTATTATATATAATTACAGTGTCACGATGTTTGTCCGGGATGAACTCCGAAACTACTGAACCGATTTTAACTTTTTTTTTAATGTGTGATTTGTCCCAACTTAAGAGATAGGGTACTTTATATCTCAATTTATAATTGCAATATTTATTCACGAAAAAATATATGGCGGTACGAAGTTCGGATCAGCTAGGATTATATAAATATTTATTTGGATGTAAATTAACATCATATCGGTGGAAATGACTTCGAAAATAAAGCAAATTTTTATCAAACATGAATGATAAGTCGTTACCATTTAAACAAACTCGCAATATTCGCACTTTTTTATATCAATAGATTGCAATTTATATGTGCTTGTTGTTTAATAATGGAGACTATCCATCATCTATACTTATGTGATCCACCAGGTGGAGTCGCAGTCGCAAACGCGGTAACAACGGCCCGGGACGCAACCGCGACGCGATGGATTACCGCACGGGCTATATACGGTCCCACCTGCGCTCGCCGTCTGGTCGCGTGCGGTGACCGCCCGAGCCAGACGACAACTAGCTAACACTCAACTACGAACTGCTGTGGCCCGACGCACGCGGCCTCATCGCTTCTAGGAAGTCCGTTTGACTCCTCAAAAGTTCGTATTTGAAATTCGAATGTGTGAATTCGAAAACCGTTACTTTTAAATTAAACTGTCAGTTGACTTAATGCGTGAGTTTTAGATACGTGAAAATTAACGGCGTTTTGGTTAAGCGACTGATTTAATTATAGTGTGGATGGTAAAATGTGTTATATTCGTTGGCTGCATTGGATATTTATTAGTAGAACGATTACACAGTGTTGTTAAATTTAGCTGTTTGTTGTCCTGAATATTGTTGTTTAAAAATAATTGTTTTTAGAATATTCTCAAATTCACAGACATGACAATCATAATATTATGGCATAATCGTATGTAGGAGTTCCTTCTTACTATTAACACATTGGAAAGCAGTTTCTCTAATTAACTAATCAATGTTATTCGTACCATATATTTAAAAATCCCCATAAAATTATATTCTAGTGTAGCTCTTAGGTCTCATTTCCACTATGAGCTTAATGCTATTTTTCCGAACGACCACGTTCCATCTCCCTCATTCTTCTGTCTGCCGTTAGTTTCTGTTTTTTTTTTATTTAATTAATTTTATAATACATTTATTGTATTGAAATCAACGACTTGATATTAATTAGATATACCGAACTTTTTCTAAATTAAGGGAAAATATAAAAAAAAAAACGATAGAAAGTCAGTAAATAAATTCAGTAGTTTTTACATGCAGCACACATTTAGTTGACATTTTATTTACATAATATTTTATACTTTCTTAACGTATGGTGTGATCCTATCCGTAGATTTAATATACGTATAAAATCATACAAAAGTACGAATGCTATATTATCATGAATACAAAAAAGAAAATGAAAGCCTCGTCAAGTGTCCCACCTCAGTATATATCTGAATCTCTAGAAGTATAATCAAAGCTGGCCATGTATAGTCAAACTAAAAAAAAAAAACAATTTAATCTATGAACTTTTGCCAAATATCTAAGATTTAAAGATGTCTCCTTTGAAAATATGTACTGATACGTTCACGTTGCCGTTTGGAGATTCAGAGGAATAGTATGGAGCAGTTTTACTAAATAACCTGCCGTGCACCCTTTCAAGACGTACTTACTAAAAAGACCGGTACCGCGCTGTTATTCACTTCGGTGATTATTTTCGGACATCAACATGGTTTTAAAGCTCTTTAGAATGTTATTAAACTTCGAGTTTGATGTACGATAATTAGTGTAGGTAATGTCACTTTAAATGTTTATCCCCACATAAAAGAAATTAACTCTTAACTTGTCATCTCAATATTCCCACTGCCATATTCTTGTAGGTTAGAATAACTCATATATAACTATAAGAAAATTTAATTCAATATTTTCACAATTAGATGACGAAGCAGTCGGAAATCCGTATTGCGGTCTAGCGAAAAATTGTCGCAAATAAAAAAAAAAATACTGATACGAGTTCATACTTTTAATGGTAACAATTCGTGAGGTTTTATTTTACTCGATCTCATGGAATCTAGTCAACTAATATAGGCAGGGTAAATTATTGTACCTATTAGAGTAATAATCAATTTATAACGCATGATTATATAGCCCGCATTGCAACAACATGCTTTTGAAAAATTATTCGAATTATGAAATAAAATGTATATCTATTTTACGGAATTTATTGTGTTTAATCGACCACCTACTCTGTAATCTTTGTCTGTGACCAAAACATAGGGATGGTAGAGAATCGATTAAAACCTATAAATTTCATAAAAGTACTCTTGTTTCATGTCTAAGTATTAGCGTAAAAAAATAAAAATATTAGATTATCGAAATGTTAAATTATTGTATGGTAGTAATTGTTTAAATAAATTTATAGTTAGCAAGTACCCAATAATATTTTAGAGAGGTTTAATTATGAATGCCTTAACACTTATGTGAACTAAAGCAGTGATCAAATAGACTCTAGGTACAAAAGTTCTGAATATTACAAAAATATTCTTTTTCTAATAAGATATTGAACCAGAACGGAATTACTTTTATACAATAGCTTGTTATGATCTGTACAAGGGGATTATTTTATATATTTTTTTATACTTAAAAACTACCTTTCAATTACAGTAGTATTATGCTAACAGTATAATTAAAAGTTGTCGTTATTAAGAGTATTTAATAGTACAACTCCAATTGTGTCACGTATATTCTTAAAAATATATTAATATTTTCACCATTTACTATTTCATAAGTATAACAACCGCCCCAATGTAATGATAATATTGTATCTTAGCACTTTAGTCTTGTAAGTAATTCTATAATTAATTAATAGTAGATGATAGTGTAGTTATTACGGCAAATCACACTATAGCGGAGCGACATGACAGAACTAACTCATCTAGACTAACAACATCACAGCTTTGATTTATTTCCAAGTGCTGTTTTGCTGAATCTAGTTAGAATGGCCCACTCGGTCGGGGAAGTACGATCATCTCATGGTATTCAACAATCCACCTAGGATGCGTTGTCGAAGATTTTACTTCAATTAAACGAAACGGTTTACGCTAAAGGGTCAACTAGTTAAAAAGAAGCTTACGTTTTAAGAGCTTTGCGTTTACGGTTGTTTAACATTGTCGACGAATTCAAGTAGTTGTTTCATTGATGGTTAAAGTTAATGCATTTACCGGAACCGATGGAGTACCGACCTAATAAAAACGGACGTCGGGTCTAGTACAAATTTCACGAAAACAGTGTCTCTAGCCAATAGACAGTTTGTGTTAATACATACAGACTTCATCATTCTAATTTGAAAACTCGTACCATTAGTGTTGAGTTTTCTTTGCAATCATTTATTAGCTTATACACGATGTCTCCCTTATCATATTTTAATAGAAAACATACTTATAGAGTTAACGATTCTAAAACTGAAACACATATAAAATCTTAAAAATATCACTTTTTTTTAAACTAGAAATTTCGCATATTTGTTCCGAGTCCTCAAAATATTGTCTTCAATATGGGCACCCTACTTATCCAGCGTTTACATTGATTCTTTATGTTTCATTGATAATTTAAGTGTTATAAGGGCGAGGTCTGACCGGGAGCTATTAGCTGTCAAATAATATTCTTAAAGTCGTGACCGGATGTCAGTCCTAATTAAAAAAATCACTCAGGTCTTAAGTCTTATTCTAAGGTCGCCAGTTGTCCCCTTCGTTAATCGTGAGAGGTCAGATAGGATGGCGCTCCGGATAAATACTGGTGGATCAGCTAAACTTAAATAGATTCAAAGCCGGCTCCAACAAAAACATGGAATAAAGTTAGGGAGATTATGATATTAAGGTGCTAGCTAGGGGATGAAATACTAGCTCGTTGTTTAAGCCTAGTTAGTGTTATACGCATTTCACAGCATTGTATCAAACTACAAGTTAAAATCTGTCCAATGGTGACGTCTCTCGTCACAGTTACAACTGTGTATCAAGATGTCTCTTGATTGATGATTATATCAGCACGCTTCATCCACAAGTTTATAGCTCGCGTTAAGACCGCGCCTTTAGATAGGTACCTACCTATCTAAAATCATTGATAACTTTTTAACCAAATAAATATTTTTTTAACTTATTGCATTCCTGTAAGGCCGAACACTGTAGGTAGATTTTACATGCCTACGCTGTAAATGCTACTCTCACTCAAGATCATAACAAGAAATACGTATGCTGATAAATAAATAAGCTTTACTTCGACCACTCACGGAAAAAAATTACATTCTAAAATATGCATAAACTCACCATTTTACTAGATACTTCAACTAAAGAACTAAGATTTTCATCACACCATCCATAACACACATTATCATATTGTAATATTGCGTAAGTATTTAAGTATGCACTCATCCAGCATTATGACAAGATTATTACATTTAGCAATTCAATTGGAACAATAGCAACTGCTCACAGGGCGAAGAAACATGCAAGTTGCAACCGAACTGACAACTGACTAGTCTAAAAACACTAGACTAGGTACATAAAAAAATATTTTTCGGCAAATATCTAAGGCTTATTTCTACGTAATAATGTTAACTGATAGAGTAACAAATTTGTCTACGCTGACATGACAAACTACAGTATTGATATGTTTCTAACTAACGTTTGCAGAAAATGTAATTTTTAATTCTCATGAGCTGTTTTATTAAATGCATATTTTATGAAATAAAACTTAATTAGATAGGTGTTAGGGAGAGCACAGTAATATTTGATGTTTTAGTTGTAACTAGCCTTACTTTAGAATTACGTACTTATCTTAGTTTTAGCATGTTACAATGTATTGTGTTTTTTTAGAGAAAACATAATTTTGTTTTTATCATCAAACAAAACAAAATATGTTTACTCTATGAGTTAAATGTCATGTAGGCAGAAAAGGTAATAGTAGTGAAATGTCGCATCATATTTACGGAAATAAAAGTAGGCATTTAAAAATATGTTTTGGTAAATATCAAAGGGCTTATTTCTAGTTATGAAATGTCTTTGTGAATTACCGCTCTCCAAGGCCACTCTCTCAGAGTGCCTATGCGGTCTGGGTGTAGTGGTTTATTCTTACTGCATTCTTATAAGGCTGAATACTCTTGAATGGTCTAATATACACAACTCCAAAACGTGTTAGATACACTATGGAATAATCCTTGTATCGCCTTGGTCTTTACAAACATACAATTTCACGGATAAAAATGAATCAGGGTGTACTACACTGATTCAGAACAACTATTTGTGGATCACATAGAGTTGTACTGTGTGGGAATCGAACCCAAAACACTCGTGTGGGAGGCCGGTATCTAAACCACTCCGCCATCTGTGCAGTCGTTATGGTGCATACTTGTCTTGTACCTCGCACTGCTGAGCTTCCTCAGAGTGATGCTCCGTAGTGACAGGAATGCGATCACGATCGCTGCCTACCGCGAGGATGTCATCTCGCAGAAAGCAGCGGTGGAGAGGGCCAGAGAGGACTATCCTTTCGCGCCACTGTCAGCGACTGGGGACGCGGGTGGATGGTCGGGGGAACGTCCGACACCAGTAAGGCCTTCCACGAAGGTGCAACTCTCCGGTGCAAGGAAGTGTCACTCAGTATAGGGTACCCAAAAGGGTAAGCTGCTGCTGGGCCACTACAGTAATTTCACATAACTCAATTGGTCCGCCGGTACAGTCAGAGATACGAAGCACGTTGGGTTTAATTAATGGGTGGGGGCCCCACACTACCCTGTTCCTTGCTCCGAACGACGTGGTGTGCGGCTAGATAATTACCCACCCCCGCCTTAAACAAAAGAAGTGATAAATCTATCAACTGCTTTTTAAATCTATTGCCTAGAGCGAGGCAAAGCACATTTTGTTTCTATGTGTAGGTGTATTATGTGTATGTTTGTTTACATATTATCTTTTTGCTAGATGAAGGAAAACATCGCGAGGAAACCTGCATCCCTGAGAGGGTTTTTTTATGGTTTGTGAATTCTGCCAACCCTCACAAGACCAGCATAGTTAGCTACGCCCTAAATTCCTCTCACTCTGTAAGTGGACCCGTGTCCAGTACTGGTACTGTAATGGGTTAAAAAAATGCGGATGTCAGATAACAGTTCCTTCACATAAAATCGATAATCTAATTAACTTAGAAATAATCTTGGCTATGGTTTAAATGTATTTTATCAAAAATGTAAAGTTATACCTTTAGTAGGTACTGTTACATTAAAGTCTACGGAACCATCATACTTATTTATGGAAATAAAAGAATCAAAAATAAATTTCGGTAAATATCAAAGCGCTATTTCTTTTTAAGAATTAATATCTTTGTGAATTGCCGTTCTCCCTACACGCTCAGTGGTTTTTACTTAACGTGTGCCTTATCGATCTTGAGTTCAATTCAATTTCTGTTTATGTTATTTTTATGCATGCGCTTGCGCACGTATGTGCTCTCGTATGAGTAAGCGCGTGCGCGTTTGAAGAGTGTGCGTTCATATGAGCATACACATGCACGCTTGGTGCATGTGCACGTAGTGATGAGCGTGCATGCACATACACGTAACCTCACACGTACGCAATATGCACGCGCACTCAGGCACAAATGCGCGTACTTTACATAATTCGCTATGTCGCAGGTAAAATTTTTGACAAAATTATAACATTAGATAATCAAACCTGCATTTGATCTTTTTACCACGCTACTACATTACTTGTAGGTATCAATGTCGGCACCCTTTGATTGAGCCGAAAGGCCGGCTTTACTATTTTTTTTCTTTGATGTGCCGATTTTACAATCAGTTGACACGTGCTAAGTCCCTTTGACGATGCCGACAAGAAAGTATTTTTACTTATACCTACTTTAGTTCTATGAAGTCAATGAGCCACTTAGTCGTATTCAAGTAGTTAGATGTGAAGAACGTATTTTGCTTAAAAGTCCCAGTTCAACATCTTGTTGTTTTCGTTTACATAGTACCTAGAAATTGTTGGATGGAAACATTGACTGTGGCATAATGAATAAGACAATAATGTGAAACTTTATGTTATGTATCTTCGTGAAATTAGGTTGGATGTAGGTATTCTACAATAGGTAATATCAAATTTGTAATAAGTGTTCTGACATTCTCACATAAATTGGTGATTGATATAGGTACCTAAGTGATACGAGAAGCAAGAAAATATGTTGGTATGTACCCATCTAGCTTACTTTTACGTATAAATTTATGTTAGACCTACTTGTTTTGTAGACCAAAATGATTCAGGGAAATAATAAGTGATAAATGAATTATTTCTTAATTATTTCTAATGGTAGCAGTCGCGCCAGGGCCCTACTAATGGTAGGTAAGTGATAACCGTCGGACTCGGAAATACTTGAAAATCAATGAATGCACATTCGCTCGGGCTACATAATAAGTAAGTCTGTACTTCCACTTGGTACCCAACTCTATCACCAATAATTCAATGGGTAAGAGTCGCTTACTTCCTTCCTTAGTGGCCGCATAGGTACCTACGATACCCGCAGGAAGGAATGGGATGGCGACATTTATATCTTCAGTCGGTCACACATGGACTAGGTACTTAATAGGTACCTACATACCTATGTATTTATTAAGTTACGAAAATAACGCCGTTTATTACAACGTTCTATTACATCATCCGACGAGTGCCTGTAGGCCTTATAGCAGTGCAGTAGAGAAAACATTTTATATCCATTGATTTAATTAAATAAAAAATTATTAATGAAACTGGGCGGGGCTTGGCTTGGCGGGTGTGTGCGTGTATTACGCTGGTCTACGCTTCGTAGTATCAGTAGTGCCCATGTTAAAGGTTATTGTTTGTGGCCGCGGTATAAATGTTTCAAATATTGAAATTAAAGAAAAAAAGTGACTTTTTCTCAATATTATATTTTTTTTGGTTAAAGTATCATGAACCCTACAACCACCTGCAGGGTTCCTATAGTCTAAGTAGGACAGGTTGTATAGCTTCTACCAATAGACCGCGCCATGATTCACTCATGCAGCTTCTAGTGAATATACTATAAGCAGTTAACAAAATAATACTTGCAAATGATAAAATAACAGTGAGATGAACTTAATGAAAATATTCTTGTTTCACTTTATTTAAGTAGTTTTTACACGTTTTCGCAATACAGTCTATTAACAATAAATATCAGTAATATTGATCGTATAGTCAAGTCAGTCTACCAACTGACTGGCGCGCGTTTGTTTTTCTTTTGACTTGAGCCCGGACACGAGGTCCATTTTGTTGGTAGTTCAATGTTTTGATCTATATTTTTAGTACTTGACATGCTCAGCTACTTTTAAAGTGCAAATAATTATTTGTGAATGAGGATTATTTTTGACAAGAGAACTTTAGTACAAGCGGAAATCGAACCTGCGTCCCTTCCATTCCAGGGAAGTGCTCTAATCCACTGAACTATTGTACTCCCTTGACATTTGTCTTAACGACCAACTCCATCTATAGGAACGCATTTACATGCATTAATCCAATATAGTAAGTTTAATTTTGCAATTAAAATTCATATTATTTGATGGCGTGATTTTTTAAACATTTTGATCTATATTTTTAGCACTTGATATGCTCAGCTACTTTTAAAGTACAAATTATTATTTGTGAATGAGGAAAAAGAGCGTCACCCAAAGACGTTAAGTATGATGTGTTATCGCAATTAGCAGTCAGAAGCAATTGTCAGGATGGCTGAATTGGTAAAGCATCTGGACGGTATCCAGAAGATGCAGGTTCAAATCCTGCTCCTGACTGTTATTTTCGATTTCACATTTTTCACTTTGTGTTTAAGGAAAAAGAGAACTTTAGTACAAGCGGGAATCGAACCTGCGTCCCTTCCTTTTCTATTGGTTAATATTGGCATTGTTCCGTTCAGCTCCTCTCCTTTCGGCGTAGCTGGACAGGCAGTGTAATCCTCTTTACTTCCTCTCCATAGGGTCACATGAGTGATGACCCTAGTGTTGTTGGCGTCTAGGCCGCTACCGCTTTAGTGTAGTTTGACCGTATTTGTCACAGCATCCGTATTCGGATGTTTGCGTAGTGACCATTGACACAATGCAAGGATGACACATTAATAATAAGTTGTTAGAGATGAATGGCCAAAAGCCTTCTTAGTTCAAGTGATTCGGCATGAAAGTTGCCTTCCGCAACAGAAAAACAAAATTTGTATATATCTATGTGCTCTTCAAACATGTTAATCATTATATTAATTTATTGATTTGTTTAGTTATTTTCCTTTTACCAGCTATTTATTGGTATTTTATTAAATACGTATTTGAAAATAATGCCATATTATATACTTGTATGTTAATAAAACAAGGTACGAAATATATGCATCAACTGTTCGGTAGATCGGATTCTGTATTTATCTACCGATAAGGTTTACCGAAAATTGTTTATTAAAATATCATTTTGTTTTGAAACGGCATAATATATATATATATCGTTGTTAGTTGTTGATATATTAATTTAATGAGTTTTTCATACTTTACGAATGTTCTTGGATAGATAGGTATAATAATATAAATATGATAAGATACTCTTGTGACTCGCTCCTTATTCAGAACTGCCGTTTACTAAATTACGTGTTTGTATTATTTATATACAGCAAATTATTTGTGTTTATTATTGATTGGTCTTAGAATTGGTTATTTTATATTGTGGCCGACCATTTCATGAAACGGTTAGGTTAGGTTTCATGAAATGGTTGGTACATCATTAAGCGGGCAATTCTATGTGGGGAAATATTAAATGTATAAGCATGTTTTGATTATTTTTTATGTTTTTCGACTCATATTTTATATTTATTATATGCTTGTATTTTATGAAATGTAACTAACATTATAAGGTAGGTCAATCACTATCCACCTTTTCAATTGTACTGCAAATGTTAGTTATATACACACTTTAGATTATGGTTGATGTAATAAACTTGTATTACGTATCGTCGTAGCTCAATGTATCCGTTTCGACTGATGTTTTTTGTATCTCATTATGTACTGTAGAATACTTATATGTACTTTATGATTTTGTAACGTCCTTTTTATTAGATATTTGTAATTGTTACTCACACTTCTTACATTAAAAAGTTAAAGTGAAGTTAAAAAGTTATGAAGTTAAAAAGATGCATTTAAACTTTTGTAAATTTATAAAAGCGAATATTGGATTTTGTAGATTGGTTATTGTTTCGGCGTTTCTTATTGCTCTTTAATAATAAATTTTAAAGACTGAATTAAATGAAAGTTCGATTAAAATTCAATTATGCAGTTATTCAATGGTAAACTAGTATTACTTTAGTGTTTATCGATAACATTTTATTACAGGGGTGATGCGACTTATATTGGTAATTCTACGATAAGAGGTAACTTGTGCGGCAATCAGTTTAAAATAGAAATTTTATTCTATATCTTGTTATTTTTTGCAATAAACACATAACCTAAATGTTTATTAAATAACGTCACGATTAAATGCCTAATTGTAGTATATTTTTCTGAAATTCCTTATAAAGTCTAAAAAAGTCTCTACCCTGGCCTGTCCCCCTGTCGGTTTCAGTTTAACCAGCAAACGATACATACCTTCTTTGTATCAGTTATTAAACTTAAGTATGTTAAATACAAATTTCAATAAATATATATAAGTATTGTTAAGGAAAAATAGAACAATATTTATTTATTTGCAATATTTTTTAAACTTAACTTTTGTCCCACTGTTTTTGCTTTTTTGCAAATTTCATTCCGCTACTATAAACACAAATATAAAACGGTCATATTCCAAATAGCGCTCAGAGTCATCTATCGACGTGAAGTTAGCAATGCAAAACACGTAAGCCGTTAAGAGCACCGTCATTTGGTAGTTGTTGCGACGTGTTGGTTCCAAGTGGTGGTTTCGCAAGGTCATTGTGTCTCTCCACTGTAACTCATAAAAGTTATATTATTCATTTAATTTATTTGCATTCACTGGTCTAGTTTAATAATAATGCAATTGTTAAAGTGAGAGACATTATGTATCGAAACATTCCTTCTGTCAATTAAAACAGTAAAATTTATCATGAAAGCGTCTCTTCCCTGTCATATTTCTCCTGGCAAGATAACTGTTAGGGGAGAGACTTGTTGTCCAGGGGAGATAATGTTAGTGCAAACAAATTTAGATATAGTATATTTTTATCAACGAACAGTTTCAACATGTTCCGGGGTCAAAACAAAAATCGTAAGATTCCTGGAAGCGACTCACGAAATTGCAACGTGTTGTTTTTTAAAATAAAGATTTTTAAAAACAGTGATATATCGTTATTTTTATAATTATATACTATGTTGCATATATCACAAGATTATTTGTGAAGTGTACTATCTTTATGCTCGTCTCCGAGTCGAGGGTGTACGGACCGGATTCGGAACCCGAAAACGAGAATTACACTAAAAGGTGGCAAGCACCATATAGGGGATGAACAACAACCATCGACATCCAAAAAACCTTTAAGTTACGTGGCCATGTGTGCGGGTTTAGAAGAAGATGACGAAATAAATTTTCTGTAAAATAGGGGACAAAAGTGGAAAATTATTTAAAGCCGAATTAACGATACTTCATTTATCTCAGATCAATTTGTTCAGGCATTACCTATGCCAAATCTTATTTTGAAAGAGCAGAGGGTGTTCTACTGTTTCAAAGAGTCAATGAACGTGTTTGAGAAAGTTTAAGCATTTATTTTTTGTTAATATAGGCAAGAGAGTGCCTTTAATTTATATTTTCTATTTTATTTTATGATTAAAACATGTTCATTTAATGAAATGTAGCATAGGTACCGGTAATATGAAAATTATCCTAGTTATCGCAAGTCTGATTATTTGTATTACTAAAAATAATATTTTATTATTTGTCGTATGCCATGTTAATTTCATATATTATTGTGTAATTACACTAAAGCAACTTTTGTTTAAAATTTCAGACAAGGCTGAAATAATATAGTCTGTTAATGTTTAATATGATTGGTAAAAATGATAGTCTGATTATATGTGAAGTACATTGTTTAATTATAGTTGATTTTACTAATTTTGTTACTTTTGCCACAAATTCTCTCCCCTGGCCAAATAAGTATCTGCCCTGATCTTGGTGTCTCTACCCTGCCCAATGTATTTACCCTGGCCTTGTAAAAAGTAATAAAATATGCATAAAGTGACTTGCCCTTACGTGAAAAGATACATAAATAGGACAAAAATCGTAATATATGTGTTTAATGAAAAAACAGCAACTTTTCTCCGTGGCCGTATTCTCTATGGACTTAAAACCTCTTATCGTAGAATTACCCATATAACAACAACCATATTTGTAATTTGAATGGTTCGAGTCATTATTTAGTTAGTAAGGGACCTAGACTTCCAATATCACTAGAATTATACATTAAACACAAAGTGGAAAATGTGAAAACGTATATAACAGTCACGAGCAGGATCTGAACCTGCATCTCCTGGATACCGTCCAGATGCTTTGCCTATTCAGCCATCGTGACAACTGCTCTCAACTGCTAATTTCGATAACACATTCATACTTAACGTCCTGGGTGACGCCTGCGCCATCTGTCGGAAGTATTTACATACATTATACCGACCAGGTAAAATTAATTCTACAATTAGATTTTTTACCTAATAATAACAACAAAAACATAGCATCACGCCTATATTCCCCGAAGGGGTAGGTAGAGGTGTATTACACGCCCACGACTCGCCAGCTATGTTTAAGTCCCACGTAATAGGGGGCGAGTCTATTGACGTCTACCGGGCACATTTCCAAACTCCGGGCTGCTACTGAGAATTTTTCTTATTTTTTTTTTTACGAAAAATCTCAATAGCACTGGCCGACCCGGGGATCGAACCCGAGACCTCATGATTAGCAGTCGCATACACTACCGCTACACCACGGAGGCAGTTAATAATGACATGGCCCCATATATATATATATATATATATATTTTTCACGATGGCTGAATTGGCAAAGTGTCTGGACGGTATCCAGGAGATGCAGGTTCAAATCCTGCTCGTGACTGTTATTTTCGTTTTCACATTTTCCACTTTGTGTTTAATTTATATGGCTAAGCATGTCAAATGCTAAAAAAATATATAAACATTTCTAAATATTCACTGGAATTATCTCAATCCTCATATAATTTCACTATATTTCAATTGAGTTATTGAATGACTTGATTCAACCTACTGAAGTCGCATCACTATATATGGTACATCAGAGTACGTAGATCGTGTCAGTGTTAGATTTTAGACAAATATTTAAAAAATCTTCACGTGGTTAAGTTACCTAGTAGCAACCTTGTACATCTAAAGTTAAATGTAGACAACACGAGATAACACGTTCGCCCCTGTGATTCATTTTGTTAAATCGTAGAAGTAATATGTTGGTCATTAAATAATTTTGTCATAAATATAATGTTTTTGTCACCAAGCTCTTTAGAAAGGAACATAAATAATACACATTACATTGACTAACAACAGTCTTGTTTTATTGCGATCATCACATTGTATATTTACTAGGGATGGGCCGAAGTACGTTTTACATTCGGTTTAACCGAATTTCGGTGGCTTGAACCGAACTTCGGTTTTAAATGACGAACATTAGGTATAAGAAAAACGTAAGGTTTATACTAAAATTTAGAGAAATACACATCTGTCATAGCTGCAAAATAAGTCACATATACCACTACTCGCAAGTCATTTAAGCACATAGAGCAACGCGGACCCCCGGCGAACCGGAGGGGAGTAGCCATTACGTTTTACTCCGATACAAAATTTTCTGTCATTTTTTGCGGGGGGAAATTGCGTCACTCACACTTTCACACAAAAATAATCAATCTATCACTACGAAACGCAACATAACATTTAAAACAATACACTAGCAATTTCACACACACATAGATAAATTATGTATCACAACACTATAAAATGAGTGACACAAATACATAGACAAGTTGTTTTAACCGTGGCTGTAACAACTGTCGATAGGCATTATCGATAAAATCAAGAACTCTGTTAGGGTCAGGATGAAGGTTTGAAAAGTTATACAAATGTAATAATATATCCATTATAATACAAATAGGAGTTTATTTACAAATTAGCAAACAAACTTGTTAATATGATATTATCTTGAAATGGTCTGAACATAGACAGTTCCTTGTGGGAATCTAGGTAACTTTGTTATTACAACATTTCTTCCATTCATTCCATAAGCTCGGATCTTTAGGGCGGGCACCTGCAATAAATAAATAAAATAAAAAATCAATATGGTTGAAGTTCACATTTTGTAAGTAATTTTAATTGATTGTTGATGCAATTTATTATTAAACTATATTGTAATAAAGCTCACAATATATAATATATTAAATAAATCGGAAAACATCATTTCAAAAATGATTATATGTACGAGATACATTACTGCATAGACTCCTTTGCCCTTGTAATTTTTATCGACAACTTTTTTACAATGTGGTATCAACACTTATTGCTCAGTAGCGGCGCGAAATCCGATGCAAACACGGATCAGTCGCTCGACCGATCCGTATATTGTATGAGGGCGAGCGGCTTGTGTTGGTAAACAAATCCGAAACAGCATGACCATTATTATTGTATTTTTTAATTTTAAATATATGTAAATAGTAAAAAGGTGATTAAAAATTACTTACATATGAAAGCTAATGCCATCAGTTTGTAAATTTGACGTGGAAGATGTCTTTTTGCAGTAAAAAACTGAACAATTGGGCATTTTTAATATTTTTGTAACACGTCGACTCGACCGTACAACTAGATTTAGTCGTGGGCAGTGCGGCTGCAACTAGTTTTATTGTGCGCATAGGTCCGCGTGGACTTATACTTTGACAGAGGGGAACGCCTGCGTATGTCTACTCCCCTCCGGGCCGCGTTGCTCTATGTTTAAGCATGTTCAGTTTTTTGTTAAACTATACTTATTATAGATAATTTAAAATGTATAAATGAATTAGTTTTTTTCACAATCTCTTCAATAAATCCAATAATATGAAATAAGGTATCACCCTTACACTGACTGTTTTTTTGCTTTACGGCGTTGTCTTTCATAAAAAATACACACAGAATATGACTTGTTACTCCCGAGAAAGCACACACCGAAGTTCGGCCGAATTTTGTATATTTACCGAATGTTCGGCCGAAGTTCGTATTCGGTTAAAATCACATTCGGCCCATCTTTAATACTTACATTTATTTGTAACGTTTAATTATTAATTTTATGTAATGGTATGCTTCAATGGGATTTTAATAGGTACTATGACGCCGACAGTCTCACTAAAGTGAGGTCCCATGTACATCATCGACCTAGTCTTTTTCTAATTTTTTTTTGTGGCTCCACTTCCGATCAGCAGGCTTACCACGAACTCTTATTGCGATCCAGTTTAGGACCCAAACTGAACTGAATCGCAATTTAGTACCATGACGTGTCAAAGACGCAATCTTCTGTTTTTTGCCGAATCAGTGGGCCTAGCCAAGTTGCATTCTATGATTGCTAACACTAATAGAAAATATTTAAATGTATGGGAATTTGTTATCTTTAACCTTATATAAAGAACCTATATTTATCTAAGTCTTTAACAATATCTATAACGCCAAGTCACGTGACTTAACGTTAGAGATGTCAAATTTCCATACATTTTAATAGTTTTCTATTAGCGTTAGCGATCATAGAATGCAACTTGACTAGACCCACAGGGGTGTTATGCGGAATCTCATATTTCACATGTCGATCGTATCGTGATCACTGTGATGGGTTGAGAGATCTCCGTGATTGGCCAACGGATTATTGCGAAATCACGCGTCGGTTTCACAACCAATCACAGTGATCACGATACGATCGACATGTGAGATATGAGATTCCGTCTAACCCCGCTGCACATAATCTGAATCGCAAACATGACATCTTTGCATTCAAATTCGTACCATGAACTTACTTGACAACCTAAACAAGATCGCTCAATTAGACATCATGGTACGAAATAAAACAACACACCTATTTTGAATTGCCTCGGAATTTAATCGCTAGCTAAGAGTTCATGGTAGGCCTGCTGTTCCGTTTTAGCTAATCCACCAGTATTTATGCAAAGTGACTGCCTGTCTGACTGCCGGGTCGTGGAGGTCAGATACGTCCATGACCCAACTAAGGGGACAACCGGCGACCTTAGAACAAGCCTGGAGTCAGATTTTTTATTCAGGACTGACAACCTGTAATGCGGCCGTGTGGGGCCGGCGTTAGAATTGTCCCACCCCTCTCTACCCACGGGAGTCGTAAGAGCCGACTGAGGGAATACCGTGGGAGTGGGCATCAGCACTCCCTCGAGTATTAACAACATACACTGCGATCGCCAACCCGCTTGTCAAGCGTGGCGATTACGGCATTATCCCCCATGACGGGACCGCTCGTTGTGGCGTTCTCTTGGGGAGGCCTATGTCCAGCAGTGGACGTTGAAAGGCTGATGGATGGAACCTGTAATGACTGCTGTACAGGATGTTATTTGATAGCGGGGACCCACTGCCTAACGTGCCTTCCCAAGCACGAGTTCCATGTAAATACCTTTTTTTGTTTAGGCGGAAAAAAATGTACCTAACCGCACACCCCGTCGTTCGGGGCAACGAACAGAGCAGTGTGGGGCCTTCACCCACTAAAGAAACCCGCCGCGTGCCGTCTCTCCGCCTTTATTGGCGGGCCACCAGAACCATATTATATTCCTTCAGTGGTTCCATGTACATACCTACTTGTACTCTTATTACATACCCTGGACAAGCAACGACCTATCGTTTCGTTGTCCCTAATTGATAGGCCACACAAACCAACTATCAAATTAATTAAAATTTGTAAAGATTATTTTACTCACTTCTCTATTGGTAAACACTAATTTTTTAAAGTATATTAACGGAAATATTTTCATTTACCAATGTCCAAGTATTATTAGTATTTAGCAATGATTTCATTCATCATTACATGGCAGAAGAGATCAAAATAATGTCCATCCATTTTAAAACCTATTAACAAATTGTTTCTTAAGAAGGGTAAGGCGATTGTCACACTGTCACGCACCACGCAGCGTAGCGCGTGAATGCGTGTTCTAACGTTGTTTGTAAGTATCTCCGTTTGTATAGAAGACACGCCCAGTTCAACACACAGAAAACGCATCCACGCACGTTTATGCAGATCACGCGCCTACAAGCGGAAAAACATGCAACCCCGCGCGCGGGTGCGGGGCGAGACGCAAGGTATGGCACACCGAGTCCCGCCCGTCGCAGTGCCGGGCTCTGCACTGAACTATCACCACAGCCAACAGCATTGAATGAAATGAGTCAGAGCCGCCGTGAATCCACAAAACGCAACAACGCGCGTGAGTGCGTAAACAACCCGCACGATGATGCAGATCTGCACTCCCGCAAATACGCGCGTAGATGCGTCGACATGCAACATGCAGCGTGGTACGTGGCGGTGTGTTAATCGCCTAAAAATATAATGATGGTGTAATATTGGGAAGCTACAAAATCGCGCATCACGCAAAAACTACAACGGAATTTGATGCAACTTTTTATTTACTCTTGATTAGACTTAAAAATTGAAACACATTTTATCCCGCCACTATATCGGGAACCTCGGATATAACCTAAAAACTAGCTTTTGGCTGCGGCGAAGCCGCAGGAAAAGGCTAGTTTGGTATAAAAGTACAAAAATACAAACAGTTTATTCACACTTTTTTTATATCCCTCTTAGGCAGAGATTGATGTCCACATGCTATGGCCAATCCTGACAATTCTTTTCGGTGTTGCACACATATTCTTTTTACAAGCTCTTCAGTTCAAGGTACTCCTCACCTAGATAGCTAATGATATTTTCTCCAACAGCTAAATCGTATAAATTTTTGACTACACATTGTGGAATATTTTTATTTGCATTATGTTCACATGCTACCATTGTTGACGCGATCCCACCGCCAGATGGTGCCATCGTCGCAGCACGTAAGCAGTATTTTGCCGTTACGTGATAGCGTCACCTGAAAAATAATCATTTTATTTCCACTCTTAGCAACTATTTGCAGGTATTAAAACTAAATAAAAAAACCTCATATAACATAGATGTAGAATACTATCGTGTATCTTTTACCTGTCTAACTGCAGCGACGCACCTCGGATGCACTAGTTGCGAGACCCGGGAACCGCCTGCCACATTTCCAAGTTCCCACACCATGGTTTTCCCGCACTGATTTCCTAGTGCTATAACCTGCAATCATAGTTAAATTTGATGTATTTATATATTTTTTTGAGCATTTGACATGCTTAGCCATATAAATTAACACAAAGTGTTAAAATGTGAAATCGAAATTGATGTCACCCACGACATTTAAAATGAATGTGTTATTGTAAAGTCCCGAGCAATTGGCAAAGCATCTGGGATGGTATTCCAGGAGATGCAGGTTGAAATCCTGCTCGTGCCTGTTATTTTGGATTTCACATTTTCACACTTTGTGTTAATAGTTAAATTTATTTTCTCTCATAGTACAGGTTACTCATAAGTACATACACAGTATAATGACAACTTTTCTGGGACCAGTATCCTAGCAAGCAAAGAACCTATCATGGATAACCAAGGCTCAAATCCACGAAAATGTAATTAACGAACGTAATACAAAAGTGCGTTTCGTTTTTAAAACTGGATCGCGCAAAAGGGTTTTTCTGCCGGACAGACTCAACATTATCTCAGAGGGATATATTGATATATTATTAAAGAACAGCATAATTGGAATAGGTAAATAGGTTTATATAAATTTTATATATGAAATATGGAACTAACTCTCTGACTGTAGTCGACGGCGAAACGTATAAACCATATTTCGCATTCCTTGTAGTCAAAGCGGTGCACAAGAGTGACGAAACTATCACCAGGACGAATCTCTGTATCTTCCAAACGTCCTGGCTTCCAACAAATGATAGCATTCTCGCAGGACTGAAAATAATTGAGTAGTTATGAGAACATGAAAATAATTGAGGTATACATTTTTTAAGTAACAAACTTTTTTTTTTCTGTAAATTTCCGGGATAATAGGTTGGAATTGTGAAATTATTGTATTGCCACTGTACAAAATTAAAAATCAATACAATGTTTAGAAATCTGTGAATATTAAGTTAAAGATTTCATTAAATGATGACAAACTACCGTCCGCAACTTCGTCTATGTACATTTAATTTATTTACAGTGTAATTTATTTTCCTGATATCCAATTTAAATTAATGAAATAAAGCATATATTCTGCTCCAAGCTAAGTTCTTATCTATCCGTGTAAAATACGTTCAGTAATTGCAGAGATGTGCAGTAACACACTGACAAAAAATATAACTCGATATGTCCGTTTTTTATAAATATATAGGCACCCTTTTTTTTGTTAAAGCGTGAAAAAACGTACCTAACCGCACACCCCGTCGTTCGGGGCAACGAACAGGGTATTGAGGGGCCCTCACCCACTAAATAAACCCGCCGTGTGCTGTCTCTCCACCTGTATTGGCGGACCACTGGAGCTGTGTTACATTACTTCAGTGTTTTATACATAAATACCTTAAATGTACAGGTACCACCTTAATATTAATTCTACTAGCACTAGGCCGCGGCTCCGCCGCATACAAAAGCTGGTTTTTAGGCCATGTCTCAGGTTCCCGATACAGTAATGGGATAAAATGTGTACCAGTTTTTAAGTCTAATCAAGAGCTATCAAATAATAAACAGTTGCGTACAGTAGTTTTTGCGTGATGCACGAATAATAACAGACAAAAATATAAAAAAATTGTTTTGTGTTTAAACACGTCTATATAGCATAATCCAGTAATTTTTTCTCAAATCACTTAAATGCACAGGCACAGCTCTGTTACAGCTTTATAATAATAGTATAGATGTAGTCAAATAAAAATGATAATTTCGACATTATTTCACAACTTACTTTTGACAAAATGAGATCACCCATCCATCTAACGCAGTCTACATAATTTCTATGAATATCTCTCGTAGAAAAATCTGGAAAATGTTCCTTCAGAGAATTGAAAGGTCTCAATGCTCTATGTGGATTGAAATTGTAACTCTGTTTGATAGCCTCATGCATAGACGGTTTATCTAGCCGCCAGAGTTTGAGAGAGTGATCCATACCACAAGACATGATCCTTTCTCCCTTGAGATCAAAATCGGCACTAAGTACTTCATCCCTATGGCCTTCTACACCCCCAAATATCGCAATACAAACATCAGTCATTATATTCCACAGTCTTAATGCATGGTCTTTGCTTGCTGACAAAAGCAAATTTGGATCACGAGGATGGAATTTTACTTCGTTGATAGCGTGACCATGGCCGATGTAATGCTTTATACATGTTTGGGTGGCCGGAGCAAATATACGAACTATACCCCGTGACCCTGCAACTGCTAGCAACGGTAGACCAGTATCTTCTTCGTAGGACCATGCACATGTGTAGAACGTTTCATCTACCTGTAAAATGAAGGTACAATTTATTTTGTTAATAATGTATTTTTTACAAGATAGTAGATAGATAATACGATAATCTTAAACATTCAATTATTATTGGTGCAATATTTTCTTGAGTACTGACCGACCTAGGGAACAATTATTTACTTATCATCACGCCATCTCCCTTGCAGGGTAGGCAGAGAGAACAGAGTGCCAAAAGACTATTCTTGCATCGCTTCTTCAAAATTCATAGTTCTCTTCATACACGCTCGCCGGTTTCGGAGACTCCTGACTCCACCTTCCTTCAATACATGACCAATTTGGTCTAGGTAGGTGAGTCTCGGTCTCCGCCCTGTACCTATACTTTAGCATTTATATATATATATATAAAATCTATGTTATAAACATACTATAAGAACTGGCCACGCGTTGCTGCGGCACACATAAATCGCAATAAAAAAAGAAAATAATTGGGATAAAAACTACCCCTTTTTCGGGGAAAAATGTACCTAACCGCACGCACGCCCCATCGTTCGGGGCAATGAACAGGCTTGTAAGGGGCCCTCACCTCTGCCACACTAAATAAACTCGCCGTGTGCCATTTCGGTCTGTCCGCCTGTTGGCAGATCACTAGAACTGTGTGACATTACATCAGTATCCAAACTCTCAAGTTGGACCAAAATGCACACAAGTGAAAAATTTCATAAAAATCGGGTCATTAGTTTAGGACTTAATCGCGGACAAATACCGTGACATGACACACAACAAAACATTTGGTATAACTTACATCAGGATCAGCATAACACTGAAGAAACTTATATCCACCAGATTCTGGGCACTCGTATATGGACACTCTGTTACTACCAACCACAGCAAACACTTGGGGCTCCCCCTCTCCTAAGTGATGATTGAACTGGCAGCCAAATAGGGGTTGCCCATGGTCTTCTTTAGCGCTACAACTGTTGAAAAACAAAAACTGTAACATCATATTTTATACTAAATACACAGAATTAGCAAAGAAGAGAATGAGGTGTTACAACGAAGACAGCCCTCCCCCATCTCAGGCCCGTCACCCTTAGGCCAGCACTCATATGAGCCCATATGGAGGAGGTCCAAACCCCCTTCCTATTCTCGCATTATTATGTATGCTCCAGTAAGCTTACCATCAGGTGGGCCGTATGCTTCTTTGCCTCCCACATAGTTTAAAAAAAAGATCATTAAAAACCCTCTCGCACACAGTACATATTCTGCGGGACGAGAGATTGCTGGTCATCTCTCGTTAGTGCTGTCAGCTCCTGTGCGTACATAACCTCCCTGCAAAAGGAGATGGCGGGGACGAATACGTGGGGGTAGGAACCCGCTCTTCCTCCAGACCATAGCCTAGACCATGGCCATGGCATGGTAGAAAAAAAGAAGAATTCAGGTACCATATCTGTTACTCACACTCGCGTATCCTTACGGCAACAGTAAAGCAATGCGAGGGTTTTCACCTGCAGATTTTGTGGTAAGAGATGATAAAGTCATCCATCCATCCATCCATCAGCCTTTCATCGTCCACTGATGGACATAGGCTTCCCCAAGAGAACGCACACAGCGAACAGTCCCGTGCCGTCTGCATCCAACGACTGCCTGCGACTTTGACCAGGTCATCGGTCCACCTGGTGGGAGGCCATCCTACACTGCGCCGTCCGATACGCGGTCGCCACTCGAGAACCTTTCTTCCCCAACGATTGTCGGTTCGCGAGCGATGTGGCCTGCCCATTGCCACTTCAGCATGCTGACCCGGCGGGCTATGTCAGTCACTCCCGTTCCCAGATTACGATACAGATTTCCGTATTACAGATCTTATCACGTAGAGAGACTCCAAGCATAGCCCGCTCCATATCACGCTGAGCGACTTTGAGCCTTAATATAAGGCCAACATTCAAAGACCACGCCTCTGTGCTGTAAGTCATTACTGGTAACACACACTGGTCGTAGACCTTCGTCTTCAGACACTGTGGAATATTGGACAAGAAGATCTCCCTCAGCTTCCCGAACGCTGCCCAGCCGAGCTGGATGCATCGATTCGATCGTAAAGTATCCCCTAATAATCGTGACGGCTATCACTCTGAGGTTACCGATGCTCATGTGTTTGGGAGCACCCGATACGTATAGTAGGAAGTTTTATATAGCGGTAGTGCGGTCGCCGCGAAGCTCCGAAGATCCATCGACTATCCGAGATTGGGTCTACCAGTTTTCAGTTGCCTCGATGCGGGACCCTGTTGGTGGCTTCATCTGATGCCCATGAAAATAGAAGGCCTCGGTTTTGTGTATGGCCACCTGTAAGCCAGTTTTCTGAAGCGAACCCGGACGAAGCTAAGTAGGCTGCCTGCCAGTGCATCGTTTCTCGTGCCGCGAGTTTCTAGACAAAACCAATGAAGCAGTCTCAAAACCAAACCCTGCGTGGAACGCACCAAGACATCTATCGCTTACTCTGAACTATTGTGTTTACAATCCTCTTTGATAAACATTCCTCAACAATAAAGTGGAGATAATTGGGTTCCAATCAGAATCAGCACCTATCCTTCATAGTGTGTTCTTAATTGTAACCTGTACAATAACTATGGGACAAGGCTAAGATGACGATGTTAAGATAAAAATACTATACACAAAACCAAATAAAAAATACTGTCAACAAGCAAACACCACATTATAATGGTAGGTGGTAACTGCTGGTCATTGGCTTTGCTACACTAGGGGCACAGCTAAGCCACCGTCTAGGAAGAAAGAAGTCTATTTTAAAAAGGGATAATGACAGTGTAACCACTTCCTCAGAGCATTCCCCGCAGGAGTCAGTGGAACACGCAAAAGAGACTCAGTCTCTCCAATACAATATAGATAATGAAGTGTATAAATATAAAGAAAGATATTGTATTGGTTAAATCTTTATCACTTTGTCTACTCAAAAAAAAATAGATATCTGTAATTTAAAGTAGGTTTGTACAATTAAAAATTTGATAATTTAACCAGCTCCTTGTTGGTATTTATTATTGATATTTATATTGCATTTTTAAGTAAGTATCAAGTAAATAAATAAAAGCATGGTGATTATAATAAGTTCCAAATGATTTTTTATCGTTTTTCCAATAACAAACATAAAATATTGCAAATGTGAAAGCAAATACTAAAAAAAACCACCCATCTGAATGCACCACTACTGTATACTACTGTACTGTACACTATGAAAGTACATTTTGTGTCAATTATTATTTTTGGGGGCCTTATGGCGTAGTCAGTAGTGTAATCGACTTCCGTGGACAAGGTTGTGGACTCGATTCCCACTCAGGACAATTATTTCAAATCAAATCATTTATTGCATTCATGTGTACATTTAGGTGGTGTCGTTACAAATTGCTTCCTACATGAACCCTGTTAGGGCACAGCAATACTCATTAAATTACATTACATTTTAACCTACGTTCAAATTTTATTATCATTTCAGAGAAAATATTCATTAAATTACAATTATTATACAATTACATATTAATTATTATCATGTCAGATCAAATATATTTAATTAATTAATTAGTTATGAAGAGGTTTTAGTTTTCGATAAGCATGTCCAAGGAATAAATTATTTTTATATATACTTGTCCTCAAAGATTTCTTTCAGATTATAATAGCTCTTTTGAATTAAATATCTAGTAATTATTTTTAAATACATTATAATTTATATTATCTTTAATTATTTTCGGTAAAATATTATATATTTTTATGGCCATGACATAAGGTCCAGAATGGAATATAGTTAAGGTAGATGTTGGCATAGCTAGTCTATTTTTATTTCTAAAGTTGCGGCGCTGTTTATGGTTGTCCTTTGTAAGACGAAAGAGGCTAGGATGCTTTTTCATGAAGAGACATTATTTGTGTGATGAACACAGATATTTATACTGCGTCTGGGTGTTTTCTATCTATAATTATATGTATGTATTTAAAAAAAATGAATATATGTATTATATCCGTAATCTATTATTGATTATCATTTAGGCAGAGCTTAATGAAGATGAGAGAGGTTTAGGCCTTAACATAAATTACTATGCTATTGTTATACATGAACACTCAAATGTATAGTTTGAGTAATGATAATTAATGCAGTTGTACAGTTTTACATAAAAAATTACAACCAAATAAAAAAACTAAATAAATTATAGACTGTGGAATATGATCACAGTGCCACTACCTCTATTCAAATATACACTAAAATAACACCAAAATCGGTTCAGGCGTTTAGGAGTTCAGTGACAAACACAGACAGAAGAATTATATGTTTAAGATTGTGGAATACTTACTTAAATTTATATGGCGGTTTCACTTGTTTGGCAGCTTTTTTCTTGCCTTTACGTCTTTTCTTGAAACGTGTATTTGTTGGAGTCTCGCTACGAGAAGTGTTGTCTGTGTTTGAGGTGCTTTCAACGCTTGACGTCTCATCCTAGATAAAACATAAGTAAGGTTTTATAGGGTCTAATACGAAGGTCTATATATTCACAACAGCTCTCATCTGCACCACTGCATCAGTCATGTTAGAGCAACAAATATTTCACACTAATCACACTTACGTTCTCGTTGTCTGAGAAATTCATACTAATAATCTAAATTTTGAAGTTTTAATTTCTTTTAAATTATGCGTTTTTTATAATTTCATCTCACACTTCCAATATTATGAAATACCTATAACAATAAAAAGAAATCCCGCAAAACGCAAGTTCAAAATGTCAAGGATTCATCAGGATCAGGACCGTAAACGTCAAACAAAATGTCCAATGTCGAATTTTTGCGGGAATATAAATATGATTAAAACACTGACCTCTATAGCAATATACTACTGACATCACTGACGTGTGTGTAATCAACAGGGATTTCCACTAGGCGTTCACATCACAACAAACATTCAAGAGTTCACGACTGCGGTTTTCCTTTTCCACTAGATTCTGAGTGCTCCATTTAAATGGCTTATGGAGCGTTTTGAGCGATGAGAAAATTGATTGCTAATATAGTAGTTTTACTTTGTGAAAATCAAAATCTTAGCTGAACTATGACGAATCCCCTAAATAATAGTCTAAGCAGGTAATACGATATGTTCAACGACGTTTAACTGTGGTGTGATACATGTCATTAATTGGTTGCATACTATTGCTTGCTTGAACGAAAGAGAGGAGAATCGATCCCCATTTGAGACAAAATATGTAGAGAAAATGGGCGAACTGTAGCATTGATTAAAAAATTAGGAAATCTATTTTGAAATAAAACTATGTTTACGGAATCTATCGCGTTTACTTGATTTTACTACTATCCCGACGTTTCGAATACTTTACAGCATTCATGATCATGGGTGGACTTAGATGATAGACGTCCAAGGTTGATATGTTATTTCAACGGTTTCACACAAACCAAGTAAACGCGATAGATTCCGTAAACGTAGTTTTATTTCAAAATGTGTAACATTCGCGTAAATATCAGAAAGTATTAGGAAATCTATTGTCATGGTGATGCTCAACATATTTTTATATAACATTTTAAGCATTTGACATGCTTGTCCCTGTATCACAAAGAGTAGAATAATCTAAAAAAATACTAAAAGTGCAAAAATATGAAAACAAAAATAATAGTTATGAACAGGATTTGAATCAGTCTCCTGGACAACCGTTCCAGATAATTTGCCAATTCAGCGATTGTGACATCTACTCGTAACTATGAATTTCGATAACATTACTCAACATTACTTAACTTTTTGTTATCGCACTTTGTGTTTTGATGTTCAACATAGGTAGGTACCTACCTATTTTAAAATACCATTATAAAAACAAAACTTAGTTTTTTTTGTAAGGATACCTATCTATTTTTTAAAGAACATTAGGTATTCAGTTTACATATCTAATGAAGCCCAAATGCAGATAAAAATATTTTTATATCCATCAGGTTTGTCTTTTTTAGTTGTTGTTCCCACAACAAAAGAGTGAGTTCATTATGCAAATTAAATTCGTATAATGGTTTCTATAATTCACTAATGAACCCCGTCACGTTGCTATGGCTTCACAGAGTTTATATGAAGATTGTCTGAAAATTTCATCAAAATCTCTCCAGCTGTTTTGGAGTCCACATTGAAAACATAGATTTAGGTATATATAATTAATATTAATGAACACAAAGTGCGAAAATCTGATTCATTAATAGGTATAGTTAAAGCATGTCAAATGCTTAAAAAATGTATAGAAATATCAAAAGATTAGGTAACATTATTATGAACATACCTAATAATCTACTCGTAAGTGATTATCTACCTACTGTCATTTGCAAAAATAATGACTCCATCTTTAGATAGACTGGAATACCTATATTATTGGGTTTTTCTGCATATGGTGGCAGATGAGCCAAGGCCCACCTGATGCCCGTGATGGTAAGTGGCAACTGTCGCTATCTCTGCTAAGATTACAGTGAAGTCGCTGCTCACGATTTCATTTCGCGGATATGAAATGAAAAATAGTGGGTCTTTACCCCATTCTATTCCACGGATGAGCGTATACATACGCCATTTCCTGCAAGTAATGCAAGTAATAATACGCAGACAATCTTTTTTTCCCCTTAAGGCAGGAAAAATGTTCCTAACCGCACACCCCGTCATTCGGGGCAACGAACAGGGTAGTGTGGGGCCTTCACCCACTAAAAAAAACCTGCCGTGTGCCTTCTCTTTATTGGCGGACCACCGGATCTATACTACATTCCTTCAGTGGTACGCAGACAATCCTACGGAGAAAGAGGGAAGTTCGCTCGTTGTAATAGTGTTGATGCTGGAGACATTAAAGAAGGAGAAAATAAGCAGGTGGGTAAGCCTACTTTAATGAAATAATAAACAAGACATTGGGAGTACTTTTATTAATATTCTACTGCGACATTATTAAATACTTCTTAAAAAAATAAACTAATACCTATCATGGTTTATATACAATACTAGCTGACCCAGCAAATGTTGTTTTGCCATATACATTATTTCTACGTTGGCAGTAGAAGGGTGAAAATTTAGGGCTGTATGTACCTATTTTTTGTTGGCGATCGCAGTGGATGTTGTTAATACTCGAAAGAGTGCTGCTGCCCACTCCCGCGGTATTCCCTCAGTCGGCTGTTATGACTCCCATGGGTGGAGAGGGGTGGGACAATTCTAAAGTCGGCCCCACACGGCTCTTACAAAGTTACAAACTATTATAAAGTGTACCAGAGTCTTTCGAAATTCTTTCGCCGATGTTGCTAGTGTAAGGCCAGGCAACTGATAATATTTAACGATGCCATGGTTATCTTCTTACATAATCTATTTCTATTCATACATTACTAATGATAAATCTATTTTTTATTTGTATACAAGTAAACAATCAGGTTCCATACAAGGTCAGAGGTTAGGTATTTGGTCTAATTGTAATAGGTACTACAATAAAACACTGGTATAAAACATGTTATTCTGGTATTTTTTGATAGAAGTCCTTTAGTTTGCCTCGTTCAATTTCTCGTCTGTCAATTACTTATCTCTTAAAATACTATAGGTAATCATAAAATAATCACAGCCATCACAGCTAACTTGCCTACTGCACTAAATTAATTACTGCCTATCTACTATTTAATACTGACGTGTACATAAATCTGTTATTAAAATTAGATTGTGTTCTATCCGTTTTAGGAGACATTTTGGTTTCATGTCGGCGAATTGGATCTTCCCTGTTTTATCTTCCGGAAAACTGAAATTTCCTGAACATTCCGTCGCTTTAAGTAGGTAAGCCTTTTGGGCCTTCGCCGATTAAAAAACCGGTCACAGGCCATCTCTCAATGGAGCATTAAGTTGCCTTAGGTTAGTTACTCCGGTGGAATCTTGCGGATCTCTCACATTTATTCGTTGCAATAAGTAAAATACATCAACTGGTATTAAAAAGAAAAAAATATTTGTGAAAATGAAAAAAGAGAGCTTTACTGTGTGCAGGATTTGAACCTGCATCCCATCCAATCCGGGGAAGTGCTCTGGACCTCTAAGCTACCGCAGTCACCTGGTGATCCCTCAATCTCCACTTCACATTTGTTTTAGATGTCTTTACTTATTATTCATTATAATAGTATTAAATTATTAAAATTTATATGCATACATAAATGTGTAATTTATAAACAGAAAATATTATTATCAAGACCTATCATTAATTGCATTCTTACAAACAATAATAGGTACTGTACCTACAATATAGTAATAAAAGTTGCTAATCTTGGATTTCTTATGATTTTTAGCATGCTAACTTATTTATTAAGACACATTCTTTGAAAGTGGAAAAAAAAAGATATTCTTTATAATCAGGATTCAAACTTGTATGTAAAAGAGAGCCTTCCTAAGTCTCTCTTTTCCATATTCATAAAAAAATGTTCTAGTAATCTAGGACACTGTTTTCCTTCCCTATAAACAAACGATTTCACTAAATATTAATGTAAAGGACTATAAGCCAGTTTTTGGTCAAAATTACTGCCTTTTCACTAACATTTACAATTCGCAATATATTATTTTTTCAAATTCTGTGTGTTGTCTGAAAATAATATAGTCCTATTGAAAAAAAATTGGCGACATTTTTCAAACATTTCCAACTGAAACTTCAGCCGTAGGTTGGTGGTTGGCACATACAGGCATGACGAAGTGCAACCTGAAGCCACGGCAGAAAGCGATCGACACGGGCATACACGCCTGGATAACCTTGTCTTGCACAGCCTCGACCCCATGAGACGATACCTTAAAAATAAAAAAAAAACAAGATTAAGAACAAATTATTTGTGAAATGTGGAAAAAGAGAAGTTTAGTGCGAGAGGGAATCGAACCTGCGTACCTTCCAATCCGGAAAAAAAAGTTTAAAGTTCTCTTTTTCCACATTTCACAAATAATTTGTTCTTTCAAGTAGCTGAGCATGTCAAGTGCTAAAATACAGATCAAAAATGTTTAAAAACAGGATGTATAACTGTGCAATCATTATCAGTGTTCTAAATATTCTCCTTCGACTTTATTCCAATTTTATTCCAATGGTACCTACCACCTTCTAGCTTTATTTACTACTGAAGATATGTCAAACAGTCTCAGCGGTCCGCCGATATAGGCCATCGCAAATACTTTAGATTTAGTGGTGGATATCCTAATGTGAATATTAGAATATTTCAATCAACTCTCCCCAAAACGACTGCTATAGATGTCCATCGCAGCATCCAGTGTGTACGGAAAATCCAATGCTATAAATAATAATAAATAAATATTCACGGACATTTCACACAACATCCTCTGGTCCCAAACTAAGCTTAACGCTTGTGCTATGGGTACCAGATTACGGATATAATACTTACATTACTTTTTTTTTGTAAATACATACATATAATAGATAGAAAACACCCAGACGCAGTACAAATATCTATGTTCATCACACAAATAATTGTTCTGAGTGGGAATCGAACCCACGACCTCGTGCACGGAAGTCGGTTACACTACCGACTACGCCACGAGGCCCGTCAATATACTGGTTTATTCTACACAACCAAATATTAAGATAGTTATAAGTAACTACTAACTATTTTTGTAATAATATTAAATAAATAAATAATCCAGGATTGAAGACAATAGGATTATTATCAGATCCCATGTGGTAACGGACGGACTCCAATATATCCCTTCTGTGAAATGAAATGGTGAGTAGTGACTTGGCAGTATTCTTAATATTGTAGAGTCCATGAGGGACAGTTACCACTTTATCAGGTGGTCCGTGAGGCAACAAATACAATATTTCATCATTATATTAATATCTTACCGACTAGCGTATAGTGTGGCTGGGATACCAGCAAAGGACCACCGGAGTCACCGGTGCAGGCATCACGCTCTGGTGAGTTAGCACACAACATTCGCGGAGTCACTTTCCTCCGGCCGTATCCTGCGCCTGAGCACTCCTCTTGAGCCCAAATTTTCACGTCAGCCTTAAAAAAAATATTAATGCTATGGTCTTGTCTACCATGGGAGTCGTAAGAGCCGACTGAGGGAATACCGGGGGAGTGGGCAGCAGCACTCCTTCGAGTATTAACAACATCCACTGCGATCGCCAACCCGCCTGCCAAGCGTGGCGATTACGGTACTATCCCCCATTCTTGGGGAGGCCTATGTCCAGCAGTGAACTTAAAAAGGCTGATGGATGGATGGATCGATGGATGGATGGTCTTGTCTAGGGTAAAACTGGGTAATACGCCCCATTTTTTAATCAGAATTAAAATAAGTTTTCTCTTCAATACTAAAAAATGAGTTTATTTTAGAAATAATATTTGACATTTTTGGAATAAACTGACATAACTGTCGTGTGTGCAATGCGCGTCGCTTAACTGTGTTTGTGTGTGTGAGAATAGTGGGGCGTTTTGTCAATAGAGGCGTATTACCCGGTTTTACCCTATACCGAACCTTAGAGACAATGGTATGATGGTATAGCAGACCAGTTAGTACGTCCACGTAGTACAGTTGAAAATTCTAGTGGATTTTACTCTAGAGCCTTACTTGTCCGAAATTGGCCGGCTCGATCGGCCAAGCCACCACCCTTTCACAGAAGATCAGCGTGAAAAATCCGTAGATCTTACAGTTGTAAATCATGTGGTGAGTGAAAGCGCCGTAAGCCAAAACAACCCCTCCCCCACTATCCACCTGCTATCCGTTTTCCCGGAGTCGGCGCCGCGGGATCCCTCTGGTGTTGCTAGTGCCTTTAGGTTATGGTAACTATCATCAATTGGTAAGGAATTCTTGTTTGCCACCAGTGTAATATAAAAAGAAGCTAGTCACTATGTCGCGCCATAAATCGATCAGCACTCTATTAAATTAGCTACGGTAAATTACGAACTAGTTAGTCTTTAGCTACGATTTCTATGGAAGCTACCAATTTCTCTTTGAAAAGGTTAAGTATACGAATCTCTTAGTAGATTGGTCTGTGAAAAGTTCGATGCAAAAATATATTTTAAGGCTTATCTACCAGCCAACATAGAAAGTCTGTGTACACCTTTTTATCTGAACAATTTAGTGATGATGAAGATAAAAGACCATAGCATTATTCATCTGAGATAGGGATTGTTCTTACTTTCATCGGTATATTGGAAGTTGATCCTTTTTCAACAGTGCGTCCCCAACCAGAGACAATGGCGATGCCACCTTCAAGAGCTTCATCGTCGCCATCGTCTAGAATGATAAATTAAGCGCCTGCTGATCATGAGGTCTCGGGTTCGATCTCCGGATCAGACAGTGTTATTGAGATTTTTCGTAAAAAGAAAAATTCTCAGTAGCAGCCCGGAGTTTGAAAATGTGCCCGGTGGACGGTAATAGGCTTGCCCCCTATTACGTGGGACTCAAACATAGCTGGCGAGTCGTGGGTGTGTAATACGCCTGTCTTCCCCTTCGGGGAATACAGGCGTGATGCTATGTTATGTTGTTTATGTATAAATTAACCAATGGATTTACATATTAACAAGCTATCTCTTTGACTGTTATAAAATCCTTGCCTCATTTTTGAATAAAATTATATTTGTGAATGTGCAGAATAATTATGTCCTGTGTAGGAATTTCATAATAGATACACGGTTGGTATATAAACTATAACGACCTAGAAAAGACCTAGAAGAGTCTAGAAAAGTAGCAGATCCTGAATTATGCCACATTACATATAGGTATTATTTCAACTAGTAATTTTTAAACTCATTTATATTGTCAAACGTCTTTATTAACCTTAACTTGATTAGTTAAAAAATATACTGTAATCGGATCTATAATCCCGGTATGCTATACTCTGCAACTCACCAAACGCAATATTTATGCGGGAGTGCACGATTACACGCAGAGCGGTGCCTGATATGCTTCAACCCACGAAAACTGTCCGTGTGGTGACGGACTAAGAATACAAGTGTCACCTCAATTCTTTCCCACGGGTGTCGTACGAGGCGACTAAGGCAAGTAAGCAGTTATCATCCATTGCATTACTGGTGGTAGGGTTAGGTACCAAGTGAGAGTCTCGCTTGCTATTATAGTAGCGGCAGAGAGCCGTTCATTATTTCATTTCATATCCATAATATAAATTGGTGAACAGCAGCATACGAGTACTCTTATTATAGTAAAGCCCATGAGCGACTATTACCACTTACCACCAGGTGAGACATGACTTGTTTGCCACCGTAAGCATAAAAATCTCTTCTTTTCATTGTTATTTGAGGATATTACTTATCATATAGTTGATTGCACCTTGCACATATCTAGGTATTCATCACCCCTGGCACAGGCCTTCCTATGACATGCGCCAACAAGAGTGGTCCTGTAGCACCAGTAAATACTGGTCCCGGCGATTTTGATAAGGTCATTGGTTCACGTTGTTAGAGACGAATTAACTCTGAGTGGGGTCAGTGGTCCGCCGGCGGCTTACCCTTTCACGTAGCCTCTACTGAGCGACGTATCCGCACATAGCGCGTCGTACCTTCGTGGGAGGCCTTGAGGATGGCGAATATTTTCCGGTCCATCCACCCGAAGCCTCAGCTAGGGCGGCATCAGGCTGCGCAATGAGACCTGCATTGCCACTTCGCACTGTATTACATATTATGTGTGCATGAATATAACGAATTCTTACCCGGTAAGCAAGCTGGTCTGTAAAGTTTATCCGGTAAAGGTTCTGATATTCTCAGTACAGCGATATCATAATCATATGTGTATTTATTGAAGTCTGGATGCTGTATGACGTGCGTTACTTCGTAACCGTCGGATCTTGAATTATTTACATCGTATTCACCAATCAGAACGGAGAGACGAGACGCTTCAATTCTGTAAATAAAATTCACTCTTGAGTCTTAAAGACAATCTAGTGGAGATTGGGTGTAGCCGTCGGCTACTGCGATCGCTTAGAGGTCTAGAGCACTTCCCCGGATTGTAAGGGATGCAGGTTCGTATCCCACTCGCAGTAAAGCTTTCCTTTTCCACTTTGAAAATAATTTATTTTTTAAAATTCACTCTTTCATTTATTAGGTACGTAAGTTCTACCCGTGACGACGTCTGCCTGGACTTCAGAATATAAAATATAGAAATACAACCACTCAACGGCATTAATTGACGGGCATCGTGGTGTAGTCGGTAGTGTAACCGACTTCTGTGCACGTGGTCGTGGGTTCGATTCCCACTTAGGACAATTATTTGTGTGATAAACACAGATATTTGTACTGCGTCTGGGTGTTTTTCTCTCTATTATATGTATGTATTTACAAAAAAGTGTATGTGTACTTATGTACACGCGTCAGAAGTTATACTTATTATTATTCTTTATTTAAATATCACAAAAAAACTATAATGTTGACTATAGCTAACTTCAGGGTGTCAGTTTCTCGCGACAGTGTGCGCGCGCATCGTAAAAATTTACTCTCATCATTTTTCCCTAACGCGCCAAAAGAAGAAGATAACTTCAAAAATAAGTATATGTATTATATCCGTACTCTGGTACACATAGCACAAGCATTAAGCTTAGCTTGGGACCAGAGGACGTTGTGTGAAAATGTCCGTGAATATTTATTTATTTTATTTATTTAATTATTTCTTTTTAAAAATAGCTATCCCACGGGAAACATTATTTTTTCCGGGATTAAGAGGCTCTAACCTATAGGTGTGTATATATATTATAATGATCGGGTCAGTAGTTATGGTGTGAAAGCGTAACAAATAAACAAACTCACTTTCGCCTTTATAATGTTAGTAAGGATTTAGTAATCTAAATAAAACTAAAATGGTAAAAAGGACTTTTATAGTTTACTATACAATATATGTAGTTACCTATACAATATTAAAACATACATAAAAACATAGCATCACGCCTGTATTCCCCGAAGGGGTAGGCAGAGGTGTATTATACACCCGCGGTTCGCCAGTTATGTTTAAGTCCCACGTAGTAGGGGGCGAGCCTATTGCCGTATACCGGACACATTTCCAAACTCCAGGCCGCTACTGAGAATTTTTCTTTTTACGAAAAACCTCAATAACATTGCTTGACCCAGGGATCGAACCCAAGACCTTATGATCAGCAGTGGCTCATACTACCGCTGCACCATAAAGGCAATATACTATATCTTAGGATTTTAATAACTAACTAGATAAATTTTATTTTAAGTGTATTCACATTTCATTTAAAATGTATTCATATCTTTGTAAAGTAATTAAAATTCAGCACGCATAATTTGGCGAGCTAAAGTAATTGATTCGCGTCGTTACAAACTTACAATACGTGCCTATTGGTATCGCTATTGGTTTAAGAGCACAAAAGGATCGCACGCATCCGACGCGACCTTAACCTCGTTGGATGATGTAACATCGTCCTGAATACACCATGTTCTTTTTTCAGCAGCCTACTTTCAAAAGTAAACTGAAATGACAGATCCATTGACACGATTTCGCAATTTGTATATTTTTGATTATTCAGGTTTTCTAATAAAGTAAAATTATTACAAAGTTTCTAACTACATCATAATTGATTCAATCAATTTATATTAAACTCGCATTTGCTCGCAGCGCCGCCGCAGCTAGATTTTAGGTTTTATCTCAGGTTCCCGATATAGTAGCGGAATAAAACTTATACCAGTTCTTAAGTATAATCATGAGCTATCAAACAAAAAGTTTCATCAAATTTTTAAGTAGTTTTTGTGAGATTTATGACCAAACGAATAGACGTAAATTCCAAAAAAAAATTTTGTTCAGAGACGCCTAGAAAACGTAATAAAGGCAATATCAAATGTAACATATATCTTTATAATACTATAGATACTAAGCTTTACTTAGGTACTTAATTAATAAATTTGTAACCATATTTCTCTAAGTTACTTTTGCAATTGCAATATCCTGCTTATAGAATTAAACATTAGATTATGTAAGTAACTGATTAAATATGCAAGGGGGTATTCATTTTGCAATAGGTTATTGTGCGTCGTGTCAAGGTGTAAGTAACATTGAACCAGTATTGTATGTTCATAAATTTCTAATTAACCTTTGGCTGGCTCTATTCTTCGATTTACTAATTCGACTTACTAATTCGATTAATTAATTCGATTTATTAATTCGATTTACTATTGGTAGAGCCTTGCTCCTTAAGAGGTTAAGTTCCAGCATGAATGGACCGACTTGACTGTAAAAGTACCACCCTCTCACAGAAGATATAAGAAGATTACTATTTTGTAGTAGGCAGTGGCAAAGTTGTATCGACTTACTTATAATGCAGCCGAGTTACCACTTAAAAATAAAAGCAAAGGATTGCAAACCTGTCACACTAATATGACCATCTAGGTTTTAAAAAAATATCCTATTACTTATAGGAGGGTCGAATCACACTATTAGTGAAGCAAGTATATTTTTTAAAATTGGAACTCCATTTTTCTTGGAGATGTTTACACATAGGAAGTATACTTAAAAAAAAGAGGTTAATTGGGTTATATAATTTCTAATATTATTTCAGTTTTGCAGTTACAGTATCATTGCACTATTTAGCATACATATTATTTATTTTTATTTTAACAGTTATCTTACTTGGAACAGAAAATTGTTTTAAAGGATTCAACACTTTTGAATAAAATATAACATTCGCAATGGGAACGCGTTGATGTCTTTTTCAAGATTGTTAAGTAATGGGTCTACGTAACGTATATTCATAGATTATACTAAAATTCAAGTGCCTGGACTTACTCCCGATGAGTGCATTTTTATATAAGTAAGGAAAAATAATTATAATTTTTAACGACTACAATTATCTGACACAGCGGTTCTCAAATTTGTATAGTGACGGAACCCGCGTGCGACGGGTTATTAATCATATTACTTGCCGTTAGAATATTGATTTCATTGGAGATGTGAAATTATACTATGATTATAGGCTTTTTATACGCTCATTTATAGGCCAGCGGTCCTGAAGATGCCTCGTGTAGAGGCGAAACACGTATCGAATATGTGTTCCGATTTTTGTGGAAGATTGCAAAGTTGTGATTCTGAGAGTCCTGCCGTATCGCATGGTTCCATCACATTGGGGAGATTTTTTTCATTATCGTGCATGCTACTTGGCTATTATCACATCCTCCTCTATCTGTGAGAATGCGGATTGGCAATCTTAGGTTATTTTGTGTGTGTCCAAAGATAACCGGGATTGACAATCCGTGGGTGAGTAGAGGGCTCTCCTCCTAAAATCCATCTGTCCATCCATCAGCCTTTTAAAGTCTACTGCTGGACATAGGCCTCCCCAAGAATGGGGGATAGTGACATAATCGTCACGCTTGGCAGGCGGGTTGGCGATCGCAGTGGATGTTGTTAATATTCGAAGAAGTGCTGCTGCCCACTCCCTCGGTATTCCCTCAGTCGGCTCTTACGACTCCCATGGGTAGAGAGGGGTGGGACAATTCTAAGGCCGACCCCACACGGCAAGATAAAAAATAATCCTCCTAAAATATCCATTCTATAATAATTACGATTGTTTTAGTTTAGTTCTTTTTTTATTACAAAAAGTTAATAGCGTAGCGTATATTATTAAAGTCAGTTCTGAACTCCAAGAAGACGATGGCTCGGGAAGTATCTAGTGAAAAGTAAACAAACAATATTTTGTTTTTATTTCAACTGCAAGCTTTCTTAAGAGGTACTAATTAGGGTAGCACTTATGACGAAGAAACGTAAATAACTTGTGAGTACAAAACATGTTTTTCATTGCGTAACCACACAAGTGTATTGTAATTGATGACAGTTCACACGTATTGTTCTTCGTCCCTAAGGGCAGATATATTTGTAAACGTTACGTAAATTCATGCTGATGAAAAGGGCTACCTTTGTGACGTAAGAATTTGTAAAATTAATCATCCGAAATTGACCGTAATGTAATGCAAGATTAGACGAAAAATCACACGTGTTTATCCCATATCATCATCTATTAAAGCTGTAACAGAGTTTAAGATCATTTTGATCTGTATTTTAGTACTTGCTCAGCTACTTTAAAGAACAAATTATTTATGAAATGTGGAAAAAGAGAACTTTAGTGCGAGCGAGAATCGAACCTGCGTCCCTTCCAATCAAATAAGTTGTTCTCTAAAATAGCTTAGCATGTCAAGTGCTACAATATAGATGGTTTAAAAAAAAAATTAGACGTCACGGGACGTCTACCGGATGTGAAAAAATCGAAATTATTTTGTAGCAATAATATCTTTTGTATCATAACTTGACAAACTACTCCTCAAGACGAATCAAACGAGTATAAACTCGATAGGGTTGCGTCATTTCATTCCAGCTCCATCGTCAGACCCTGGATATCTAGAGACAAAGTACTCGTCAAGACAAATCATACGAGCCCAAACTCGATGGGGTTGCGTCGTTTCATTATAGAGTTACCGTGGCCACCTTCCAGCTTCATCATCAGCCCCTGGATACCTTCCAGAGGCAAAGTACTCGTCAAGACGAATCATACGAGCCAAAACTCGATGGGGTTGCGCAGTTTCATTATAGAGTTCTTATGTCCATCTTCCAGCTCCACCATCAGATTAGCTCCATGTCATCATAATATTGCATTGTCACGCGGTATGTAAAATTTCAGCTCAATCGGAAACCGGGAAATGTGTCAAATCTAACTTGCAAGATTTGAACGAGACAAGTAAAATAAAAGCGTCGCCACGCTATCAGCCGATTTTACCTCCGCATTAGATGTTTCATATCAAAATCGCGCCATTAAATACTATGAATTTTAATTGTAAAATTAAACTTACTATATTGGATTATTGCATGTAAATGCATCCGATAGATGGCGTGGGTCCTAAAGACAAACGTGATGTGGAGATTGGGAATGGCCGTTGGTCAGTGCGATGGCTTAGCGGATAGAGCACTTACCCGGATTGGCCCTTCCAATCTATCTTTTTTCATATTTCACAAATAATTTGCTCTTATTATTACTTGATAATTTGCAAGACTCTTTGCTCATGTGAAAGTGCATTAGTTAAGTTATATTTACCTTGAGTTAAGTTATATTTACCTTGAATCTTAGTAAAGAAAGGTGTTATTGAAAGTAAGAGGTATAAACCACATTGTTTAAATAATAATTACAAATTATATAAGATTTCTATTAATATAACGCATAAGTGTATCAGGACTTTTTGTAAAAAAAATCCTTTAATATTATGTTTGTCAACGATGTTCTGAAACGCTGCTTGACATCTATTATTATACATTTAATATATTTGAGATTTTGTGTCTATTTGTCTGTTTATCTGTTTGTTTGTTTATTTGTTCGCGCATCACGCAAAAACTACTGAACGGATTTTGATGCCACTTTTTTATTTGGTAGCTCTTGATTAGACTTAAAAACTGGTATACATTTTATGCCGCTACTATATCGGGTACCTGGATATAACCTAAAGCTAGTTAAAGTATATATCTGAGGTTCCAGTTGAAAATCAGCACCAGACCTCTACGGTTTGGCAACAACTGAACTGGATACCTCATTACTGCATTATGACATATTACCTATTACACCTTTTATCAATAATTATAAATTATTGTTATCTTATTATCCTATTTTTCATTTTGTAATATATGTCTTGCATGTAACAAAAAGATTCTTTCTTTCTTTTTTTCATTTCGAGTTAAACGTCATATTCCTTATAACATTCCCAAAAATAGCAATAATAATAATAATTTTTTTAATAACTCCTACTTTGGTATTCGTAAAGCCAGGACTTAAATTGCATTATATTTTTTATGGTCATAAGATTCGTTATAATAAACTAGATTCTGTTCGAATTCGTTCGCGTGGACTCCAGAATACGTCTTTCTAGGCTCATTAATTATCTCTACGAAATAATAGCTCTCCCAAAGGAATCATATCATCCATATATATGTCCTTTTCTGGGCATAAGGCTATATATATTTATGCAAAATTTAAACATGATCAGTTCAGTAGATAAAACAAAAAACAACATAACAAACAAACTTATGCATTTATAATATTAACTAGCAATCCCAATTGTCATCACATGCAGAGTCTTAGAGGATGTCCACTTGTTGGTAGAGTGTGCTTGTTTTAAAAGGAAAATGGGATATTAATATCTAATTTAAATATCCCTTTCTATATTTTATTATACCTTCTATAATTAGGTGTGCTCCAAACAATTATGTGTAAATCTTATAGTGAAGATAGATATAGCACCACGCCTGTGTTCCCCTAAGGGATAGGCAGAGGTGTTAATACACCTCTGTGGTGTATAATTCCACCCACGATTCGTCAGCTATGTTTAAGTCCCACGTAGTAGGGGGCAAGCCTATTGATGTGAACCGGGCATATTTCCAAACTCCGGGCTGCTACTGAGAATTTTCCTTTGTACGAAAAACATCAATAACACTGCCCGACCCGGGGATCGAACCCGAGATCTCATGATCAGCAGTCGCTTACACTACCGCTGCACCACAGAGGCAGTAAAAAGATGCTATTAAAATTTATAAATTTATGCAAGCATATAACCTCAATAGAAATTACTAGTTCTCCTTCTGTGTCGTTTATAATATGTTATTTATTAGGGTATGTTGGGGATAACTTAATCATGCTAGATTATAAGGGTCTAAAATTAAATAAACTTAACTTATCATTATGCCATTTCCCTTGCGTGGTAGGCAGAGATAACAGAGTGCCAAGAGGCTCTATTCTTGCATACATCTCTCGCTTCCTTAACATTCATAACTCTCTTCATACACGCTCGCCGGTTTCGGAGACTCCTGACTCCACCTTCTTTCAATACATGACCGATTTGGTCTAGGTAGGCGAGTCTCGGTCTCCCCCTGTACCTACATCCTTCCACTTTCGCATTGTATATCTTCTTAACCAGTCGCTCGTCCGGCATTCTTTCCACATGTCCGAACCATCAGAGCATTCCCTTTGCATCTTTACACCAATACTGTCTTTCGTACCTACTCGCTCTCTTACGTCCTTGTTACGAATGCGGTCAGTCAGCCTCACTCCACAGATTCTCCGCAGAGATCGCATTTCGACCGCATTGATTTTACTCTCATGCTCCTTTTTGCATACCCAACTCTCGCTTCCATATAACTCTCGCTTCAATAACGTTGGGACAAAAAAAAAAAAATATTAAAATTAAATAAATATTTAAAAAAAGGTTTTCGTTATTAATATGGTTAATATAAATGTAACTCTCTTAATGTTGTAGCTTATGACAAGTATAATTGAAATCATTACGAACATACAAACGCGGAGGTTGTATTTCAAAGAAACGCCAATGAAATTATAAATAAAATATGTAACTGCGTTTATATTTTAAAATAAATATGCGTTGTGTCAGGCACAAGCGATGTGACAATGAAAGAAATCAGTTTTACGATTGTCGAGAATCATATAAATAAAATAATCCGACAGGGAAAGAAAGCAAGAAGTGTGTCAGCAATAAAAGTACGCGGTGTACAACAAATCCAAAAAATAAAATATTTGACAGTTGCAACAATATTTTATTATATTGTTAAATTTTAAGGAACAAATGAAAATGGCTGAGTTGAGTAATAAGCAATGCCACAAAGGGCACACAGACACAAATAATACCTATATCTATATGACACACGCAGATATTTGTGACCAATTATTTCATTTTAACAGTTATTTTCAATTGCATGGAATTAATTATAACATCACTAAAACCAAACTCCGTAAAAAGGTTTAACTAAATGTATTACCTTTAATGCGTAACTGTACATTCCGTTTAAAAATATGTTAAGGGTTCTGTATGAAAAAAGTTATAATGATATAAAGACATCATTGGGGTGTTTAATGATGAATATTTATATGCTCCTAGTTTTCATTTAGATGCATTATTTTTATTTATTAGGTAATAGACTTTAAAAGTTGTTATTTGACCTTAATCTATACTTATTACTTAGTATAGATTACTATTATAAATCTGTAACAGAGCTGTGTCTGTACATTTAAGATATGTGAAAAAAAAACTGTATTAGGCTATATAGGCATATCTGAACACAAAACCAAGTTCTTTAGATGTTTTGTCCGTTAGTCTGTTTATCTGTTCGTTCGCGCATCACGCAAAAAATACTTAACGGATTTTGATGCAACTTTTTTTATTTAGATATTTTTATATATATTTTTAGCATTTGACATGCTTAGCACTATACATTAAACACAAAGTGAAAAATGTGAAATCGAAAATAACAGTCAGGAGCAGGATTTGAACCTGCATCTCCTGGATACCGTCCAGATGCTTTACCAATTCAGCCATCCTGACAATTGCTCCTGACTGCTAATTTCGATAACACATCACACCCAACGTCTTTGGGTGACGCCTGCGCCATCCGTCGGAAGTATTTTCATACATTATACCGACCAGGTAAACTTAATTTTTACAATTAAGATTTTTACCTAATAATGACGCAAACCCTATAAATATTTAGATATTTTTATATATATTTTTAGCATTTGATATGCTTAGCACTATACATTAAACACAAAGTGAAAAATGTGAAATCGAAAATAACATTATTTATTATTTCCGATTTCACATTTTTCACTTTGTGTTTAATGCAACTTTTTTTATTTGATAGCTCTTGATTAGACTTAAAAACTGGTATACTTACATTTTATCCAGCTACTATATTGGGAACCTGAGATATAACCCAAAAACTAGCTTTTAGCTGTGGCGGATAATTGTGTTTTTTTTTTACAGTAAGTAGGTACATGGATGGCAAACAAACATACGGTCCACGGATGGTAAGCGGTTATCGTAGCCTATAGACGCTGGCAACACCAGAGGCATCACTCGCGTGTCGCCAACTCCAAGGAAAGGGTTAGGAGGAAAGGAAGGAACTAAAGAGAGGATAAGGTTGGGCCTCCAGCGCTCCCACTAACCATACGCATTTTTTTTTTGTTAAGGCGGGAAAAAATGTTCCTGTCCGCACACCCCGTCGTTCGGGGCAACGAACAGGGTAGTGTGGGCCCTGCACCCACTAAAAAACCCGCCTTGTGCAGTCTTTCCGCCTTTATTGGCGGGCCACTGGAACTATTTTACATTCCTTCGATGGTACAGTAGCGAGTACCTACCTACCGTGGTTTCACGTTGATATTTTGTGAATTGGGGTGGTATAGCTCCGATCGAGTAGGGCCATTCTGTTCTGGAGTACCCATTGGTAAATATAACATCAAAGTTAGCCTTTCTTGTCAAGGCAGCAAAAAATGTACCTAACCGTACACCGGGGCAACGAACAGGGTAGTGTGGAGCCCTCACCCACTAAATAAACCTGGCATGTGTCATCTCTCCGCCTGTATTGGCGGGCCACTGGAACTATGTTACATTTTATTTTGAAGTTCTTTTGGCGCGTTAGGGAAAAATGATGAGAGTAAATTTTTACGATGCGCGCACACACCGTCATGAAAAACCGACACCCTGAAGTTAGCTATAGTCAACATTTTAGTATTTTTGTGATATTTAAATAATCTTTATTTAACTAGATAATGCTTTATAATAAAACTTTCAATGTATTAAACACCTTTTTTCTATTGTTAGTGGCGTTTTTTCTACAAATGTAGAATAAGACGAAAGATAAAATTTTTGAAAAGATTTTTATCTTGTTACGCCAAAGAAGTATAACTTCTAACGCGTGTAAATAAGTACACACACACTTTTTTTATTTTACTCTCTTTGATACTCGTGACAAGTCAGTCAAGGATCAGAACAATTCTGCAGTATAATTAATTTGATTGCTTCTAAGTATGAATTTAGTCCGTTAATTGCATATTACATACATGAAACCCTCAAAACATAGAGCATATTTTTTTAATTCTCTAGTGCAGGGAAAAACAGAACAATCTTTTTAAATCCTTACTAATATTGTAAATACGAAAGTGAGTTTTTGTTACACTTTCATTATGTAATTAATGAACTAATTATTATGAAATTTAGCATACATATAGCCCATAGGAGGCTACTTTTATCCGGGAAACTGAATGGTTCCCGTGAATAGCTATTTTTACATAGAGTATATTAGAGTACCACAGGGTGATGTGTTTATATTCTGAAGTCCACGTGGACGGAGTGGCAGGCAGAGACTAGTGTTGAATAAAAACATAAGTGAAGATTAACGTGAAGATGTTTGGGTGTTTATCTGCCAATCACGCCTAAATGACTAAACGTATTCGTGTGAAATTGTGTAAGTACATAGATGATATACTGGAGTAACAAACGATGATATTTGTTATACAGATAAATTACGGCCTGATAAAAAAAAATATAAAAAGAGTCATTAAATATAACTCCATAAACAGTTTTTGTGGAACACGCTTAAATAAATCACATTTTTATTTTCTTTCGAGCTGGGTCCTATGAAGTCTACTGACGCGAAGACGTGGGCAAAAGCTTGTAAAGACAAAAACTTGTATCCTAAAAATACCCAGAATATTTAAAAAAATATCCAGATTCTGTTTTTTTAAGAAACATATCGATCGTTGGTTCCTCCTTAACATTCCATTATTCATTTTCCGAGCACTTCTCAAACTTTGTTGGTGTTAGACCCCATTATCGATCTGTAACGACTGCCACCGTCTTGAGAGAAGGGATCCCCACATCATAATGCCTTCCGAAGCGTGAAGATCAGAAGTTTACAAATAGGTGTCATTGTTTAAGCACTCCTCTGTTGCTGGTTGAGCTACTTTCCTTCACACATAGACATTCACAAGGATTTATAAGTTTCTGTCTAGAGTGGATTTGGGCATTTCTTAGTTAATTTTTGATGTGATCGTAACGCTCCCAGTCAGTTCTATATAAAGAAATATTTGAGATAAGGCTTATTATCTTTAGTTTATTGAGTCAAAGTGTAAACAACATATTATGAAACTTTTTCTTACAACACTACAAACATACAATAAATACCAAGACAGAAAGTGGGTTCTGCATAATTATATGTACATTGGTACGTCATTGTTTACAAAATAAATACATAGGTATGCCGGAATAACATGTAAAGCTAGTATTTGGCTAGTGTGAAAGTACTGCCACCGATCTTTATTGGATGACAGATTACTTACTATCTATGTATAAACTCAATACTCGTATATACGTTTAGAAAGGCGTTTTTAAGCTTAAAATTATTTTATTATTGTACTCTCAAATCTTCTTTCACTCAAATAAATAACAATAAACCGAAGCGAATGGATTTTTGAAATAACTGTAATACTGATGGATCTACAGAATAAAAAACGTTACACTACTTTTTTAATAATATGTGAAGGCGTTGTTAATTATTATTGGTAATTCTGCCTAATTTTATTTAAATATAGAACTATTGGTGAGATCCTGAAACAATTAATTATAACTCAATGATTCCATCCATCCATCCATCAGCCTTTTAACGTCCACTGCTGGACATAGGCCTCCCCAAGAATGGGGGATAGTGCCGTAATCGCCACGTTTGGCAGGCGGGTTGGCGATCGCAGTGGATGTTGTTAATACTCGAGGGAGTGCTGCTGCCCACTCCCCAGGTATTCCCTCAGTCGGCTCTTACGACTCCCATGGGTGGAGAGGGGGAACTCCATGACTAATATAGTGAATTTCTTCAGAGAATAATGTTCGATGCCCTAATATTGTAATATGATGTTCTAATTACAATTTACCTTATTAGAGGATATCTGGAGTTCACATCGTGGCATAGACATTATTGCAATGAGACAGGACAAAAAGGATTCAAAATATAAGACAAGAGAACGTTCTATAAGTCTTAAGTGCTTTAAAAGTGGCAGATATTTATTTTATTTATGCATATATATATGAGCCAGATTGCATGGAATTAAATTCTGCAACATATTATGTCAACCCCAATATTGGGAAAAAGGGTTCGGGAAATTTGTTTCTATAAAATGTTTGTCTTTGTCAGTTTACTGTATATTTATTTGTATATAGTATTTTATATACTTATTTTTGAATTTATAGTACTGAGTACATCATTACTCACGTCGAAGCTGTCCTTGACAAGAGATACCCAAATGTGGTTCTGTTAAAGGTCTAAACATGCTCAATAAATCACTTTAATACCTTTGACACAGAATTCCTTACATTCAACACGGAACCCTCGGGACACGTCGGCATGTAATGGGTACCGGTTTCCAACAAAATTCGTTTTTAACAGTACTTACTATTCGACTGGCCTGCTTATTAGGGGCTGGTTGAAATGACCAATACGTATAATCAGCTGGCTGGGAGTATCGCCAAGAAATGTTTTAACCGTAACATATATTCGAATTTCAAAGATGTCATATTTTTTTTCGATATGCCTATGGTGCTTTGTTAGTAATATACCGTAGTTCTGTGTTTCATTAATATTACCTACATCGTTCCTATTCTGCATGGAAAACATAAAACCTAGCTTTTTATAAATTTGATTACACAATTTTAGAAATGTCGCAATAGAAAGTCTCCTCGAATTTGAGTAATTTTTACCACGTTTTAAGATAAAACTAAGCTATCATTTATTCAGCTACATTAAGCAGTTTTTGTTCATAAATATAATAAAATTGTAACACGCCGATGTGTATTGCGGATATCGAAGAAAATCTAATATGGGGAGTCTATATTAAAGCAACAGAAGCTGTGAAGCTGTGTGTAACGCATCACACAAAAACTGCTGCGGATTTTAATGAACATATCCCTATCCTAGCCTAGAAATTGTCCTTTTTGTGTTTTTGTACTAACCGGCACTATTGTCACACATACGAAATAAAAAGAAATAGGGTCGAAAGATATATTATTCAAAAAAATATAAGTATTTTCGATGCTGATTTGAAAATAATGACCGGACCAGAGTGATTTTTTATTCAGGACGTGAATACAACATCTGCTCTAGTCTAAGGTCACCAGCTGTCTTCTTATTTGGTTCGTGGTGGTCAGTAAGCCAGTCTCTTCGTGTGAATATTAGTGCATCAGCTAAAAGTGAACAGGAAGACGGCGGTCCCCAACAAAGTTTGAGTTACTACCTTTTAGTAAAATCTTTTAAACTATCATTCATTTTATATTCTCAAAACAGCACTTACTTCTACGTGAATTTAAAAGACCCTGTTTTTTTATGTCGAATGTGTAATGATAGTTGACGGTTGGTAATAAATAAAAAACACAATAAAGGACAAAAATTCTTAAATTATTGTATTGTCATCGGTCCTGGATAAGTGTATAAAAATCAATTGAATGCGACTCTTTGTATTGGGCGAAAAGCACGTTCAAAGATTCCGTTACATACATAGATAGAGGTGAAGCCAATAAAAGCGTGTCAGAATAATAATTTGACTACTGAGTCACATTTATAAATTTCCATGAAACTTGATTTGCCTGTAATTCTTACTAATTGTGTGGTCTATGAACTTGTTATGACAAAATCTATTTTTTAGGTTATAGGTACCTAAGTCTGAAGGAATGTAACATGGTTTCAGTGGCCCGCCAATAAAGGCGCAGAGACGGCACACGGCGGGTTTCTTTAGTGGGGTGAGGGCACCACTCTACTCTGTTCGTTGCCCCGAACGACGGGTGTGCGGTTAGGTACAGTTTTCCCGCCTTAACAAAAAAAGAAAGTTATACATATATATATAAGTTATGTTTCCACCCTTGCACTAAGTACCTATAAGGTTTACAAAGCTTTGTGAAGAGAAAATAAATTGATTTTATTATTATTATTGTGCGCCGTGTGGGGCCGGCTTTAGAATTGTCCCAGCCCTCTCTACCCACGGGAGTCGTAAGAGCCGACTGAGGGAATACCGGGGGAGTCTTGGGGAGGCCTACGTCCAGCAGTGGACGTTGAAAGGCTGATGGATGGATTATTATTGTACCTAAGTGGCATAACAATATGGTGGCAGAACGGGCAAATTGCCACAGGCCTCTGCTGGAATCCCTGGATCCCTGGGATCGCAAGATCGTAACTATAAGGAATCCTCAATATTAATCATAGTGAACAGTTAAATATATATTTTGTAACTATTACATTGAGTTCTCTTACCTAAAGTTATCAAAATAAGCTCATGAACGAAACGCCATGCAAAAACATAACGTCCAAAAATAAAAATATCTATAGAGGAAAGGCTTCATAAAATAGTTTTGCCACGGGCCTCAAATAGTGAATTTACGCTACTGGTTAATTTTTAGGTACCTGACATAGTCAAGAAATCTAAAAAATATTTTGTGTACAGAGACGCCTATATAGCCTAATACATTATTTTTTCCCAAATATCTTAAGTGTACAGACACAGCTCAGTTACAGTTTTATAATATTTTCTTATTGAAACTATTGAAGATTGATACATATTAGAAATATATAACCGGAAATAACTCACGTTGTGGATCTATTTTGTTGACCCAGGTTTCGAGCATACTCGATGCTCATCATTAGGGCGAGCGCTTATAATAGTAAAGATTGTGTTACATAATATTATGTATTTTAATTGCTAAAGAATTTTTTGTCAAAATAAAAATAAATGAAATTCCAATTTCATTTCATGTTATAATTAGATAGTAGAGCCAGATAGGTGTACTATCTAATTATTGCCTGATATATTTTTTTTTGGTGAATTCATTTAATTTATTAATCTGGGTCATTTACTATGTTATTTCAAATATTCTAATTATTTCCTGTCCGGCACCGTGCCTAAAATGCTGTCAGCATTACCCCGCTAGATGGCGAGACTTAAATTAAAATTATATATCTTCGAATTATACTAATATAATAAATATTAAGAGTTTATTTAAACGCACTAAACTCTGCAACTACCAGTTGGATTTGAATTTCATAGAATTTTAGAGGAAGGTTATCGACCCCTAATAAACATAATCTGAATCATAAAATTAAAACTGGACTGTGATATGTAAAATATAGATGACGCTTACATATAAATATAATAGCCGTGTGGGGCCGGCTTTAGAATTGTCCCACCCCTCTCAATCCATGGGAGTCGTAAGAGCCAACTGAGGGAATACCGGGGAAGTGGGCAGCAGCACTCCTTCGAGTATTAACAACATCCACTGCGATCTCCAACCCGCCTGCCAAGCGTGGCGATTACGGCACTATCCCCCATTCTTGGGGAGGCCTAATGTCCAGCAGTGGACGTTAAAAGGCTGATGGATGGATGGATGGATTACATATAAAAATGAGCGCAAGACGCAATAAAAATATTTATAAGCCATCAGCGTTACTTATTATATTAATAGAAAACACACGTCACAGAACACGTAGTAATTATAAAACCCGTTATTTCCTAAAATTTCAGTAAGTTTATGTTAAATGAAGATATCGCAATATGATAAGAGGCAAGTGTATAAGAAGTAAAATTTTGCTAAGCATTTGACATGCTTAGCCATATAAATTAACACAAAGTGTGAAATGTGAAATAGAAAATAACAGTAACAAGCATGATTTGAACATGCATCTTCTGGAATACAGTCCCAGAAGATTTGCCAATTCTGCCATGGTGACTGCGAATTTTGATAACACATTCGCGCTTGTGTGTTAACTTAGAAAATATTATTTAAAAATATATCCAGTAGTTTTTCCGTGATGAGCGCCCAACGGCAGACCTCTATCATTTTATTTATATCGATACATAATCAATTTATTTTATATTAAATTAAAAGAGGATGAAATCGCGAGGCAAAGCTAGTACATAGATAGACGCGTTAAGAAGGAATAGATAGAGATATAGGCTCCGTCAGTTGTTAATGTGTTAGCGAATTTATGAAGACTATTGATGACATTGGCAAAGTTGTACCTATCCCACATCGCTGTTAATCAAGAAGAACATCGATAAAGTCATCTCATTGTCAACATTCCACTTTCACCAGATAATATTCACCTACATTTATGCTATTGTTTGATGTACTTGTAACGGAACGTTAATTTTATAATTATTAAGATTGTGAAGCATTCACTCTATACGGTGAGTAATAATTTGATTTCCTTGTGTATAGAAAGATTGTGTGGCCGATGACACCCAATAATTTTAATCTACGGTTAGGAACACCGTTTTATGAGTAACCGATTGACATATGACCTCCTCCGCTCATAATTACGGTACAGAAAATAACACTAAATAAATGGGACATGGGTATCAACCTTTCTATAGAATATTTAAGAAATTTCAAAGACAGTACTGGTATTTTTTAAACGAACTTTTTTTTTGTATTAAAGCAGTAGATAGTGTCGTTATGTTGGTATATTAGTGAGGTAAAAAAAACTAAAGTAATCTCGAATAGAATATAATTTTCCACTACGGATTTTGTAGTCCTCCTACCATGTGTACTCGTACCATAAATATTTTAGTATATAACGTGTGGTGTTAGTAAAGAATTATAATCATTTGAAGACACACTACGTAGTCCAAACAACTAAGTACTTTCTATACCTTTTTTATATAGCAACTAATAGCATATTATAGCATAGAACAGTAGCAGTACTATACAGATATAACTCGTGGTTACCAAGTCCAGAAAAAGGCATAGCAGAGAAAGAATAGTAGGGTGTTGATGAGAAGGTGGCCTACAGCACTTTCACTCACTATATGAAACATAACAGTTGTAATACCAGCATTGTCGTTGCTTGGTGATATGGTGGTACTTCCCCAGCCCCGCCAAGTGGGGCGATTCATGCTAGAAGTATAGTAAAATCGTTTTCAGACACTGCGGAATATTGGACGAGAAGATCTTACTTAGCTTCCCGAACGCTGCCCAGCCAAGTTGGATTCGTCGATTGACCTCTTTCTCGAAGTTGTGCCAACCTAATTGGACTGTTTGTCCCAGGTGACATAGTGGTCGACAATTTCGAGAAGCGCACTCCCGACTAGGACCGATGCTGAAATGACATGGACATTAGACATGACTTTCGTCTTGTCCATGTTCATTTTGAGATCCACTAGTCAGAAAACCTTGCTGAGATCATTGAGCATGGTGCTAAGGTCCTCCAGCGATTCTGCCATGACTACGATGTCGTTGGTATATCGAAGGTGAGTGATGTATTCGCCATTGATGTTGATGCCAAATCCGGCTTGAAGACATCTTCCAATGCGGTGGTGAAGAGTTTCGGGGACATAACGTCTCCCTGTCTAACTCCTCTCTGCAGTCGGATCGTTAAGCCTGTGGTCTCTCCTTAATCAACATAATATATTATGACAGTTGTATGGGGATACAGTATTAGATATTCTATGTTTGTACCCTAAAATATCGTTGTTCTTTCTATGGTATAGAAGTCTGACCTGGCCTTGAAAATAATAAGGGCTAAGGGTATGATGATCACAATATTTTAAATTAAATGCAATCACCTCTGTCAGCGTCGTCGTGATAACGAACTTCTACATTTACAAACATTTGACACGTTTTGCAGCGCTGTCTCATTTCATATTTTAATTCCATATAGTAATAGTAAGAAAACAATGTAGGTCAGAATAATAAACCGGAATAATAAACGGAACGCGGTCGCTTTTTAAATTTCGAACAAAAAGTAGGTGACTGGTATTAAAATAAAATATTTTTGATCCTTTACAGTTTTAAACCTTCAATTTTTTTATTACTGCACCGCAATCTCGCTGCCCGAAATATAGTGGATAAACGTTACGATATGTCTCATTCAAATATTAAAGTACATTTTACAAATATTAAAATTTGCAAATATGTGCTGTAATAATAATATAACACTTGTAATTATATGAATTAAATTCGGCTAAAGTATTTTTAAACATAAAGATTAATATCAAAATGGACTTAATCCATTTAAACTTATAATTATGTATTAAGAAATTTCTTTATTAATACATTTAGTTTTTTGTAAACCCATTTATTTTTTCTTCTTGAAAATGTTATTAAGAAGTCTAATGGCATATTAATAAAAAGTACTTTTATTATTATAATTTTTGTATTTAAAGATTACTAAAGGTATAAAAAGGAGTGTATATTTTATATTATACGAGTATTTAAGATAAGTCATTACATTTTACATACAGGTTTCACCACGATAACCAACCGAGACCGTCATTATTGCCTCCTAGCCATTATAAATCCCTCCATTACCCAGGTCTAAGTATCAACTATGTCACAAGATAGTCCTCGAACTATACAAGTACTTGGAAGTGATAAGTCACGTATTCGTACATCGTACAATTTGTTACGAGGTCAAAGTCATAGATGACGATCAAGGTTTACAAGCTTATGGGGGCTTGATAGAACGAAGTTTTCTTTTGATCTGGTGAGCAATATTATAGATACATTATACATAACGCCTGTTATCCAGAGACATCATAAAAAAATGGCCTTCCGGTGGCCACTAATATTGTTATCTGATAATCTATATAACTAGAGTGTCTGTGTCTGTTTGTAATGTCTAAATAACCGCTTTTTTCTAAATGCATATAAAATAAATTATACTTACTTACTTATCATCGCGCCATTTCCCTTGCGGGGTAGGCAGAGAGACCAGAGTGCCAAAAGGTTCTATTCTTGCATACATGTCTCGCTTCTTCAACATTCATAATTCTTTTCATACACGATCGCCGGTTTTGAAAAATCCTGACTCCACCTTCAATAAGTAACCGATTTGGTCTAGGTTAGGAGCCTCGGTCTCCCCCTGTACCTATATCCTTCTATTTTCACATGGTATATCTTCTTAACCAGTCGCACGTCCGGCAGTCTTTCCACATGTCCGAATCAGAGCGTTCTCTTTCGCATCTTTACACCAATACTGTCTATAAAATTACATACGGAAAAAGACATTTTTCTTAAATTTTTGTCTTACTGTCTGTTTGTTCGGCTAATCTCCTCCGAAACAGCGGGACCGATTTTGACGGGACTATCACTGGCAAATAGCTGGTGTTATAAGGAGTAACATAGACTACTGTTATTTTGAAAAAATATTTTTTGCGCAGAAAAAATGAAAGAAAAGCCCACGCGGTCGGAGTCGCGGGTACCAGCTACTATAAGTATAAAATCAATTAGAAAATAAGAGATACAGATGGGCACACGGCTGATGCAACTCAGTCGAATCATCGGTATCTTATAATATCTCTATCGATAAAATATGTTGATTAATACCACCACATGTCATGTAGATCCATTTGATGTAGGTACCTAGTTAGGTATAAATATAATGAAATACGCGAAATAAAAAAAAAGTTTAACGGTAAAAGTTTTCTCTAATACATATATGGGACAAAGAAGACATGGCTATCATCCGATGAGTAACTGGCACAAGTTTTGATCACTTCGATGGAAATGTTAATTTCGTAACAAACCGCTAAATAAGCATTTTAGCGGTTTAAATCACTTCTGAGAAGGTATTAAATAATTTTTTCACAAGGTAATCGAGCTCACAAACTTACGTTACTTAGGAAATACTTTTAATAAATTATGTTGACTGCTTTCTTTTTAATGAAAGGAGAGTCGCTGTTATTACCTGACATTAATTTGAAATTTTAAACGCTAAATAATTTATCTGCCTCGAAAAAATATTTGGGTTCTTTAGCTACCAATACAAACATTTAGAAATACATAGTTAAGAGTTAAAATCTAGATAAATAAATAAATAAAACGGCTGCTGCACCTATTTGGACGAGACTTTCAGTGGCAGATAGCTGATGTTATAAGAAGTAACTCATGTTACTTTTATTTTACAACACTAATCAGGGTTCACAAAAAAGAAAATTACTAAACTCTACTGTTACAAAGTGGGTAACAACTAATAACTGCAGTGATACATGTATTGTAGTATTTTCTGGCAATAATGACAACAATAGAATAGTTACCAAAAGTATTTTTAGCATTTTACTTGTGGTGTGTCATAGGCTGGAACTGACGTCTTAGATATAGGCTCGGCCTAGTTTAGACATAAGGGTTATGAAATATACGAAAAATCTACAGTTGTGTCTAGGATTTTTAGAAGTGATTTATGTAGTAGAATAGATTTAAAGACAGGAACAAGCTTAATAACTTGATGAGTTTTAAAACTACTGGCTTGACTTAATGAAAATTGCATTAAAATATTCTCAAACGTTTTTTTTTGTCTTTTTTTTATCGCATGTAGTGGCAGACGAGCCACGGCCCATCTGATGGTAAATGGTAGCCGTCGCCCATGGACTCAACAATACCGAGAGTATTGTCAAGCCGCTGCTCACCATTACATTTCACCGATATGAAATGAAAGAATAAACGGCTATCTCCTGCTACAGCCAAAATACAACGATGTGCTTCATGGCCGGTCACACGGGAGATGGTGGTACCAACCCGCTCGGACCCGATACCAAGTAAGTACTCCCACTTGGTACCCAGCCCTACCACCAGTCATGCAATGGATGATTATTGCTTACTTCCCTTAGTCGCCTCATACGACACCCGTGGGAAAGAATGGGGTGGTGACACTTATATTTTTAGTCCGTCACCACACGGACAAAAAGCTTTCGGAAACGTTAGTAGGCAATAACATTTGGATCTGTTCCTATCTTACCCATGAACACAATGCGTGGCAGTGATGAGGTGGTCCCGGGCTACGACAGTGGCTCCACAGATGACCTTACCGTCGCGTTTAAGAGCTGCAAGCCACGGAAACTCGCCAGGGGATAGCGCTGCCCCTCCGACAACCCTTGCACCTCGAGCCACCCCGCATGCTGGAATACAAGATATCTTTTACATAAAATTTTTTTTTGTTATCATTATCAGCAGCAAGCTGCATGCACCATTGCGGTATTATGGTAGAAGCTGGGAACATATATACATATATATAGTCTTGGATCTAGGGCGCCATTATTCGAAAGAACATTATTTCAGATCAATAGGTATGCCAATATTGGTTTGAAGTAACCTTCTTTTGAAGGGCTCATATTATGAACAGGACCATATGGGAATATGGAATGAGTTAGTTTGGGCAAAATTTCGCATCTATCCTTATGAAATAACATAAGGGCAATTAGTGATGATGTAAATTGGAAAGGAAATCGGAATATTTTCATTTACTGCATGGTATTTTTTTTTATATCAATCACCTGAACCGTTTTTGTGGGTTTTGCAGCAAATTTATACATGAACGAAAACCTCGTGAAGTTGTTTGTCACATACATAATGAATATAGTTATGTAAAGCTAAACTATGTTCCAGCTTGAGTGGAACTACGACGAGGGTGGCATACGAGCACACGGCCCACTTGATATTTAGCGGTTACCGTACCTATCCTTTAGACGCTAGCAACTAGCAACACCAGAGACATCACTCGCGCATCGCCAAATCCAATGAAAACTATAGTAGGTGGAGAGGAAGTATAATAAATAAATGATGAAGAGGCGTATAGGTCTCCAGCACTCTCACTCACCGTACGAACCAAACAGAACAAAATAGAAGTACCAACTGCTGTTTCACTGGCCACGTTCATGCTAGAACAAGGCTTGCTAAAAAACTTGTAAGGCATCTAGATTTAGAAATAAATTGGAAAGGGCAAGGATGTACATTTAATTCATTGTCGTAGTCTGTGACCTCGCACCTTATTCTGCTGAGGGAAGACACTACGCTGTGATTCAACCCGTACATACCTGAACCCTAACGGTATTTAAGTGCCTAAATGGAATTATTTGATGTCTGCTTCTGAATTACTCATCAATATCAAGAATAAATAATTTATCACTCATTAAAATAAAAATGGCTAATTAATTTCATAACTGACATCTCTTTTGAATTTTTGGCAGCTGTAATCCTAACTATTATAAAGCTGTAACAGAGCTGTGTCTGTACATTTACGATAAAATACTGTATTAGGCTATAAATAAATAAATAATAAATATTCACTGACATTTCACACAACGTCCTCTGATCCCAAACTAAGCTTAACGCTTCTGTTATGCGTACCAGATTACGGATATAATACATTATTACATTTTTTTTTGTAAATACATACATATAATAGATAGAAAACACCCATCAGACGCAGTACAAATATCTGTGTTCATCAAACAAATAATTGTCCTAAGTGGGAATCGAACCCACGACCTCGTGCACGGAAGTCGGTTACACTACCGAATACGCCACGACGATAATAATGCCAGGAGCACAGTACTAGCTGCTGCTCACTGGTGCGATTTATATCGGTGGGCCTCGTGGCGTGGTCGGTAGTGTAACTGATTTCCGTGCACGAGGTCGTGGGTTCGATTCCCACTCAGGACAATTATTTGTGTGATGAACACAGAAATTTTGTACTGGGTCTGGGTGTTTTCTATCTATTATATGTACGTATTTACAAAAAAATAAAATATATGTATTATATCCGTAATCTGGTACCCATAGCACAAGCATTAAACTTAGTTTGGGACCAGCGGGCGTTGTGTGAAAAATGTTCGTGAATATTTATTATTATTTATAAAGAAGAAAATAAAATAGAAAAAATAATTAGGTTATAATATTTACTAGATACACGGAGGGGGTTTGGGCCTCCAGCGCTCTCAATCACCATACGAAACAAAAGTAGGAATACCTACTGTTGTTTCACACTGATCTTCTGTGAGAGGGTGGTTCTTCCTTGATAGAATGAATCATGATTCATGTTGGGAAAAGCAAGGCTCTACCCGCACTAAATGAAAAAAGTAGGGATGGGCCGAAATTCGTTCTACATTCGGTTTAACCGAATTTCGGTGGCTTGAACCGAACTTCGGCATTCGGCCGAAGTTCGGTCTTAAATGCCGAACATTCGATACAAGAAAAAGGTATGGGTTCTACTAAAATTAAGAGAAATCAAATCTGTCACAGCTGTAACATAAGTCACATATACCAATACTCTAGAATAATTTAATCATGGTCAGTTGTAGTTACGCTAAACTATAATTATTATAGATAAATTAAAATGTATATATGAATAGTTTGTGCCGCGAAGCCGCAATCCAGGAGTCTATGAATCAGTAATTTGAAATAATGTGTCACCCTTACAGCTATTGTTTTATGACGTTGTCTTTCATAAAAAAATACATACAGAATACGAAAAGTTACTCCCGAGAAAGCATACACCGAAGTTCGGCCGAATTTTGTATATTTACCGAATGTTCGGCCGAAGTTCGTATTCGGTTAAAATCACATTCGGCCCATCTCTAGAAAAATGTTTGTAACAGTACTGCATTTTTAAAGTGAAGACTTTTAGGTTAGGAATTCAAAAAAGCGCGGGAACGCGTGATCCGTTACTTGGATAATCCAGCTACGTTTATTAAACATATATTTTTAGTAGGCTTTTTACCACGTATTAGTAATGAGGTGCAAGAAAAGCACTTCTCATGGCAGGCGACTTGGCTATGGTGTTGGAAGACCCATTAACATCAGATGGGTCGATGGTCCTTTGCCACCGTTGGCAATTTAATTTTATTATTATGTACCTAGAATATATAAACGTAACGTGGACTTCAAAATATTTTTGACTGATATATCGAAATTTTAGTCTTCGTATGAGTACCTAACTCATTTAAGTATTAAAGTATCAAGACTTGTCATTGAAAGAAATTGGGTCGTTGGAGCTATAGCTATAAATAATTTAGCAAAGAGAAATTTATTATAAATATAACTTTAAATCGAAGACATTCAAATGTGTTGGCAGATGGCATAAGCACAACACTAATTTGCATATGTAATTATGTTTATTAAGTTGGTAAACAAAGATTCGCGCCAAAATATAATGCAGTTAAATCGGTTAAAAAAACAATACACTGCTTTTAAATGCGTATTAACATTTCTTTATCTAAAATATGTAAATAATTAGATAAACATGTACTTTTTTAACTGAACCAACTCAACACTAAGTTACAAAACTAGGTCGCGATCATTAGGTATAGGTAAAAAAAAGATAAAAGACTTCTTTATCGTTAATTTAAACGGTATATGTGCATATCACGATGCTCTTAACGCCTTGTAACAGAAACTTTGGATGTGTAATTGTTAATCTGCGGTTAGTGACAATAAATTCAACATTTCGGAGATGTTCACAATACATCCGGGCGCACTTAACATACTTGCGAAAATATCTCAGTGGTTTTATTGCAACGAACTTACAGTTACGTGAAAATAAGCATAGTTTGTAAGTGGTCGAACTCTCTAAAAACACTTCAAACTATTAGCATTTATTTTATGACATAACAAGACTGAAGTAATGCCTATTGAATAAGATATTAGAAAATATAATTATTTGTTTAACACGTCTACATACTCATGTCTATGGATAATGATCTATAAAGCACGAATCGTGAGTAATTTATTAAACTTACCATAACAAACAAAATTACTGAACTAACAAACACTTACTATAAATCACAACTAAATAAAAATAGATATTTATTAAAATATTTTCTTTTTTCACTTCACAATTTACATACGAATATCGAGAACCGCTGAAAAGATGCGTGTTAGAAATAATAGTGGCACTCACTACAGGGTTTGCAGGCGCTGGCAACGGCAAGAGCCGCGAAGAAACAGAGGACACGAAACATGTCTGGCGGTGTCACAGACCACTCTATAGTCAGGGGGAGACGCCGGCCCAGCTATTATAGGCCGTGGGCGGCGCCTCCGATAAGGCCTCAGGGCCAGTGTGACGGCTCCAGACCAGGCCAAGTTCACGGCAACGCGGCGACTGAGCGAGTGACGCGGCGGTGGTAGGAGCAATGCGTCACCCCACTGCGCGCAGCTCAGCACATCGGGGATTGTGGCTGAACCAACGTGGGTTAGATAATGACCTTGATGCGGTGGAGATGGTCAATTATTTATGTAACTCCATGACCAAGTTTGTAATGTATTGTTCCTTTCTAATGCATCTACCTGGGTATATACGATGCGTGTTATCCAGCGTCGTATCTTTGTACCAAGAGGAACTGGGTCATTATTAGGTACCTATATGGAACAAAGACCAACTTGAGATCAACAAATATTAGATAAATATTAAGATTCGCTATCCAGCGAGGAAATGCTGCCAGTATTTTAGGCACAAGCAGAATGTCACTTGAATGAGTTTTAGTCCTCTTGGTCTAAGGTTCGTTCAAGTGATCATAGTTGTATTTCTTTATATGTGTTTTTATTATAGTAGGATTAGTTTAATTATTATCTCACCGTCGAACCAATTTGTTGTTTGTAAAATAGCAGATATAAGATTCTCTTAAATATCCCTCAATACAAAAAAATATTTGTCCTCAAATTCACTTATTGGATATTAAGATTTGTAATTAATTGTTTACAATAAATGAGGTTTATTATTTCCTATAAAGGTTCTTATGTTCTTCTCCCATCACTGATCAAAGGATCAACCTTCATATAACGCATAAATACCACATTAACCAGGTCACTAGCAAAAACTGACAATTAGTTGCATCACTTTATTTGGGACATGGGTCTTATTTTAATTAAAACGGCTGCACGCCCTTAAAAGAATGACGGATCCCGTTGTACTGTATAATAACGCCACACTAAGACCTGATAATAAATGAACCGCTTTCATGTTTTTATCCGTGTGGTGACGGACTAAGAATACAAGTGTCACCACCCCATCCTTTCCCACGGGTGTCGTATGAGGCGACTAAGGGAAGTAAGCAATTATCATCCATTGCATGACTGGTGGTAGGGCTGGGTACCAAGTGGGAGTACTCACTTGGTAGCGGGCCCAAGCGGGTTGGTACCACCACCTCCCGTGTGACCGGCCATGAAGCACATCGTTACGTTTTGGCTGTAGCAGGAGATAGCCGTTTATATTTTATTTCGTATCTGTGAAATGAATTGGTGAGCAGCGGCTTGACAATACTCTCGGTATAGTCGAGTCCATGGGCGACGGTTACCATTTACCATCAGATGGACCGTGGTTCGTCCGCCACTACATGCAATAAAAAAAATATAAAAAAAAATGTTCAATTAGTATTGATCATGAGCTTATAAATGTGTCAATCGGGGAGAAGACATATTTTTTTTTAAATTAAGATCGTATTAAGTTTGCCTTATGACTTGTTTTGATATTAAACTTTGGCTCAGTTGGGAGTAAAATTGATCGTACGTTCCGATGCACGACATTCTGAAAGTCGTCATTTGTTTTAACGCATGTTTTATTATCAGTATAATTCATGTAGTTTTATGAAGTAGGTCAGTTATGATGTTACGAAACATGTTTTAAAATATTTAGTTCAGCCGGTAATTTTGCAGGTTTCTGAGATTATCCAGTACAAATTTTATGGTTTTTGCATTTCACTTTCGAAATGCGTGTCAAAATTGGCTTATATGAGAGAAAGGATATTGCGCTGATTTCGGTGCCGAACGGTTCGTCTATAGTGCGCATACATCCTTGCAGAAAGTTGAGATTCAATATTACACAACTTGCATTTAATTTCACCTGCGCGGGCTGGCTCAAGCGGTTCAATTTAACTCTTTTATATTTGGACAATCTTACCCAACCTCTTTACGTAATGTCAGGATTAAAACGATGCTTTTCGAACGTTTTGCAATTTTTGTTGTTTCAGACCGAACAATAAGAGGCCAGTGCAGGCGATCAAAATATCCTCACTCACGGCGCCATTCCACTTTCTTCTCTACGTCTTTTCTGACATGGAATAATACCAACTATTATTGAATTTATGATTTATTACTAAACCACCATGTGTACATACCAATACAAATAATTTATTAATTTTCTAATACTAAGCGGCGTGACCGCTAATAACGCTAAATACCTACTAGCTGAGAGATAAAAATATATAATTTATCTTCAGTACTAAGAATACACCACCTCATTCCGTTACGTGTAGGAAAAGGCGACTAAGGAAACAAATAAGATATCCGTGTGGTGACGGACTAAGAATACAAGTGTCACCACCCCATTCTTTTCCACGGGTGTCGTATGAGGAGACTAAGGGAAGTAAGCAATTATCATCCATTGCATGACTGGTGGTAGGGCTGGGTACCAAGTGGGAGTACTCACTTGGTATCGAGCCCGAGCGGGTTGGTACCACCATCTTCCGTGTGACCAGCCATGAAGCACATCGTTGCGTTTTGGCTGTAGCGGCAGATAGCCGTTTATTCTTTCATTTCATATCGGTGAAATGAAATGGTGAGCAGCGGCTTGATAATATTTAAAACAAACTTTACGTCAAACCGTCTGGATTATGTAGAATATAAGTTCGTGTCTTAAAAAAGAAGAAATAAATATTTATAGTACATTTTACATAGTTTTTCTAGTTTTACTAGTGCAGCAGAAATTCTTTACGATTTTTGAAGAGTTGAAACTAAATCGTTGTCTATTATTAGGTACCTACATTATTTTGATGCCTCGCTTAAAGATTAGCACGTGTGGCGCAAAATGATTTTTTCGCGACTTGACTATAAAAAAACATAAAACATTTTAATAAGATAAAAATCTTTAAAATTTTTTATCTTTCGCCTTTTTCTACGTTTGTAGAAAAAACGACACTAACAATAGAAAAAAGGTATTTAATACATTGAAAGTTTTATTATAACGCATTACTAGTTAAATAAAGTTTATTTAAATATCACAAAATCTAAAATGTTGACTATAGCTAACTTCAGGGTGTCTAACTTCGGGGTGTCGGTTTTTCGTGACGGTGTGCGCGCGCATCGTAAAAATTTACTCTCATCATTTTTCCCTAACGCGCCAAAAGAAGTATAACTTCAAAAAGTTTAAATCCTTTTCCTAATTTTCAAAAAGAGGACATTTAAATAATTTCTATCTCAAATATAAACATTTTAATGTTCCTAATGAATTCCAAACGCATTCAAATTTCTTGAATATTTCATAAGTTTTATGAAATTATATGTAGGGTTTCCGAACGATACTTGTCTAGACAAACACCGGTGACCTTGTTACTGTTTTCGAAGGTGAATTTCATGGAAAGAGCCACATGAGGCAGAGGATCCATGCAACGGTGCCAAGGCGTCAGCGCCACCCGTATGTGATAAGGATGCAGACCAACTATCGCATTTATAGGCGACAACCATTGTCATTACTCGATTTGAATACGATTTTTTTCGTAATATTTTTTTTTATTGCTACTGATGGCAGACGAGCCACGGCCTACCCAATGGTAAGTGGTAACCGCCCCTCATGGACTCAACCATACCGAGAGTAGGTAGCTACTGTCAAGCCGCTGCGCACCATTTCAAACCATTTCAATTGCCAAAACACACTCTGAGACTGACGTTCTTCATGACCGGTCACATAGGAGACGGTGGTACCGACCCGTTCGGGCCCGATAGCAAGTGAGTAGATATTCTCATTTGGTACCTAGCCCTACCACCAGTCAAGACAGTCTCAGTAAAGACGACACGGACTAGGGAATTCTATTGCATCCTGCATTAGGAAATAATCCCTGTATTGTGGGGCGACTTTACTTTTAACGGACAAAAAGCACATCCCTACTCAGAATTAAAATTTGTTGAGCACAATAACAATACTTGTTCTGTACGGGAACCGAACCTACAACACTCGCCATTGGAGGACGGTATCTACGCTGTTCTTCATCAAAGAGACTTAATTCTATAACATTATTGTCAGTTGGATTCATCTATAAATAAATAAGCTCTTTTGAAAATATATTCTATAATTGATATATTTAATGTTGAAAGAAAGAGAGAAATAAATCTTTTTATTCCTAAAGCAGGCATTTACATAGTCATACAATAGTAAAAAATAAAATAATAAAGAAACCGTGCAAATAATAAGATTAAAATAGGTAAGTATCGTAGGTGTTGACTCGTATTTGTATCAAAATCTTTGACCAATTATAATTTATAACGTTGCAAAATTGCAATATCTTAAACTTAATATATCTGTGCTCTAGAAAATGTGTGAAACTGAAGCATGTCTAGTGCTTATGAACAAATAATACTTACTATGTTTCTCTCAAATTTTTTGCTAGGCAGGCACATAATATACTTATATTTTATGTGGAATAAAACCTACTACAGGTTATCTACCGTTAGAAACTGTTTCATACTATTAAACATAGATTTTATCGTCTTGATTCTAATTATTAATTTAATTAGGACTTTGGTTTGCTTTTTTACGACAAAGCTGTGGGGCATTAAAATTTTTAGATATATGCATATAAATAGGTGTAAAACATACTTTGCTACACAAATATACACCACCTGAATTCTAGTTTATTTAATTTAGCGAAATGAAAGTTAATTCACTTTCTTGTGCCGTTGTTTGTGTCGTATTCAATGGCCTATATAACTTTTTATACTTTTTGTCTTATAATGTTAAAATTATTCTTGAAGTTTCCTTTTTAGCGTGCTTATTATTTTTTTTTTGCCAAAGAGACACGAATCTTTTCATTGATTCTTCGTAATTAGATTGTCGAAACGCTCTAATTAATATTACTTTTAATTTCGTTCCTTTTCATTTCATTCGATATTTGAAATTTGTGGTAAAAGTGAAAAGTCAGTTGCGTGTCTATTACCGAATAGACTTACCGGTTGGAATCGACGACAAAATTAGTAGTACCGTTAGATTAGACTAACAGATAATACATTAAAACAAAATAATCAGCTCAACAATAATAATAATATATTGTAATAAAACCAATGGTAGTTACTTTAATTTATCACACGTATATTTACATATGTGAGTGAATAAATCTTATGCACTGTTGACACAGATATTGAAGCCGCGGCCCACCATAGACCTGCATAATACTTTGGCCATGTACTGTTCCACTTTTGCATTACATTTCGACTGAAGTTATAGCCCAGCTAATGGTCGTCGCATTTTTGTCTTTCGTTCGTTGTATAATTAATTAGATATTCGTTAAGAAATAAAACTACCTTTTTTTTTTTAAGCATAACATGAGTTCCTCCACCCCTAGTAGATAAGGGCCTCCATTTCTGGTGGCCCCGTCTGTTTTGGAGGGCCAGGCTCTCCTTCATCGAGAGGCACTCGCGGAACACGTGCGCCGCCGTCTCGGGCCTGCTTCTGCTAGGGTGACGGGCTGCCCTAGGCCCGTCACCCTCAGGCCAGCTCCTATGGGGGCCAGAGATCGTTAAGCGCCCTCTGGCGCCCAGTGCGTCTTCTGCGGGAAGGGCGACTACTGGTCCTCTCTCTTTCGCGTTCTGCCGTCTCCTTTGCGTACATCACCTCCTCGCAAAAGGAGACGGCGGCGTTCCACCCACTCTCACTCCGAAGCATGGTCTGCACCATAGCTCAACCACGCCAGCTGCCACGACGAGTTCACGGCGCTGCTCTGTCCATGCCGGACAGTTCACCAGCGTGTTTATTCCAAGGGGGCTAATTAAGGAAGCATAATAATATCATTGAATGACAAGGCCTGCAAAGATCATAGTATCGAGTTCGAATCCCAATTTCAGCGATACTTCTGATACTTAGGAAAATTCAAAATTCAGTACTTACCTATTTGTTAGTTTTGACTGCACAGATGGTGGATTGGTTTAGATACCGGCCTACCCAAGTGTTGTGGGTTCGATGCCCATACAGGACAACATTTTGTGTGATTCATAAATGGTTGTTCTGAGTCTGTTGTTGTCTGTGTTCTGTTGGGTTCTGACAAACTACACCCACTTTGTGTCCGTGAAATTATAGGTATATTTGTAAAATCCCCCGCGATACAAGAATTATTTCTTAGTGAGGACAAAAAAAAATATGACCGTTAGAGGAAAATATCGTGAGGAAGCTTACAAGGCTGCGAGATCTTCTCGAGGGCTTGTTAAAGTTTGCCTGCCCGCACTGGGCCACCGTGTTGGACTACGGCATAGGGCCGCTCTAAGAGGGAGACCTGAGAGGGAGACCATGGCCAATAGGGTGACAGAAGTGGGTTAAAAAATATAATCCCATCCATCAGCCTTTTATCGTCCACTGCTGGACATAGGCCTCCCCAAAATGGGGGTTTTACCATAATCGCCACGCTTGGCAGGCGTGTTGGCGTGGATGTTTTTAGTACACAGGGGAACGCTGTTGCCCGGTCCCCCGGTAATCCCTTAGTCGGCTTTTACTACTCCCATAGGAAGAGACAGGGTGGAGCTATTCTTGGTGCCGGCCCCACACGGCAAAATATATAATAATTAATCAATATCAGCGTAAGAGCAGGCCGTCGTATTAAAGTAGGCTAATTACTGCTTTTATGAATGTGTTAAAGCCAGTACTCACTTTGTTAATATAACAAGTTGTGTGTTTTATACCTATCGTGACCAGACACAGATGTAAAGACCTGTTAACATATTTCATTTTTATTACGAACTGCTTAATTTTTTTTACTTCTTTAATTAGGTATCTTATATTGTATACATATATCTATATGTATACATATAATAAAATATATATGTATATTATGTTAGTATGAAAAATATAAGAAAGGCTATAAGGTAGTAGGTAGGAATACAAACTATTAAAGTAATGTCACACAGTTCCAGTGGTCTGCTAACACACGCGGAGAGACGGCACACGGCGGGTTTATTTAGTGGGTGAGGGCCCCACACTACCCTGTTCGTTGCCTTGAACGACGGGGAATGTACCTACATTATTTCCCGCTTTAAGAAATAAAAACCCGGCCAAGTGCGAGTCAGACTCGCGCACGAAGGGTTCCGTACAATTATATCAGTAACAAGAAAAAAATTGGAAAAACATCACGTTTGTTGTATGGGAGCCCCCCTTAAATATTATTATTTTTTGTTTTTAGTATTTGTTGTTATAGCGGCAACAGAAATACATCATTTCTGAAAATTTCAACTGTCTAGCTATCACCGTTCTTGAGATACAGCCTGGGGACAGACGGACGGACAGGCAGACAGACAGCGAAGTCTTAGTAATAGGGTCCCGTTTTGACCCTTCGGGTACGGAACCCTAGAAAAGGATAAAAGGGAAGGACAAAAGAGATTTTTATTATTTTATCTGTCTGTTTGTTATCGCACATCTCTGAAATGACTAAACGGATTTTAACGCCAGGGGTAGATAGAGCTTGGAGCAGAATATAGGGTTTATGTCATGTACGTAAATCAGATGTCAGGAAAATATACATTATACTCATTTAAAGGAATAAAGATAAATATAAATTCGACGCAGGCGAAGTCGCGAGCTATAGCTAGTATATCCATAATAAGGTCCCGTTAAAGTATCACTACTCCGTTATAATCTACGGGTATAGTGCGAGTCTCATATCTCTGTTATAATTTAAGCAAATAGGTACTAACATTCTGTCGAGTAGATGTAAGAAAATTGTAAATGGTATCCTTACTAATATTATAAATGCGAAAGTTAGTTTGAATGTTTGCTTATTTATTTTTCACGCTTTCACGTTGTAACTTAATTATGAATCACCAAGGATTTTTTTTCATACATAGGTATAGTCTGGAGTGCAGAAAAGTATGTAGGCTGCTTTTTATCCAGGAAAAATTAAGGAAACAGAGAATGCACTAGTAATAGCACCCGTACTCATACGCTATAATATATCCTTAGTGACACTAACGACACTAAGTTAGTGTCGTTTGACTTTGACCATCGCCGTGATTATAAATCAGTCTTTTTATCGTAATTTTTTGGCAGTATTGATGGATTTGATAGAAAAAAATCTTAGAACTAAGGAGGCGCCTCTATCGCGGTTTCTATCGGAGGTCCGCTACTGCTGCTGCAATACACGTAGCAAATTAACCTTTTTAACAAGGCATTTAAAATTATCAGCTTTGGACATCTACCATCTAAGTCACCTGTGATCATGAATGCTGTAAAGTATTCGAAACGTCGGGATAGTATAAAAATCAAGTAAACGCGATAGATTCCGTAAACGTAGTTTTATTTCAAAATTCGCGTAAATGGTAGAAAGTATTATGTGTCGTTTATGTTATTATAAATAACAATATATAACGCAGACGGCGCACACTTTAATCTGCAATCTGCACTCGTTAAGTGGTGGATGTAAAGTATGGCGCCAGAGATCGATGTATCGATGTTAATACAAGAAGTACAAAACAGCCCAGCAATTTATTTATGATAAATACTTACTTCTAAGCCAGAATATCATGATAGACATTTAAAGAGAAAAATGTGGGAAGAAGTGTGCTGTAATATTTATTCCGCTCCTGTTTGGACTTATACTATACTTTATGGGAATAGTTACCATCAGGATGTTAATCTCGTCGTCAAGTTCCCATGACTCGAATGCGTGCCCTGGAGGAATGATACACGATACCTTGCTCAATGATTACAATGTTTTGTAACAACCACACAATAAGACAATTAGGCAGAATCGCACGATTATTATATAAAATCACAACAATATCTTTTATAAAATGGCTCCCTATGTAAACACTGTTGAACACAAAAACACAAACTGATAGAGAGATTACTTTTGCACCGGACCAGAGGGGTCCTTACAGGAATCATAGAACATCAATGAATAATATATATCAATCGATTCACGACAGTACATGTCTATGTGAGGAGGGTGAATGGAAAATACTATTATCCCCACAACTTCAAGTATAAAATAATACATCGCGATCTCTGGATTTCCACAGCATATACGTCCCTACAGTTCTGCCGACAGAATGATCGTAGATGTGTGTCGTGTGCTTTAAGTCTGCGAAAAATCCGCAATGGACTTTTTGCGCGCCATGCAGACTTTTGGTGCGCCGCAGATTTGATCGTACAAAAAGTGTGTCGTCTGCGCTGCACCTAAGACCGAGCGAGAGAGAAAGAGATGGATGGTTACTCGGTGCGTAGCTGTAACATAATTGAAGAAAAGAAGAGAACTAAAATAGAACCAAAGACAGGACAACACGTAGGTATAGTATATTATTACCTGATTAGTACACACTATAAGATCTTGTTAGTTAGTGACACGTGTAAAATAAATTATATACGGATACAGTTCTGTTACAGTTTAATTACCTACCACAGAAAAATATTACTCAATTGTTTATAACAGTGTTGATAAGAACTACGAGTATGACAGATAAAAATAATTCCATATTTAACTATTATAAAATTGTAACAGAGCTGTTTGTACATTTAAGATATTTGAGAAAAAATTACTGTAATGGGCTATATAGGCTTGCCTAAACACAAAACATTTTTTTTTAGAATTTTAATCTGTTTATCTGTTTATTTGTTCGCGCATCACACAAAAACTACTGAACGGATTTTGATGCAACTTTTTTTATTTGAAAGGCCTTGATTAGACTTAAAAACTGGTATAAATTTTATCCCGATACTATATCGGGAACCTGAGATATAATCGAAAAACTAGAAAATTATTTAAATTTGAATTTTTTTAGAATTTATTTCAAAGAACTACTAGATGGATTTTGATGCATCTTTTTTATTTGAAAGGCCTTGATTTTACTTAAAAACTGGTAGACATTTTATCCCGCTACTATATCGGGCACCTGAGATATAACCAAAAAATTAGCTTATGGCTGCGGCGAAGCCGCTGGCAAAGGCTAGTATTTAATATTTATGTTCAAATATACAAGCTTTTTATTTACAAGACTTGTTTTGAGGTTACAACGTCACCGTGAATTGTTACAACATTTGAACTAGGCCGATGTACCACTATGCCGTAGTAATCTTGAAATAGCAAATACGACACTAGTTTGGACAAGATTCTGTTTTGTATTTGTATAAACCTATAAACTACAACTTTTACTCATAATTATGCAGGTATAAGATGCCTTTGTTAAAAAAAAAAAACATAGCATCACGCCTGTATTCCCCGAAGGGGTAGGCAGAGGTGTATTACGCACCCACGGTTCGCTAGCTATGTTTAAGTTGCACGTAATAGGGGGCGAGCCTATTGCCGTCTACCGGGCACATTTCCAAACTCCAGCTGCTACTGAGAATTTTTCTTTTTAAGAAAAAGCTCAATAACTCTGCCCGACCCGGGGCTCAAACCCGAAACCTCATGATCAGCAGTCGCTTACGTAGTGTAATCTCAAATGATCAGATTAACTGTCTAAATTCTCTCTACAATCGCTATAATTCCGGAGGAGGGGGGACGCTACCATCACTGAAATTGGCTACAGCTTAAAAACAATACCTACTTGAAATAAATAGGTATTTTTTTCAAATAAAAGCGAATTACATTTTACCAGCAAGAAAGAAAAATAAGAGAGTCTAACTGTTTTTACTTGAAATATTGAGACTGTGATAAGTACGCAGATTTATTTTTTAAATTAGCTTAGATACTTTTTTTTCTTATATTTATTATGGTTATCGGCTTACGCGGTGCAAGTCAAAGAAGACAACAGTACCTACTATCTTCGGCAATCAATTTCATAATTCAGACAACTTAAACAAAACATTAATTTAATGAATTATGCACCCAAACCATCCTCATCGTGAATCATTCCTTCCATAAAAAAGTGAAACCTTATGAAAATCCGTTCGGTAGGTTTTGAGGTTATTGCGTTCAGACAGATAGATAGACGAGACATGGGGACTTTATTTTATAATAATAAGATGAATAGAGTCGATACTAAACACATGCATAAACAAACCCAAAACACTAACCGAGTCAATGATATTGAGTAATTAACCCAAAAGCGCCTATAGTATAATTTGCAGCAATTCAGTATCTCTGGTATTTGCTCAACTTTTGAGTTTAGTGAGCGTTCTATGTTTATACCACGGTATTGTAATATCTATAACCAGCCTTTGCCCGCTGTCTCGCTCGGCTCTGCCGCAGGCAAAAGCTAGTTTTCAGATTATTTCTCTCGTTTTTGCGTGATCTACGAACAAACAAATAGACAATAAATCTAAAAAATGTTTTGTGTTGCGTTCAGACAGGCCTATATAGCCTAATACCTACAGTCTTTTTTTCTCAAATACCTATCTTAAATGTGCAGCTATGTTTGATACAGCTTCATAATATTTCATCCATCCATCCATCCATCAGCCTTTCAACGTCCATTGCTGGACATAGGCCTCCTCAAGAGAAAACCACAACGAGCGGTCCCGTCATGGGGGATAATGCTGTAATCGCCACGCTTGGCAGGCGGGTTGGCGATCGCAGTGAATTTTGTTAATACTCGAGGGAGTGCTGCTGTCCGCTCCCCCGGCATTCCCTCAGTCGGCTCTTACGATTCCCGTGGGTAGAGAGGGGTGTGACAATTCTAAAGCCGGCCCCACACGGCTTAGTAATATTTAGGATTAAATATATTCTTAATAAATGTTCCTTATGCTACATGCTGTTGCATCTTCATACATGAAAAATTATTGGTAAGTAACTGAACTAAAGGTTCAAAGTTACATTAGCCGTAATATTAAATTTATATTAGGTATGATATCAAAAATGTTTAAAATACGTTGTATTCTACACGATAGCATGTAAACGTAAACAAAATCAATACTTGTGATAACCAATTAATAAATTCTGTGGACTACTTAGTGTTATATGCCCCGGTTACGATACGTCCTTGTTTCTGTGTTACGATTTTGGCAATGCAAACCTGAATATCACGTGTTGATGGAAATTCACCGTAAAATGTTACAAATTGGAATTCAAGATTGTGAAGTAGGTCCTGTGCCTCTTTTTTGATTACGGCGGGAAAAAATGTACCAATCCGCACACCCTGTCGTTCGGAGCAACAAACAGGGCAGTGGGGGGGTGGGGGGCCTCAACCATTAAAGAAACCCGCTGTGTGCTGACTGTAGATACTGACCGACCACTGGAACTCGTAGATATTACTTCAGTAGTCTAAGCAGGTCCTGCACCTTTTATTTTGCTAAGGCGTGAAAAAATGTTTCTAACCGCACACTCCGTCGTTCGGGGCAACGAACAGTGTAGTGTGGGGCCTTCACCCACTAAAGAAACCCGCCGTGTGCCGTCTCTCCGCCTTTATTGGCGGACCACTGGAACTTTGTTATATTCCTTTTGGCGGTAAGCAGGTCCTGTACCTACCGTTGTATAGGTAGATACTTAGATACATCTACATTAGGTATGTACTGTATATTATTATTGTTAAATTTAGATAAACATACTCACAATCACAAATCACAAAGGTTTTATTTAAATATTGTATAGATTTACTTTTGTATAAAACATAGTGTCCCCATTTCAATATAGGTTAAATTAATTACATTGATTATTTGATCTGTATTTTAGCACTTGAAATGCTCAGCTACTTTTTTAAAGTACAAATTATTATTTGTGATTGAGGAAAAAGAGAACTTTAGTGCGAGCGGGAATCGAACCTGCGTCCCTTCCAATCCGGGGAAGTGCACTACCTTTCGGCCATACCATTACATTGATTAATTGTAGAGCTATATTGGTTGATCATTTGTACAGATTCACAATGCAGATGTGCACAGTGAGAAGCAGGGTTTAAGGCACGCTAAGATATGTATTTCCTACTGCGTGTTTTGAACAGGTAAGGAAGTATAATTAGACTTATGATAATCTAAAATCGTTCTGACGTCTGAGAAATTAATGTATTAGATTACTATGTGCAGTTAGTAAAAAAAATAATTTAAATTATGAAGCAATTCTTCGAAAATGAAGGTCTTTTAATGGAATAGCTGCTACATGCATTCCACTCACACCGTTTCAGCGACTCAGCAATAACAACGATGTCATCGGCAAACCGAAGATGCAAAATGTAAGTACATACTCAACATTCTCGTTTGTTCCCTGCCCACTGTCCAGTCGGGACTAATTCAACGCGTTGGTGAAAAGCTTATGAGTAATTACTCTCACTCACCATACGAAACACAACGGCAGCTTACCAACCGTTACCACTGAAGGAATGCAACATATGTAGGTACTTCAAGAGTAGCTGAGCATGTCAAGTGCTAAAACATAGATCAAGAATGCAACATAGTTCCAGTGGCCCGCCAATAAAGGTGGAGAGACGGCACACGGCGGGTTTCTTTAGTGGGTGAAGGCCCCACACTACCCTGTTCGTTGCCCCCGAACGACGGGGTGTGCGGTTAGGAACATTTTTCCCGCCTTAACAAAAAAAAGGAGTACTATCATTGTTTCAAGCTGATCTTCTGTGAAAGGGTGGTACTTATCCGATCGAGCTGACCTATTCATCCTGGGATAAGGATAAGGCTCTACCACTTTACTAGCATTTACCGTATATGTAAACATGTGTTTAAAGAGTGTGTGTCTATTTCTACTATAAAACCTTGTTTAACGCGTATCTCTATCTACCTAAACGCTACCTAACTCGATGAACTTTTTTTTATTATGGTAAATCTATTTACAGACTTTGTTACACGCAGAACTAATTTAAATAAAAACTTGTAAATATTATTCTGAAATAGATTTGTTTTAATATTTGACATAATTATTAATATTACTTATGTATTGTTTAATGTGCCCCTCTCCACCCATGGGAGTCGTAAAAGCCGACTGAGGGAATACCGAGGGAGTGGGCAGCAGCACTCCTTCGCGTATTAACAACATCCACTGCAATCGCCAACTCGCCTGCCAAGCGTGGCGATTACGGCACTATTCCCCATTCTTGGGGAGGCTTATGTCCAGCAGTGGACTTTTAAAGGCTAATGAATGAAATTGTTTAATGTTTCTGTAGTCTTTTAAGAATATTTTCGCTTGTTTTGTGAAATAGAGCCAGGGTCCACCAGATGGTAAATGGTAACCGTCGCTCCTGGACTCAAATATACGGGGAGTATTGTCAAGCCGCTGCTCACGCTTTCATTTCACAGATATAAAATTAAAGAATAAAGACTATAATATTATATCTCGAAGGTGGCCATGGGTACTCTTGATTAAATGTCACAACCCATTGATTTAGTTAGTTATCTTGAATAGTAGCTAGTTTGAGTTATCTTGAATAGTAACATAGTCCTGGATGATATTCAGGGTCTGATGATGGAGCCGGATGGCCATGGGCACTATGCTATAAAACGGTGCAATCCCATCAACGTTGGTATCGTTTGATTTGATTTGACAAGTACCTACTTCGGTCCTAGATGATATCCAGGGCCTGATTATGACGATTTATGTTCACTTCCGTTATTTTACACATGCCATAATTTTACACATGTCATAATTTTACATAAGCACACATTGAAAAAGTTATGATCATTTTATTTCTACTCATTATTTCTACAAAATAATTTTGATGTTTTGACATCTGGCAGAAGTCCCACCACTATTTTTTTTCTCAAGGCGAGAAAAAAATCATTCATTATTTTCTGGGCAACGAATAGGGTAGTGTGGGGCCCTCACCCACTAAATAAACCCACCGTGTGCCGTCTCTGCACCTGCGTTGGCGGAGCACTGGAACTGTGTGATATTACTTCAGTGGTCCGCCAGCGGCACCGCACCTGATGCCTGAGAGATTTATTCGATGTCTTATAACAGTTCATTATCCTACGCTGAGCCAGGGTGGTAGACTAGCGCGGACAGAACTCCCGCTTTTCCGCGATGGGCTGTGGGTAGGCTCGACCGGGAGCTGCTGGTGGAGGCGGCCATTTTTCAATCTTGGCTGCCTCCCCCCCTGACGGAAGACGTGGGCGCCGAGGCTGGCCGCATTCGCGGCATGCTTACGCAGATCTGCGATGCGGCCATGCCCCGCGTGCGGCGCCCGCCCCGACGGAAGGGGGTCTACTGGTGGTCCCCGGAGCTGGCGGACCTCCGTGCGGCCTGTATTCGTGCCCGGAGGTCCTACACCCGCAGCCGGCGTCGCCGAATCCGCGATGAAGAGCGGGAGGGCCGGCTGTATGCGGCGTACAACAGTGCGCGCGCCGCGTTTAAGCTGGCCATCTGTCGCGCCAAAGAAGCGAAAAGGCAGGAGATGCTGGAGGGTCTCGAGCGTGACCCCTGGGGACGCCCGTACCGCGCGGCGCTCAACAAGCTCCGCGCCCAGGGCCCCCCCCTTACGGAGACCCTCCAGCCGGGCTTCCTCTCTGAGGTGGTTGAGGGACTATTCCCTTCACGGGCGGTGCACACGCCCCCGGTCATGGCTCCGCCAGATGACGACCGGGAGGCCGACGACGGGGAGGTACCGCCCGTGACGACGACGGAAATGGGGGCGGCGACAGCGCGTATGCGGAGAAGCGCCGCCCCCGGGCCGGACGGGGTTCCCGCCCGAGTGCTGGCCCTGGTCCTCGACCACCTAGAGCCCCGCCTCAGGGGACTGTTCGACGCTTGCCTGGTGTCCGGACGGTTCCCTGACTGCTGGAAGGAGGGGAAGCTCGTGCTCCTGCCGAAGCCGGGACGGTCTCCGAATACAGTCGCGGCCTTCAGGCCCATCGTGTTGCTGGACGAGGCGGGCAAACTGCTCGAGCGGGTAGTCGCTGCCCGCATCGTCCGGCACCTAGGTGCGGTCGGCCCCGACCTGTCCGATGCCCAGTTCGGATTTCGGGCGGGTCGGTCTACGGTCGACGCCATCCTGCGCTTGAAGGCCGCGGCTGCGGAGGCCGTCACCTCGAGGGAAGTGCTGTTGGCGGTGTCGCTCGACATCGCCAACGCCTTCAATAGTCTGCCATTCGGCTGCATCAAGGAGGCACTCCGGTACCATGGAGTGCCCCTCTACCTAAGGCGGCTGGTGGCGGACTACCTCGACGGCCGCAGCGTCCTCTTCGTGGACCGGGAAGGGGACGTTGTAAGGAGGGCTATGTCGTGCGGCGTCCCGCAGGGTTCGGTTCTAGGGCCGCTCCTGTGGGACATCGGCTACGACTGGGTCCTCCGTGGCCGGCTCCCCCCCGGGCTGGGCGTAATTTGCTACGCAGACGATACGCTCGTCACAGCCCGGGGCGGGACCCTCGAGGAGGCGGCAACGCTGGCCACCTCAGGAACCGCGGAGGTGGTCAGGCGGATCGAGGCGCTGGGGCTTAGGGTGGCCCTTGAAAAGTCGGAGGCCCTACTCTTCCATGGGCCCCGACGCGGCCCACCCGCCGGCGCCTCGATAACGGTCAACGGTGTGGGCTTTCCAATCCAGGCCCACATCAAGTACCTGGGCCTGGTATTGGATGGACGGTGGCACTTTGACGAGCACTTCCGCCGTCTTGCGCCAAAGCTCGTCGGCACGGCGTCCGCCCTCGGGCGACTGATGCCGAATTTGGGCGGACCGAGTCTCGCGTGTCGACGACTCTACGCGGGGGTAGTACGGTCAATGGCACTGTACGGCGCGCCCGTGTGGGCGGAGTCCCTGGCCGCTCGCAATAGGGCCCTTCTGTGGCGTCCACAGAGGGTCGTAGCGGTCAGGGCAATACGCGGGTACCGCACGGTCTCGTGCGATGCAGCCTGCGCGTTGGCCGGAACCCCCCCGTGGGATCTGGAGGCGGAAGTGCTCGCCGACGTTTATCGGCGGGCGTCGACGGCGCGGGCGGGGGGCAGCCGCCCCTCGCCAAGCGCAATCTCTGCGTGGCGGGAAGATGCCCGCCGCGCCACCGTCCTAAAGTGGAGGTCTCGGCTGGAGACGCCCCGGGCTGGTCTCTGGACCGTGGGGGCGCTCCGGCCGATCTTGGAAGAATGGGCGGGGCGGCAGCACGGGGTCCTCACCTTCCGGTTGGTGCAGGTTTTGTCGGGGCACGGTTGCTTCGGCAAATACCTGCACACGATCGCTAGGAGGGAGACGACCCCAGGCTGTCACCACTGCGACTGCGGCGAGGACTCGGCGCAGCACACGCTCGAGTCGTGCCCGGCCTGGGATGTGCAGCGCCGGGAACTCGCTGCAGTCATAGGCGTGGACCTGTCGCTGCCGGCCGTTGCGCGAGCGATGGTTGGCAGTGACAGGGCCTGGACCGCGGTCGCCGCCTTCTGCGAGGCTGTCATCTCGCGGAAGGAGGCGGCGGAGAGGGCCCGGGAGGAATCCTCCTTCGCGGACCCGATTCGCCGCCGGCGCGCTGGGCGGCGTGCGCGCGCTTACCTGCGCCTGATGCCGCCCTAGCCGAGGCTGCGGACGGTGGGGTCGGGGAGTACCCTGCCGTCCGCGGAAGCCTACCGCGAAGGTGTGACGCCCAAGTGCGCGGGGCGTCGCACAAGAGAGGGTGCCCGAAGGGGCTGCCGCCTGCGGATCGCGGAGAAACGACGCGGTTCCCGTGATCCGCCGTAGCAAGGGCGGATGAGGGCGCACGGTGGGTTTTTAGTGGGTGAGAGCCCCACACTACCCCGTTGTCTCCCCGGGCAGCGGGGTGTGCGGTAGGACATTTTTGCCCACCTAAAATAAAAAAAAAAAAAAAAAAAAAAAAAAGGGTGGTAGACTAGGAAGTCTCGGGTATGAACCCTGAGGTTAATAACATAGCAACATGCCGTTGCACCCTGGGCAACGACGGCACTCTAGTGCCGGCGGCTGAATCCCGACAGGGGACGGGTCTCCGCGTGTCCCTCTGATTAGCAGAGGGCACAGTGGATAGGCCGTACGTTCGCCGTGGAGGGTCGGTTGGGCCACAGTGGCCCCCTCGACCCTGGGATGGCGACAGCGGGGTTACGGTGACCCCCCCGTCCCTGGAGGCGGGGCTTTTAGCCCGAGTGGCGACGGGCTCAGTGGGCCCCCCGGCTCTGGGAGACGGAGACGGGGCTTTTAGCCTGAGGGGCGACGGGCTCACCTTGCTTGCTTTGCGAGCGGTGGGCACGGTCTGATGCAGACCACCGTTCGGCCCGACTCGTAATCCTGAATGGATAGGATCGGGGGTCTTCGGACCGCGGGGAAGAAAACCGCTATAAAAAATTACCCCACTCCAAGCTCTGCCACCCGGCGAGGGATGAATGGTTGGAGGGTATCCAATCGCGAGGGCGGCACCACCACAGTCGAAGGACTATAAACTCAAAATGGCGGATATAAAAACTACATGTATACCTCCGGAGGGTACCGGGCGCAACGCGTCCGGAGAATCCCTCACAGGGCCGAGTACCAAGACCGGCCCTGTCAGCCCCGCATATCGGAGGGGGGCAACTAACGCCGATAATAAAAAAGAAGCAGTAGGGAGGAAAAAGAAAAAGGGGAGAACCCGTGGGAAGAAACCCGCGGGTAGTTCAGCTATGGGCAGTGGCTCTACCGCCGATATGGACACATCTGACGGTGGCAACAGTTCTGCCAAAATGCCGGTGTCTTATGATGAGCCTCCGGACACGGACGGTCCACCCACGGTGTGCCAGATTGCCCAGAAGGTTTCCGATGCCTTGGCCGTCGTTTCTACGGTGGCTAATGAGTCACGGAGCCTTCGGGGCAACCTCGCGGAGGCCCTCAATAATGCTACCAAGGTAGCATACGGGGCAGTGGAGTCTCTCCGGCGGTACTCGGTCCCGGGGGGGACCGGGAAGTTGGACGCGCCCTGTTGCTGCAGGCGCCTCGAGGCGGAGATGGCAGAGCCCCGTAAGGAGCTCACCGGCCCGCGACTCAAGCCAAGCCTCGCCAATGCCGGGCCGGAAACCTCTGCCTCAACGGTGAGCACGGGGCCTCCGGCCCCTGGTCTCCTTACAGAGGAGCAGATGCGCCAAGTTATCGATCGCATTAGTGCCATCTATGACCCGTGCATCGACTCCTTGAGCACCAGGGTGCCGCCGGAGCCAAGTCCAGTCCTCTGTCCAGCGCTGGCCACGGATAAGAAGGCCACGCCGCCTTCGGCCCTAAAGCCGTTACCCTGCCAGGGTGGCCGCGTGGGCACTTATTCCGCGGCCGTGGCTGCTACGCCGCCCAAGGGACAGGCCAAAGTTCACCCCAAGGCTAGAAAGCCAAAGTCGGCGCAGAAGGCTGGGCAGCGCCCCAAGGGCCAGCCCAAGGAGCAATTCCCTCCACTTCCGCGTGCTGGCCAGCCCTCACGGGCCCCAGAAAACGTACCCCGGGATTCCCAAATCCCGCTACCCGCCACGTCCGAGCCTGCACCCTGCGACGGGGCTGGCTTCTGTGGATGACGGGAGGAAGAAGTCCCGGGGTAAGAGGAAGAGGGCATCTGCGACTGGGGCTGCTGCCCTAGCCGTGGAGCCTGTAGTGCCGGGGGACAAGCTCGGCTCCAAAAAGAAGCCGCGCAAGCGCAAGCTTCAGACGCCGAAAACGGCAGCAGTGGTGATTGCTATGCTGCCGGAGGCGGAAGCGGGCCCGAGCTATCAGGTCATTTTGAGGAAGGCCCGGGCGGAGATCGACGTCTCCGACATCGGAGGCGTCGCTGCCCGGACTTGCCAAGCCCGGACAGGGGCTCAAATCCTCGAGTTCCCTGGGGCTAACGGTCCAAAAATGGCTGACACGATAGCCGAGGGGCTGCGAGGTCTATTTGGCGAAGGTAGTGGGGTCCGCATCGCTGGACCGGTGAAATGTGCTGAACTGCGTATCTCCGGTCTGGACGACTCGGTAGCGGCTGACGACGTCCGGGAGGCCATTGCCTCGAAAACCGGATGCTCGGAGGGCGTCAGGGTGGGCTCCATTAGGACCGGGCCTGGCGGTGTTGGTACCGTTTGGGTGAGTTGCCCTGTCGCGTCGGCTAAAATCTTGGCTGACCACCACAGGCCAAAAAAAGGGGGGGACCAGCCAATCGGCCCAGGCTGCCCCCCCTAGCGCGGCTACGCCGCCGTCCCGGGTGGAGGAGGATATGGTTACGGCCTAACGTTCAACCGTAACGCTCTCCTCCTCCAGGCGAATCTCAACCACTCCGTTAGGGCGCAGGATCTTCTCCTGCAAACCATGGTGGAGCGGTTGATTGGTGTAGCCGTAGCTGCGGAGCCTTATTGCGTTCCTGACTGGGCAGCCGCGATGGCTCCGTGGCAATCGTCAGCTCCACGGCACTTCGTTCCCCGCCTTTGTCGATCAGAGACAGGGGTACGGGATATGTCGCCGTCGACTGGGGGGGAGTTACGCTATACGGCGTGTACTTCTCCCCTAACCGGAGTCTGGCTGATTTCGGGGTCTGGCTTAACAGTCTAGAGAACTCGTTGCGGCGCTTGGCACCTAGCCACGTCCTGGTCGCGGGGGACTTCAATGCCAAATCCACGGCGTGAGGGTCCCCTGGGACCAATGCTCGCGGGGCGTGTAGAGTGGGTGGCGTCGACGGGCCTCTGTCTATTAAACAGAGGCTCCGTCAACACGTGCGTGCGGCGACGGGGCGGGTCGATAGTGGTAATACCTTTCGTTCGCGAGTAGTGCGGGTAGTTCCACGAAAACTTAAGCTCCGTGTATTTAAACGTTTTAATAATATTAATACAGTATTAAAGTTAAATCTCACTGTAAAAATATAATAATAATATCTCAAATATTAAGTACAAGTGTTATCTCAGTGTATGTACCTATAAAATGATACTAATCTGAAAATTTGCTAACAGTGCTTTTCTTTTTTTTTTTTTTTTTTCTCGTGCATTAACTTAGTGAATCAAAATAAACATAAAATCTTAATAATACTCCTCACTAGAAAGTAAAAAAGTATAAATTGAAAAATATATACCAATTTGTGACAGTTACGGATTAAGTTCGAGCAAAAGTGTAAATCACCACCATTTACGTCGTCGTCCTAATTATACTACATCATAAATAATAGATATAGGTAGAAATTGCACGTTATACTCACCAATTGCAATTCACATGGTAAGCTGTTTATTGTTCCAGTGACAATTGTGTGCACTTTATGGAGTATTGTGCCTCGAGTTCGAATCCTGGCTTAACACTGTGAGGGCTTTTTGTGAATATTAAGATTATTTAAAACAAATTGTATTACGAAATTTTTACAATAACCTTCCAGAAATTATTTATAAAAAAAAAAAAAAAGAATGCTCCAGACCCAAATATTACCGTACGAACGAAACCTACTAGAACATTATCGTATGAGTCATTATATAGCGATGCTTCGCAGGATTCTTTTGACTCCGATAAGCTAGAGAAGTTGAAGAGAGAATTAAAAATTAAACAGGAAATGCTAGATAGGGCACAGGCAGAAATTGATAGACTCGCGACACAAAATTGTAAACTACGTAAAGAGTTGGAAGAGTTATCGATTTTACATACAGAATGCCTTTTAGTACCAAAAACGGAGAATAAGCGAGAAAAAAATATAAATAGTCAAAAAAGAAAAACTACTCCAGCGACTCGGTGTTCAACACCACCTATAGCAATTAATAATGACCACCGTACAAAAAATGCATTTAATATTTGCAAGGAAAATCGATTACAAGATAGTTCTCAATCTTTTGTTCGGAGTTCGACGAATAGCAATATATGTGTGATGCCAAAAATTTGCCTATTAAGTAGCGAAACGTCTAACAGAATGTATAATATTATGGACACTACTCATTCGAATAACTATGAAATATGTCATTTTCGAAAACCTAAATGTGGATTAAAATTAATATTAGATAAAATAGAAGGCAAATTACGCAATTTTACGAAGTTAGATTATTGCATAATTAGTGTAGGTGAAGAAGATTTTAAGACTACCAATAATTATGTAGAACTGGTTATGTTTATCCGAGAGAAGCTAATCTCGCTAAGTCATACTAATTTCATTATATGCTTACCTACTTATAGATTTAGTATTAATAATATTATGTATAATAGCAGAATAGAGGCATTTAATAATTTACTCTACATTGATAATGTTACCCATCAATATGCTTATCTTCTAGATTCAAACTGCAATCTCTCATTTGATTATACTGTGTTTGGCCGTCGGAGTGGAGTTCTAAATTATAATGGTTTAAAACGTGTAATCTTGGACTTACAGGACCTTATTTTAGATCTGAACAAGTTATATACTAATGAGATAATCCAATCTATTTCAGAGAAAATAGAAAATATTGAAAAAAATCAGACTGACATATTGACGTGCACAGAGACAGACAGTTTACAGTTTTTTCTATAACACTCTCAATATTCTACATCAAAATATGGCAGGCCTCATTAATAAATTAGATATGTTTTTAGTGAAGTTAGAGGAACTTGCTAATACAGGAACAACTGTGGATGTTATCTGTATAACAGAACATTTTGTTAAAATGGGTTACGAAAATTTATTATTTATCCCAAATTACTGTCCAGCCGCTTTCTTTTCTAGAACTAATATAAAGCGAGGAGGTACATGTATATTTGTTAGGATAGGCTTGCAATATAAAGAATTACCAGACGTGGCTAAACAGTCTGTTTCTGGTGTTTTTGAATGTTGTGGCGTAGAAATTATATCTCATCATATCATAATTATTTGTATTTATAGAGTTCCAACATATAATTATTTAATGTTTTATGAAAAATTAGATAATATTTTATCAAAAATTTGTCAATATTCGAGAAAGAAAATAATCATATGTGGCGATTTCAATATTGATGTATTAAAAAAAAACAAAAACACACTAGACTTGGAATATTTTCTTCTAAGTTACAACTTAAAACTAGCTTTATATAAACCGACTAGATTACAAACACAAACATGTATTGATAATTTTGCTCACAATTATCGTAAAGAATGCTCAGCAGAAATAGTTGATCTCGTACTGTCTGATCATACGTCACAAATACTCAAAATTCCGGTTAATAAAGTTTGTAAATGGAAATATTGGAAAATGAAAAAGCAAGAAATATCAAAAGAAAATTTATTAAAATTTAGAAATCATTTACAATGTTTATCTTTTAAGCATGTTTATGAAGCAAAAGACTCAAACGAAGCGTATAATGTTTTTATGAGTGATTTTTCTTTACTATATAAATTATGTTTTCCTGAAAAGATTATATATATAAAAACTAATAAGAAAGCTAGATGGATATCTAAAGGTATAAAAAAATGTAGCTTGAAACAGAGACAGTTACTTTGGGCATTTAGACTAAAACCGAGTTTACAAAATAAAATTACATTTAAAAATTACACCACTCTATATAAAAAAATTATTAGACTAACACAAAAAGCTCAAAATAACCACTTTATAAAAACATCGCAAAATAAGTCGAAAGCCACTTGGCAAATAATTAATAAAACTAAATTCTCTTTACCAAAGGACAATATTACCTCAATTAGAAGAAATAATGTATTATTTACCCGACCTCAGGACATTGCGAATGAATTTAATAATTACTTTATCAATGAAATTGAAAATAATATTAAATATGACATTAGTTTGAACAATTATTTTGAAAATTTGACATCACAATCTCTATTTATGGTGCCAGTACTAGAGGATGAGGTAATACAGGTAACGAAAAGTCTTAAAAACACAAATACTGTCGGTTATGATGGCGTGTCAACCAAAGTGATTAAATTCATTATTAGAACAATAGCTCCGGTACTAGTACATATAATTAATCTGAGCATCACCGATGGTGTATATCCTGAGAGTCTTAAGCATGTTATCGTTAAACCCCTGTATAAGACCGGAGATAAAACGGATTTAGGGAACTACAGACCTATAGCAAAAATACCTATATTCTCAAAGATTTTTGAAAAGCTTATTTATCTCTCAATATACAATTACTTTAGTAAATTTAATTTATTTTGCCATGAACAAAAGGGATTTCGCCAAAATATGTCAATAAACATGGCAATTTATGAATTCCTATCTCATGTTACAACTTCTGTTGATAAAAAAATACCAGTGTGTGCTATATATACAGATATGACCAAAGCTTTTGATTTTGTGGATCATAAGACTCTATTAAATAAACTTCATGGATACGGAATAAGAGGTAATATTCTGAAACTTTTACAATCATTTTTGACTAACCGAACCCAATGTACAGAAATTTTTAAAGTATGTCCGAAAACAAGAATAGAAACCATGTATCTGTCAGAATCAAGATATATAAAATATGGCGTACCACAAGGTAGTGTTCTAGGTCCACTACTTTTCTTAATTTATATTAATGATCTCCCAAAAATTACACGTCATAACATGGTTCTTTTTGCAGATGACAGTACAGCAATAATAAAATGTTGTAATCCCAATAATCTTAATGAATATGAAAATGAAATAAATAATTCTTTAAATGACTTTATAAATTGGCTTGACAGAAATAATTTGAAAATTAATTTAAGAAAAACAAAAGTGATGCACTTTCATCAAAGACGGAGTATTCCAAATATTAATGTTACATTTAACGGGTGTAAAATAGAGGAGACAAACGAAGCTAAATTTTTAGGCATAATAATTGATAACCAACTCAAATGGAAGACTCATATAGAAGAGTTATGTAAAAAATTAAGTAAATCAGCCTTTGCGCTTTTACAACTTTCTAAAAAAGTTAATCAAGAATCGCTTATAACTGTCTATCATGGACTTGTAGCTTCCTCACTAAGATATGGGTTAATATTCTGGGGGCAATCAACCGACAGGGAACTTATATTTAAAATGCAAAAAAAGATGTATAAGGTCGATGTGTGGTCTGAAAATTACGGATAGCTGTTTACCTTATTTTAAAACTTTAAAAATATTAACTCTCCCCGGAATGTATATAAAGGAAACTGCGCTTTTCGTTAAGATGAATCCGAATTTGTTCCAAAAGGTGACAGATGTAAGAAAAGGTCTAACGCGCAGTCAATATGCTGATCAATTATGTAATATAAAATGCAATACAGCTTTAATGCAAAAGAGTGTATATGGTACAGCACCTAAAGTATTTAATAAAATACCTAGTGAAATAAAAAAATTGCCTCTAATTAGTTTTAAAAAATCTTTACATAATCTGTTAATAAATAAATGTTATTACTCACTGCATGAATATTTTAGTGATAATTTATTATGATACTTTTTTTATTTTAATTATTATTATGATTTAATATTTATTGACATTGGTGTTATGTTCATTTAATTGTTATGACATTGGTGTTATATGTTTAATTTAATGAATTAATTCTATTATTTTCAATTAATTAATTAAATTTAATATTATATTTGTATGTCCTAGTGACAAGGCATAGTGAACTACACATTACTTAAGATCTATATTTTACCTATGTTGTACAAATAAATAAATTCTGATTCTGATTCGCTGGCCCTGACGTCGCAGCGCGAGTGAGGAACTGGTGTGTCCTGGAGGAGCTTGAGACCTTGTCCGACCATCGGTATATCCGGATTGAGGTCTCCCAGTCCCTCCAGGACCCCAGCAGGGGTCACGCGGCGCGCAGAACTTCCGCGTTCCCGCGGTGTGCTACTGGCGGAGGCAGCCATCGTTCAATCGTGGCTGTCCTCACCAGCCCTGACTGAGGAGGTGGACGTTGAAGCTAGCCGATTTCGCGCTGCGAACACGCAGGTGTGCGACTCGGCCATGCCCCGTGTGCGATGTCTTCCTCCGAGGAAAGAGCCCAGGAGCTGGTGGACCTACGTGCGGCGTGCATTCGTGCCCGGAGGTCCTACACCCGCAGTCAGCGGCGCAACCGCGATGGGGAGCGGGAGGGCCGGCTGTACGAGCCATACCGCACTTCGCGGCTGAGTTTAAGCTGGTCATCTGCCGCGCCAAAACTGAAAAAAGGCAAGAGTTGCTGGACAGTCTCAATCGTGACCCCTGGGGTCGCCCGTACCGTGCGGCGCTGAATAAGCTCCGCACCCAGGGCCCCCCCCTAACAGAGACCCTTCAGCCTGGCCTCCTCACCGAGGTGGTCGAGGGCCTATTCCCGCGACGGGTGGAGCACACGCCCCCGGTCATGGCACTGCCAGGTAGCGACCGGGAGGCTGACCTCAGTGTACCACCCGTCACTGCGTCGGAAATGAGGTTGGCTGTTGCGCGGATTCGTTCCAAGAACACCGCCCCCGGCCCAGACGGGATACCCGCCCGGGCTCTGGCCCTGGCTCTGGACTACCTGGAGCCCCGCCTCAGGGGACTGTTCGACGCGTGCCTAGCGTCCGGACGGTTTCCTGACTGCTGGAAGGAGGGGAGGCTGGTACTCCTGCCGAAGCCGGGACGAACGCCGGATTCGGTCGGGGCCTTCAGACTCATCGTGCTGCTGGATGAGGCGGGTAAAATGCTGGAGATAATCCTCGCTGCCCGCATTGTCCAGCACCTGCGCGACGTCGGGCCCGACTTTGTTTTCGAGTTGGTCGTTCGACAGTCGGCACGATCATGCGTATGAGGGCTGCGGCCGCGGCAGCCGTCACCGGCGGGGAAATGCTGTTGGCGGTGTCGCTTGACATCGCCAGCGCATTCAATAGTCTGCCATTCAGCTGCATCAGGGCGCTCCGGTATCACGGGGTGCCTGTTTACCTGAGGCGGCTGGTGGCGGACTATCTAGAGGGTCGCAGCGTCGTCTATGAGAGCCGCATAGGGGACGTTGTAAGGACACCCATGTCGTGCGGTGTCCCACAGGGTTCGGTCCTGGGGTCGCTCCTGTGGGACATCGGTTACGACTGGGTGCTGCACTGCCGGCTCCTCCCCGGGCTGGCGGTCATCTGCTATGCGGGTGATACGCTGGTCATGGCCCGGGGTGGAAACTTCGAGGAAGCGGCGTTCCTGGCCACCTTAGGGCCCTCGGAGGTGGTCAGGAGGATTGCGGCGCTGGGGCTTAGGGTGGCCCTGGACAAGTCGGAGGCCCTACTTTTCCATGGGCCCCGACGTCGGCCACCTGCTGGCGCCTCGATAACAGTGGATGGGGTCCAGATTGGGGTGCAGGCTGGGCAGGACGGGCGGTGGCACTTTCGCGACACTTCCGCCAACTGTCCCCGAGGCTAGTCGGCGCAGTGTCCGCCCTTGCACGGCTCATGCCGAATATGGGCGGACCCAACAATGCGTTCCGACGGCTTTACGCAGGGGTGGTCCGGTCGATGGCGCTGTACGGTGCACCCGTGTGGGCGGAGTCCCTGGACGCACTGAACAGGGCTCTTCTGTGGAGACCACAGAGTCGTTGCGTCCAGGGTCATACGTAGATACCGCACGATGTCGACGGAGGCGGCCTGCGCGTTGGCCGGAATCCCCCCGTGGGACTTGGAGGCGGAGGTGCTCGCCGAAGTGTATCGGCAGGTATCGCAAGAGCAGGAGGGGGGCGGACGCCCCCTACCCAGGGAGGAAGCCAGGTGGCAGGGCGACGCCCACCGAGCTGTCATGGCCAGGTGGAGGGCACAGTTGGAGGCGCCCCGGGCCGGTCTTTGAACCGTAGGGGCGCTCCAGCCGGTGCTGAAGGAGTGGGCGGGGCGACGGCACGGACCTTCCGACTGGTGCAGGTGCTGTCGGGGCACGGTTGCTTCGGCAGATATCTGCACATAGTCGTAAGGAGGGAAGCGACTCCGGGCTGTCACCACTGCGGCTGTGACGAGGACACGGCGTGGCACACGCTCGAGTCGTGCCTGGCTTGGGCCGAGCAGCACCGTGAACTCGTCGCTGAAATAGGGGGGGGACCTCTCGCTGCCGAGCATCGTCAGAGCGATGCTTGGCAGTGACAGGAATTGGACCGCGGTCGCTGCCTTCTGCGAGGAGGTTATCTCGCGGAAGGAAGCGGTGGAGGGCCAGGGAGGAGGATCCTTCCGCTGAACCAAACCGCCGCCAGCGACCGGGGTGGCGCAGGCGCAGGTACTTGTGCCTCATGCCGCCCTAGCTGAGGCTACGGGTGGATGGACCGGGGAACGTCCGCCACCCGCAAAGCCTTCTACCGAAGGAATGTAACATGGTTCCAGTGGCCCGCCAATAAAGGCGGAGAGATGGCACACGGCGGGTTTCTTTAGTGGGTGAGGGCCCCACACTACCCTGTTCGTTGCCCCAACGACGGGGGGTGCGGTTAGGAACATCTTTTCCCGCCTTAACAAAAAAAAAAACAAAAGGGTGGTAGACTAGGGCCTAAATCGTTTTTACTCTGATTGGAGACCCGTACAACAACAAAGGTTCAGTAAAAAAATTAAATTATAACGAGAGAGAGACGATAAAAAAATGATATAAACGAAGTTTTATTTCAAAATGTGTAACATTCGCGTAAATATCAGAAAGTATTATAGGCTAGCTTAGCTGGCTTGGTATTATGTTTTATCCTTTTTTTTTTTTTTTTTTTTTTTTTTTTTTTAAGGTGGGCAAAAATGTACCTACCGCACACCCCGCTGCCCGGGGAGACAGCGGGATAGTGTGGGGCTCTCACCCACTAAAAACCCACCGTGCACCGTCACCCGCCCATACTTGGCGGACCACTGGTACCGCGTATATTCACTTCAGTGGTCCGCGCGGCGGCTAGCCCTGTTGGGCTTCCTCTCTGAGCGACGTCCCCACGCACCTGGGGTGTCGCACCTTCGCGGCAGGCTCTATGCGGGCGGAGGACAATCCCCGGTCCGACCGCCCGCAGCCTCGGCTAGGGCGGCATTAGGCGCAGATATTCGCGCCCACGCCGCCCCGCGCGCCGGCGGCGAGTCGGGCCAGAGGAGAGGTCAGCCTCCCTAGCCCTCTCCGCCACCTCCTTCCGCAAGATGACATTCTCGCAGAAGATGGCGACCGCGGTCCAGTACCTATCGCCGCCGACCATCGATCGAACGACAGCCGGCAGCGACAGGTCCTCTCCGATGACTGCAACGAGATCCCGGCGCTGCTCAGCCCAAGCCGGGCACGACTCAAGCGTGTGCTGCGCCGAGTCCTCGCTGCAGTCGCAGTGGTGGCAGCAGGGAGTCTCCTCCCTCCTAGCGACCGTGTACAGGTACTTGCCGAAGCAACCATGCCCCGACAGCACCTGCACCAGCCGGAAGGTGAGGACCCCATGCCGCCGAGCCACCCATTCCTCTAAAATCGGCTGGAGCGCCCCTACGGTTCGAAGACCGGCCCGAGGCGTTTCCAGTCGAACCCTCCAACGGGCGATGATGGCGCAGCGAGCGTCGCTCCGCCATGCGCTGATTTGACTAGGCGGGAGGCGAGCGCCTCCCGCACGCGCTGCTGACGCCCGCCGATAAACTTCAGCGAGCACCTCCGCCTCCAAGTCCCACGGGGGGGTTCCGGCCAATGCGCACGCGGCCTCGCACGACACCGTGCGGTAGCCACGGATTGCTCTGACCGCCACGACTCTCTGTGGTCTCCACAGAAGAGCCCTATTGCGGGCGGTCAGAGACTCCGCCCACACGGGTGCGCCGTAAAGCGCCATCGACCGAACCCCCCCCGCGTACAGCCGTCGGCACGCGATGCTGGGTCCGCCCAGGTTCGGTAACAGACGTCCAAGGGCGGACGCCGTGCCGACGAGTCTCGGAGCGAGCTGGCGGAAGTGCTCGTCGAAATGCCACCGCCCGTCGAGGACCAGGCCCAGATATTTTATATGGCCCTGTATACTGACCCTTACACCATTTATTGTTATCGAGGCGCCGGCGGGTGGTCTGCGCCGAGGCCCGTGAAATAGTAGGGCCTCTGACTTGTTGAGGGCCACCCTAAGCCCCAGCGCCTCGATACGTCTGACCACCTCCGCGGCACCCGAGGTGGCCAGCTGCACCGCCTCCTCGAAGTTCCCTCCCCGGGCCGTGACAAGGGTATCGTCGGCATAACAAATTACGCCCAGCCCGGGGGGAAGCCGGCCACGTAGGACCCAGTCGTACCCGATGTCCCACAGGAGCGGTCCCAAGACAGATCCCTGTGGGACACCGCACGACATGGCCCTCCTCACAGCGTCCCCTTCCCGGCTTACGAAGAGGACGCTGCGGCCTTCGAGGTAGTCTGCCACCAGCCGCCTCAGGTAGGCGGGCACCCCGTGGAATCGGAGTGCCTCCCTGATGCAGCCGAATGGCAGACTGTTAAATGCGTTGGCGATGTCCAACGACACCGCCAACAGCACCCCTCGCTGAGCGACGGCCTCCATGGCCACAGCCTTCAGCCGCAGAATGGCGTCGACCGTCGAACGCCCCGAACGAAAACCGAACTGAGCGTCCGACAGGTCGGGGCCCACCTCCACAAGGTGCCGGACGATACGGGCAGCGATAATCCTCTCGAGTAGCTTACCCGCATCATCCAACAGCACGATGGGTCTAAAGGCCGCGACCGAATCCGGGGGCCGTCCCGGTTTTGGCAGGAGCACGAGCTTCCCCTCCTTCCAGCAGTCAGGAAACCGTCCGGACGCCAGGCTCGCGTCGAACAGTCTCCTGAGGCGGGGCTCCAGATGGTCGAGGACCAGGGCCAGAACTCGGGCGGGAACCCCATCCGGCCCGGGGGCGGTGTTCTTCCGCATGCGGGACACCGCCGCCCCCATTTCCATTTCGGAGACGGGCGGCACACTCTCCTCCTCGGCCTCCCGGTCGTCATCTGGTGGAGCCATGACCGGGGACATGTGCGTCGTCCGCCGTGGGAAAAGACCCTCGACCACCTCGGTGAGGAAACTCGGCTGGAGCGTCTCCGTAAGGGGGGGACCCCTAGTGCGGAGCTTGTTTAGCGCCGCACGGTACGGGCGTCCCCAGGGGTCACGGTCGAGACCCTCCAACATCTCCTGCCGCTTCATCTCTTTGGCGCGACAGATGGCCAGCTTGAACTCTGCGCGCGCGTTGCGATACGCCTCGTATAGCCGGCCCTCCCGCTCTGGATCGTGGTTACGCCGCCGGCTGCGGGTGTAGGACCTCCGGGCACGAATGCAAGCCACACGGAGGTCCGCCAGCTCGTGGGACCACCAATAGACCCCCTTCCTTTGGGGCGGACGCTGCACGCGGGGCATGGCCGCGTCGCAGATTTGTGATACTGCCTCCTGCCAGTGGCCAGCCTCGGCGTCCACGTCCTCGGTCAGGGGGGGTGAAGACAGCCAGGAAGACACGATGGCCGCCTCCACCAGTAGTTCCCGGTTCAGCTTACCCACAGCCCACCGCGGGAAAACGGGAGCTCTGTCCGCCACGTGACCCCTACTGGGGCCCCGGAGGGACCGGGAGACCCCAATCCGTATATACCGGTGATCGGATAGGGTCTCAACCTCCTCCAGGACACACCAGTCCCTTACCCGTGCTGCGACAGTGGGGCTAGCGAACGAAAGGTCCACTATCGACCCGCCCCACTGCCGCACGCACGTATTGGCGGATCCCCTGTTAAGCAAACAGAGATCCGCCGCTGCCGCCCATTCCTCGACCGCCGTTCCGCGGGCGTCCGTCCTAGGGGACCCCCACGCCACAGATTTGGCGTTAAAGTCCCCCAGCACCAAGACGTGGCTAGGTGCTAGTCGCCGTATCGAGGTCTCCAGGTTGTAAAGGAAGACCTCGAAGGCAGCCAGACTCCGGTTGGGGGAGAAGTAGACGCCGTAGAGCGTGACGCCCCCCCAATCGGCCGCGACATATCCCATGCCCTTGTCCCTGACCGACAAGGGCGGGGAATGAAGCGCCGTAGATCCGACTACCGCCACGGAGCCATCGCGGCTGCCTGCCCAATTGGGACAGTCAGGAACGCGATAGGGCTCCGCGGCTACGGCTACACCGATCGACCGCTCCACCATGGACTGCAGGAAAAGATCCTGCGCTGCAGCGGAGCGGCCGAGATTCGCCTGGAGGAGGACGGTGTCACGGTCCGTGACAGACCGTGACTATGTCCTCCCCCTCCCGCACTGGCGGTCGCGTCACGCTAGGTGGGGCAGCCTGGGCTGATTGGCTGCTCCCCCCTTTAGGGCCTCTGGCCGGAGGTCTGCACCCCTCCCGCCCCATGCTATGATTGGCGGGACGCTTTCCCGCCGCACACGCGGGGCAAAACGGGGCTGCGGTGCAGGTCGCCGCTTGGTGCCCTGCCTGACCGCAGCGGAAGCAGAGACCGCTGCAGTCAAAGCAGTTCGTGCATGTCGGCCGTGTATGTCCGACCGCCATGCACTTAAAACACCTCGCGGGCCTGGGCTCCAGCACGGTGACTCGTGCGGAGCTCCAGCCCACGAGAATTCTACCTGCGGCGGCCAACGTGGCAGCCGCCGCGACAGGGCATTGCACCCATACGGCACCTACACCTCCAGGCCCGGGGCGAATGGTGCCCACCCGGACGGTGTCCGCAGTAGATCCGGTTTTCAGCGTTACCGCCTCCCGGATATCGTCCACCGTCACTGAGTCGTCCAGTCCGGAAATGCGCAATTCTGCACACTTCACGGGCCTGGCGACCCGGACCCCACTCTCCCCGGCGAACAGACCACGCAGCTTTTCCGCTATGAGATCGGCCGTTCTCGAGCCCTCCGCCCCGGGGAACTCGAGTACTCGAGCGCCCGTCCGGGCTTGGCGGGTCCTTGCGGCGACGCCTCCGATTTCGGATACGTCAATTTCCCGCCGGGCTCGCTTGAGAACCGCCTCATAGCTGAGGCCCTTTTCTTTTGCCTCAGGCAGCAGGGTGACAACCACCGCTGCAGACTTTGGCGCCTTTAAATTGCGCTTGCGCGACCTCTTCTTTTTATTATTTCCACCGCCGGGCTCGCCCCTAGCTGCAGCAGGTGCCACCTCTCGAGCTGCGGCGCCTTGTCTCTTTTTGCCCCGGGACTTTCTTCCGCCACCAACAGTCTGCCAGCCCTCGTCAACAGGCGTGGCGTTGCGGGGTGCAGGGTCCCGAGGTGCAGCTGCTTGAGCCCGCGAGGGCCCGGCAGTGCCAGGTAGGGCCGGGAATTCCTCCCGACCATGAGGCCTCTGGGGCTGGGCCCTCGGTGGCTGGGCGTTGATGGGCTGCCCAGCCTTGGCACCCTTTTTTCTTTTAGGGGCGCGTTCCGGCGGCGGTGCCGCCGTTGCCGCAGAGTATGAGGCCACGCGGCCACCCTGACAAGGAAGCGGCGCTGGTGCCGAGGGTGCCGCGGTGCTCCTCTTATCCGCAGCAAGCGGCGGACGTACGCGTGGCTCCGGTGGGAGCCGGGCATCGAGAGCGCTGATCCGCGGGCCGAAGACTGCCTCAACGCGGTCAATTAGGCAGCGGAGCAGCTCCTCTGACGCATCGATTGGTGGCGCAGAAGCGCCTGATACGGCGGCCGAGGATGGCCTCGGGACTGCCTCAGGGAGCCCTAGCTCTGCTCTCATATTGGCCATCCCGAGGCGCATTTCTTCTACATTGGCCTCGAGGCGCTGATTCCGCGCCCCGAGCTCAGCCACCTCCGCCTCCAGGCGCTCATTGCGCGCCACCAGCCGCTCCACCACGTTGGACAGCTCCGTGGCGGCATTCCTTAGGCACCTTACAAAGGTGCCCTTTAAATTTTTTTAACCTGTGGCCACCGTTGTAATTATGGCCACGCTGTCCAAGGCTCTTTCCGCTATACGGGCCGCTGAGGGCGGCCCGTCTTGGTCAATTGGAAGGCGGAGCTTATCTGATAGGAGCGCTAGCCGCTCCTCCGCGGTTTGCTCCGCCTCCTTCCTCTTTAAACTTGCCTCGGCCTTGTTGCCCGAGACATTACGGGGGATGGGCGTCCCCGGCCGGCTGTTGCCTCTACCCCTAGACGCTGTGGCTATTTTTGGGGGAGGCATCTCCGCTGAACTCCCGTCGGACTCCGACGCAGCGCCACCCTGAGACAGGGTACGCTTGCGCCAGAACCGCGACGGGAGCGGCTCTGAAACCGCAGTGACCTCCGCTGGCCGCGGTGTTTGCACCATGGCACTTAAGCCATCCTCCTCGTTCGCAGACATCTCAGCGGCTGAAGTTACCGCCGAGCTGCCCGTCGCCGAGTCGTCCCTTGAAGATTGGGACCCTCCCATCTTGTTGCCCTTGCGGGACTTTCTGCCGCCACGCGTTTTGCGCGCGGCCGCACTAGTAGGGGCCGCATTTACAGCCAGACCCCTATCGGCTGAGGCATCGGGATTATCACCCGACTGCGTCATTTTTTTATTATTTGAACATAATTCCATACTGTTCCCACGAGTATGGGAGAAAGTAGGTCCACCCGGGCAGAGCTCCCTTTACCCGGGTAAGCGTACATTTATAACCCAGCACAGGGGGTCCGCAGGTACCCTGGCTGGGGCCGCGCTAGAGACTGAACTACCCATCAGCCATGCATCTCCTCGCCGCGCGCCAGAACTTGAGATTCGGGGTAATTTTTTATAGAGGTTGTCTTCCTCGCGGTCCGGGCGATTAAGCCAAGACCCTCGTTCCTGAATGCCCGCGAGACGTAACCACAGACACGCGCTCAGGTTTACGATTTGGGACGGGGGGGGCCGCTGTGGCCCCACTGTCCCCCTTCTCCAGAGCCCGGTGAGCCAGTCTGGCCCCACCGACTCCGACGCCTGGTCTATCCGCCGTACCCTCTGCTAAATCAGAGGGACACGCGGAGACCCGTCCTGTCCGGAATTTTAGCCGCCGGCGACTGCCGACGTTGCCCGGGGTGCACCACTAGGAGGTAAACCGGACAAATTAGCACCCCATTATGTTTTATCCTAATCTAACATTTAATGTTTTAAATGTAACAAGTTTGTGTACATGTTAGGAAGTCTTTGCCTGCGGCTCCGCCGCAGCCTGAAGCTAGTTTTTAGGTAATATCTCAGGTTCCCGATGTAGTAGCGGGATAAAATGTATACCAGTTGTTAATTCTTTTCAAGAACTATCAAACAAAAAAAGTTGCATCAAAATCCGTTTGGTAGTTTTTGCGTGATGCACGAACAAACAAACAGATAAACAGACAAAAATTAAAAAAAAATGTTTTGGGTATTGGACACGCCTATATAGCCTATTACAGCTATTTTTTCTCAAATATCTTGAATGTACAGACACAGCTCTGTTACAGCTTTATAATAGTATAGATAGATAGATAAATTATTTGTGAAAATAAAAAAAGAGATCTTTATTGCGAGCACGATTCGAACCTGTTTTCCATCCAATCTAGGGAAGTGCTCTGGGCCGCTAAGCTATCGCAGTCATCCAACGGTGACTTCCAATCTCCAACTCACATCTGTTTTAGATGTCTTTACAACCCAACCACCTATCGGATGCATTTACAAACATTATTTCAATATAGTAATATTAAACACAAAGTGAATCCTGCTCCTGACTGTTATTTTCGATTTCACATTTTTCACTTTGTGTTTAATGTATAGTGCTAAGCATGTCAAATGCTAAAAATATATATAAAAATATCTCAATATAGTAAGTTTAATTTTGCAATTAAAATCATACTATTTGATGGAGCGATTTTTTAAATATTTTGTACTGATTAGCACTTGACATGCTCAGCTACTTTAAACACAACTTATATATTTGATCGAAGGAACATTTACTTGACGGGCCTCGTGACGTAGTCGGTAGTGTAACCGACTTCCGTGCACAAGGTCGTGGGTTCGATTCCCACTCGGGACAATTATTTGTGTGATGAACACAGATTGGGACCAGAGGACGTTGTGTGAAATGTCCGTGAATATTTATTTATTATTATTATTTAGTAAAAACGCAGTGCCTATAAGGTATATTACCTGACGATATGTTAAAGAAAAAAGAAGAAGGATTAATTACGTACCTACTATAATTTGGTAAAACTCATTGACACGAAATCAAAGTAGGTATTTAGGCAAATGAATATCTCTATCAATATTCAAAACATACTTATGCATTCATTATTTTTCGATCAAACTGTCATAATAATTTAATATAGCACATAATATATAACAGATACTGTTTTAGAAAAGGTTCATTTCGCTGTGTATCTGACACATAATACGATCGCGTGTAGGCATGTATTAGTTGTCCCTCATCATACGCAAATCAGGTCTAATTGCCCCATTAAGTGATAATAATTCCATATAAATTACAGAAAATTTATTATGGTATTTATTAATATGTTTATTGGTATGTTTATAAGTGCGGGTGCGGGTGTAGGACTCGCTTAACATACCTGACAGGACAAAGTAGAACGCATGGTAGAGAAAGTGTTTGGTTAGAGAGCTCTGACTGCTGCCGTCTGTAGTGTGTTGACGGTCAGGCGACTCGTCAGCCGCCCCTTATCCTCCTCCATCACTGGCCGTCCTTGTGAGTTCTATTTTTCATTACCAAATTTGTGTTTTGATGTGGCGTGTTTTGTAAGTGTTACGTCGTAAAACGGTTAGTTTGATTTTTTTAATTGTAACTTACTTCTTAGTAGTAAATATTAGTTAAATATGTATGCAATACTTGGGCATTGTTAATTTAGATTATAACGTTATTGAAAACAAACTTAAGAAAAGCGAAAATAATATAAAATTATACCTACCTAAACGCAAAATTATTGATAGGTGCTAACAAATTACAAGTATATCCATATCCATATTTTCATTTTAAATATCTAGGTACTCTTTATTATTAATAATCTATATACCTATATAAAATAATACTTGACTCACTGACTGACATATTAACGCGTAGTCGAAACTCCTGCGAGTAGAGATTTATTTGATAGTGTAGGATGAGCATTAAGAAAATTAAGTTCCAAAATTAAGTTATCACTAGGACACGAAGCCGCGGGTAAAGCCCCAGTACTATTTAGATACTAATAAAATTATTACCATTAAATTACAATTCCAGAGCAGCTATGCTAGTAGGTACATATAAAATACTTGACAAGACTGCTACGCAGAAGTGATGAGATCTTATACTCAAGGTGTGTAACACTGCTTGTTAAAGTAATATGCATATTTACTGGTAATAAGCAATTGCTCCATACTTTGGATCGCACGCTTAACTGTTATTCCTAGCTATCATGATATACAGGGAGACAGTATTTTTAAAATAACCTAAACCGATCTACACTTAGAATAACGAATCATCTGAGTTCCGTAGATCAGACAGTATAGTCGTTACTTAGCACTATAGAAATGATTTTTTTTTTAAATAAGATGATTGTGTTTTTTTAAGGACCTGCGCTAGGGAATTTTCCTGTATCGCAGGGGACTTTAAAAACATATAATTGTTAAAGCCAAAGTACACTCAGACTCAGACCCATCATTTGTGGATCAGACAAAGAATTGGACCGTGTTGTACAGAAATGATCCAACCCACAAACTGGTCAAAATTAAGGTTTTAATGCCTTAGCTCTTAAAATTGAAAGTAATCTCTATTTTTTTCACAAAGATTCGTTTTATTCTACCAACTGCAAATATTTTTTACGATAAGTTATACCAACCCAAGACTCCAAATAATACTGAAAAAAATAAATCAGAAGTGGTTCAAGTTAGCATAACTTTTATGTGGATTGCTCATTTCTGCACAACATGGTCCAATTATCCCGTGGAAATCCCACAACACTCGGCACGGGAGTTCGGTATCTAAACCATTATATAATTACTAATAGTTATATAACAAATCAATGTTGACTGTCATTCCTTTTGTATTACAAAGGCAAAACAACAGTATTTAATAATGTCTAAATTAATTATGAAATTGAAGCTCAACTCAACCACATTTCAAAGAGGTTTACAGAAATGTGTTAAAAACAACATTGTGTATCCTCACTATCCTCGAAACGTATTTGAGTTTCAATTTGAACTTTAATTTAAACTAAGAGATAAACATTTACAAGTCTACTTAGAAGCGTTTAAATACTTTCGTTAAATTATCAGGCAACAGGAAAACAGTGAGCTCTCTACTAGCGAAGCCGGGACTACAATGTCACGACACTTCACGCATACCAATCGGGAAATTTCAATTTCATTCTATCACTTACCATTCTAGAGATAATTTATAGCTGTTCTGACCGTCATGCTAAGTCGATTTCTATAATACCATGCCCGTATTATATCAATAGTCCTACATTACTTGTGTTCTCCTAAAATTGAAAATTCTATGATGGCTTGCGGAAATGTCTTCTATTCTTCGAAAGTTTTATATTTAAAGAAATGGAAGATATAATACTACACTTTCAATTATTATATTCACTTAAATATATAATAAATAGGTACATTTATAACTCCGAAAATTTAAGAATAAACGTATATATTTCAGCTTATATAGATTTTTATTCGTTCGCAAATATCAGAAATACTTTTTATTTTGTGGAAATAAATTGAATATGGAATTCTTATTCTAAGGAATTGCTACTTTCCAGCTATAACATAATTTATTTAAACACGCAAGGCAAAATTGTCGTATTGAATTCATTGATGCAGAGACCTAACTATCGTAGAGTTTAGTCAAGTGCTAGAATTGGCTCCTATTTCGATGTGATGTTATATATATTTTACAATCGCGCTAGTGAGTTTTGTTGAATTTATTGTACCTATAAAGAGAGTTGAGAGTGTCATAAATAACTATGAAACCAATCAGTATGCAATTTATCTTCACTAAATATTTACGATTTTACGAGAAAACGTAAATGAAATAAATATAAATATAACAGTTAATTATATCGATGAGTGATTTTCAGTTAGCGGTACCTTAGCACGATCGGACGAGCGGTTTATTTGACCCGGTCACGGCATGTCCTTGATTCTGCATAATAAAATTATTATCAGCAGTACAAACCTGTCCTGTCGAAAACTTGATTACCACATGTTGACTGGAATTCACTACAAAAAGGCGCCAAGTAATTAATGATTTTAAATCCAAACTTAATGTTGTACCTATTTGAAATAAAGAAAAAAATATTTTGAGAATTAATTTTTGTCCAGCAACGGCCTCATTTATAAATACCGTTTCAGGTAGTGTATGGTACTTACTGGATAAAATTAATGTTAGTGTTTTTATAATTTACTCAAAATGTGTTCCCATCTACGGTTTCGAAAATCACTAAAACGTTTTAATAAACTTTCGACTACACATAATAAAGTGCTTCTCAGTTTCATGTCTCAGAAAGATAATTGTTCGATTAAGTACTTAAATAAAATCAGGTAAAATCAGCATTCATAATACCTATTTATCTGTATTTTTGCAGCAAAGTTTCTTAATGGCTATCAGGGTGAAGATCTTTTTTTTCTTTTTATTTGTTAAGGCCGGTATAATTGTTCCTAACCGCACACCCCGTCGTTCCGGCCAACAAACAGAGTGGTGTGGGGCCCTCACTCACTAAATAAACCCGGTGTGTCATTTCTCCCCATGTAGGTACTGGCGGACCACTGGAACTGCGTTACCTTAATTCAGTGGTCATCATGGTGAAGACCTTAAATAAGAAAAGAGAAACATTTATTTGTATTGACTTTTTCTTGTTTATAATTTTACGGCGAGTGATCGTCTTTTATAAACGAACATCGTTGAAAGCGCGAGATATATTGCTATTTCTGGTACCTACCAGTTTTTTTTTTAATTACCCTAGCAATGAAATACTCACACTAGAAAAAAGGCTGTGTCACCTACTTAAAACCTGTTCAGTGTTCAAAGGATACAGAAACTTTTTAATTATTTACTGGCTACTGGGGACTTCCTCAGCATGGAACTTACTTATGTTTATTCCAAAGAGTAAAGTAATACTAAAGGAAGTTTATTCTGCGCGGAACCCTAATTATTATCTCAAATATTGGAGTAGTCTAAGCTACTTCTTAAAACATCAGCTACCAAGGAGTGAAAGTTCTGTCCAAATCTCTGCAACCATTTTAGAGATTATCCGGAACAAACAAACAGGCAGACAAACATTTTAAAAATTGTTTGTTTGTTATTATTAGCGTATATACTTTTATTAGGGGTTAAAGTATGAAATTGCTGATTGTACTGAAAAATTGAAATTCGTTTTTTTTTTCATTTAACATATTTATTTAAACAAAATATCTACCATTATTATCTATACATTGCTGCCATCTAATAGAAAGGTCATTTAGTGCCTTTGCGATAGAACTCTGGTGATCTAGATTCTACAAACTGTGTGAAAGCATTTTGTACTGCCACCTGGGAAGAAAACTTTTTATCACGTAGAAAATTGTCCAAATCACGAAAAAACTGGTAGTCCGTTGGAGCAAGTTCTGGCGAATACGGAGGGTGACGAATGGTTTCTAATTGCAGTTCCTGTAGAGTTAAAACGGTTTCTCGTGCTGTATGAGGTCTCGCATTATCATGGAGCAATAATGGTGAAGATGGTATCATGAGTCGGGGCTGTTTCACTGCAAGTTTTGCTATCATTATTCGGAGTTCGGCACAGTAGACATCTGCCGTTATTGCTTGACCAGATCGGAGAAAGCTATAGTGAATAACACCATGCTGAGACCACCAAACAGTTACCATTACCTTTTTATTGGTAAGCTTTGCTTTAGGACACTGTTGCGACGTTTGACCTGCGGTCAGCCATTGCATTTTTCGCTTACGGTCATCGTAAAGAATCCACTTTTCATCACATGTCACAATTCGATCCAATATTCCTTCATTTCTGTACCGATTCAACAAGGCAACACAAGTTTCAACACGCGTTTTTTTCTTCAGATCAGTCAAATCATAAGGCACCCATTTTTCATATTTTTTAATTTTATTGATTTGACGCAAATGAGTCAATATTGTTGGTAAGGTAACGTTAAACCATGCCGCTAATTCCTGGGTAGTTTAGCTCGGATCGGCTTCGACCATCTCTTTCGATTCATTGTTATTTACATGTGTGGGCGGCGGTCTTCCACGTGGTTCATTCTTCAAATCAAAATTTCCATCACGAAAGCGTTTAAACCAAAATCGCACGGTGCGTTCATTAGCAGTCCCCTCTCCAAACATAACATTGATATTGCGAGCTGTTTCTGCAGCGTTAGTTCCGCGTCGGAACTCGTATTCAAAAATCACTCGAATTTTCGAAATATTCATCTTTCTGAATAAAAAAAAACAACTGAAAGTCGATAATCGAATGCTGCACATTTTTTAAAAGAAGAACCTCATAGGTACCATTTGAAAAAAGTTTCACTCAAAAATCTCAAATCATGAAGATTCTATGTCAATTCGAAGTATCTATTACAATAAAACGGCAATTTCATACTTTAACCCCTATTATATGCATCTAGCCTTTGGCCGAAGCCGCAGCCTAAAGCTAGGTTTTAGGTTATATCTCAGGTTCCCGATATAGTAGCGGGATAAAATGTATACCAGTTTTTAAGTCTAATCAAGGACTATCTAATAAAGAATTGCATCAAAATCCGTTTCTATATTTTTTTCGTGATGTGCGAACGAAAAAACAGATAAACAGACAAAAAATCTAAAAAAACCGTTTTGTGTTTAAACATTTAAATAATATTAGTTTAATACAGTAATTTTTCCTCAAACATCTTAAATGTACAGACATAGCTCTGTTGCAGCTAGCTAGCAGAAGAATACAAGTGTCACCACCCCATTCTTTCCCACGGGTGTCGTATGAGGCGACTAAGGGAAGTAAGCAATTATCATCCATTGCACGACTGGTGGTAGGGCTGGGTACCAAGTGGAAGTACTCACTTGGTATCCGGCCCGAGCGGGCTGGTACCACCATCTACCGTGTGACCGGCCATGAAGCACATTTTTGCGTTTTGGCTGTAGCAGGTGATAGCCGGTTATATTTCATTTCATCTGTGAAATGAATTGGTGAGCAGCGGCTTGACAATACTCTCGGTATAGTCGAGTCCATGGGCGACGGTTACCATTTACCATGAGATGGACCGTGGCTCGTCTGCCACTAAAGCAAAAAAAAATTAAAAAATTCTCTATCTTTTTTTATTTGGTAGCTCTTGATTTGACTTAAAAACTGGTACACATTTTATCCCGCTACTATATCGGGATCCTGAGATATGACCTAAAAACCAGCTTTGGCTGCGGCGGAGCCGCGGGCAAAGGCTAGTAATAATAGATATAAAATTCTCGTGTCGCGGTGTTTGTTACCAAACTCCTCCGAAACGGCTGGACCGATTTGTATGAAATTTTGTGTGCATATCGGGTAGGTCCGAGAATCGGCCAACATCTATTTTTCATATCCCTAAATGATAAGGGTGACCCGCCCCTAAATATCTTATTTTTAATTTTTGGTAAAAAACTTTATTTTTATTTTATTATGATTCGGCATTAAAAAATACATACAAGCCTAAATTTTCCCCCTTCTACTGCCAACGTAGAAATAATTTATATGGCAAAACAACGTTCGCTGGGTCAGCTAGTAATAGTATAGATTAGTAAAAAGTTGTTATTTAGACATTATAAATAGACAATTCGTTGCTGAAAGAGTTTGGACTGATTAGGTATATTCCAACCCATGCTGGCAGAACCCGCTTCATTTGCTGTAAAAAAATCGAAAGAAAAGGGTACCTATATGAGATGGTGGTTGCTTCTCATCAGCTCCTCCCTGTTGACTAGATTAGGTTAGGTTAGTTATTAGTTTAGAGCACAATTTATGGGACTGGCATATCCACGTTAAAAAAAAAGTCCCGAAATTAAATAAAGAAACAAAAACATAGACACTTCAATTTTTTTATTTGTATAGATTAATGAGTAAGTTGCTGAATAGAGCATTATAATATCGATTGTGTTAGTATAAGGTTAGTAGAGTAGTCTATACACATAAAGGACCCTCATAGATCACTGTATCTGCCTAAGCTCTCGTAATTACTTAAATTGTGCTCTACCTAAGTATATGGATATTTAGAGCAGAACTGAGCTGAGCGCTAATTGAATAATTATATGAAATATGACTATAGCAGTTTTTTTTTATTGCTTTTAGTGGCAGACGAACCACGGCCCATGTGATGGTAAATGGTAACCGTCACTCATGGAGTTAACTATACCTCTCGATATAATTGTCAAGCCGTTGCTCACTATTTCATTTCATAGATAATATCTATATATAATCATATATTTCATATTATGAAATGAAAGAATAAACGGCTGTCTCCTTCTACAGCCAAAACGCAACGATGTGCTTCATAGCCGGTCACACGGGAGATGGTGGTACCAACCCGCTCGGGCCCGATACCAAGTGAGTACTCCCACTTGGTACACAGCCCTACCACCAGTCATGCAATGGATGATAATTGTTTACTTCCCTTAGTCGCCTCATACGACACCCGTGGGAAAGAATGGAGTGGTGACACTATTCTTAGTCCGTCACCACACGGATAAATTTTCTGCAAGGACCATACAAGTAAACTCTTTTTATATTAAATTTAATTCTTCTTCTTCTTTACATCACGCCGTCTCCCCTGCTAGGTACTGGGTAGGTAGAGAGAACAGTGCCAAGAGATTCTTGCATACATCTCTCGCTTCCTCAACATACATAACGCTCAGCCGGTTTCGGAGACTCCTGGCTCCACCTTTCTTCAATACATGACCGGTTTGCTCTAGGTAGGTTAGTCTCGGTCTCCCCCTATACCTACATCCTTCCACTTTCGCAATTTTAAATTTAATTAGTTTTTTTTACTGCAGTGAAAAATGAACTGGTTAGTACTAATTGCGTGCCTCTACTTCGCGGGATGCCAGGCTGCCAGTGCCGATAGCAATGCCTCAGTCAACTTCCCGGAGACAAAGAATAAAGAAAAAGGGTTTCTGGAATGGGTCACCAACCTGATTGGCGGCAACACTACACCCAATCCGGTCATCACTGCCCCTGAACCAATTGAAAAGGATTGTCCTGTCTGTCGTTAGTATCAGTTTTTTTATTTGAATACGAAAAGTCACCCCCTAACTATTCTTTAGACTATGGAAAGCAACCTACAATTTACAAGATGAAAACGAATGCTTGAAACTATCTATGCTTGAAATATAACCATTCTAAAGGTAGATTTAAACACAGAGTATTTTTCATTCCGACCCGCATCTGCACGGTGTGGAATCTTTAATAACTAACTCATTATAAGAGTGCGCATTCTGAAAAGGATTTAGTTTGTCCACGCGTTTTTGAAAATAAAATTGTTCTGCTTCTATTTATTTTATTAGACTACCTACTACCCGCGACTTTGTCTGTGTGGAATATTTTAGCTAAGTATATTATTTTTTTCATCTAATTAGTTAGCTCTCACAGCAAGTACCTTGCACTGAGAACCAATTTTATGCTAAAGTCGGAGAGCAAATCAAACGAAAAAAAAATTATAAAAACTATATGGTTGTCTGTAAAGTCGGTTTATGGACGAAAATGTTACGTGATAACGTCATATATATGTTTTCTGAGAGTTTCACAAACAATGCATCGGTCGCTATACATCTTTCGGAAAGTGAGACTTTTTCAAGCGTGCAGCCGGCGTTCATTGATTTATAAGACGTTATCACGTCAAAAAAATATAACCAAAATGGTTTTAGTCAATTGAATTTTGTTATAGAATGTGGTGTTGCAACTACCAAGCGGCGAATAGTGGGCGGACATGAGACCCTTGTCAATCAATTTCCATGGATGGCGATGTTATTGTACAACGGCAGGTTCTTCTGCGGCGGTGCACTCATCACCGACCTTCATGTAATGACTGCTGCTCATTGTACTGGGTAAGACGCTACAACGACATTTGAAATCCAAAAAAAAAATTTGTAATTTAGCTTACATATTATACAAAATCCAGACAAGGACATAAGCTACTTTTGCTTTGACGGGCCTCGTGGCGTAGTCGGTAGTGTTCCGTGCATGAGGTCGTGGGTCCGATTCCCACTCAGGACAATTATATGTGTGATGAACACAGATATTTGTACTACGTCTGGGTGTTTTCTATATATTATATGTATGTATTTACAAAGAAAAGTAGTATATGTATTATATCCGTAAGCTAGTACCCATAGCTTAGTTTGAGACCAGAGGACGCTGTGCGAAATGTCCGTGAATATTTATTTATTTATCCCGAAAAAATAATCAGTTCTTGTGGCAATTTTTACATAGAGATCATTATTAGTGTGAAGCCCACGCGGACGAAGTCACGGGCAGAATTTAGTAGGTATTACAGATGCGAAAGTGTGTTTATGATTTGTCCTGCTTTTATGCAGAAGTAGAATGTTCATAGTAACTGAGTACTTTTTATCGGTTTTGTGGTTACGGACTAAGAACACAAGTGTCACCACCCCATTCTTTCCGTGTCGTACGAGGCAACTTAGGGAAGTAAGCAATTATCACCCATTGCATTACTTATGGTAGGGCTGGACAGCGTCTCCCGTGTGAGCCGCCATAATATGGACGGATGTAAATACCAATAATAATTTTACTACCCGGAGGAAAACAACGTAATCTCGGCCCCTTGTAATGCTTACTCATCTATCTACAGGCAAATTGTCTTCTTGTGGTGGAGAAAACTAATGTGCATCGTATGCGGACAGAAAATGGATAGCAATCTTTAGCTTTACGATTTATGTCATTTTATTATCTACCTGGGGTTTGTGCGTGACTTTATTCAATGTTGGCATCTTTCCACAAACTGTATGCATCATAAAGTTGTATCTATGTAAAATAGATCGTGAGAATGGAATGAAGTTTTCTTCCAACTATATCTGAACAGCATATAATATAGATACCAGATTGTCTGTGCATACTTTGTAATAATTTTTTTACACACTTAAGTTTTTAATAGAACTTTAAATAAAAGAAAATAAAATAAAAAGCAATGAAAGATGTTAAAAATTATGCATCACAAAATTCATCCGCAACACGGACTACTGGCAATGTGCCAAAAGCGGCAGCATCGCCACGTTGAATGCCAATGCTAATCCTTTGTGCTAGGCATGGAAGTAATTTGGCAGCGACAGGAATTGGGCCGCGGTCGCTGCCTTCTGCGAGGAGATTATCTCGCGGAAGGAAGCAGCGGAGCGGGCCAGGGAGGAAGATTCCTCCGCTGACCCAAACCGCCGCCAGCGACCGGGGCGGCGCAGGCGCAGGTACTTGCGCCTCATGCCGCCCTAGCTGAGGCTGCGGGAGGATGGACCGAGGAATGTCCGCCACCCGCAAGGCCTCCTGCGAAGGTGCGACGCTCCGTGTGCGGATGCGTTGCTCAGTAGAGGGTACCCGAAAGGGTAAGCTGCCGGCAAACCACCGAAGGAATGTAACATAGTTCCAGTGGCCCGCTAACAAAGGCGGAGAGACGGCACACGGCCGGTTTCTTTTGTGGGTGCAGGCCCCTCACTACCCTGTTCGTTGCCCCGAAAGACGGGGTGTGCGGCTAGGAACATTTTTTCCCGCCTTAACAAAAAAAAAGGCATGGAAGTAATAAGTAGTACGTCGTGCGTCCTTCCCCGAGGCAACTGGTGGTGTCAGAACTCTGCGCGGGCTGCATAAGTGGCCGGCAGTTCTACACCCGCAGTCGGCGGTGCAACAGCGATGGGGAGTAGGAGGGTCAGCATAGCTCGCCAATTCTAGCTGGCCATCTGCCGTGCCAAAACTGGAAATATTTAGAAATGTCACAGGTGTTTGCCGTGCGAAGACCTCGGACTGGGAATTGAACTAGCGACCATGATTTTCGCAGTCCTTGGTGCTATCACTGCACTTTGCCATATATCTAAACAAGTTTTTAGTTTAAGGCTTTTCTACGTTTGCAAATTTCGCCCAGTTAATCCTGCATATATGATAATGATAATGATGATGACATTTATTTTATTTACTTCACAGGCTCCGCAAGGACAGAATGACAGTGCGTCTGTTGGAGCACGACATAACCAACAAGAACAAAAGCAAGATCATAGACCGAAAAATAGCCAGAGTCATCCGCCACCAGAGATACAACCCTGGAACTTATGACAACGATATAGCCTTGTTAAAACTTGACGAAAGAGTGAGTAACTATATAGACTTTTTTATTTGTACGCCATTATTTTTGATCTATATTTTTTAGCATTTGACATGCTCAGCTATTTTGGACTACTTTTAATATTGGATTAATACATGTAAATGCATTCCGATAGATGGCGTTGGTCGTAAAGACAAATGTGATGAGGAGATTGGGATGACCGAAAGGTCAGTACAGTAGCTCAGTGGCTTAGAGCACTTCCACGGATTAGAAGGGACGCGGGTTCGTTTCCCACTCGTACTAAAAATCTAATTATCCTCATTCACAAATAATTTGTACTCTAATATTTACCATATTATTAACTTTGTTTAGGCAAAGTTGCGCATGGCAAGAACGAAAATAATTATTTCGTCTGCCGGTTGGTAGATTGGATAAAATGCTGGGTAATTTGTTCATATCTGCAATTTCAATCTACTTCAAATTTTTGCTCGAATCTCCATCCATCCATCCATCAGCCTTTTAAAAGTCCACTGCTGGACATAGACCTCCCCAAGAATGGGGGATAGCGCCGTAATCGCCACGCTTGGCAGGCGGGTTGGCGATCGCAGTGGATGTTGTTAATACTCGAAGGAGTGCTGCTGCCCATTACTACTCCCCCGGTATCCCCTCAGTCGGCTGTTACGACTCCCATGGGTGGAGAGGGGTGGGACAATTCTAAAGCCGGCCCCACACGACAGTATACGAATCTATATGGACCTATTTTAATTCCAGGTAGACCTAAGCAATGCAATAAAAAAACGTTCTCGCGATACTGACGATGCGTCAACCACAGAAGCTGAAGCGACCACGCAAGCTGAAGCCACCACAACATCGACTGAAGCTACCACGGAAGAGGACATCGCCGCCGTGCGACCAGTGTGTTTGGCTAGTCCCGGGCTGTCATATACGGATCACTGTGGCTTGGCTATAGGTTGGGGTGTCACTGAACAAGGAGGAACTACTTCTCCGACCTTACAAGAGGTACCCAATCCTCTCTTACATTTAATTTAATTACGCAGTAATGAAATTAATGTTATTTATGGAGATACGCAACAATCATAGATTACCTCCAAAACAATACACCAATAAGGATGATGCAGTTCACTGCTGGACATAGGTCTATAATATATGTGCTACAACACCAGGTCCGAAACGAACGAACGATGAACTTTCCGTATTCAGTTCGCACCAGCCGTCTTTTTTAGTAAAATTCATCTGAATGGCAGATACGGGTTTCGCATCGTTTCGTTCCCACGTGGACCTATGTCCAGCATTGGACGATGGAAACAAAGACTTATAATTGTCTGTGGAAACTGCTTAAAGATATTATGCATATTAAGAATAAGAAATAATGACTGTGAATTAAACTATCTACAGGTAAAAGTGCCAATAGTCTCAAACAAGGAATGTCAGGAGAGATCGTATGGCAAACGTGTAACGGATAATATGATATGTGCGGGCTATCCTGAAGGCGGGCGTGACGCCTGCCAGGGAGACTCCGGAGGGCCCCTTCATGCAGTCAATGCTACCAGCGGGTTACATGAGATTGTAGGTTAGTATGATTGTTTCTAATTTTCCTTCATGGACACAACTATACGGAGAGTATTGTTAAGCCGCTGCTCACCAATTCATTTCACGGATATGAAATGAATTAACGACTATCTCCTGCTACAACCAAAATATACCAATGTGCTTCGTGACCGGTCACACGGGAGATGGTGATACCAACCCGCTCCGGCCCGATAGCAAGTAAGTACTCCCACTCGGTACCCAACCCTACCACCAGTAATGCAATGAGTAAGAATTGCTTACTTCCCTTAGTCGACTCCTACGACGCCCGATGGAAAAGAATGGGGTAGTGGCACTTGTAGTCTTAGTCCGTCACCACACGGACGATTACGATAGTGTACGATAGTCCGTCTGACTACTGAATAGAAAAATATATCTAAATAAATTTCGTCTACAGAGACGAAGTAATGTCTGTGATACCTACAGTAAAACAATTTTAAGCACAGGCTTATAATTGTTTTACTGTAGGTACTTACAGACATTAGCGGTCATAATGTACATCCTCAAACTAACTTAAAAAATAAAGATACCGCATTGCAAGTGTCTTCAACGCTTATTGAAAGATGTGTGCGTGAAAGTGTTGTCACCGGAAAGAAATAATCTCTATAATTAGGGTCATTTTTTAAGTTTTTTTTTATTTTTTTTTATTGCATGTAGTGGCAGACGAGCCACGGTCCATCTGATGGTAAATGGTGACCGTCGCCCATGGACTCGACTATACCGAGAGTATTGTCAAGCCGCTGCTCACCAATTCATTTCACAGATGAAATGAAATATAAACGGCTATCTCTTGCTACAGCCAAAACGCAACGATGTGCTTCATGGCCGGTCACACGGGAGATGGTGGTACCAAAAAAACAGGGTATAATACTAACCTACTTAACTAGTTACCTATGTAGTTACAGTAGGTACCTACCTATATATAACTTAATTATTATGAATTTTATTTCAGGTGTAGTCTCTTGGGGCGAAGGGTGTGCTGTGCCAAACAAATATGGCGTATATACCCGAGTGAACAGATACCTGACGTGGATAAAGAGCAACACAGCTGACGGTTGTTACTGTAACTGAGCGTACCTATCCATAATCTAATACATGAAAATAATATATGAATTCATAATTTACAAAAGTAATTTGATAAAATCATGTTATGATTAATAAAAAAAATAAATTGAGCACTTAGGTGTGTAGGTAGGTAGGTATGATTGATAAAAAAAATAAACTGTGAACCTATTTGTTCTATTGATCATGATAATCGTATTGTTTTTTCATTTACGGATAATGATTTAAAGAAAACTGAAGTCTTATAGGTGCAATGTTGTCGGTTCTTATAAGGTACTACTTAATTCTAAAAGTTATTGATAATAGGTAAAATGAGGTGTGATATAGAGCACCTATGTAATTTGGGATGCACAGACACGCGTTCTGTAATGGAACTTATTAATTATTGTAGAACTACACCACAACCAACAAGATCAACGATAATAAATTATAAGGGAGTTCTGTAAGCTGGACGAAATGATAATGTAGAAGATCTAAAGCATGACATAACCAGAAAATATTTACAAATATTTGGAAAATCCAAAAGTGCACGCTTCATAATCTTCATTTTTCACAATGAAATTGATTATTTGATAAGTAACTAATAACGTATTGGTCTTAGTAAGTAGTTTTCAATCAATCACATAGGTAGCGCTAATTTCAAAAAGTACTAATGTGGTTCTCATGTCTTATATAGATGGCGCGATATTTTAAGAAGTACATAAGTTGGTTATAGAAGTAGTTCTCACTAAATAAGGTAAATAGCGCTGATTTTAGTGTACCACTGTACCATCGAATCGACCGCAAATATTCACTATTTTTTGTTTATTTGATAACAATTAAACCACATCGAATCAGACCGTGAAAAGTGATAGTGTTCTATTCGTAATTATACTGAATCGTAGGAGAAAAAAAAAGACTCGATTAGTAAAGTATTTCGGTCGTTATCGTATTAGGTGTTAATATGTCCATGGTGTTAACATACATTATCTGAACATACCTACAGACACACGGACGTCCAAGACAGAACTTTTTTAAACAGGTTTTTAACTAGTTTAAATAACAAAAATGGCATCAAAAATATCATGAGTGTTAAAAATAGTGTTTTTTCTTGATATGTGTGTGTATATATTATTTTACAAATGCAATATATGATAAATAGACATTTTAAGTTTGAAAAATTAGTTGTTATATGTGAAGCGACAGTAGTACCCACCTCTTATGAGGCGTGCAATACTTACGAATATTTTATGCTCTCTGTCTTGTTTCTATTACAATAAAAAAATATTATTTATGTATGTAGAGTTCTCACTATATTGCGCTTTGACATAATACAAAGAAAACCGTTAAGTTTACTGATATATAAATATTACGGGAAGGTCTTTCATATATTCTTCTACTGTGAATTGTTGAGTTCACCAAGTATATAATTTACCTACTTATATACACAAGCAAATGCTATTTTATCATATTACTTCTGATACAATATTTAGGCTCTTAGGTGTAAGAATACAGACTTAATAAACATATGAAAACATCTATGCATTCTTTTAATTTCTATTGATATTCTTGAAGAGGCCTTTAATAGACCTCTGGGTATCATACCTAACAAAAAACATCAGGCTTTTCTTTATAGACTAATAAAAAAAAGTTTCCATCTAAGAAATCTATGACCATAATGGAAGAAAACACAAAATATTTATTTTTAATTTTAATGATGCAATCCCAAAGTCTTATAATTACATAAATAGGTAATAAAATTGATTATAGATCTAAATATTGAAAATGATTCCAATTCAATAATACTACATTACTATTAGAACACTACTCTTACTGCAGATGTGGTTGATCTATATATTGAATACAGTAATTTTAGTTTTTAATATTTACTACCTTATCATTGATTGTTCAGAAATTGTTAATTGGATATTCACAAATTCTAAAGAGTATTTAATTAAATAGATATTCTAAGTATACTGGCATATATCTCAAAAAATTTTGATTCTACAAGAGAGATAATACAGTAATACAACATTATCTTAATCTAATATTCTCACGAAATGTCTATGATTGAATATAAGGTAAAAGAAGCTAGGATTTAATGGTAATTCCTGAAGAATGATGACAGTTCCGACATGACGTTGTTATATATGAATCCCGAAGTTGATATCTGGTCCAGAGCTGGTCCGCGGTTCTCTGGTCCTGATGTTGTAGTTGTCTCCTCAATGACTTCATTACCATTTTTAATGATTCTTCTCGTCTCTATAGAGCCATCAGGTTTGGTTACACTCGTTGTAATAACAGTTTTACAAAATGACCTTCCGGGCACCAAGTTGCCATTAAACGGTAGTACAGGTCCAGTTCGATGTGAATCTTTGTGTTGTAGTAGCCCGGATATTTCATTTGATGAAATTTTGCCATCCAAATCTATATCTTGTTTATGATGATTCTCCTCATGATTATGATAACCCGGTTTCAGATAATAGTCGCGAATGTTTTTTTCTGTCATTTGATCCGATTCGGAGTCTATCGGTAACTCCATGCTGGTGAAGGAATCGATTCTATCGTCTTGGAATAACGACTGGAACTCTCCAAATATAGACCCAAATGTTTTCAGCATATCGTGCATTTGTTTCCTGAATTCTTGGTGCATATCGACAGACTCATTGTAGACATCTATTTGTCTTGTGTATAACTCGTCGCCATCATCCTCATCATCAGAATTCCATATAGGATTTCGAAAATCATTTGAGGGTGGATTCGGCCGTAGTCCAAAAAATGTTCGGATACTATCCATAAAATTGTTATATGCCATTGCCAGAACTAAATTTTTATTTATTAGTATTTTTATGGTGCAAATGTTTTGACTTGGGAAAATGACTATTGTAATAATTGCGCAACAAACAAAAAACATTGACAGCTGTTTTCATAGAGCAATCCAGAATTTCATATGTACTACTTTTAGCATGGCATGAAGTAAATACTTACTGATTTAATAGACAAAAGGCCAAACCCATGCTTAAAAAGAAAGATTTTGTGTTTAGCCGGTTGCGGACGGGAACGCTGGCATCACAGAATAGTTAGAGATATTAAGGCTGGCATGTTTAGGGCTTAAGACGAAGAATAATATAGACTCGCTACTATTTTGACATTAAGGATGAAGAAAAGGATGCACATACTAGGTTTTACCAAGAGTGAGAGAGACACATGTGTAAGTATATTTATCCTTTTCGCGTATGCGTCAGTTTTATTTGGACCTTATGAACTGGGTCCAAACAATAAGGTGGCCAACCATCCCCATCATCAGTATGTAAGCTTGTTTTTGTATTGACGTAAAAAAAAACCTTTCTTAATCACGTTATATACGCTAATATTACATGTTCTAATACATTTTTAGCAAAATATAAGCATAACTGCAATTTCTTTTGTCCTGTCATTCTTTTATCCGGCTAAAACAGGTAGTACATTTTTAGTCAACAAAGTTATAAGCATAGTTATCTTTTAAAATTATTCCGGTTATCTATTGCTATCTCGACACTGCATACGCTGATAGCTTGTCTATAATATCCTTCGTCCAAGGTTTAAGGGAACGAGTAAAATGTCAAAAAATCAAAAGCAATTTTTATTATATTGGTTTAAGGCTTTGACAAAACCATCAGCCTAACAGAAACAAAACCAACATCGTATTCTCTGGTCACAGGTAAGTTTAATTCATTAAACACAAAGTGAAAAATGTGAAATCGAAAATAACAATCAGGAGCAGGATTTGAACCTGCATCTCCTGGATCAAATCCTGCTCCTGACTGTTATTTTCGATTTCACATTTTTCACTTTGTGTTTAATGTATAGTGCTAAGGATGTCAAATGCTAAAATATATATAAAAATATCTAAATAAGTTTAATTCATCAAACAAGTCGTTGTTGAAGTCAGTCATATAAAATTAGAGTCAAGTCAAGTCCTGCTGAAGTAAAGCGGTGGCGACCGTACTGAAGCTTCTATAGAGTTTTGGAAATAATAGGAAAAACATGAAAACACGTGTCGCATTGTAATGCGACTGCACTTGCCAATATGCACATACACAAATAGTTAATGCAAAAGGCCAACATAATTAATTCGTTTTAATTTATTTCACCAGCAACGTCAGTCAAAGATATTAAGCATTACATTCAACTTTTTGCTTTTTGCACAATGTTTGCTAAAAATAGTTGAATACTTTTTTGGAGTCCAACTAACCCGGTTGTTTGGTTTTGGCTCATCTTGAAGGTTCGCTGCTTTGTTTTTGGGATTGCAGCAATAAATCCATGTTTCATCAGTTATAACTATGTATAAGAACCAAAAACCAAATATGGCACCTGTTTATTAAATCTAGCAAGCATGGCACCAAGTGTCGCGGTCTGTTTTTTGGACATCAGTCAAATTGTGTGGGCTCCACCGAGAACACACTTTTTCTCACCCAAATGTTTGTGTAAGATGTATATTATAAGATGTATATTTTTCCTTATTCTCAAATAATTTATACTTTAAAAGTGTCGGAGCATGTCAAATGCTAAAAAATATAGATCAAAAATGTTTAAGATGTATATATTTGACTCATGACACATGACAAAACTCAAACTTTCAGAAGAATTAACAAAAAGCCCGCCACACAATTTTTTAAAGTTGGTCGCCTTATCTGTCATAATAGGCAGAAATTAAACAATAGATACTTTGTAACATCTTGAATTAAAAATTGTATATGTTTAGTCATTTAGTGATAATTTTTGGAGAAAGTAAACTAGAGAAGAGATAAGAACATTAAACATGGGTCGCTGTTGCATATTAGGTTGCAAAAATAGACCAGAACAAATTAAGAACATCACATTTCATCGGTAAGTAAAGTTGTTTTTGCATTAGTGTTTCAAAAAACGTTCATTAATCATGCTGTGTAGATCTATTTTAACACGTCCTAATACATTTTAAGCAAAATCTAAACATTATTTTGTAGTTTCTTTTGTAGTATTCGGCTAAAATAGGTAGTGTATTTATAGTGTAAAAAGTTTTAATGATAGTTGTCTTCTGAAATAATTCCAGTTATGATCTGTTAGGGATACTAGTCTGTAGCTGACAGGTTCCCCATAAAACTCTCACAACACTACAACACACTTAATTTTTACAGTTACATATTTAGTATTCCCAAGAAAAAAAAACATTAGAGATCAGCTACATGGTCTCTGAATGTTGGCCTTGCATCAAGGCAAAAAAGTTACTCAGCGTGCCATGAAGCAGATAGTTACTACTAGTATACTCCCACTCGATATTTCTCCACGTAATTAAATTCGTAATCCGGAGATCCAGATACGGAATAGAAGAATTGGAGTGACTGACATAACCGGACGGGTTGGCATGCTATAATGGCAATATGCAGGCCAATCGTTGGATGGGAAAAAAGTTCTCGAGTGGTGGACCAGGTATCGGACAGCGCAGCGTAGGACGGATTAGAGCAGATCGACCGACGATCTGGTTAAAGCCACAGGGAGCCGTTGGATGCAGTCAGTACAGAACCGCTTGTTGTGGCGCGCTCTTGTGGAGGCCTATCTACAGCAGTGGACGTCAAAAGGCTGATGGATGGCTAGATGAACGATGAGTTTTATATGAAGAATGAAATAAATTTTGCAGAAATCGGCTTTGTTTTTATTTTCTCGCATGGTGTAAGTAATTGCTACAAACTAAACAAAGGAAAATTGAAATACGCAATAGTAAAATTTACCCGTAAAGGGGGTACAAGTTAAAGTATGGTATATTATTGCCTCATAGCTATGGTACATCTAGTTATGTCAAACTATCGCTATCTCGACACCGCATACGCTGATGACGAATCTATAATATTCTTAGTCTAAGTAGCGAGTCTATCATATTCTTTGTCTGAGGTCTATATGTATTTAGTCTGAGCCTTAGACAAAGGATATTATAGACAAGCTATCAGCGTGTGCAGTGTCGAGATAGCAAAAGTTTGACATATGATAACCGGATTAATTTTAAAAGATAACTATGATTGTAACTTTGTTGACTAAAAATGTACTACCTGTTTTAGCCGGATACAAGAATGACAGGACAAAAGAAATTGCAGTTATGCTTATATTTTGCTTATAATGTATTAGAACATGTAATATAAGCGTAAATAACGTGATAAATTAAGTTTTTTTTTATATCAATACAATAACAAGCTTACATACCGGTGATGGGGATGGTTAGCAACCTTATTGTTTGGACCCAGTTGATTGGGTCCAAATACAAATAACGCATACGCGAAAAGGATAAAAATACTTATACACGTGTCTCTCTCACTCTTGGTAAAACCTAATACGTGCATCCTTTTCTTCATCCTTAGTGTCAAAATAGTAGCGAGTCTATAATATTCTTCGTCTAAGGTCTGAGCGTGGTAGTAACATGTATACAACTATAGGTCCATGGGTCTGAACCATCGAGCTATGCATTGAGCTCTAATAAGGGGGAGAGGAAATTACTACATATTTACCGAGCCAAGTTTTTGAAATACAAAAATGGCGGAAATTGCTAAGGGAAGCGCGTACAAAATATCGATATCGATACTTCAGTCCTTCAAGCGATCTATAATTTTTTGGGTGGACAAAGGTTTTTTTAATTGCGTAAATCGTTATCTACCTGTACCTATAATTATATCTTTGTGTGTCAAATTGCAATTCAATCCATTCAGTCATATGAGCTAGTGGTTGATAGATCAATCAGGCATGCCTTCTTTTTAAACAAACATAAAATTAGCACTTTCCGCCGTTTTTGGATATCAAAGACTTGGCTCGGTAAATTTGTAGTTATTTCCTTTCCCCCTTATTAGAGCTCAATGCCCTCGGACCAATAATACACTGGACGGAGTCTTAGTTTCAAATGCGTGTAAATTTTTTATGTGTGTATGTAATCTAGTGTTGTGGAGAATGACGCCACAATGTCGATTATCGATAACCAAACTACCAGTACAATCTTTTATTGTACGTTTACTGCTTGGTTAAAGTTAGATTAAATCAATAATTTTTAATTTTACTTTCATAGTGGTAAAGCTATATAATTATATCTCAGGTTCGCCATATAGTAGCGGGATAAAATGTATATGTTTTAAGTCTAATAAAAAAGTTGAGAGGAGAGCAAGAGCTATCAAATAAAAAAAGTTGCATCAAAATTCGTTCAATAGTGTTTGCGTGATGCGCGAACGAACAAACAGACAAAAAACTAAAAAAGATTGTTTTGTATCCAGACGCCAGCTTTATAAAAGTATATATATAGTATAGTATCTTAGTGTTACGTGCCGTATGGGGCCGGCTTTAGAATTGTCCTACCCCTCTCCACCCATGGGAGTCGTAAGAGCCGACTGAGGGAATACCAGGGGGAGTGGGCAGCAGCACTCCTTCGAGTATTAACATCATCCATTGCGATCGCTAACCCGCCTGCCAAGCGTGGCGATTACGACGCTATTCCCATTCTTGGGAGTTCTATGTACAGCAGTAGACTTTTAAAAGGCTGATGGAGGGATGGATGGTGTAACGTGCACTCTGTTATATATAATATTTAGGATGTCCTTTAAATATACTTGGTACTGCATCAGATTTTACTTTCATTTTTTTTTAAACCATAATAGAAACAAGATTGTTCAAAATGCTCAGAGCATAGGCGGGAATACTTATTTGGCTCCCAGTTTTCTCTTCGTATGGACTTGATCCACGCTTTTCTAACTTCAGGATATTTTGGAAACCTATAAAAGAGAACAAACTTTATGAAACATCATAAGCAAATGTTTAGTTCAGTTGGTTTAACTATCGATAATGTGTAAATGACTATTGTACAAAAGGCGCCTAAAACAACAGATATTATTTTAATAATTTTAACTAATAAACGTGTTTTTATATTAATGTATAATAATGTAATCATATTGATAACATCTAAATCTTCCAATATCTATCGAATTTTTATTGGGTTTCGTAGTTATTTAAGGTGAAAATAGCTAATATAGACCAACGTGTGAAATTACAAATTTGGATTCTTTACACCTCCTTGCGTCGTTCTGGATGAACAACAGACAGCCACACACGATATATTTTCACTAGCGCACTAGATATTTAGCAACTTCAACAGGACTTTCTAGTATTTCACTTTTATGATGCACCAAATCGCATTGTTTTGACCTACTAGTCGGTTAGCGTGTGACACGAATTTCACATACAGTACGTTATTGCCAAAGTTATTTAAGCTATCTTTTTTACTCCTATTGAGACTTCGAACAATAGATAGAAATAACAATACTGTGTTTGACAAATGAATACCGAACGGCTACAGCGCTATGGCTCCGTCCAGTAGTATACTTAGTCTATGTCACTGCCTAATATAAAAGTTACTCTATGTAGTAAGTAGTAAGTAATATCGAGAGTTTTGGCGGGAACACGAAGAAGATCATGTCGTCGCTCTGCATTATTTTCCTAAACTTGTGTTATTTCAAGTATTAATGTGTAAAAGTGGTGGCCTTTTGCTTATTAACTATTTGTGTATGTGCATAAGTGCTGGCAAGTGATGTAATGCGACATAACGTGTTTTTTCCTGTTGTTTCCAAAACTCCATAGAAGCTTCAGTAAGGTTGCCATCGTTTTACTGTAGCGTGACTTTGACTTGACTGACTTTATATGACTGACTTCAACTACGACTTGTTTGATGAATTATTCTAATTTGGAGAATAATGATGTTTATGTTACTGTTAGGCTGATGGTTCTGCCAATGCCTTAACATAAATATATTAAAAAAAAAAGTAAGTAATATCAAAAGTACTCTGTGAGTAAAACTTAAAATTTAAATTGATTTTGAAGTGGTTGATAGTCGATTTGATTTAATTTGGCTATATATTTATGTATTTTATTTAGAATTAGATTTTAATTACAAGAGGAGCTAGTTGGTTTTTATATAAGTTGCGATATCTCAAATGTGTTAATATAGTGTGCTTTTTTGTAAACATGACGTAGTGATAATAAATAAACCACCTGGCAGGTATCATTGTGGGGTAAGTATTTAAAATTTGTTGTTTTTTTTAGATGATATCTTTTGAGCAATATTAAGTATTCTGTTTTATATAGATTTACCATCGTAATACTATTATGTATTCTTATCGCGCAATCTAAATTGTTTTATTGTTAAAGTAAATTGATTATATAGTGCTTGGTTGATTTCGCATAGTACCAATGCCGATATTAATTGTGTAGTATTTGTTAAACACTTTATTTATACTGGTGGTAGGGCTGGATGCCAAGTGAGAGTACTCACTTGCTATCGGGCCCGAACGGGTCGGTACCATCGTCTTCTGTCATGAAGCATGTCAGTGTGTTTTGGCTGTAGCAGTTAACCGTTTATTCTTTCATTTCATATCTGTGAAATGAAATGGTGTGCAGCAGCTTGACAATACTCTCGGTATAGTTGAGTCCATGGGCGACAGTTACCACTTACCATCAGGTAACAGTGGCTCGTCTGCCATCTTTAGCAATAAAAAAAAAATTAAGCTTGTGTTTTCAAACCTGATTGTGCCTTAACCCTCTCAGAGTGAGAAGGAGTTATTCTGAAGTCCATCCTCTTGCCCAGTATGGTTTGTCAGACTAATAAAGTCAGCAATCAGTGTTTACGTATTATGGATTTGGAGACTACATTACAACTTCTTCATAATAAAAGTGAGTCTAAATTCAACCAACTTTTCTATTTCACAATCTATTGCATAATTAAATAATGTTATTTTAAAATATTTCATTAAAAGTATAATATGTGATAAGCCCATGTGGCTTTAACTGAAGTGATGTTTTATGCTGATTTGTTGTTATCTTCCGGAAGAGTTCTGCAGCATAAGGTACATAATAATCAATAAAAACCCTCACTTACTTATCATCACGTCGTCTCCCTTGCGGGGTAGGCACAGAGAACAAAGTGCCAAAAGGATCTATTCTTGCATACATTGCTGGCTTCCTCAACATTCATAATTCTCTTCATACACGCTCGCCAGTTTTGGAGACTCCTGACTCCACCTTCCTTCAATGCATGACTTATTTGGTCAAAACCCTCACCATTACTAATATTATAAATGCAAAAGTGAATTTGTTTGTTCATTAAGCCTTATTGCTGTAACAAAAAAACACCATCATAAAAATTTGCATACTTATAAAAGAATATCTAGTCTACTTTTTATCTTTGAAAAATCTATGGTTCCTGTGGAGATAGCTATTATTGTAAAAAGATAATAATTGATGTGACATATTAAATATTAGATTGACCCAATTCTGAAGTGCACAAAGTTGTTTACAGGATCTAGTGAGTAATTTTACGATAATAGTGAGTTGTTAAACATTCTTCTTTATTAATTTTGAAATAAAACTATGTTTACGGAATCTATCGCGTTTACTTGATTTTTCTACTATCCTGACGTTTCAAATACTTTACAGCATTCATGATCACGGGTGGACTTAGATGATAAACGTCCAAGGCTGATATGTTATGCCGATCATCCCAATCTCCTTATCACATTTGTCTTTACGACCAACGCCATCTATCGGAATGCATACGATAGCTCAGTGGCTTAGAGCACTTCTCTGGATTGGAAAAGACGCGGGATCGATTCCCGCTCGTACTAAAAATCTCTTTTTCCTTATTCACAAATAATTTGTACTTAAAAAGTAGCAGAGCATTTCAAATGCTAAAAAATATAGATTAAAAATGTTCTATATTTGTTCTCAAATTTTGTGATAGCTAGTAATTTTAAGACTTACTGATACAATTTTTGACATAATCTTCAGAAAATAAATGCCTAAGAATGTTCTTTCAAATGATAATAAACATCCCATTAAATTTGAATTTTCTGTTTTTTTTATTTAAAATAGTAGGGATCCTCGAAATGGATCACCTTTTAGTTTTATTACTCAAGAATGGATGGACCAATCTCAATAAAAATCAGTATGTAGAAAGAACAAGTCATTGGACACATCATCTATAATGTTTCCTTATTGACTCTATATATTGCTTGTGTTTACTCATCCATCGAAAAACAAACAGGATGCAAAAAAAAACTTTTTTTGAGCTCATAATTATTTACCAAAAAATAATAATTTATAAGATATAGGTATGCGCAGCTGATAGTACTCACGAACTCCTGGCTCCGTGCGCCTGCCTGTTGCATCAGTCGCAAAATATGTACAAATAAAAATAATTGGGAATATCTGTTGTGAAGGTCAGTAATTGTCCAATGTAGGTCGCGTGAAAAGGGCGTATCGTTCGGTGCAAGTGCAAAGAGTGCGGTATACGGAAATCGTACCTGCCCTTTTCCACTTATCGCGATTATTTGTATTTGGCCATGATAGTATGTCACATTCAGAGACGAAAGTTTAACCGCAGGGCGGGATCGGTATCAAGCACTATATGATTGGCATCGACGAGTGTCGGAGCTGCGCGCATACTGGGAACATACCAGAGACTGCTAGATTATGGTGCTTTTCGCCCTGCTTCTACAGATACTGGCTGACCACGGTGTTCTGCAGTAGAAGACCGTGTCATGGATTATTTTAGAAAAAATCCACCCACATGTACGCGTGATGCAGGCGGAAACTTGGGATTGAATCATTTTTACGCGTGGAAAATATTACATAAAGAAGGAAATTCGTGTACAGAGTCGTCAGTCGTTAAGTTCTTCGTAGAAGCCAACGCAACGCATCGGCCTTGCCTTACACGTGCCGGTAAACCCTTTAGAATGAAAGAAACGTTAGACGAACTTTCGTTTCGAGTCATTGTGATTGAACAGTCCTACGCGTGATTCCTGATTAGTCGAGATTTCGACGCGAGATTCATGCGACCAATCACAATGAAGCGAAACGAAAGTTCGTCTAACTACTAGCTAGAGCGCAATTCGTTGGTGCAATGGGTAACGAACAGGGTAGTCTGGGGCCCTCACCCACTAAATAAACACGCCGTTTGTCGTCTCTCCGCCTTGATTTTCTTTGATGATATTACTTCAGAGGTGATTAAAAAAATACAGTATTAGCTGGTATAGGAAATCGCGAAATTAAAAAAAAAATGTTAAATTTGTTAAAATTTTTTTCTTTTTCCCGTAGGGGTAGGCTTCTCTCCCACTGAAGTAATGTAATATAGGTTCCAGTGGCCTGCCAACACAGGTGGAGAGACGGCACACGGTGGGTTTATTTAGTGGGTGAAGGCCCCACACTACCCTGTTCGTTGCCCCCAGCGACGGGGTGTGCGGTTACGTACATTTTTTCCCGCCTTAAAAGGTAGGCTTCTCTCCACTTGCTACGATCCTGACACACATTTCGATTCATCTACTTTCATCAGCGCTTTCATGCATGCTCTACGGATACGAGTACCTACTCATAACCTGGCCTTCCTTAAGAACGTCTCCGATCCTGGTCAAAATACGTTCGTCTAGATCGACCTCTAACCAAGGTGCCCATTCACAGTCGCCTTGTATATCTGTTTCGTTAATCTTCTTTCATCCATCCTCTCTACGTATCCGAACTACCTAACCCGTTGTCCTAGGTGAGCGACAAACGCGGTGGTAGGTAATAGGTCGCGACGCGACGCGTTACTAAAATATCAAATAGACGTTGTAAGTACTTATGGCCTACTTTGTCGCCTTATATGAATGCGACGAAATGCGATTAAAGTTATTAGCCGCAATACGTCGCGTCGCGTCGTCCCGCTCTGCTAGGACAGCGGGTAAGCATTCCTTTCTCTATTATTGTCACTACATCTTCTTTATAAATGTGTAAGTTTGTACGTTTGGATGTTTGTTACTCAATCACGCAAAAACGCCTGAGCAGATCTGATTGAAATTTGGCACACAGACAGTTTACTACCTGGACATAGGATCTTTAGGAATTATTATCGCTGAAAATGTTAGGTGACCGCATAGAATAGATATTTTGCATAGGTAGTGATAATTACCTATGTGCCATAGAGTGACGTATTTCTATTATATTGACTCGAAAATGTCAAGTCTTGAACAGGCCGTAGCCTATTTGCGCACTTGCAGTTCAGTATAATCAGTCAAATCTTTCGCTGGGCTGGTAGTCAAATGGGTGACCAAAAATTACACCTATTTTTGGACCTGACCTCCGTGCTTCGGAAGACATGTTAAGCTGTGGGTCTAGGCAGTCGAATAACATCCTGGCATACAGGTTGGCAGTCCTGAATAAACAATCTGACTCCGGTATTGTTCTAAAGTATGGCCGTATGGGGCCGGCTTTAGAATTGTCCCATCCCTCTCTACCCACGGGAGTCGTAAGAGCCGACTGAGGAATACCGGAGGAGTGCCAGCAGCACTCCCTCGAGTATTAACAACATCCACTGCGATCGCCAACCCGCCTGCCAACGTTGCGATTACGGCATTATCCCCCCTTTGGCGAGGCCTATGTCCAGCAGTGGACGTTGAAAGGCTGATGGATGGATTGTTCTAAAGTCACCAGTTGTCACCTTAGATGTGTTGTGAAGGTCAGATAAGCAGTCGCTCGGTGTAAATGCAGATTGGAAGCTGATCTCAACAAAAAAAAAACAAGGTTAGGTTAAGGTTAGGGAGATGATGAATTTCAGAATTCATTTTTATACGAGCAGCTGCTTCTTTGTCTGAGAAAAGCTATTGATTTACCTATATTTATTAAACAAATATTGTAGACACAGACGATTTAAAAAAAAGGCAATAGTTGATATCTACGAGACCTCTTAGTAATTTTCACACCGGATCATCTTGCGGCGCTCGGATTCGGTGGGAATTTCAAGGATATAAATACTTATGTATGTAATATTATAGTATAAATAGCTTAAACAATATTCATTTAGGTGATTAATTAAAATATGCTCATAAAAAATCCCAGCCTCATAATGCTTATATAATATACGTAATATACATTCTGAGCGAGCACTATTCTAAGAAAATAATAAGTCATTTTGAATAGGAAAATATTCAAGTTAAAATTGAATACGTACCTATGTGGATATTACATCTGTCTTTTGAAACGGATACTGAGTTATAAATGCTATTGTTAATATCATTTATTATGTTAATGGTGTTGTAGAACCCGTGGAGGTCAAATGACAAGCAATCACCGGAATCTCAACATTCGTTATTAGTTAAAGGGGTCGTCCATTAATCACGTGAGACTTAACAAAGTTTTGTTAGAGTAGGTGGTAATATGACCACGGCTATCTGATGATGAGAATATTTTCTTGTTGCATATATTTTAGGGTTTTTGATCTTCTTTTTAACATGCAAATACTTATATTTATTTTACTAATAAGTAAGTTTTTCAATAGAAAAAATCCTGAAGAAAACTGACATGTAAAAATTTTTGTCCTTATGCTTTGTGTAGCCCTGCTTATCTCAGCATGAATGGGTCAGCTCAATCGGGGAAATACTACTTTCTCGCAGAACATGAGCCTGAAACAACGGTAGATAGTCCTGTAGTTGTATTTCGTATAATGAGTGAGAGAGCCGGAGGCTCAGTCAAACCCTCCCCCTTATTCTCTCCTTATTATCATTTCTCTCCACCTTCTACCCCTTTCCTCAGAGCTGGTGACGCGCGAATGATCCTTTGGTATTGCTAGCGTTTATACGCTAAAGTAACCGCTTACCATCAAGTGGACTGTATGCTTGTTTGCCATTCGTGTAGTATACATTTTTGCGACTTCGATTGACATTTCTAACAACGGAATACTTCCGGGTTTGAAACATTTTCATCCAATCTGAATATCCATTTGAACCACCTACAAAGTAACATTGATCATTTAAGTTCTGGTTGACTGGGTATCGTATGTCGATACAACCGATTTGACCTGTAATGTAAGTGCTCTATCTTCGGAGGTCAACTCAATCGAGCATTTCATTGTCTCGATCGTAAATAAATGGGTCACCGTCAGATCGTAGAAATTTATTGGAATTCCACTACACCGATATTGCTCCCGTGCACCTATTAAATAATAATAAAAAAAATACTTTCAACTAAATCTCGGCTGTTTTCTGTTATTTTTTTTAAATATATTTTTTAAGCATTTTACGTGCTTAGCCCATGAACACAAAGTACGAAAATGTGAATTCGAAAGTACCTAATAGCCCCGAGCATATGCCGTGTGGGGCCGGCACCAAGGAGCACCCCGTCTCCTCCTATGGGAGTCGTAAAAGCCGACTAAGGGATTACCTGGGGACCGGGCAGCAGCGTTCCCCTGTGTACTAAAAACATTCACTGCGATCGCCAACCCGCCTGCCAAGCGTGGCGATTATGGTAAAACCCCCATTTTGGGGAGGCCTATGTCCAGCAGTGGACGATGAAAGGCTGATGGATGGATGGATAGCCTCGAGCAGGATTTGAACCTGCAAATCCCGGAAAACCGCTAAAAGCTTTTTTTTTTGAGGAAAAATATTTATTTAGAAAAAATCTGGCAATGAATATTATTAAATATATTTTCTTTATGTTTAATAATATTCATCGCCAGTATTTTATTGAGCCCTACGTTTCCTCGCTCTAACCTCTATGTAATTATTTCCTTATTATCACGCATTTGAGTATCCTTCAGACATTCTGTATCTACACTGCCACGCAGAGGTTGTAAGATTCACTACGTTCACCTTTGATTTTTGGAAAGTTCTGTACATGTTAACGAGCTTATACCAGCGAATTCGTCTGCAAGGACTTCAAAATTCAAAAGTTGTTCCATAGAGTCGTTATAGCGTATTTCAGAGGAACTCTTCATCGGGTAAAACATTCTGTGTTTATCGAGACCCTAATTTATCTATATATGTCATATTTCCATATCCGTTTGTTTATAGGTCTCCATCCATCACATAGATAGCGCTAATTTCAAAAAGTACCTACTAATGTGGTTCTCGTTTCTTATCTAGCGCTAAATTTAAGAAGTATTACTATATTGGTCTATAGAAGTAGTTCTCACGAAATAAGGTATAGCGCTGGTTTTAGTGTCGAGTCGAGCGTAAATATTCACTAATTTTTGTTTATTTAATAACAATTAAACTACGTTGAATCAGACCGTGAAAAGTGATAGGGCTCTATTCGTAATTATACTGAATGGTAAAAGAAAAAAAAAACTTCGATTAGTAAAGTATGTCGGTCGTTATCGCGTTAACAGGTAATATAATTACCTTGTACGGGTGCTAGTGCGGGATGGGTTCTATCTCTGCCTATACCCCGCAGTTTCTATGATTATGCTGTAAGGTGCCTTACGTCACAACCTAGTTCCTAATAACCTACGTATGTAACGTGGAATGTAATGTGCGTGTTCTCCTGACTGTAGTGAGCGTGGGGATCCTAATTGCACTGTGAGCTACTGCACCTGGCCCTACGCGAATAAAGAAAACCAATAAGTCCCAAAAAAGAACTAATTTATTCAATAAAATATTAACTAAATTCGCCGAATCTAACACACAAGTTTACGGGCTAGCCAGTGCGCAGTAACCGGCCGAGCGCCTCGCAATCTCACATACTTCTCGCTTGCACGCTAAACTGCTGACATGACTAAACTCATTCGTACTTACATGGTCCCTACACCTACAACACATGGACGTCCAAAACAGAACTTTTTTAAACAGTTTTTTACTAGTTTAAATATCATGAGTGTTAAAAATAGTGTTTTTTCTTGATATGTGTGTGTATTATTTTACAAGTGCAATATATGATAAATATAGACATTTTAAATTTGAAAAATCAGTTGCTCTGTGTGAAGCGAGAATAGTACCCACCTCAATGTTTCGCTTATGAGGCGTGCAATAGCTATCCTACGCGAACTATTCATTTTCTCGATCTATAATATACCTACCAGATTTGCACAAAACCGATCTTTTGTTTAGGCGTGTTTGACGAACAAACATCCAAATATATTAACAAACTTAGATTTTTGTAATATCAATAGGAATTAGCTGGATATCGCAAAATATCTCGAATAACGCACGTTAAAAACCGTTAGTATGATTGTCATGCCAATCTATAAAACTCGATATAAAGTCATTCTGCAGTTCAATTCTTCAGACAAAATCGTAGTTAGAACTAATAGTGGCGCTTAAAACTGTGCAATATTGTGATATAACAAAAATCTCATGTAATAACCGGCTGCTGCAACACATTCTCTTCACGTCTCTCCAACACTTGGAATGTGATGATTACGCTCACTAATGTGGAAATGAATTCTTTGAGCGCTAAAGTGATTACTTTCTCTGGAGATTTGAATCATATTTATTCGTATTTGCATTAAGTTTATTAATTTGCTTTGGGGTTATAAGGCCGCTTCCTTTCTTATGTTGTAGATGTATTATCATACGTGCTCATATAATTAACACTGATGTCATTCCTGAAGAAAGATGTCTCAATCTTTGGAATTTGCGCTAAACTACGCTTATTCCATGTGCAGTGACCAGTTATTTTAGGTACAATAGGTATTTTTAGATTGGTGGAAAGAGTTAAATGATAAGTAATATAAACCACTACAATATCAAGTTTCAAGGTTATTAATGTCAATAAAAAGCTAGTTTTGAAATTAAAATGGTCACTTTTCTGTTTTGACTATTAGGCAGATTCATCATAATTATAGTTATTTTAGTGGCACTGTTTCTTTAACCAGAATTCGTACCCGGACCTCAATAGTACAACAATATGCACGTTTCATATGGCCATATCTGTTTACGTTCCAAATTGCCTTTTCCAGCACATTTATACTTTTATTATTTTAATAACAAAGCATTTTAATAACAAAGCGTCGTAAATGCGTAGTTTTGATGATTCGATGTGGTTTACGTCAGAAAATACTTACGCCGTGGAAATGGGTATTGTATGTAAATATTATAATATTTATAGAACCCGATTATGTGCATCATAATATATTATGATGCACATAATCGGGTTCTATTCAAACACACGTGCTTGGTTTCGAAAAATAACTATACTTAACTGTTGATGTTACATGCCCATTTTTTTCCTCAACCTCTATTGGGCACGGGTCTTTTTTTTTTTATACCTACTGCATGGGTGGCGGACTAGCATACGGCCCACCTGATGGTAAGCGGTCACCGTAGGCTGTAGACGCTAGCAACACTAGAGGTATCACTCGCGCGTCGCCATCTCCAAGGAAAGGGATAAGAAGTTTATAGGAAGAATAATAAGAAGAGGATAGGTAGGATACTAAAGAAAGGATAGGAAGGATAATAAGGAGAGGATAGGGAGAGGGTTCGGGCCCCCGGCGCTCTCACTCAACATACGAAACCACGGAAGGAGTAACTACCGTTGTTACATCTTATGTGAGAGGGTGGTACTTCCCCGATCGAGCCGGCCCATTCGTGCTGGAATAAGCTACCACTATAAAAGTCTCCTCTCAGAGTGAGAGGCATTAAGACTGCTGTAGTCCATCTCGCTGGCCCAGTACGGGTTAACCTGTTATCATGAAATTTTATAATAATAATAAATATTTTTTTTTTATTGCCACAAAAAAAAATACAATAAGAATATAAAAAAAATAAGAGAAAATAATAAATGGGAAGTACACAACAATGTATTATTTATGCTGTGGCAAAAGGAGTGGACTCAGCTCATGTCGACAGTATGTACATATTTATTTATTTATTTTATTTTAAAACTTGCACACGCTAAATACAAGGCGGACTTAATGCCTTAGGCATTCTCTACCAGTCTACCTGGGGCGGAGCAGAAATGTAGTGGTAGGTGCATTTAAAAATAATACTACTATAATATATATTATATAATATATATATATATATATAATACTATACGATAAAATTACGTACTAATACCATAAGACTACTTATATGTTAAAAGAACACATACAGTAATAAATAACGTATATAATATACATACATATATACTGACATAAATAAAAATAAATATCAAGTTGTGTGTGTCAAAAGTGAGCTATAATTAGAGTGAAGACTGCTGAAAAACTGGAGTAAAGCTCGTGAACTCTAGCTTTAAAAGTTTTACGACTAGTGGCCATCCTGATCTCTAGAGGCAATGCATTCCAAAGTAGAATAGAATGGACATAGAAGGAAGAGTGAACAACACTGGAAGAGTGAGACGGACAGAGGAGAAGGAGGTTGTTAGCAGAACGCAGATGCCGATCATGTGTAGAGGAAAGAAATTGAAAATGAGGCTTAAGGTACGTAGGAGCATTAGAAGAGTTTAGAAGAGAATATAGAAATGTCAATGCTCGTAAACTGCGTCTTTGTCTTATTGGTAACTAATTCAGTTGCGTGCCAAATTTGGAGATATGGTCGTATTTACGAAGATTAAAAACGAATCGAATGCAATTTTTGAGAAGACGGTCAAGTTTATTTAGCAGATCTGCATTCAGGCCAAGGTAACACACATCAGCATAATCAGTGATAGGGAAAACCAATGTCTGCATCAACGTTGTTTTGATCCGGATGGTAATAGGAAGGAAGTTCTTCAGACGGTAAAGCGAGCGAAGGGTACCCGTAACTTTCTGACAGATGTTAGTTACTTGCGATCTCCAATCAAGCGTACTGTCTACAAAAATGCCCAGGTTTTTAACAACTCTGAAAAATGGTATAATAGTTCCATTATACTCTATTGGAGGCAGCTCACAAATGTCAAAAACAGTAAATATTCGAGGACTGCCGACTAAAATAGAATAATACTGACATTTATCTGGATTCATGTTTAAGCCAAACCCTAGAGACCAGTCTTTAATAACTGCAAGGTTATAGTTTACAGAAACTTTCCAGTGCATCTGGTGAGATGAGAAAGTGAGAAAGTATGGAAAGAAGGATGTCATGGCTGATGGCATTAAAAGCATTAGAGAAGTCAACCAAAACCAGCACTGTGATTCAAGGTATCCTCCATGTCCTGCCTAATGTCACTTGTTATCTTGAGAAGTGCGGAGACTGTGCTGTGGCCGGGCCTAGATCCCGACTGATATTCACTTAGGAGGTTGTTGGTATAAACAAACCTGCATAGCTGTTTATGAATACAGATCTCAAGTATTTTGGAAACAAAAGGGAGAATAGAGATGGGACGGTAATGATTGGAAAGACAGGGATTGGAGATTTTAGGCAAAGGATGGACGTATGCCTTATGCCGTAACGTAGGAAAAACACCACGCTCCAGAGAAAAATGTATAATGTGACAGATAGGATGCAATAAATCACGAAGGATAGTTGTAATCATACGGCGACTGATTTCGTTACAACCAACCGCTTTCGATTTGATGGAAGGAGTAATCTTATTAATCTCATCAGATGTCACTGGAGAAAAAGTAAAAGGAGTTATATTGGGACGTGGTAAACTATCAATGTAGTGTATTGTTCGACATTTATTGGCGTCATCAAGAGATACAGAATTGCTGAAAAAACAATTCAAATCATGAAGATTTATGGTGTTGGCTAGCTCAAGATGACGGATTTTACCGATGCCAAGTTTCTCATAGAAACTTCCAAATGCCAGAAGGGGAGGAAGAAGAGATATTGATAAGGATATGTCGGCGTTTAGCGTTACGTATCATTTGGTTACACCGATTCCTAGCAGACTTATATAGGGCCCAGTTGGATTCAGAACGCTCTTCACTGTGTTTCCGGAAAGCTACATCCCTACGTTTCATCGCTTTACGAATCTTCTTTGTTAACCAAGGCGCAGGTGGATGCTTCAGTTTAATTTTCCTTATTGGAGCATAGGTATCATAAAGAGAAATGACAGAATTGTTAAAAATTTTGACTTTGTCATCAATAGTTACAGCCTCCATCAGGGGTTGCCAATTGAGTGCTGAGGCCTGTGAATGCAACTGGTCAACATTTATTCGATTAAAAAAATGTAGATTCAATACCTTAGGTCTAGGTTTAGGTGGCTTGAGGATGTAGGAACGAAAAATGAGATCATGATGGGAGAAACAAGGAGCAGGACACTGGCCATGAGACGAAACGAAGGAAGGAAATGATGTGAGAATAATGTCAAGCCACGTGTCATCCCCATTGGTGTTGATATGTGTCGCTTGAAGGGGTAACACATGGAGATTAGAGGATTGTACAATATTTAGAAATTTGAAGAGATTGAAGAGACTTGGGGAATAGGACGCAAGGAGATTGGTATTGAAATCACCCATTAAATGTGATGTGTGTATTCAGGCCCCAAAGATTCTAATACTGCTTCAAAGTCAGTGAAATAATCAGTAGAAGGGGGACAATAAATAACGCCAATAATAATTTTAACTGTCTGGACCCAAACCTCAAGGAAAAGAAATTCAGCAGAGACAGAGTGGTGAGCAGGTGAAGCGGCAATAATTTTATAATTAAACTCACTGCGGAGGTAAATAGCTACTCCTCCCCTCTTCTGTCAACCCGATCATTACGGACTAGGACAAAACCAGGAAGAAGGTACGAAGTGGATGGTAGATGAGGTTTGAGCCAGCTTTCTGAGATCAAGATGGCATGAACGTTTGCACCATTAAAAATGTCATACAAGTCACTATAATGGCTTGGAATGCTTTGAGCATTGATGTGTCATACATTTAAAAGTCGCTTAGTGGGGTGATTAAATAACTGTCGAATAGTGTCACCGAGGGAATTCGTTGCGTAACCGTAACTGCAAAGAGATGAAATGGAACTGTTGGCAGAATAAAATGAGTCATTGTCAGAAAATACCAATAAATAATTATAAATAAATATTACTAGTTATACAGAAAAGAAATTGTAATAAAAATTAAAACCAAAATATAAGGTGCAAATACCATTACTGCACCAACTACCAGCCAAATGGATAGAGATTACAATGATGTAAAAAGAGTAAAAAAAAATATATAATAACAATTTTGAAATAAAACTACGTTTACGGAATCTATCGCGTTTAATCAATATATTTAATAAAATAAACTAATAACCAAGATTGTCTTCTTACTGGTAGTAATTGGTAGTTTGTGGTAGAATTTTTGAGCAGTAAATAAAAACAAAAATTTTACAATTTAAAGAGGAGTATTATACTCATTTTAATATACTAACTTAAAGTCTCATACATTGTAAGCATAAACATTTGAAGTAGATAATTTCACTGTGTTTCTAAACCAATATTAGGTGGGTTAAAATAAATAAACCAAAAATGTTGTAAAATCATATAAGATGAAACCGTTGAAATAACATATTAGCCTTGGACGTCTATCATCTAAGTCCACCCGTGATCATGAATGCTGTAAAGTATTCGAAACGTCGGGATAGTAATAAAATCAAGTAAACGCGATAGATTCCGTAAACGTAGTTTTATTTCAAAATGTGTAACATTCGCGTAAATATTAGAAAGTATTATATAATAACAAATTTTTAGCTAATAATATTAAAATGAAAAGGAACATAACGGGTACTGAGGACCCAAAAAGCAAAACTTAAGGTAGGCAATTCAACCATTACTTCATGGCTAAATATCCATTTTTTATTTTTTTTTATTTTAGGTGGGCAAAAATGTCCTACCACACACCCCGCTGCCCGGGGAGACAACGGGGTGTGGGGCTCTCACCCACTAAAAACCCACCGTGCGTCCTCTCCTGCCCTTGCTACGGCATGGCTAAATATCCAAACTACATTTAAATTTGATTGATACAATCAAGAATACTACATGTTACTTTAAATAATATACAACATCTAGGTTAAATTATTAAAACTACCTTGTCGTTTATAAATAGTTTGAAAGGGCTAAGAAAGAATTCGATAGTTAAAATATCAAAAGTGTTATCTGAGATTGGAGTGTTGCGAGGATTTCTTCGTGTTAATAGTATATTTCCGCAGAAGTGGATTAAGATCATCCATAGTTGTGACTTTGTGTCCGTGTCCATCTGAGGTCTTAATAATAACGGTACCAGCATGCGTCCAAAAACCACGTATTCCAAAATGAGAGCGGGCTTTTACAAAAACAATCTGTGTGGTCTTAGTTAACAACTCTGATAGAGATGGATGTCCCTTTTAACGCCGTCTTAGCTCTCCAGACGGATGTTCTAATGTCAGCATTATAGAATCAGACCAGAATCGATCTATGACGATCACTCTTATAAATGCCCAACCGATGGCACACATTAACAGCATGAATATTATTCAAATCCATTCTATTGTGAATAACACTTAACACTATTTCGGAGCAGTTCTCCTTTTCAGTCTCTGGGATGCGTAAAAAGATGAGAGCCTTTCTACGATGCCTGGTTTCAATTGAATCTATGGTTTTGGCACGCTCACTTATCTGGTTTCGAAGCAACCCAAGCATGCTGTACATGAGCTCCCTATATGTACGAAATTCATTAGCAACCTTAGCCACAGTATCTTTTGATGTATTGCTGCTCTGTATTTGGGCTTACAACTCGTCCATTTTCTTAATAAAACGCTCTTCAAGGTCCTTCTGGGCCATTTCTATAACTTGGAATTGTGACATATTGTACTGTAGAAATAGGCAAAGCTGGCAGGTGGTATATATTTACGTGTCTATATTATCATAATTAAGTTCAGAAACGAGTATACACTTTATTATATATGTAGTACAATTAAATCAAGCCAAAAAAGTAAAAATAATTACAGAAACTTATTAAAATAAAAAGATTATATATTTTTCATGTGTTGACTTTATTGATAAACGTAGTGTTATATGCTCTTTGTTTATTGACACCTACTGTCATCCTCAACTTCTGTCATACTACTACTGTCATTACATATCCATACCGATCGACGCTGATTTTCAGTCCATCCCTTTTTATCTCCTGCCATATATTATAGCTAAGTACATAAGACATACTACAGAAGACATAGGCTTTATTCCGCATAAATAAACCTTAGAACAAACATAGCTGGCGAGTCGTGGGTGTGTAATACACCTCTGCCTACCTCTTCGGGGAATACAGGCGTGATGCTATTTTTTTTTTAAATAAACCTTACCACTGAAGGAATGTAATATAGTTCCGGTGGCCCGGAGAGACGGCACTCGGCGGGTTTCTTTAGTGGGTGAGGGCCCCACACTACCCTGTTCGTTGCCCTGAACGACGGGGTGTGCATTCGTACCACATGAACAGTTTTAGCGGCGGTAAGAAACATTTTTTCCTGCCTTAACAAAAAAAGCAATCATTTTTGTATAGGGATTATTAAAATGCCAGCGGGCACAAACTAGTAATATTAAAAAATGTGAAATGTGTTTGTTTGTTTATTACGCCTTCACGCCTTAACAACTCAACCTATAATCATTTTTTTTATATATTCTGATTTATAGATAAGAACCTAGGCTACTTTAATAGATCAGATATATAAAAGGAGACTGGGATAGCTATTGTAAAGTAATTATTGATGTGCTTTATAGATATTGGTGTAAATATACTTAAATGCCTTACGCACCATCCATCTTGCTGTACGTCCCGCCAAGGACATGCAGGATGCACGACGAAAAACGACAGTGAATAGTCTCGACGTACGTCAATAATTATTATTAATTGCTTCGAAATTCTGATCTCTGATTCTACATTCACACATACGAAATCAAATACAGTAGTTAGCTTTTTGCGTTTGACTGGAGAAAGGTATCTAACGTTAAACTTTTATGGATAGTATTCGATATTGCAAAGAATACCGATGTTCTTCAAGCGATATATCAACAAATATCGATACTGGGATTCGATTTTTAAATCGTATATAAATATCGATATATTTTTTAAGTGGACAGCACTCACGCTGGATGCTCGCACCCGCACGATGGTGCGTATGCTACGTCCAGCACCGCGGCCTTGAGCGGACGTACAGCGGGGATGGAAGGTGCGTAAGGCGCTTTACTCTCTGTCTCTACGAGTGTCTCTCTCTTTACTACTGGATCGGGTACACAGCCTGTGTAACAGAATCTATATTGTCCCTTTAACGCGAGGGAACAAAGCGTACTAGTGATACATAAAGTACATACCAGTATGTATGTATATTTATGTACGTCGTGGCCATTTGAGAATTTGTTTGTTATGTTATCGCCGACCATTTCATGAAAATTTGTCCGTGTGGTGACGAACTAAGAATACAAGTGTCACCACCCCATCCTTTCCCGCGGGTGTCGTACAAGGCGACTGAAGAAAGTAAGCAATTATCACCCATTGCATTACTGGTGGTAGGGCTGGGTACCAAATGAGAGTACTCACTTGCTATCAGGCCCGATCGGGTCGGTACCACCGTCTTCTGTGTGACCGGTCATGAAGCTACGTCAGTGTGTTTTGGCTGTAGTAGAAGATAGCCGTATATTCTTTCATTTCATATCTGAGAAATGAAATGGTGCGCAGCGGATTGACAATACTCTCGGTATATAGTTGAGTCCATGAGCAACGGTTACCACTTACCATAAGGTGGGCCGTGGCTCGTCTGTCATCATTAGCAATAAAAAAATGGTTATAGGTATATATTATACTTATAATCTTAGGCATTTGAATTGCTCGGTCATTAACCAGATAACATAGTGTGAGAATGTGAAATAGAAAATGTTACCCAGGAGCTATCATCATAAATATTGGTATAATATATTTTTGTACGTAGATAGTATTTATGTAAATATCAACGGCTTATGTAGGTATCGTGAAATCAGCAAGTAAGTATAGCGCAGTTATATTATAATTCAGTCAAATTTCTATTGCATAATTTCTTGATTAACACATAAATTGCAAATAGGTATGTCAGGAATTGAATTAGTTACACAATAATCGTAAATTCCGTTGAACGTCAATTAAAGTAATTATTTACTCAAAGCTACCATAACTTATTTTAATTGAACCATTTTTGATCTACATTTTTTAGCATTTGACATGCTCCGCTGCTTTTTAAAGTACAAATTATTTGTGAATAAGGAAAAAGAGATTTTTTTGTACGAGCGGGAATCGAACCGGCGTCTTTTCCAACCCGGGGAAGTGCTTTGCCACTGAGCTATCGTACAAACCTATTTGATCATCCCAATTTCCTCATCACATTTGTCTTTACGACCAACGCCATATATCGGAATGCATTTACATGCATCAATCCAATATAGTAAGTTTGCGTTCATACTATTTGATGGCGCGATTTTTTAAACATTTTTTATCTATATTTTTTAGCATTTGACATGCTTCGCTGCTTTTTAAAGTACAAATTATTTGTGAATAAGGAAAAAGATTTTTTTTTGTACGAGCGGGAATCGAACCCGCGTCTTTTCCAACCCGGGGAAGTTCTAAGCCACTGAGCTATCGTACAAACCTATTTGGTCATCCCAATTTTCTCATAACATTTGTCTTTACGACCAACACCATCGGAATGCATTTACATGCATCAATCCAATGCATAGTAAGTTTGCGTTCATACTATTTGATGGCGCGATTTTTTAAACATTTTTTATCTATATTTTTTACTTAGAGTATATAAAACTATAGAGCGCGCCTTACTGAGTATGAACCGTAAGCACAAGTATGAACAGTATCGCGCGTCGTTGAAACGCTCAATCAGTAGCAAAACAATACGGTTCATATTAAGTCGGAGAGCAATCTTTTATTTATTTTTGGATAAAAATGGTGAAATGTATAGTACCAGGTTGTAAAAACGATTCCCGGCAGCAAAATAAAAGGAGTAGTAACATTTCTTTTCATCAATAAGTAGAATTTAGTTACTAAATCACTTGTTTTAGCAAAATTCAGAAGGGTCTTAGAGGGGTACGCGGGACACGCGGGGCGGGTCGTCCCGGCACGCTATCAACTGTCATTTTTTCTTCATGATGAGATGTACCGCAATTAATTTTAAACGATATTTTTTTAATAGTGTAATTTTATATAAAAATATTTTATCTGTCTAATAAATAATCTGGTGATTAAATAATATAAATATAGGTACATGTATGCTATTATATTATTAATTTGATACGTGCAGTAGTGGAAAAATATATAGACGTAACAACAAAATACTTATATAAATATAATATAATAATTAACGCTCTTTAAGGGTCAATAATGGTCTACCTATGATCTGAGTTTGTTAATTCAGAAAAAAGTCAAGGTTTATAATTTTATAAATGATAAGTACCTACTTTTTTTAAATTATTTGTAAGTATTAAATACCTATCATAGCAAACCGACAAAGGGGAATGCTGATTTTTCTATGAGAGTTGGGCTATTGTTGCGTCTTAACCAAATTAACTGTAGAACATTGTAAATGTACTCAGGGTCTTTAAATAAAAATATCATTAAGATATCTAATGGGAGTTTAGAGAAATCTGACTTTTAATTTTTCAGTATGTTTTTAGTATATAGGTTATATATTATGCGTTGAAATCCCTATATTTTATTCTATTATAGTATAAAATGTAGTATCAATAGTATTTTAGAGTACCTATGTAAGAAATATAGATAGGATATAATGCTACGGCTAACTACTGCTTTTCCACAAATGAAGCAACACATAAACGTACATAACACGTTAACGGCAGTACAAATGTGAAATCATGTCAAATTGTCAATCAGATTCAAATCAATAAGGGTTGCTATTAAAATAACAATATATATCCTAAAGTATTTATAGAAATAGATAATAAATGTTATTATATTTTTAATTAAAACAAAACTTCACAACAAATTATGATTTCATAAAATAATCTTCGAATAATACTAAGTATTATAATAGGAGCTCATGTGGGTTTTCTTTTATTTAGGTATTTCATATCAATATCAGATACTATCTGGTTTTAAAAATGGGTATACTAATAAACTGGCAACATTGACTATCCAAGCCTTCCAATAAATATGGCAGTTCCGCTTATTTAGAATTTAATAATATGTATATCTTTTTTTCTATAACTTCGAAACCCCACTTCGCTTATGACTAAAATAAATACATATAACAACATTATTCAAAAGACGACGATTTTTTATGTTTAGATAGTTAAGACGCAAGACGGTCACAATATAGCCTGGTTTTCGGCATTGTCTTTTATTCTTCCAACCCTATTTACTCAGATTAGGCCATAGGTCACCATGCTGGCCCTGTGCGGGTAAGCAGACTTCACAAGCACGTAGCCGTGGAGTAAATCTCAGGCGTACAGTACAGGTCTCCTCATCCTCATCCCTCACCGAGCAGTAATAACTTGTAAATAAATACACACATAACTTCGGAAAGTCAGAGGAGTATGCCGTACAAAACCTCGGGCTGGAGATTGAACTCGATAAAACTGTCTTTGTAGTCCTTGGTTTTACCGCTTCGCTATTTATTAGAATATTGAACATATAAATAATTAATTCTTAACTTAAGTATATTCCCGGCAAACAATCGATATATTTGCAGAAATTACGTCACGCATGGAACGTCACTATAAAACCGCTATACCATAAGTAAGTACCTATAACACATTTGCCTACAATTGGCACAACTGGACCGAAGCGATACGCTCGCTCTATAGTTTTTATACTCGATTTTTTAGTATTTGACATGCTTCGCTACTTTTTATAGTACAATTTATTTGTGAATAAGGAAAAAGAGATTTTTTGTATGAGCGGGAATCGAACCCGCGTCTTTTCCAATCCGGGGAAGTGCTCTAAGCCACTGAGCTATCGTACAAACCTATTTGGTCATCCCAATTTCCTCATCACATTTGTCTTTACGACCAAATTCTATAATCTCTGAATCGTATAAAATCTATAAACTGCTTATAATAAGTGGTAAAGCCATGCTTGTCCCAGCACGAATGGGCCGGCTCGATCGGGGAAGTACCACCCTCTCACAAAACATCAGCATGTAATAACGGTAGTTACGCCTACCGTCGTGTTTCGTATGGTGAGTGAGCCCAAACCCGCTCCCTCTCCTTCCCTTATTATCCTCCTATCCTCTCCTTATTATCCTTCCTATCCACCTCCTGGAGATGGCGACGCGCGAGTGATACCTCTGGTGTTGCTAGCGTCTATAGGCTACTGGTAACCGCTTACCATCAGGTGGGCCGTATGCTTGTTCGCCACCCGTGTAGTATAAAAAAAAAACAATAATTATTATAAATAATTACATAATACAAATTGTAATTCTGTTGAAGTCAACACACGCGTCAACTTTAGTCGGTGACGACTAAACAGGGAAAACCAAAACATGTCTGTTTTAAAATCACTACAGTTGTAGCAGTAAATTTATCATAAATAACATCCATCCAACCATACATCCATCCATCAGCCTTTCATCGTCCATTGCTGGACATAGGCCTCCCCAAAATGGGGGTTTTACCATAATCGCCACGCTTGGTAGGCGGGTTGGCGATCGCAGTGGATGTTTTTAGTACACAGGGGAACGCTGCTGCCCGGTCCCCCGGTAATCCCTTAGTCGGCTTTTACGACTCCCATAGGAAGAGTCGGGGTGGAGCTATTCTTGGTGCCGGCCCCACACGGCAACATAAATAACATCAATGTGGGGTAATTGTGTATTTTACCTAATATAAGTGTTGTTGGGTGGGCACGCTGAAGTGGTCACAATCAGGTACAGTGGCGACTAATGGGTTAATTATGTTGAGCGATCAATTGAGTTATTACCACACCCTATTTATTTTGTAATCATAACCACCTCAATAAGCTATCAAAAAAGCGTTGAACTCCATAACCATTAGCTAATTGTTACACGACATATTATGAGATAAACTTCATACATATTGTCATAGATTTTCTAGATATACTTGTTTAAGTTTTTACACTTAACATTTGGAATTGTCGTGGGGCGACTGCAATATAGCTTAGCGGTCTAGAGCACTTCCCCGGATTGGATGGGGTGCAGGTTCGAATCCTGCTTGGAGTAAAGTTCCCCTTTTTACACATTCACAAATTATTTGTTCTTTAAAGTAGCTGAGCATGCCAGGTGCTAAAATACAGATCAAATATATTAAAATAAATCGCGTCATCTAATAGTATGAATTTTAATTGCAAAATTAAGCTTACTATGTAAAGTAAGGTATGTAAATGCGTCCGATAGGTGGCATGGGTCGTAGAGACATCAAAGCAAATGTGAAGAGGAGATTTGGAATCGTCGTTGAGCGACTGCAATAGCTTAGCGGTTTAGAGCACTTCCCCGGATTGTATGGGATGCAGGTCCGAACCCTGCTTGCAGTAAAGTTCCCTTTTTCCACTTTCACAAATTATTTGTTCTTTATCCTTTAACTATATAGACATAATTATTTGTGTCTGTCACAAGGAACGAAAACGGTTTTTATTGCGGAAAAACTAGCATATATCTTCGGGAAAAACAAAGTTTCAATATAATTATAATACTTTTTGGTATTTACGCAAATATTACAACTGTTATTAGTTACAAAACCAATGGACAATTTTTTTTTAAAATTTGATTTTGAAATCCCGCTTTCTTGATTTTCTAGCAGTCCCGACGTTTTAAATACTTTAAAGTTATATGACCACGAATGCAGTAAATTATTCGAAAACGTCGGAGTAGAAGATCAAGTAAAAAAGTCAAAAAGTTTTTTAATAACCCCATTTTTATACTGCCTACATTTCTATAAGCCTATTGTTATACTAAATTTACTAGTGTAAACTCTTATAGTAAATTTAGTATAAAATGGGCACATTTTTACAAACGTAAACCTTTCCTTATTAATAGCCCAGTCGTATTTTAGTTTTATAACTATAAGTGACCTTCTGATCTTGGCTGAGATTTACTCAATTACCTTTAAGGCACTTATGACGTCACGTCATTTCTCCCGAGGCTTGGCTTGACATGGCGTCATGTATTTATTTAATGAAGTATACATTTCCATATGATTCTCTAGCTTTTTCTGTAATTAAATGGCTTATATACACGTTATTGTGCTAGCTTTTTTTCTACCGAATCACAATTTACATAATGTACTTATAATAATACAAATGTATAATATGTAATTGTATTTTTCTGCAATAATAATTGCAAATTGCATATGTACGAATTTTATGTAAATTAATACACAGATAATTAAAACAATATATACTAGCTTAAAATTAGAGTTGAACATTGTTTCCTTTTTAAAACAAAAACTAAAACCTTGCTTTGTTAAATTGTTTTGGTAAATAGCTTTTACATAAACAGCCAGTAGCAGACAAAGATGTATTTTTTTTTCATTCCTGGCTTCGTAAATATTCTGGATATACATATATGTTTAGCCATAAAACAAAACGTCCTTTTTAGTTTTCAATAGAACCTTCTTCATTGGTATTCATCCTATGCATTTTCAATAACTGTCAGATCCTAGAAGAACTTGCTGTTAGACAGAATAACCTAGGAAGAACGTCTATTCACATTTCTTTTAAAAATAAATTTATTTTAATACACAAGGCAAATATGATGTTATTTACAAGTTATTTTAAAAGAATACATTCGGTCGTTTTCGTTCGCTAAATTTTATATTTAGCAACGACTAAGACAATAGTATCGGGTTCGATCCCCAGTCCACGGTCACGGCACACACCTCTAACTTTTCTAGATATTTAGAAAATAGGTATGTGTGTATTTTATAAATTGACTGCTCGGTAAGGAAATCATTGTGAGAAACCTCCTAAGCCTCCAAGCCTAAGAGATTTTATCGTCTACCAATCTGCAGTGGGGCAGCGTGGTAGACTACGATTTTTTTTTTATACAACACGGGTGGCATACTAGCATGCGACATGCGACCCACCTGATATTAAATAGTTGCCGGAGTTAACACACGCACGACGCCATCTCTAAGGAAAGCCATGGAAACTGAGGAAAGGATAAGGACGGGGTTTGGACCTCCAGCGCTCTAATTCCGCTTACCTGAAAACCTTTTACTCAGAGATAACACCCGTGCCCAATAGTGAGATAGTAAAGGGGTTGAAAAAATAAATATTATACTAATTAAGAACACTAGTTATAGTTAATCAAAATCATCTATAAAATATATGACCGTAATGCCCTCATCGACCTAGAGATATATAGAAAATATTTATAAAACATTTAAAAAAAAAACATTCTGTGCTTTAAACAAAAACATGTTGATAATAAATTATGAAACAAAATATATGGTACTTGTGTATTTCCATCCTGGCAATTTATAGAACAACTATTTCGCATTTTTAGGAGATTTTTCAATTGAAGTTCCTTATGATAATACATACGACTCCTATATTCGATAGTTTCAAACGAGCAAAATGTTCCTATTTCAAATATTCTTTCATTATATATTTCAATTCTACATACTCTCAGCTTAAGACAATCCCCATAGCACGAACGACCTTTGGAGGCCGCTGGCGCCGTTGCAGCCAGTCCGTTTCGGTTCGTTGCTTCCGACGCACAGTTTTCAATAGCTGTTTATAAACTTTTATACATAATTGAATAGCTGTTGTGTAGTTTAGTGAATCACTTATTTAGTATTGTTTATTAAAAGTAAGTTAAACTCTATCTTAAATATATCATAGTTTTGCGGCGATTTAAACTTAAAGGCCAACATCCGAAGTGGTTTTTACAACTTGTTTTAAAATTCTTGTTATTAAACATTTATGTCTATTGCGACTATAAATCTTATCATTCAATGCCGGTGTACGTACAGATGTAGAGTATTTATTTAGGTTGTGAGTGTTGTTAAAATTCTTGTCTTCATGTCTTCGTGAGTTCCGTTCACTTATATCTGTTGTTAACAATCGCCTGGGGTGTTGTCGTGTAAATTAATTTGTATATCTCAAGCCATAGGAATTGTTATGTTATTTCTACGTGTAATACACGACGCAAGTTGTATCGAAATTAGATAATCAGTGCTATAATTAGTGCCACAGGCTTTTGTAAGGCTGATAAATTCAATGTAAGTCAAACAGTTTCATTGTGGTGATGGTGGACCACATTTAGATAGATTTTCTAGCCATCATACATATTGCCATATATTTTCTAGATATAACTACTTACTTAAGTTTTTAAAGTTATCCATTAATTACACAAAAACTTCTTTTGCCTTCTAGAACAAATCATTAGGTATACCTATCAAAAAACGCAAGTTTAAGAATGTTTTCATACATTTATATTGATTATAATGTGAATTCTGATTAGTCACTCATTTATGTTTGTCTATACCTATGTCTTGTATACTATACTATATTGTCTAAGTTTGAAGTTCAAAATATATTTTCTTATGAACAATACACTGTTTTGTTACTTATATTTCCACTAGGAAAACACACTGGCGAATATAAATCTGGAACTTAAAGAGGAATTCTTGTATACTTATATAAAGGAGAATGGGATTTTTGGGCCTGAAGTTAACAAGTTGAAATATTCTTTAAAAAATTTGCCATATTTTTTTTAATGTAAAATATAAAAAGCTAGCTTATTTTTCATTCTGGAATGATAAATATACATTAAAAAAGGAAATAATTATAGAAATCGATTACTTTAATCAATACAATCGAATTAGTGGTCATTTGTCTTAAAAAATAAAAATGAAAATAAAACGAAATGTTTACTTTCATTACTAATAATTTCTTCGAAAGAATAAATTAATATAAAGATATTATTCTCGGAAAAATAATATAGAACATTTTTTTATGTTAACATATCGATTGACATAATATATCGATGCACTAGTGAAACCTCCTTTCTGAACGCTATACGGCAACACTACAATCTATGACTATGACTACACTTGATACCTTGACAGTTTAACTTCTATCTTTTGATTGCTTATTTTGGCTTATTTTTTTGCATTGCCTAGCTTTGTTACTGCTGGATACTGAGAATTTTGCCTACACGACGGACCTGGCCTTGTTATTTTGGAAAACGATACTACGCTTGTAGATTGGATACTGACAATATGGATCGTTGTATTAATTCTAATATAGCTACTGGTCGCTGTAATACAATAGGAAAACGAGTTTTACATGACCAAGCAATACTGTCTGTGATCCGTGAATGATGTGCACCTCAACCTGTAAGTACTAAATGTACTAAATGTTTATTTATTTATCAATCTTATTGAATAAGCCGTCAAATCTGTGTTCTTCTATTGGCACATCACAACTCCTAGACCTGTTATAAAATATTTCTTGTGTTTTAGGTAAACAGCAATGACGATTTATGTCAGGCCTTCTGGGACTTGCAAGAAGTAGTCTTAGGAAGACGACGCATAGAACAAAGAGCAGCAGGTCACTCCAGTGTTTAGTACCCGGTGTGGACGTTCAGTGGCTTCACAGCATATTGACCGACTGTAAAATAATTCTCCACGGGAAATAAGAATTTTTAAGTTGCTTGAAGTTGTGCCTCAACCTGTGTCTACACCTCCACGTGTGCCTACAACTACACCTCAACTCAATAATCGAAGAGGATTAAAATATACCTGTATAAAAAATGTGTTTTCTTTGAAATAACCAAATATAACCTCATAGTTCCACCATATAAAATGGTACCTATTATAATTATGCTCTAATCAATCGAGTACTTGTATTGTTTGTTTACCTGCTTACCTTTATTTTCTAATGAGTACATAAGTATTATGTATCTATACTACCTATGTAGTTATATAATTTTCATTTTTATTTTACTTCATTAGAAAAACACATAGGCGAGACACTATAAATATGTATATGTAAAGTACCTATAGGTAGCTACATATTTGTTATTGTATTGGTGTTACATACATACTACATATTTGTTATTTAAATAAAATAAAAATTGCTTCTTTACTTCAATTTCAAAGCTTGTGTCCAGCAGTGGGAAAGTTTATTATATAAGACGTTTAAAGTTATTTGAGTAAATAACGATATCTTAAATACCTAATTAATTATTTGGAAAATGTACCTTAGAAGGTACCTAACTACCATTTTTATACTACGTGGGTAGCAAACGAGCATACGGCCCATCTTATGGTAAGTGGTTACGGAAGCCTATAGACGTTCGCAACGACAGAGGCATCTCCACGCGACGCCATCTCGATGGAAAGGGGTAGGAGGCCTCCCAAGCTAGGCTCTGGCGCTCTCACTCTCCATACGATATACAGCTGTAGGATTACCTACCGTTGTTTCACGCTGATCTGTGAGAGGTTGCTACTTTCCTGATCAAGCCATTAATGCTGGGATAAGCAAGGTTCTAGCACTAGAACCTAACTACCTATCAAACGCGAAGTAGATATATTTACTAATCTATTTAAGTTATCTTATCTATCATTTCTATAGTATTATACATCCTGCGAGTTTATAAATAACGTGTTTCTGTTAGATAACACTTAGTGGGTGTACTTTGATACTTAACCTCACTTTTATATAATCTTCCATATCTCGGCTCCTAGAATGCCAAATCTCGCTAAATTTTAGATTATGAAATGTTTAGATGTAAGCTTTCAAATGGTGCAACTTTCATCTTGTTAACACCCGAGCCCAAAATTGCATGGAAGCGTTTCTATCTCCTTTGTTTTGTATCTCGGAATGGCTTTAATGATGTGGATACAATTAGATAGTTATTATTAAGTTTATCCACATAATATGTATTATACTAAAACAACTTTTTTTTATAAAAAAGAAAATCATTTTTGTAACGCCATCTTGTAAATCAGTACAGTAGATAAGTTGAGGCTATGTAATTTGTTATTATACGTTGGCATACTGGTACTGGTGGTGTTTATATAATTATGAATTGAATATACATTTATAATTATAAAAATCTAGGGTTAGTAAACGTGTTAATGACGATGATTATATCGCTCTATGTTTAGGTTACGAGTAGATACTTAAGTACCTATAAAAAAGCCGCTTACCTACGTGTAACCAATGTAAGCTGATGTCATAAATGCAAGCATTAATATTAAGACCATTAAATACGTTGATTTGCACATTAGGCTTGAAATGAATGACGCCGTAGCAGTAGTTTATTACTTAGCTAATCGTTCAACCTCTATGGGATTTTTATAGAGGTGTCGTGGCTAATAAACTTAATATTGTTTATAACATGACCTGTATTTTTATGACTACAGTTTAAACATTTAACATGGTACACTGATTCGCTGTGTAGTATCTTAAACCAGAGCTCAATAATGTACCTACAATGCTTTTTGTCATTCGATTGCGAAAATTAGAAAACAGGTTTTGAAATATTCTGCCAAGCAATGTAGGTAGGCAATGCTGTTCGAGATTGTTCTGCGTGTTTTTTTCTGTGATCTCAGTAAAACAGTCAAATAAATCGTTATTAAATTGAGATGTAATTGTGTTTTCATTGGTCTAGTTGCGGAGTCAAAACTATTATCATCTGAAAATTATCACGAAATTTTCAAAGCCAAACTACTTGCTATCAGGCAGGGTATGTTTGTTTACCACTGAAGTAATGTAACATAAGTTTCGGTGGCCCGCCAATAAAGGCGGAGAGACGGCACACGGCGGGTTTATTTACTGCGTGAGGGCCCCACACTACCCTGTTCGTTGTCCCGAACGACGGGGTGTGCTGTTTGGTAAATTTTTTCCCGCCTTTAACAAACAAAACGCATGAAGGAAACCTGCTCACAATGTTTTCTTTCACCGAGCAGTGATAAATTGAAATTAAAAAAATCTCTGCCTGTATTGGCGGACCACTGGAACTGTGTCCTCCAGTGGCGGCAACCTGCATGTCTGAGAGTTTTTCTCAACACCTTGTGAAGACTGCCAACCAGCACTGGGCCAGCGTGGTGGACTGTGGCCTAATCTGTCTCACCATGAGAGAATCCCCTTGCCCCGGGGGCCAGAAAAAGAGTTGAAAAAAAAAATTGTAATATCGTGGCTTATGTAGTGAATTCTCAAGAAAATATACCACATAAGTAGTAAGGAATGTTTAAGTGATTGATATACACGTCCCTTGGCAACAGTAGTTACGTGAATCGTAAGGATCTCTACAATCGTTATCACAACAATATCAAGTCGTATCAAGATTACAGTCCCAGTCTATTATTGTTTAGAGCCGTTTGGTTTTATCTGAAATACAAATCAGGCTTCTTATCACTACTATGCGATAAGTTTCTTTTTAAAGATTACATTTTATTATAATATTTGTACAACTATTCGATACTTCAATACGGTGTATCGTTTTTTATAATGGAAGATATCGGTGAGTTATTTTTTTTGGTATTATTTTAATTTGGCAAAGGCACATGCGTGTGTGAGGGTGATAGATAATTTGAAGACGAGACATTTGCACTGCGTTCCATTTATATAATTCGCTTTATACGATTACCATAACGAAGTTTTATTGAAAGTATTGACGTCATTGCTTGTCAAACGATGTACAATTTTCGTATATTATTTTATTTTTATTTTTCTAGCTGTCAACATATCATGTTATTAACTTTTGCAATTAAAAAAATATATAGTTCATAGTGCAAGTTCTGATGCATCATGCCATAGCCAGATGTGCTATTATCACTCGTTTATTACCTACTTTTTACAAAAATAGCAGCATACTAATTACATATTGATTGATGTTGTTATTACATTTTTAATATATCATTTTTGAGGGCGCTTACTTGCCAAAACGACATTGATGTTTAAACGTACAAATATATAGACACACTGTTTTCTATAGGGGTAGACAGAGACAGCGGACTGCCACATTTCATAAAAAAGCGGTAGGCTGACCACTTTTTAGCCCTGTGGGAACGCCGTCATTCGTATGATTAAAACAAAGCCACCATAGCGTTCCCAGGGGCTATCAAGCTATATTCCTACAACTGTAATTGCATATTACAGTTGTAGGTATATAGCGTAGTTTCGATCAGTCAGAGGTGCACACTTTAGGGATTGAACTTTCGATACCTCAGTGGTCGTCTTTTTCTTGCCAAGTATGATAGACGAAGCAGCCTATCCGCTAAATAATGCTGGCCTAGCGGCTATATCCTATATAAATTATATCGAAAAGTCGTGAAAATAATTAAAAAATATGGCTGTCATAAAAGCCTGTTGATTAAGTTTAAATTTTTAGGTATTATAGGTAAATACTTAATTCGTAGTGCAAAAAAAACTTTAAACGAGGTTTTTACCTCTGCCTTGTTATAAATCTTCCTTTTGTTATATTCACGCATTTAAAGTACTACTTGAGTTTATGTATTTCCGCTACAGTAGTTTAGCCTGTTTAATTCAATGTCTTTTAATATAAAACAGACGCTAATAATTGTATACTGTTGTATAACCAGCTGCCTACATGTTGCACCTACTGAGAGGCGGAGGTCAGTTAGGAAGTATTTGAGTAAATACTGTTGATCAGTTAAAATCGGGATAAATTTTGGGATAAGTATAGAAAGATGATAATGAAAATGTCCCAGACGTTGCAATCCTAATCCTTCCTTCTTTTTTTTTGTTAAGGAGCGGGAAAAAATATTCCTAACCGTCGTTCGGGGCAACGAACAGGGTAGTGTGGGGCCTTCCCCACTAAAGAAACCCGCCGTGTGCCGTCTCTCCGCTTTTATTGGCGGGCTACTGGAACTATGTTACATTCCTTCGGTGGTATCCTAATCCTTCCTAACTATTATGGAGCTGTAAAAATACTGTATTACGCTATTTAGGCGTGTCTGAATATAAAACATTTTTTTAGAGTTTTTGTCTGTGTTCGCAAATACTGAGTGGATTTTGATGCATTTTTGTTCCTTTGATGTTTCTTGATTAGATTTATAAAAATCCAGTTTAATCCAGGCATATGTAAAATCTAGTTGTGTGTCAAATTTTACCAAAATCCGCTTTTATGTGATTGAATAGACATTCAAATATACAAACTTTATTCCTTATAATCTTAGCAAGATTTCACAAGATAATTATTAAAACCAATGCAACTGTTGACACAGTGGTATCGATTGTGTGCGACAACATGTGAAGGTTAACTCCTTGCTTTGCGCACAGTCGAACACTCTAAGAGTTAGGAGTTCGACTGGTCTGGTGAGGTCTAGAGTCTAGACCTATAAATGTTCTTATAATATTGTTTATATTATTCGAAACAATATGCAACCGTTATCAAATAACAGTAGGTTGAAACACTTGACAGATGCTTGTCAATTTTATCCTTTATCAAAACATATGTTTTTAAATCTTACTAAACCGCATTGATAAGGTTTTCTCTAATCATCTCAATGTATTTTATAGGTATGCTCATGTTTTTGTTTGTTATCTTTCCAGGGTCGACAAAAGCGAAAATGTCGGGCGGCAGGGTGACTGGTGCACTGCTCTACGCAGTCAGCGCAGCCGTACTTGGAATGCTGCAGTTCGGCTTCAATACTGGCGTCATAAACTCACCCCGAACCTTCATCGAACGTTTCATCGCAGAACATTACGAAGCTAGCCCCAGCCTTATATTTAGTTTGATCGTCAGTATATTTGCCGTTGGTGGCATGATCGGCTGTCCTTTGGCTAGTTGGATGATGGAAAAGTACGGCCGCAAACGATCTCTCCTATTAAATGCCGCCTTTGGTATAGTCGGTGCTGCATTAATGGCTTTCAGTAAAATAGGAGACTCAGTTGAGATGATCATTATTGGCAGGTTTCTAATTGGTATCAACTGTGGTTTTGCAACCACGGCTTCGCCGACTTATGTGTCGGAAGTGGCTCCTACAAATATGCGGGGAGCTTTTGGTACTGTTAATCAGTTGGCAGTAGCATTCGGATTAGTCGGTGGACAGATATTGGGAATTGATATGATTTTAGGTAGTGATGAAGGATGGCCATGGCTGCTGGGATTAGCGCTTGTGCCTTCAGCAGTTCAGTTCTTCATGATCCTTTTTGCGCCTGAGAGTCCCCGTTACTTGTTGCTCGTCGTCCGTGATGAGGAGCAGTCAAGAGCAGTATTGACTCGTATCCGAGGTACAACGGAAGTGGATGATGAGATCAATGATATGCATATGGAAGACCGCGCGGCAAAACAAGAGCAGAAGTTCACTATTAAAGATCTGTTTATGATTAAGTCATTGAGGCAGCCGCTGGTGATTGGCGTTGTGATGCATTTGTCCCAACAACTAGGAGGTATAAATGCAGTTTTATATTATTCTACGACGATTTTCGAGAATGCTGGTTTGACTCCGGAAAACGCTCGATTGGCTGCCATAGGTGTTGGCAGTGTGCTATTCATAATGGCTCTAGTTTCCATTCCATTGATGGATCGATTAGGAAGACGTACGCTACAATTAGGGGGTCTTGCCGGCATGGCAGTGTTCTCAGTACTCATGACTGTTGCCTTCTTCACTTACGAACGAAACGCAACAATGAGTATATTTGCTGTGATCTTTACCTTCCTGTACGTGGGATTTTTCGGTATCGGCCCAAGCTCAATTCCTTGGATGTTACTGTCCGAGCTGTTCGGTCAGGGTGCTAGGAGCGCGGCGGTCAGTGTTGGAGCCCTCGTTAATTGGCTCGCCAACTTCATAGTAGGCTTAACATTCATTCCAATGTCCGAAGCGTTAGGCGATTACGTGTTCCTACCTTATACTGTCCTTTTAATTCTATTCTTTACTTTCACCTATTTGAAACTGCCAGAAACAAAGAATAGAACAATCGAGGAAGTGACGGCTCTTTTTAAAAATTGACGGGTAGAGTAAGAAAAAATCCTTAGATGTAAGTATACCTATCTAGTTGCAGAACTACAATAAGTATAACCAACATATTGTGATAGAAACTGTATTTAATTCGATATATAAAATCATAGAATTGAGGGGTAAAATTGCCCTTTCTAACCCATTTCTATAAATAAACAAAAAAAGACTGAACATCTCACTTATAAAAAAAACTTGTATAAAATGAAGTCGATTGACTTTTCATACGTATAAAGTACTTATTATCCAATAAAATGTGTAACGTACTTTTATTTTAGAACATTATGGTAATTCTATTTACGAAGTTTAGGATTCATAAATTGGATTTTAATGTACGGTGAACGAAGTAATCAATAATTGTTTATTGTCTCTGAAGTGCAATATTTATGTCATTTAGTTTTTTTATAGCAATGAATATTTATATATACTTACGCAATTATTTTTCGGGTATCGGAACCAACAGATTATGTTTATATAGTTGAAAATGTTCGTAGAGCCTTATTTGGGTGTGGAAGATTTTATGAAAATCTTCAAATTTCTTTTTTTTTTAGTTATGATGGTTTCTGATCGATTCTTATAGTGCCTTAGCTTTATTTAATGAACTGTTGAAGCAGTTATAGGTACACTATTCACTTCACCATTGTGGTCTATTTTATCTTGAAGTTTATCTACACCAAATTCATAGTAAAACATCTAAGATACTTATGTGTCCAGTAAAAATATTATATTCTGTTGTTCATTTAACGTCGAACAATTTCGAGGTTGATTATATTCGTATTAGAAACATTAGTCCCTCCGAAGGTGTACCTTTGACAGATTATTTTTATATTAGCATATATTTAAAATGGTGTATAAATGTAATAATGTATGGCATAATAGTAAATTACAACTTTCAAAATATCAAAATTTTATTTTAGTCTATGCATCTATTTTGTGAGAGACGAACTAGAAACATTTTTTTAGGAATTTAGCACCGTCCTGTTGTACCTTAGTGCCAATTGTATGTTTAAAGTACGATTCTAACCCAATACTTATAAATAAAATCTTTACCTATACCAGAAAATTCGTTGGACATTTCAAAGAGTTAATTCATAGTCTAAATAAGTAAAATTTATAATAAAGAGAATATAAAGAGATTAAGTTAATTGAAGATTTGCATGGTGTACGATAATTTCTGACGGTAAAATCTTTCGAAGTAATCATACGAGGCAGATGTGAGAGGTAACACTTATTTTTAATGTAGCATTTTCTTTATGTACCTATAATGGGTAAACTTTTGCCATAAAAGAAGAGCTATATGTATAGCCCTAAAGGCCAAACTAACCCGCATGATAACAGCACAGATTAGGGTAAATTTTGCAGCTCACTTCTTCACTTGTCTTACCCTTTTTTGTTAAGGCAGAAACAAATGTACCTAACCGCACACCCCGGCAACGAACAGGTTAGTGTGGGCCCCTCACCAACTAAATAAACCCGCCTGTAACGGACCACTGGAACTGTGTTACATTACTTCAATGGTCCGCCGGCGGATTACCCTTTCGGGTACCTTCTACTAAGAGTACTAAGTAACACATCCGCACACGGAGCGTCGCACCTTCGCGGGAGGCCTTGCGGGTGGCGGACATACCCCGGTCCATCCACCCGCAGCCTCCGCTAGGGTGGTATCAGGCGCAGGTACTTGCGCCTGCGCAGCCCCAGTCGCTGGTGTTGGTTCGGGTCAGCGGAAGGATCGTTCTCCCTGGCCCTCTCCGCCGCTTCCTTCTGTGAGATGACCTCCTCGCAGAAGGCAGCGACCGCGGCTCACTTGTCTAGCCCTAGGCCATGTTTATTACACTGACGCTATCTTGCTCTTGTCGAGTTATTCTCGGGCGCATAATTTGGTCTAACTTCATAAAAAAATCACACAATTTATGCCACTGAATTGCCAATCACGTATCTTAGTGTTTTAAATATGTATACCTACTTTTAATTAGGATAGACCATTAGCTCAAACTTAGCAGTATTTGCAGTGATTTTATGTACCTATTTCTTGTTGTTTTTATATAAAAACTATTATAATGTTTTATTTTATCAATTCTATTTACATTTAGATTTTTTTGTAAGCAATATTGTTTGTGATACTATAAAATTCCAGCTAAAAATAATTAAGTAGCAGCTTTACGTGGCTGCTATATATTATGATATATATTAGTCAGTTTCAAGCACTTGTGTCAAATCCGGCAGACATGATTAACATTCCATAATTATAATTTATATGCATAATACATATTATTATGCAATGCCAGAAGAAATGAATTATTATGCATTATCAATCTATCAATGTAATAATAAATTAAAAGAGTACAGTCATTCTGGGTAACTTTGACAGATTACAGCGATATTTTTCACAGTATTTGAAATGTTTTAACATTTAAATGACAATATTATGCTTTGTTAGTGTTCTCAGAATGTGTTTTATCCATAAACAACAGTGAAATACTATAATATCCATTAATTATAGAGAAAAATCTATTTTTGTAGTATGTCAAAGTTACCACCCACAAAAGTGTAACTTTGACACACATTAAATCCGTCACATAAATGAGGTAATATTTGATTATTAAATTACTTTGGGTAACATTGGTTTATATTATTACCAAATTAGGGATGTGGCTGTGGCGATACAAACATAAATTTGTAGTAGTATCATATATATTTGTAATAAAGGTCCATCAATCAAAATTATTTAAATACAAGTATATATTTTTTTAATTCGCATAAAACCTCGTTTAAATCCTAAAAATAAACAAACCGTTAAGCATATTAAAATGAAGACAAACTAAAATAATTAAAACAAACAAAAAATATGTAAACACTTTGGTCTGAAGTATTTATTCGCCCTACTAGATACACAGTAAATTGTCATGTATATAGTAAGTGTATGGAGTGCCATACAATCACAAAATATCAAAAAAGTTATTCACTGTTCCATACACTCAAATTCGCGCGCTAATTTCGGTAAAAGTTTTGACATTAACTCTGTTTGTTAACTTCGGTTTTATTTTAAGGAGTGACTACGGAGCTTGTTTAAAAATTAAAATCTAAAGCAAGCATTAACAAAAAGTATTGATTTCATAGGGAAAAAAGATTAAAACATTCTCATAGTCACACTGTCAATGTTACACGAATAATAATAATAATATTTATTCAAAACCATGTGAGCATATACAGTTATACAATTTAAGTTACTTAACTAGGTACATTGGTTTTATAGACTACTAATTCAAAGTTACCCAGATTAATTCTCTTTATTATTATATAAAATACTTATTTGTAGTCCCAAATCTTAAGCACTAGTATTTATCTCTATAATCTATTTAACCTAATAATCGAAAAATGTCGACTTTGGTATATCCATTTAATAACACATACACAAATGACAAAACTACACCGTAAATTCATAAATAGAAAGTTAATATTTAAACGTCATGTTATTTATTATTATGATCTATGTTTATGATATCTCAGTAGAAACATTTTTAATAATAACCTTTGTAAATAAGACTTTTTACATTACAATAAAGAACAATACGCGAATCAGAATAGGTAAGATAAATGTCACTGCTTTAGTTATTACTTATAGAAAAAAAATAGAATGCACGTACATTTTTAATTTTTCTACAACACTTCAATTCAATTTTTGCATAATATAGGGAAGCGCATATTATATTTCGATATTAGAATTTGTAAATATGGTTTTTGTAAAATTGTGTTAAGTATGTTTAATTTTTGTTATTGTTAGATACTATTAATAGGTAGCAAATACACACTATTTATTGGTAGTACACAATATATATTGTACCGTACGAATTCAAAGTTATAAAACATATAAAAAATAATTGCGAATTTAATTCGTCTGTTATATTAAATTATTAATATATTTATGCATAGTTTTATTTTAAAATCTATATTATATTTCTATAAAATCATGAGATCTTTACCAACCATGTGGTAAATTTATAACTTTACTTTTTGGTTGGTTAATGAAAGGTTTGTCAATATTCCACCACGCTGCTCAATGTCTTGTTAAGTTTTCCAACTGCAAAGGCCCAGTTGAAACTGTCCGTGTTATTATCAGTAAGTGAATATTTCCTCATAGATTGAAATTCTAAAGACTACATTAAATACATTCGTATTTGCTTAATCATAATTTCTTAATAAATCTTAAGCATTTTGAAGAACTACAACTATATTACAGTATTGTAAAGTAGGTAGGTATGTACCTATATTTTATAGCCGCAAATTAATTTTATTATAAACAAGACATCATATCTTTACTTATTAAACTCGCGACAAGTACGAGGTAATCTCGCATGGAGAGGGTGCCGTACATGATAGCTTAGAGAAATTTTAAACAAAGAAATACTATAGACTACTATTTTCTGTATTTTTTCAGTATTTTAAGCTCAGCAGTTTCGCAGATTGAGAGAGAAAGAAGCTGGAGGTCGATTTTCGCTTACTTTCTTAAAAAAACTAGTACCTGGATGACCGAGCTTAGCTCGGTATTTTTTTTTTGGTAAGTCGTGAGTTTTTCTCACAAAAGAAAGATTTGAAAAAATAGGGAAAATGAAAAGAAAAACGAACTGGAGACATCTGGACTCGAACCGGGGTCTTCTGGTTTTGGGACCGCCCGATTTTCCACCTGAGCTATTATAACCTTGTAGATGATGCCGAAATTTACCTTCGTACTCCAATAATATTGTAGCAGTCATTTCCTGAAAACCCGGATAAAACGACGTTTTCTAAAAATTAAACCTAGCTAGATCGATTTATCGCCCCCGAAACCCCCTGCATACTAAATTTCATGACAATCGTTGGAGCCGTTTCCGAGATTCAGATTATATATATATATACAAGAATTGCTCGTTTAAAGATATTAGATATTACTAGTTATCTTAAAGTTATAATAGAGAGAAGAGCTACTCACAACACGCCCTTTGATTTGATGTATCATACGATATAGTTTGAAAAACTATTATTTAATTTTCTGATTTACAACACAAAAGCGGTTTAAAAATGATTAATCCAATATAGTAAGTTTAATTTGGCAATTAAAATTAATACTAATTGATGGCGTGATTTTTTAAATATTTTGGTCTGTATTTTTAGCACTTGACATGCTCAGCTACTTTAAAGTAGGTACAAATGATTTGTGAATGTGGAAAAAGGTAACTTTAGTGCCAGTGGGAATCAAACCTAGCTGAGCATGTCAAGTGCTAAAATACCTACAGATCAAAATGTTCAATCGGTCCAGTGGTTTCGGGACAAATTGCCTGTGGCAGACAGACATACACAATCAGTGATCTATCTGTCGAGTATGTTATGCAGATATACGAGTAGAGGTTGAACAATGATATGAGGTTTTACAATAAGTATTTTTAGCTTTATTCACTACGTGCTAAATATTATAATTGACTGTTGCGTTCCGTGGTCTCCAATCATGTTTACCATAAGTATCCACTTAGGTACGTATATGGCCTATTCATCATTATTTTTTTATCTAAATTTATCGGATAGTAAAATTATGCTGAATAAACTAGGCGTCGGTATTTTAAATCATTTAATTATTGTAAATCAAAGGTATCATTGTTATTCATTAATTATCGTTTAGATTTAGATAACTAAATAACCGATAATAGTGGCATATCGTAATTAGAGGATAATTATGTATTACAAAATATAATGAGTATTTTATTAAGATAGCAATGATGTCCTAGTAGTAAGATCAAGGTCTTTTTTTATTTTTTTGCTTATGTTAGCAGAGGAGCCACGACTCATCTGATGGTAAACGGTAACCGTCGCTCATGGACTCAACTATTCCGGGAGTATTGTCAAGCTGCTAGTCACCATTTCATTTTACAGATATTAAATGAAAGAATAAACGGCTATCTCCTGCTACAACCAACACACACCGATGTGCTTCATGGCCGGTCACACGGGAGATGGTGGTATCAAACCGCTCGGGCTCGATAACAAGTGAGTAGGTACTCCCACTTGGTACCCAACCCTACCACCAGTAATGCAATGGGTGACGATTGCGGTGACACTTGTATTCTTAGTCCGCACACAAATAAAGACTGTATATTTCTGATGAACACAAGACTACATCAAGTTTATTTCCCAGTCTGTCAATAACACCTGGCAATAGACACTGCTCGGATTTGGAAATGATGTGGATAACATTTATTTGTAAATTATTACTGCCTGTTTAAATATCTTGAGGAAACTTACATGCCTAAGGTGATCTCGTTTGCCGTGTGAATTAGAATTGCCCCACCCCTCTCTACCCACGGGAGTCGTAAGAGCTGACTGAGGGAATACCGGGGCAGTGGGCAGCAGCACTCTCGAGTATTAACAACATCCACTGCGATCGCCAACCCGCCTGCCAAGCGTGGCGATTACGGCATTATCCCCCATGACGGGACCGCTCGTGGCGTTCTCTTGGGGAGGCCTATGTCCAGAAGTGGATGTTGAAAGGCTGATGGATGGATGGAAGGTGATCTCGACGGTTTGTGAAGACTTCCAACCCGCACTGGGTCAGTGTGCAGGCTATGGCCTATATAATCCTAAAGCCCATTCTCTTTTAGAGGGGACCCGTGCCTAAATGTAATTAATAGAAAATTATCCTTATCGTCATTCGCATAAAAAAAATTGTACCTACGAACTAGTGTGTGTAGTGTAGATTCGATCAATCTAATTTTCAACCGACTACGAAAAAGAGGAGGTTCTCAATTCGGCTGAATGTTGATGCGATTATTCCGCCAATTATAAATAAGTTTTCAGTGATCGTTTTCTTGTTTGGTAGGTTCTACTTCAGAGGGGGTCTCATTAAAATTTTATCGAAACCGGACGAGCGGTTTTTAAAAAATCATCAAAAATCTAAAAAATTGTACAAGTCAATGATATTTTTAGGTTTACTTCGAATACTCTCTGGCTCATTGGAGCAGAGCGTTTACTTAGCGTACCCATATTATATATAGGGACGCCAACCTTTCTTCGCGGTCTTCGAAAGACTCGCTCTGCTCTATTTCTTTCTCTACTGCGCTTTAGGCGCTCATCTTTGTAATTTTCAGACTCCTGTGCTCGACGCTTTCTCATCCGAGATGCACCCCAAGGAAGGCCTCCATACGATTTCCGTGCTAGACACCTACTGATGTGTTTGAAGTCGGTGCCTAGTCATATACTTCAAACACATCAGTAGGTGCCTAGTCATATACTTCATACACATCAGTAGGTATCTAGCACGGAAATCGTATGTAAATGCCACTTATTTTTTAGTTTTTGTGTCATTCGAAGGCGATTTTTTTTATTTAAAAATAATTTATGTTGACCTACCCTCAAAAGTGTGGTCGCATACAAGGGGGATATCGCTTGATGTGAAAACAATCAAGTCATCGTATGTAGTAATTTAACAAGGGGTGGTCATCGCAGTGTATAATCTTTAAAGTAATATTTACCCCTTAGAAAAATTGTGATGGAAGTATGAGAATAGGTGGGCAGGAGGTCCAAAAAATCAGAATTTAGCGTGATGTAATTTATGAAAGGCTCTTAATAGGATATTGTCTGTAAGATATTATTATAACTAATTATCGCCACACAAAGCTGAGAACAACTGGAGTGCTTCATTTTGTTCCTCTTCTTCTACTTCTCCTTCTAGCCAGAATGTTTCCATCATGCCTTTGCCCTGTTCAACAAGAGAAAATTTATCTACATGAAAACCATAGTACATCTACTGGTTTGTAAGACTGGTGCATGTTCGTACCTTTACTTTGATGTTTCCTCTTGGACGTAGTCTGAATCTTCCAGCCGGGAGCTGGGCTGCAGCCAGGTCTGATATCTGAATACGGCCAGGCTGCAATTTTCCACGCATTACGTAATTTTAGATGAGGTTTAATACGTATAATTATGATTTTATCGGTGTTAGTTATCCAAGGATTAATTATAAAACGCCCTTTGTACCATTTTCATCAGCCTTAGTCATGGAAGCACGTTGCCAACTGAAAGGGAACATTCTACCACCACTCCTGGTCATAATAAAGCTTTACAAATGAATATTTTTTTTTAAGATTTTCGGCACTAGAGGTCTTTTACTGTTAATTATTTAACTGCATTACTTTTTTTTTCGGAAGGACAGTATTGTCCAAAAAAAAAAAAATATAGTAGGCACTTTGTTGTCTTGAATGAACAACGGATAGCACTGCTTCGCCTGTCACATTTTGCAATAAAAAGTCCTTGCGGTGCTTTAATATTTATTGATTTTGATAACAAATAGACCGGATTTACCGGACAAAGATCTCACAGTTTCACAGAAGATCGGAATTAACGGTAGGTATTCATACAGTCGTGTTATTTTGCACTGTGAATAAGAGCGCCGGAGGCACAAACCCTCTCGTCCTCTTTTGAACACCTATCGCTTTTACTGCAGTCGGCAACGCGCAAATGATGCCTCTGCTATTGCTAGTGTATAGGCTTTGGTCAACAATTACTTTTGGCAGGACGTCTCTATTTTTGTTGCGTATGGTGATAGATGAGTCACGGCCCACCTGATGGTCAATGGTAACCGTCGCTCATGGACTCAACTATACCAAGAGTATTGTCAAACCGCTGTTCTCCATTTCATTTCACAGATATGTAATGAAATAATAAACGGCTATCTCCTCCTACAACCAAAACACACTGATGTGCTTCACGGCCAGTCACACGGGAGATATGGTACTAACTCGCTCGGGCCTGATAGCAAGTGAGTACTCCCACCGGTGGTACCCAGCCCTACCGCCATCATACAGTCATGCAATGGGTGATAATTGCTTACTTTCCTTAATCGCCTCGTACGACACCCGTGGGAAAAAATGGGATGGTGGCACTTATGTCCTTAGTCCGTCATCACACGGAAAAAACGCTTGTTTGACAAGGGTAGTAGGTGTAGTATGAAAGACACATCCCATTTAGGTACACTCCATTTTTGCTAGACATGAACATCTTTCATGACCCCATTTTTATTGAGCTGTACTTTCTAGCTTACCTCAGAAGTGGTTTGCATCCGGCTCGCAGTATTGACGGTGTCACCGACGAGGCAGTACCGTGGTAAGCGCAGTCCCAACACTCCTGCCACCACCGGGCCCGTGTGAATACCTGTTATTTTCCTAATTACTTTGTGTATTGGTCCTTAAGAGAAAAGCGTCAACTATTGTGATGATGTTTTCTTTTAAAAATGTCACCCTGCGCTAGGGATCTGTATTGCGGGGGATTTTACCATTGAGTACAAACATACAATTGGCTTTTATTAGTACAATTGTTTTGTAGAATACAGAGGTCGATCTAAACCACTCTGCCATCTGTGTTGTCATTTTGATTTTAGGACGATATAATTTTTATAAATTGAATTTAAAAAAAAATACAAATTTAGGAGCTGTGGTTATTTACTGATAGTGAGGACAGGGAAAGATCACGGTGATTGGCCAACGGATTATTGCGACATCACGCATCGGTTTCTCAACCAATCACAGTGATCACGATACGATCGACATGTGAGATATGAGTGAGATTCTGCCTAACCCCCTAGGTATAGCTCGTGAGTGCTGGCGGCAGACGCGGCGCTGGCTATCTCACGAGCTAAACCATAACAAATTTTATGAGGAAACTTTCAAGCTTGAAAAATTTTTTCACCAGCTTGTTAATTCTGTCAATCCATACTGGGTCAGCATTGCGGGCACAGACGAGGCCCGTGCCTGACTGTGGGACAGTAATAGGTACTGAAGAACATTTCCGTGTGGTGACGGACTAAGAATACAAGTGTCACCAACCCATTCTTTCCCATGGGTGTCGTATGACGCGACTATGCGAAGTAAGCAATGATCACCCATTGCATTACTGGTGGTAGGGCTGGGTACCAAATGGGAGTCCATCCATCCATCCATCCATCAGCCTTTTAAAGTCCACTGCTGGACATAGGCCTCCCCAAGAATGGGGGATAGTGCCGTAATCGCCACGCTTGGCAAGCGGGTTGGCGATCGCAGTGGGTGGATGTGGGAGAATTCTAAAGCCGGCCCCACACGGCAAGTGGGAGTACTCACTTGCTATCGGGCCCGAGCGGGTTGGTACCACCATCTCCCGTGTAACCGGCCATGAAGCACATCGTTGCGTTTTGGTTGTAGCAGGAGATAGCTATTTATTTTTTTATTTCATATCTGTGAAATGAAATGGTGAGCAGCGGCTTGACAATACTCTCGGTATAGTTGAGTCCATGAGCGACGGTTACCATTTACCATCAGATAGGACGTGGCTCGTCTGCCACCACATGCAATAAAAAAAACATCCATCAGCCTTTCAACGTCCACTGCTGGACATAAGTATCCCCAAAAGAACGCCAAAACAAGCGGTCCAGCGCCGATCGCATCCAACGGCTCCCCGCGGCTTTGATCAGATCTTCGGTCCATCTGGTAGGGGGCCGTAAACAAATATCTACATAAAATAAATATTATGACAAAATTATATAATTCCTTTATATGGGACCTTTGACTCAACGCTAGGTTCGGAGTTGAGGGTATTTACCGATAGTGAGGACAGGTATAGCTCGTGAGATAGCCAGCGCGGCGCTGGCGGCAGACGCGGCGTGTGTGCGGCGCCGGTCCGGGGCTCCGGATACCAACATGTAGACTGTTCCTACTGTCTCTACCTGCAAATCAATGTAACTCAACGGAGTCGTCAACTATAAATTCTAGGGTTTTCGACTTTCAGTTAGAAATATTTGACTTGTACCTACATGTTTAGCTTTAGGAACATTTTATTCTAAGGAATGCCGGCTTGTGTAAATTGTGTCCGTTTATTTTATGTTTGTTAATACCTACTCACGACACTTCAATATTCTCCAACGCAGACTGTTGTCTGTAGATCTATAAGACAATAACAACCCAGATTGGTGAGAGAAGCTATTGAAATCACTTAATACAACAACTAACCGTGAAGATGGCTTTCAATTAGCGAGCATCTGGCGTCCAGTAAAAGTGGAAAAAGTGCTCAAAACTAAGGTCGATACCATGAGTGTTATGTGTTGTGATTGAGCTCGATACTATAGTGAGACCAGTGGTAGCGGTTACAGTGATAGTTTTGGGTAAGTATCATAAACGAGTGAGAAAGCAGGTAGACAGATCTGTTCATTGTTTTGTGGATCTGTCTTGCTGTAGGTAGAATAAAAACTATTCTACCCGCAAGTATTTCAGTTGCTCTGTGATCATGGCGCTTGCCATAGTGCCAAAATATCGGATACTCGTAAGTATATGGTAGAAATCCCGTCAACAAATCTTGTATGAGCAAAGTGTGACCCGTTTCAAATCCCTTTCTTTTTGTTCATCCATCCATCCATCAGCCTTTTAAAGTCCACTGCTGGACATAGGCCTCCCCAAGAATGGGTGATAGTGCCGTAATCGCTACGCTTGGCAGGCGGGTTGGCGATCGCAGTGGATGTTGTTAATACTCGAAGGAGTGCTGCTGCCCACTCCCCCGGTATTCTCTCAGTCGGCTCTTACGACTCCCATGGGTGGAAAGGGATGGAACAATTCTAAAGCCGGCCCCACACGGCATACATTTTTTTTTGTTAAGGCGGGGAAAATGTTCCTAACCACACACCCCATCGTTCGGGGCAACGAACAGGGTGATGTGGGGCCCTCACGCAATAAAGAAGCCCGCCGTGTGCTGTCTCCGCCTTTATTGGTGGGCCACCGGAACCATATTACATTCCTTCAGAGGTCAACAGTTTCAAATCCTATAATCTAATAAAATTATCCAACATTTACCAGAACCATTTAACAGATACCTTGTAAACTCGATGTGTATCTAGAAGTCTGTCGATCCTAGAGTACACGTCGTTCATGTAAGCAACAGTTTGCATTACATCAGCTCTTGTGTCCGCCTGCGCGAGCTGCACACCGCAGAATATTATTGTGACGCTCTCGAACGCCTGTAAACAGAGGACAGGTTGGTACCTACTTGCGCATAAATATGAAATATTAAGATCTCATAGACGTTTCCTTGATAAAATATAGTAGGTACTATATTGATGTGATCCATATGACATGTGTGTGTGTGTTCTTTATAGCTAAGAGCATCTAGACTATAAAAAAAATTGTAAATGAAAATCCCTGATTGATTTCTTATGAGTAATTGGTTTAGTAACCACTGACTATCACTGTAATCTATAGTTTATCACGCAGGCGTGTTCAACTACCCTTTTTCTTATTAAGGCGGTAAAAAATATTCCTAATTGCACACCCCATCGTTCGAGGCAACGAACAGGGTAGTGTGGGGCCCGCACCCACTAAATAAACCCGCCGTGTGCCGTCCCTCCACTTGTACCTACTGGCGGACCACTGGAACTGGTAGACATTACTTCATTAGTCCGCCGGCGGCTTCCCTTTCTGGTATCCTACAGCGACGCTACCGGGTACTGGAGCCTCGCACCTTCGTATTCAACGTATAGGGTATACATTACGTTTTTAAATATTTCTCAAGCCCTTAAAGATATTAGGATTCCATACGATGTTTTCAATTCTCACAGCAGTAATCGTTTGTGATAAAATACGGATTTGTGCTTAGTCTTTACTTTTGGGCTGTCAATATCTACATCATTTATGACATAGGCACTTAGATAAAGTACCTAGGCTATATGTGTAGATTTTAACCTGTCAATAAACCGCTCATCCTGCACAAGACAAGGCCCAGATATTAAAACAAGCCACGAGCAAAGAAGAGCCACAGAACTCTGGAACGGCTTTTAAAGTGTTCACCAGTAAGAATATCCATGTTCGATATTAAATTAGAATGGAGACTGCATTTGACGTTAATTTAACGAGCTAATACGATGTTTTTTCAACCCAAATCTTAAGAATATTTATGTAAATAAGTTTACCTGACATGCAGCCATAGGGTCTTTGCCGGCTCTCAAATGGTCTGCAATAGCTTTTGGTATCATCGAATATAAGAGCTGGTCTCCTCTTTTTTTCCATTGATCCCGCAAACGACATGACTTTTCTAAAGAAAGACTTCTGCTTTCTGCCTTCTCAAACAACAGTTCCAGTCGGGAAAGATGCTGCCAGCCTTGTAGAAGCATCTCTTTCGAGAGACCATGACCGTTCATGTCAGCAAGATAGAGACCAGCCTGACGTAGTTCATCTAGATCGTTGAAACTGGAATAACGTAAACTATTGGCAAAATAGATACCTACGGTTTTCTACTATCCCGACATTTCGGATACTTTAAAGCGTCACTGGTGGACTAACATAATAGACGTCTAATGGTCAATAAGGTCAATAAACGTTAAAATAAAAAAAAAAACATGCGGAGCAGTCTTTGGGCACTGCCGATATAAGTGAAAACTAAGTAACTTGTGAATTGGAATTGTATCGTCGAGCTATTAGGCTATCAGATTATTATTTTTTAATTATTTTTGGATTGTTAAGAAGTGTGTGGCCAAAATTGGTCATAATTAGCTCGAAGATACAATTCAAAAGTTACTTAGTTTTCACTTCTATCGGAGCGTTCGGTGACGACGACGCGAGTTTCATGATATTTGTTCACCCAAAAAGTGCTCAACGCGCTTAAAGAAGATTTCACTTCAAAAATATATATAATAATTTTACAATAAGGGTTCGTCGATTAATCAAGTGAGGCTTGAAAGAGGGGAGGGGGTTCGACAAAAGTCAGGAAATGTCACAAGGTTGTAGTGAGATGTCACGTGTACCTATATATTTTGTCGTTGAACGCGCGATTTCTAACCAACTGAAAAGTGGCGTGTGAGCTTGAATTAGATTATACGAGTACATATATTATATACCTACCTGTATTTATATCCTGAAATTTTCATATTCTGTACTAAAAAAATACACGTGATTTTGGGTAGGAGCGGGTGGTGGTTAGACTTAAATCTCGCCACGTATCACCAGGTGGAGGAAGGTGTTAAAGTTTTTTAGCTGGGAAGAAATGTATCCCTCCGCTCACCCTGGGGTAATGGGGGGCGTTCACCCACTAAATACACCCTCCGTGTGCCGTTTTTCCACCTGTATTAGACCACTGGAACTGTGTGACATTATTCAGTGGTCCGCCGGTCCTAGTTTATTATTAGTTAGGTATATACTGTGAGTACATACATAGGACTGCACAAAAATATAAGTGCATCTATCTCTTCCAGAAGATAAATGGGTCCACGTAGCAATATGGAGCGCGCTCCTTGAGAGCCACGCCGCGCTTCAGCACCACTGCGAGCTCTGTACCTCAGGAGCTCCAAATCGAAGATCATCGTCTGCATGCACACCACCTGAAAAACGCAAATATACTTATTTTTTTTATTTTATATTTTTTATTGCACGAGGTGGCAGATGAGCCACGGCCCACTTGAAGGTAAGTGGTAACCGTCGCTCATGGACTCGACTATACCGGGGGTATTGTCAAGCCGCTACTCACCATTTTATTTTACAGACAAGCCTTCGCCGCAGCCAAAAGCTAGTTTTTTGGTTATATCTCAGGTTCCCGATATAGTAGCGAGATAAAATGTAAACCAGTTTATAAGTATAATAAAGGTCTTTCAAATAAAAAAAGTTGCATCAAAATCCGTCCAGTAGTTTTTTTTAAATAAATTCTGAAAAATATCTAGTTTAAATAATTTTCTAGATTTTCGATTATATCTCAGGTTCCCGATATAGTAGCGGTATAAAATGTACACCAGTTTTTAAGCCTAATCAAGGCCTTTTAAATAAAAAAAGTTGCATCAAAATCCGTTCAGTAGTTTTTGCGTGATACGCGAACAAACAAACAGATAGATAGATAAACAGACGTGTCTAAACCCAAAAAATTGTTTAGGGTTTTACACGCCTATATAACCTATTACTGCCATTTTTTCTCAAGTACAGACACAGCTCTGTTACAGCTTTATAATAGTACTAGCTTTTCGCCGCAGCCAAAAGCTATTTTTTGGTTATATCTCAGGTTCCCGATATAGTAGCGGGACAAAATATATACTAGTTTTAAGTCTAAACGAGATCTATCAAATAAAAAAAGTTGCATCAAAATCTGTTCAGTGGTTTTTGCGTGATGCGTGTACAAACAAACAGACAAACAGACAAAAATCTAAAAAAATGTTTTGTCATTTTTTCTCTTATATCTTAAAATAGCCTTTGCTTGCGTCTCCGCCGCAACCAAAAGCTAGTTTTTAGGTTGTATCTCAGGTTCCCGATATATTAGCGGGATAAAATGTATGCCAGCTTTTAAGTTTAATCGAGATCTATCAAATAAAAAAAGTTTCCGTTCAGTAGTTTTTGCGTGATGCGCGAACAAACAAACAGACAAATAGACAAAAATTCTAAAAAACATCGTTTTGTATTTAGACACGTTTATATAGCCTATTACAGTATTTTTTTCTCAAATATCTTAAATGTACAGACACAGCTATGTTACAGCTTTATAATAGTATATAGATGAAATTAAAGAATTAACGGCTATCTCCTGCTACAACCAAAACACACCGATGTGCTTCATGGCCGGTCACACGGGAGATGGTGGTACCAACTCGCCTGGGCCAGATACCAAGTGAGCACTCCCACTTGGTACCCAGCCCTACCATCAATAATGCAAAGGGTGATAATTGCTTACTTCCCTTAGTCACCTCGTACGACACCGTTGGAAAAGAATGAAGTAGTGACACTTGTAATCTTAGTCCGTCACCACACGGACAGAATGTATAGGGTCATTCTATCCAGGAATAGAACGCTTGTAAAAGTAACTAAGAAGATTACTGAAAAAGTCTGATGGACGGATTATTTGTAGGTGCTCTTTTACCCATTTAGTACACCGCGGATTGTATTTAGCTGTTGGTAGTTATTTATACGGAGGTCTTTGTTTTTTATTTCAGAGGCAGGTCCAACAAGATCTTGTGTTACCATTACTTTTTTTTTATTAAGGCGGGAAAAAATATTCCTAACCGCACACCCCATCATTAGTGGCAACGATCAGGATAGTGTGGGGAACTAAACCGTCCGTGTGCTGTCGCCTGTTTTGGCGGTCCACAGGAACTGGAAGACATTACTTCATTGGTGTACCATGTTACCTTAGGTTCCCGATATAGTAGCGAGATGTAGTAGTAGTAGTAGTATACCAGTTTTTAAGTCTAATCTGCGACGTACACAGCGATGGATTTACACTAGGGGCAGTCGGGGCACCACCGAAGGAATGTAACATGGTTCCAGTGGCCCGCCAATAAAGGCAGAGAGACGGCACACGGTAGGTTTCTTTAGTGGTTGCAGGCCCCACACTACCCTGGTCGTTGCCCCGAACGATAGGGTGCGGTTAGGAACATTTTTTACCGCCTAAACAAAAAAAAAAGGGGGGGCAGTCGGGGCAAGTGCCCACGGCGGCAATTTTTTTAGGGCGGTTTTTTAGTCTTATCGAGATTGCTCAATATAATTAATGAATTCTATTAATTAATAATTTTCTGTTTAATTGATAATTCAAGAAATTTAAATAATCAAAATGATTTAATCAATTTATTTCCATGGAGATTTAAAATAATAATTAATTTTTCAATTTTTTTGAATTGAAGAAATTTAATTACTTAGTATTTTTTTAAATAAAAAAAAACGGAATTATTTTTTTCATTTTTCAAAACTATCAATCAATGAATTTAAAAAATATGTTGATGAAAAATAAACGTCCACTGCTGGACATAGGCCTCCCCGAGAGAACGCCACAACGAGCGGTCCTGTGCTCATATGGGTGATAATGCCGTAATCGCCACGCTTGGCAGGCGGGTTGGCGATCGCAGTGGATGTTGTTAATACTCGAGGGAGTGCTGCTGCCCACTCCCCCGGTATTCCCTCAGTTGGCTCTTACGACGCCCATTGGTGAAGAGGGGTGGGACAATTCCAAAGCCAGTCCCACACGGCTAATATAGCCCCGTAGACTATATAGGCCTGTCAACAAAACGATTTTTGTTAGATATTTTGTCTGTCTGTTTATCTGTTTGTTTGTTCGCACATCACGCAAAAACTACAGAATGGATTTTGAACCATTTTTGTTATTTGATAGCTCTTGACTAGACTTAAAAACTGGTATACATTTTATCCCGCTACTATATTGGGAACCTGAGATATAACCCAAAAACTAGCTTTTGGCTGCGGCGAAGCCGCGGGCAAAGGCTAGTATTTAATATGAGTACTGAAAATGTTACTATAGTTACCTTATCCCAAGTAAACGCTACTTTCGGTTTTCTGAGACGCATTATCTCTGAGATAGGAGACTTTTCGATACGGTTGTATGGTCCTCCCCAAGCAGCCGTTAACTGTTAAAATATATCACAAAGTCATTGTAAATAATAATTTGATCAGAGTGTGCTATAATTTACATACATTGTAAACATGTTACATAGATAGTGATGATGTCTGACTAACCATAACATAAATTATGGATAAAAAACTAAAACCTATAGAGCTCTTAATTTTACTGATCGTCACTTTCGTTTAAAACCGTCTGAAAAAAGATCAGCGGGGTGAGGCAGAATCTCACGTTGCCTTCGAGCCACAAACGTCTTGATTGTGATTGACTGAGAAGCCGACCGGTGACGTCATGCCGAACCGTGATGACAAAATTCAATATTTTGAACGAACTTGAAAGTCGAAGGTACACGTGACTTTTCACAGTGCCGACGTTTTTCATACAAAAAGCTAGACTCAATTTCGAAAGCGTACAAAGTGAGTAGTTACCAATGGTCACTTCTTACTAGTGATGCGCTCCTCACTTATGAGTTCCCTCATTTGAGGTACTCGCGAGAGCAATTGAAAGAGTTACTCATATTTCAACAATGAACCACCTCATTCGCTCTTCGTTCCTCGTACTTGCGAGTTGCGAGATTGTGGCCGACCAGTTGCAACATGGAACAACTCAAGCGCGAGGCGAGTGATGTGATGAGGAATGAGGATGATAAATTAAGGATACGGATAAGGCGACGAACGACTTGACACGTTTATAACATAAATGAGTGAGGGCAGCGTCACGATTAGGTATATAAATCGATTTTAAACGAATTTAAAAGTAATAACTATTATGTAAGTACATACACAAATAGATAATAAGCAAAAGGCCACCACTTCACACATTAATACTTGAAATAACACAAGTTTAGGAAAATCATGCAGAGCGACGACGATCTTCTTCGTGTTCCCGCCAAAACCCGAATATATTTGACTGAAAAAAAAAATGCCAACGTGTTTATTACCCGCGGAACGTCAAAATCAAATGATATTTGTGCGTTCGAGGACCTTCCGTGACTGCCCGTTGACATTAACAGTGGGTTTCTGCCTCGCAAAAAACGCTAGCGGTTCGACTTGAGACGTTGGTAACGAGCCACTCGTTGACGTTTTACAAAGTGAGATTCTGCCTCACCCCGCTGAGTTACTTTCAAGTCGCAGCTTAAGACATTTTTCTTCAAAAAGAAATTAAAAAAACAAACTTCTTAATTTATTGTATTGTAATCGGTCCATGATAAGTGCGACGTTTTGAAGCGGGTGAAAATCACGTTCGAAGATTCCCTTACATAGTATATCGACACGAGCGAAGCTAATAAAAGCGTGTTAACAATATTATGAAATAAAAAGCTTACCCTTTCACCAGCCATGAGAATTTTCATTTTCCTGTCCAGTAATACTCCAAAAGGGAAGAGTTGTAGTAAGAGTGAGGCAGGCACCGCAGGCAACGGACAGGGCAGACTCTTACGGAGCATTAGCGATTGAACCTGTGTACCATGCCGTATATACAATTATGATAGTGTTGAAATACATCACAGTTAAACCAAAAAGTATGTTGGTTCAACATGAATTTACATAGTTTTAACATGCGGTAGCTTAGACGTGAAAGAGCCTTATTTTTCCCAGTATGAATGGGCCGCGTCCAAAGGGGAAATAGCAGATCAGGATGAAACAACGGAGGGACTCCAATTGTCGGCCCAAACCAGCTCTCTATTGTTTCTTTATTAACCAATCAATAGCATCACGCCTATATTCCCCGAAGGGGTAGGCGGAGGTGTATTACATACCCACGATTCGCCAGCAATGTTCAAGTCCCACGTAATAGGGGGCAAGCCTATTGCCGTCTACCGGGCACGTTTTCAATCTCCGGGCTGCTGCTAAGAATTTTTCTTTTTATGAAAAAGCCCAATAGCACTGCCCAACCCCTGAATCGATCCCGAGACCTCATAATTAGCAGTCGCTTACACCACCGCTGCACCACAGAGGCAGTTTAGAGGCACCTTTTTATCTTCTCCTTAATATCCTTCATCGCCACCTCCAGTCCCTTCTCTTGGAGAAGGCAATGTGTGAATGATGCAATCGATCTTGCTAGTGTCCAGCAAACTAAATCACCAATGAGATCAGTGATTTATAAATCTTTTTCTACGAAAGATTTAAATCACTCTTTTAAATCTTTAACTCTTTTAAATCTTTGGTTACGAATGACGTTATTCATTCACATGTATGATCATAAGTGATGCAAATATCTATTGATTCATGTAGTTATTCTCTCATTCCCTCAAGTTGCAATCGGTTTTGAGCTTTTTACATTAACGACAGAGATTCTAAGTTTCTGTGTACCTATCGTCATTGTATATCAAAAGAGTGCGTTTGAGCGTGCCTACAACTTATATTATCTCATTTCAATTCACAATATCCTTTATCTATTGTCTCATTCTACATCTACGTTTGTGTTTTGTTAGTTTCCATCATTCCATTCCATCTGACTAAAATCAATCCTTACGTAGTGAGTTGAAGATGTATAAAGGTGTCGAAACCAAAGATCTCTTTTACGCATTTTGAAAGATTATACATCTTTTGTATCAATCACTCCTGAGTTACACATCTCTACTAGCGTCTCTAGGCTATGGTAACCGCTTACCAACAGGTAGGCTATGCGCTGGTTTGCCACCCACGTAGTAGGTATAAAAAAATCTGATCAGAATCTGCATGACAACAGACTTTGTTATTAAGGAACTAAGTATTGTCCTTAAAAACCTTATTTATATTTACGTATATTGGACACATAACGTTGATTACATTTATGTACAGCGAATACATCTTTTATTCAAATTCGTACCTTCATTCCGCAAAGTAAACTGCTCTCCGACATGTAGGTACGATATTTGCCTACATAGTTTAATAACACTATTTACTTATGTTGTAGATACTGTTAGCGTTTAATAAACAAAGAGAATAAAATTTGCTTGAACAACGTCGAAGTTTTCTTATGTATTAAAAAGTTTTGTGAGAATTATTTTTCCACTATTATCTTTATTTTTTTTAATTTATAAGGCTCTAGTACTTTTTCTTCTCAGACTAACTGGACGGAGCCACGGCGTGGCCGCACTTGAAACAGCAATTTTTTTCTTTAAATGTTGCCAGGTTTAGAAATACTTAACCATATTTGGGCAAAATAAACGATAGTTAGAATGAGGTCTGTAACTTGATAGTAAATAAGAAACTCTTCGTAACAAATATTTAATTGAAAATCACAGCGTTTATCAAAATAGTTATTTGAAAGTAAATCTACCACCCCTTCTATTCATACAACCATCAGTCTTTTAACGTCCACTGCTGGACATTGGCCTCCCCAAGAGAGCTCCAGAACTAGCGGGCTAGTGCTGACTGCATCCAACGGCTCCCTGCAGCTTTGACCATATATTTGGTCCATCTGGTGGGAGGCCATATTACGCTGCGCTGTCCGATACGTGGTCGCAACTCGAAAACCTTTTTCCCCAACGGTTGTCAGCTCGTCGAGCGATATGGCCTGCCCATTGTCACTTCAGCATGCAAACCTGGCAGGCTATGTCGGATATTCACGTTCTACGGGTCTCCGTGATAAGAATTCGATCACGTAGGGAAATACCAAGCCTTTGAGCCTTGATGCAAGGTAAGTATTGCTGCTCCATAAATTGCCGTTCTGTTCGATATCTCATCTGGTAAATAATAATAAGTTATATTTAATAAAATAATAGTAAACAAGAATATAACTAAATTATCTTTTCTTTCTTTTCTGGGTCAAATAAGCCTTCCAGCGCTGATTTAACTAATTGAATAAGAACTTAGAGCAAATCAGTTTCTCTGAATTCTAGATTATGACTACAGCGGTAGTCATAATCTAGAATTGAGATTTACTTACAAAGATGAAATTACAACTGCCTCTGTGGTGCAGTGGTAGTGTAAGCGACTGCTGATCATGAGGTCTCGGGTTCGATCCCCGGGTCGGGCAGTGTTATTGAGATTTTTCAAAACAAAAAAAAAATTAAAGACAAAGTGATAAATGTGAAATCGAAAATAACAGTCACGAGCAGGATTTGAACCTGCATCTCCTGGATACCGTCCAGATGCTTTGCCAATTCAGCCATCGTGACAATTGCTCCTGACTGCTAATTTCGATAACACATTCATACTTAACGTCTTTGGGTGACGCCTGCACCATCTGTCGGAAGTATTTTCTTACATTATACCGCCCAGGTAAACTTAATTTTATAATTAAGATTTTACCTAATAATGACGCAAACCCTATAAATATTTAGATATTTTTATATATATTTTTAGAATTATATATTTATCTATTTAAAATAATCCTGCGCCATTTATTGGAGGTTCAAATCCTGCTCGTGACTGTCATTTTCGATTTTACATTTTTCACTTTGTCTTTAATGTATAGTGCTAAGCATGTCAAATGCTAAAAATTTATCTAAATACAAAAAAAATCTCAGTAGCAGCCCGGAGTTTGTAAATGTGCCCGGTAGACGTCAATAGGCTCGCCCCCTATTACGTGGCACTTATACATAGCTGGCGATCGTGGGTGTGTAATACACCTCTGCCTACCCCTTCGAGGAATACAGGCGTGATGCTATGTTTTTTGAAGTTACAAAGACTTTAAAAGCTGTAAAACAAAATGTCGTGGAACATATTTTGGGTATTTCGTGGGTTGCCTCGTTTTCCCGTAGCATACACCCATTTCGATCTCCAATCTGGATTAGAGGGAAACCTAAAATAGTAAATATTTATCATCATCTCATAAATTACATATAAACTTTAGTAAAGTGAAAACTGGGCAAATTAAATTCGCAATAAGGCAACATCAAAACAATTCTCAGTAATAGAAAGTTAGCTAGAAAACGTGTTTTGCGAGTGTATCTTAATAGCAATTATTAATTTCGAGTAAAAACGCCCATTTTATATCACTTTATACCATTCAATCATTAATTTTTTTCATTTTCGACTACATCTGAATGAAATGTTATACCTGTATTTTTTCGCTCGCTGTAGCTTTTGTAGCATAGTACACTATTTTACAAGCACTATTATCACGTAGTCTTTTTCTCAAAACACTCATTAACACAAATTAACATTAAATTTTAATTAGAACCCGAATTTTTTATACAAATTTTCGATTATGTCAGTTGAATCGTGACAGACAAAGCATTTTGACATTGTGACATTACCAAAAACTGGCCACGGCGACAAAGACAAAAATCTATGACTTTGTTTTTTTTTGCACCAGTAAATTGTATCTTACGTTCTCGCTCATACATGTCAAAGAATTTTCTTCGCTCTGTCTAGGACGTATTTAGTCTGAGTTTTTCTTATTACTGAAACGCTGACCAAACCTGACATTGACATTATAGTATGTGTTCTAATTTTGAAACTTAAAAAAAAACATTAGGCCTTTTTATAAATAATGGCTACCTACTAGGTTGAGTTGAGGCCGGAAGAAAAGAATTGAATTAGGTTGAGTTGAGTATCTGCCAATGACTTATTTAGGGTATATTTCTACTTCACAGACTTCCATCCATCCATCCATCAGTCTTTCGACGTCCACTGCTGGACATAGGCCTCCCCAAATTGGTAGTGCCGTAATCACCACGCTTGGCAGGCGGGTTGGCGATCGCAGTGGATGTTGTTAATACTCGAGGGAGTGCTGCTGCCCACTTCCCCCGGTATTCCCTCAGTTGGCTCTTACGACTCCCATGGGTGGAGAGGGGTGGGACAATTCTACTCGTAAAGCCAGTCCCACACGGCCGACACAAAAATACTTTTGAAAATCCAAAACTGCACGCCTCATAATCTTCATTTTTTACAATATAATTGATTATTTGATAAGTAACTAATAATGTATTGGTCTTACTAAGTAGTTTTCAATAAATCACATAGATAGCGCTAATTTAAAAAAGTACTAATGTGGGTTTCATGTCGTATACGCCATCTAGCGCTAATTTTAAGAAGTACTTCTATATTGGTATATAGAAATAGTTCTCATGAAAGGTATAGCGCTGGTTCTAGTGTCGCGTCGAGCGTAAATATTCAGTATTTCTTTTTATTTAATAACAATTAAACCACGTCGAATCAGACCGTGAAAAGTAATAGGGCTCTATTCGTAGTAATACTCAAGTTAAAATTAAAAAAAAAGACTGGATTAGTAAACTATTTCGGTTGTTATCGTGTTTGTGTTGAACATTACCTACAACAAACGGACGTCCAAGACAATATGATAAATAGAGACATTTTAAGTTTGAAAAATCAGTTGTTCTGTGTAAAACGAGAATAGTACCCACCTTAACGCTTCGCTTATGAGGCGTGCAATAGTTATATAACTACGAGTAGTAAAATACCATTACTTTCACATTATACTTGAAATAACACAAGTTTTACAAAATAATGTAAAGCAATGACATGATTTGTTAATGTTCCCGCCAAAAATTATGATTTGCTTTATAATAAGCGCCATTTTAGGACAAAATTGTGTTGTGTATAAGAGTTTTGCTTCTCTCGCAGCTATTTTATCCGCTTAGTGTTAATTGTTTAAATGGCTCTCACCCTCCCCAGAAAATACAATGGTGTGGTCATTTGACAATTCATCCATCGGCCGTTAAACACGTAATTTAAAAAAAAAATCTGTTTAGTTGTTATGCTCTTATAAAATACGACAAAATATTACTCTTATATTTATTACATGTGGTAATTATGATAATTGCATCGTTGTGGTCTCACTCAATGTCACCTGCACCAAATCAGTCATGTTGACGGCCTATTGTTGCTATTCATTTCCTCATTGTGTTACACCCTTAAGTTTTACGATCGTACCGTCATTATTATTGTTGACAACACTCATTATTCTTTTGTATAAGGACCACAGAGATCTACTACCTAATAAAACTGAGTAAACATTATAATAAAATATCTTATTATTATTTCAACCCTTTTTTTGCTATTGACACAAGTCTCCTCTCATTGTGAGAGGGAATAGACCAAAGTCCACTACGCTGGTCCAGTGCGGGTTGGCAGACATCACATGCCATTGAAAAAATCTCTCAGGCATGGAAGTTTCCTGACGATGTTTTCGTTCACCGGGCAGAGATAAATTTTAAACAAATACTTCATTTCGAAAAGTCAAAGGTGTGTGCCGTACGAGGTCTGGACTGGGGATCGAAATCGATACCAATGTCTTCGCAGTCCTTGGTTTTACCCAGAGATTTTACCACTGTATACCTATCGTATACCCTGTTCAAAAAAAGTATTGATTATATCACAACGCCTAATATGTTTTTTTTTTTAAATATATCGATAGAGGAGTCAAAGGCGTGATTAACTAGTTACACTTATTATCAGGTACATATCACTGCTTGTAAACTATCTAGTCACTGCTTGTAAAGAAAAAGCCATTGGAACGATCATAACGACAGTAGATAAGTGAAGCATTAACCATATGTAGACCAGCTGGAACAGCGTTTTATTTTTAACAGACACTTAAACTTTATTAATATGAATTTATAAAACTTATATTTTACACATGCAAAATAGTACACATGATTCTCTTATTTCAGAGGCTTTGAAGTATAAAGTTAAAAATATCTAGAAAACCTTTAACTATAAGATTTGTATCGTCATGCATATAAATAAATTTGGTCCCAAGACAGAATTGGGGTCAATGCTTCATAACCAATGCTATTCCATTATATTATTTTATAACACATATCTTTTAACTCCTCTATCATCATTATTGCTTTCAATTAGGTAGTTTCTAAGTAATTTAGCTAAGCCTAATTGTGAAATGTCTAGTTTTTTTATGAAATAAAACGAAATACCGTTAGCATCGCTAAATAAGGTGAGCTTTGTAGGCTCGAATGAGCGTCTGAAAAATAGGGCTGTTTCGTCTTTTCGTATGATCATAAATTGTAAAAATTAAGCTTATCTGGTCGGAATAACGTAATGCAAATAAGTCCGACAGCTCCGGCACACAAACGAGTTCAGACCCCGGTAGTGGCTACCATTTTCTAATTCACATATTGCAACTTCCATATCTGACATCTAAATTGTCTTCAAATATTGCCCTTTAATTAAGCGAGTGGCTTAGTAACGAGTAGGCTAAATCAATTGATGATCATGGTCAGCTGTACACACTGAGCCGAAAGGCCAAAGGCATACTATTTACTACAGGTGCTTATAGCTATGAAAGCACTCAAATAATTTATTATCTATGCGTATAAGCTAATAAATAATAATAATTTTTATGCGCCTTTAACACATCGCCAATTTCACGTAATTACTTACCTAGTATAGAGAATTACACTGTTTATTTTAGAACTTTACAAAGGTTAAAGTGCATTTATTTCTTTATTACGCTTACACGCTGTAATTATTCAAGTGATCATTATACAATTTCGCATTGTGTACCTACTACATATTATAGTTGACCCCGGCAGAGATTGTCCTGAGTCCAACATTGGCTTGCCTGCTTTTAGAAGTCCCAGGATTTTATCAATATTTAATTTTCGATTAGGGTGATCATAGTCCGGAGCGTGCTCGTCGCGATCCCTGCCAGACTGTAATCCACAGGCTGCAATCCGGCTCGAATGCGTACCGCAGTGCGGGTTAGGGCGTGTCCCAGAGGCGACGCGTACCGACCCGCCCCCGTCGGTACGAACAACGGCAGATGCGGCGATGGGGGCCGCTACCCATCACGCCTTGCCCAGTTTGGCGAGTCGAGGGGAGCAGAGTGTCGAGTAGGCACGTGGAATGTAAGGGGTGGTGTGGAAGGTAAGTTACACGAGCTGGTAACCGTCATGTCGGACAGACAGCTTGATGTGCTCTGTGTAACAGAGACCAAGCGAAAGGGTAGCGACGCCTGTGATCTTCCTGGTGGTGGGTTAGCTCTGTGGTCTGGTGTACCGCAGAGCGATTGGGCCAGCATGGGAGTGGGGGTGTTGCTGTCCGCTCGCTTGGCCTCAGGTGTGAAAGACTACAGAATGTTTGATCCCAGACTTCTATGGGTCCAAATAAAACTAGGTGTCACCAGGGTCTTCATGGTCGCAGCTTATGCTCCCGTAGGCTCTTCGGTGGCATCGGATCTAGAGAAGTTCTGGGATAATGTTAGGGAAGTTCTGGATTTAGCAGAAGCTAGTGAACGCGTCATCGTATGCGGAGACTTGAATGGATGGGTTGGGACCAAGCGTCCAGACTTCGAGGACGTGCTTGGTTCATTTGGTGATAAGAGAGTGAATGATGCAGGTAGGCTCATTGCGGATGTATGTATGGAGAGAAACCTTATTGTGTCAAACACATTTTTTCAACATAAGGACTTCCATATGTATACATGGAGAAGGAATGAACGGAGAAGTATGATAGATTTAATTCTGGTAGACAGTCGCCTCCGAAGTACAATTCTGGATACAAGAGCCTACAGGGGTCCCACTGTCGACATGGACCACTATCTCGTTATTGCGAGATTTAGTGATCTGTTCAGAAAGTGGAGACACTGGCGAGAGCGTGTCTACTTCGGAGGGCTTGAAAGAATAAAGATTGAAAAGTTGCAAGAAGAGAGTGTAAGAGCAAAGTATGTAGAGGGTGTCCGTGAATGGCTGACTATGGTAAGTCAGCCGGGATCTGACATAGGAGAATGCTGGAGATTATTGAAAGATAGTATGGTAAATACAGCGAAAGAAGTATGTGGATGCTCAAAGAAGCATAGGAAATTGAAACGTGATGCATGGTGGGATACGGAAGTAGCAGCTTCCGTAGACCAAAAGAAGAAAGCGTGGCTGGACTATTTATCTTCTTTGAACCTGAGTGCAAGTATGAAAGAACAGAAGAAAGAAATATACCGGCAACTTAAGAATGACACCAAAGCCTTAGTGAAAGAGAAGCGTGATAGAGCAAATATGATTGTAGAAGTAAGGCTGACTAAAAACTTCGAGAGCAACACCAAACTTTTCTGGAGGGAGGTGAAGAAATCTCGGAGTGGTTGGTCAGCTTTCAGAATGAATAAAATAAGGTCTAAAGGTGGAGACATTCTTACGCAAACACAAGACGTGTTAAGCCGATGGAGTGAATATTTTGGAGATATGTATGCGGATGTTCAGGGTGATACTGGTGCCACATGTGGTCTAACAGATCAGCATTCAGTCCTCTGATGACATTAGTATGGATGAAGTTGAATGGGCGATTAGAAGTTTGAAAAATGGTAAGGCAGAGGATATTGATGTGGTGTCAGCTGATCAAGCTTGGAGGCTCATGTGTCTGGGAATCCTTCCTGATGCTTCTCAATTTATGTTGGAGCTCAGGAATGGTCCCCAAGGACTGGAGAAGCGCAGTCATCGTGCCCTTGTTTAAAAACAAGGGTTCACGTAATGACTGTGCAAACTACAGAGCCATAAGCTTGACCAGTTTGGTAGTCAAAGTGTATGGTAAGATTATTGAAAGGAGAATGAGGGTGGTGTCTGATGAATTATTGTATGAGGCACAAGGAGGTTTTAGGTGTGGACGAGGATGCATGGATCAAGTGTTTTCTCTGCTCAACATTGTGTAGAAGCAGCTGGCTGTAGGCCAGAGGGTTTTCTGCAGTTTTGTGGATTTGGAGAAAGCATTGGACACTGTTTTACGAAAGGAACTTTGGGACATTTTGCCGGAGTATGGTATTAATGGTAGACTGCTACAAGCGGTGCAGTCCAACTACATGGACTGCAGAGCTTGTGTGCGGCTCGATGATGGAATGTCACCCTGGTTTTATGTCAATATCGGCGTTAAACAGGGCTTCGTTCTATCAGCCAGACTGTTTATCATATATCTGGATAAATGTCTACAAAGGTTGAATGAAATGAATGTGGGAGTTCAGTTGGGCGACTCAGTGGTTAACTCGCTGCTATATGCAGACGATGCGGTCCTATTAGCGCAGTCTGCGCCTGACCTGCAAACCCTAGTCGACGTAATGGCAGAAGATTGTAAGAAAAGGGGCCTACGTGTGAATGTGAGCAAAACCAAAGTAATGGTTTTTGAAAGAGAAGAAGCCAGAACTGATGTTAGAGTAGCAATAGGAAATGGTGTGCTAGAACAAGTGGATGAATTTGTATATCTTATATGTGGATTCAGTCGGGATGGAAGGTACACCACTGATGTAGAGAGAAGAGTGAATGCGGGAAATAGAGTGAACGAAGCATTGGGACAACTTCTCGGCAGCCACCACCTGAGCCAGAAGGCATGTGTCGCAATACACAACGCAGTGCTTGTCCCAACGTTATTATATGGAAGCGAGAGTTGGGTATGTAAAAAGGAGAATGAGAGTAAAATCAATGCGGAGTGAGGCTGACTGACTGCATTCGTAACAATGACGTAAGAGAGCGAGTAGGTATGAAAGAGAGTATTGGTGTAAAGATGCGAATGGGAATGCTCCGATGGTTCTGACATGTGGAAAGAATAGCGACTGGCTAAGAAGATATACAATGCGAAAGTGGAAGGATCTAGGTACAGGGGGAGACCGAAACTTACCTACCTAGACCAAATTGGTCATGTATTGAAGGAAGGTGGTCATGAGTCTCCGAAACCGTTGAGCGTGTATGAAGAGAGTTATGAATGTTGAGGAAGCGAGAGATGTATGCAAGAATAGAACCTCTTGGCACTCTGTTCTCTCTGGCTACCCCGCAAGGGAAATGGCGTGATGATAAGTAAGTAAGTAAGTAATTTTCCATAAACATGGTGTTGAGTATATATTGTGAGATATCATTACCAATATGCGATAAATTATAAAAAATAAATTGTTATCAATTTTATTGAGAATAAAAATTCTCCGTGTAGCTACACGGTCGCATCCCTATCTGGCGAGTCGAATTATGGAACCTATAATTATGCAGGGACCCATTTAAACATATCTACTTACATAAAAAAAAAATCAGTCCAGCCAATTTTGAGTTTTTGCGAGACTAATTCGCGGCAATTGATTTTTACAGACCGGGTCACGCTTTGCTATGACACACATAATTCGCTCGTTAATTTTGCAATCAAAACAGGCAATCATCGGGATAAAAAACATTTTATCTTTTAAGTTGGAATATGAGATCGGGTAGGTAGTTTTGGAATTCATCGCAGATACTTGACACGATTTTTTTATATAAAGACTAGCAGCAGAAAGGGTATTCCTTAAAGACAATAAAACTGATTTTGGCGCGTAGTCTATTTAAGAAAAAGGTTGTTTCAGTTGTTGATTTAACGCGTTACTGTTTCAATAAATTCGGAAGGAAGACCATTAATATCGAGTGTCCAATTGTGTTCGAATGTTTGTTACTAAGGCGAGAGGTAGCTTCAGTATTTACAGATCAATAGTAATTTTATTCAGGCGCCGTAGAATCCATTGCCAGTTCGATATTAGGAAATATTGGGAGCTTTTATTAGCAAACCAGGTAAAGGCCTTATTGGGCCGTTTCAATTCAATTTATGTACCTATTTACGCAATAGCCAATATATGAATATTGGCTGAGTGCTACTAACTTCAGCAAACATATTTTTACGCAAATGTTTGCAGTTTACTTACACTAAAAGTTTCATAGATAAGTATGAAAAGAAGAAAGTACGTATTCAAAAGTGTAAGTGTTTTATAGCTGGTCACAAGGCAGACGGTGGTACTGACCTGCTCAGTTCCGATAAGGACTATAACAAGTGTTTAAGCCCACTTGGTACCCAACGATTGATAATTGCTTATTTCTCTTAGTCACCACGTATGACAGCCGCGGGAAGGATTGGGGTGGTGACACTTGTATTGTTAGTCCGTCATCACGCGCAAGTAATTATAAAATTGTCATTGTGTTATCGTAGCTAACTACTATAATCTATATAAATAAAATTATAGAAGTCTGACAGTTATACCGGCAAAACTATTTACTGGATAGATTTCAATTATGTACTTAAGTTTTCTAAGTTTTATTTCTTAGACACTTGGCCTTTAAGTTATTAAAATTATAGCCATTTTTTCATTTAATTAACATTGTTATTAAAGTTTTAAGGAACAATCATTTTTATAAGCACACTAGCTGACCCGGTAAACGTTGTTTTGCCATATAAATTATTTCTAGAGTATTTTTAGGGAATTTCTAACGTTGAAAAAAAAAATTAACTAAGTAAGTGTGTGAGGATGTGGTATATTATATGAGTAAAAGAGGCATGGAGTGCTGTGAACGATGACGGATTATAAAAATAGCAATACTAATATCGCTATAAAAATAGGGGTTGGCAGTAGAAGGGTGAACATTTAGGGTTGTATATATTTTTAATGTCGAATCATAAAAAAGTTTAAATTAAAAATTGTGTCCAAACCTTAGGGGTATGAAAAATAGTTTACATCCTATGCTGAGACCTACTGCATATACACACAAAATTTCATAAGAATCGGTCAAGCCGTTTCGGAGGAGAATGGAGACAAACACTGTGACACGAGAATTTTATATTAGGGGTTAAAGTGTGAAATTGCCGATTTGAACTGAAAAATTGAAATTCGTTTTTTTTCATTTAACATATTTATTTCATCAAAATATCTACGATTATTATCTATACATTGCTGCCATCTAATAGGAAGGTAATTTATGCCTTTGCGATAGAACTCTGGTGATCTAGATTCTACAAACTGTGTGAAAGCATTTTATACTGCCTCCTGGGAAGAAAACTTTTTATAACGTAGAAAATTGTCCAAATCACGAAAAAACTAGACGTCGCGGGACGTCTAGCAGATGTGAAAACATCGAAATTATTTTGTAGAAATAAAATGATCATAACTTGACAAAGTACTACTCCTCAAGACGAATGAAACGAGTATAACCTCGATAGGGTTGCGTAGTTTCATTACAGAGTTACTGTGGCCGCCTTCCAGCTCCATCGTCAGACCCTGGATACCATCTAGAGACAAAGTACTCGTCAAGACAAATCATACGAGCCTAAGCTCGATGGAGTTATGTCGTTTCATTATAGAGTTCCTATGTCCACCTTCCAGCTCCATCATCAGATCAGCTCCATGTCATCATAATATTGCATTGTCACGTAATATACACATGCGTGTTAAATGTTAGCTCAATTGGAAACCGGTAAGTGTGTCAAATTTAACTTGCAATATTTGAACGGGACAAGTACAATAAAAGAGTCGCCACGCTAACAGCTGATTTCACCCTCCCTCCGCATTAGATGTTTCACATCAAAAATGGTAGTCCGTTGAAGCAAGGTCTGGCGAATACGGAGGGTGACGAATGGTTTCTAATTGCAGTTCCTGTAGAGTTAAAACGGTTTCTCGTGTGTATGAGGTCTCGCGTTATCATGGAGCAATAATGGTGAAGATCGATTCATGAGTCGGGCCTGTTTCACTGCAAGTTTTGCTATCATTGTTCGGAGTTCGGCACAGTAGACATCTGCAGTTATTGCTTGACCAGATCGGAGAAAGCTATAGTGAATAACACCATGCCAAGACCACCAAACAGTTACTATTACCTTTTTATAGGTAAGCTTTGCTTTAGAACACTGTTGCGGCGTTTAACCTGGGGTCAGACATTGCATTTTTCGCTTACGGTTATCCTAAAGAATCTACCTTCCATCACATTTCGCAATTCGATCCAATGTTCCTTAATTTCTGTATTGATTCAACAAGGCAACAAGTTTCAACACGCGTTTCTTTCTGCAGATCAGTCAAATCATGAGGCACCCATTTTTCATATTATTGATTTGACGCAAATGAGTCAATATTGTTGGTAAGGTAACTTTAAACCATGCCCCTAATTCCTGGGTAGTTTGGCTCAGATCGGCTTCCTCCATCTCTTTCAATTTATTGTTATTCACATGTGTGGGCGGATTCTAACGTGGTTCGTTCTTTAAATCAAAATCGAAAGCGTTTAAACCAAAATCGCACGGTGCGTTCATTAGCATTACCCTCTCCAAATGCAACATTGAAATTGCGACAATGATATTTTCCACAAGATATGTTACGTTAATCCCTTGACTCCCTTACGAAACGACGTTTAAAATCTGTTCCCGCATTACTATTACTTACGCGCACTATTATCGCGCACACTGTTGACAAGTTGCACTAATGAACAGTACAAAAGATAGGATAACCATATAAGTGAGTTCAATTGTCGTCTTCGAAAGAAAAAATGGCGGTGGATAGCTGTCACACGTGTGAGAGAGCTTTTGTTCAATAATTTCGGTTAAATGTGTGGTCTAAATTTTAAAAATTTTTCATTTTATATCTGCATTAGTGTAGAATTAAATATATTTATTTAAGTGTAGATGGTTTATGGTAGTTGTGCATAGGTAAGTTTTATGTTCATAGTTTATTCATTTGTTTAACTTTTCATTTGTTTTTTTTTTCTTTCTTGGAAGTCTTGCTAATTCTTTACAAAGGAAGTGTGGTTAGATCCACAGGATCCTGACCCTCCTGATCCTCCTGACCCTCCTGATCCTCGGTCTGGTGCTACGTCCCCTAGCACAATTTTTCAACCTGGGACTAAACGCCGCTTCAATGATGAGCAAGATAAGAGCAATTCAAACGCGAAAAAAACGATAATAGATCAAGAATTAGCCGTAGCGTCCATTCAGAACGTCTATCTTCACCCAAGATTAGTGGTGGGTGCTAAATCTTATTCCAATACAGACAGTGGTCCATTTATTGTTCATGTTACCCGTTCTGAGCCAGATCCGATTGCTGGAACAATTATCCGTCCCATAATGTTTGGGCAATTTCTTTTTAAAAATAAAATAAATAATGTTCGTACAGATGATCTATGAGATGGTATTAAAAAAGTTGGAAAAGGTAAAATCTCTGTTGAATTTAAAACAGCGGACGATGCAAATAAATTCTTGAATAATAGAATTTTTGAAATTTCTTAATTTATTCCTGCAATCCCCATTTACAATATTACTAAGATGGGTGTAGTTCGTCATGTTCCTGTTGATTTGTCCATGGATGAATTTGTGGAATCTATCATTTTGCCAAATGAGTGTGGTCCTGTTCTCAAGGCTCGCAGGCTCAACAAGAAGTCTAGAACAGATGGTAAGGTAACTTGGTCTCCTACACAAACAGTTTTCCTAACATTCCAAGGTCAAGTTCTCCCCAGCAAAATTTATTGTTTCCATACCAGCCTTTTTGTCGAATTATACCAATTCCCCACAATTCAATGTTATAACTGCTGCAGATTCGGACATGTTAAGGGTCTTTGTCGATCTCAGCCTCGATGCTATCGTTGTGCTCAGCCACATGCAGGTGATTCCTGCAGTGTAATTGAGGCGGAAGCTTCTTGTCTGCATTGTTCGGGATATCACTTTGCTAATAACAGGGACTGTCCTGAGCAAAGTAGGCAGAAGTCCATCAAATTATTAATGTCAAAAGAAAATATTTCATTCCAAGAAGCATCAAGATCAATCCCCAAATCCATTAAATCATATGCAGAAGTTGCACAAACTTCTGCAATCATTAACTCCTCTCATCATCCATCAGTATCAAGACCTCCACCAACTCACATTCCCATTTCCTCATACAGGAAAACTGTGTTCTCTTCTTCCCGCCCCCACACCCCTCTGGGAAAAGCATTTGATAGAGCATCCCATCAGGCTCTTGTTGCTAACCCACCTTCAGCTATGAAACTCAAACATACCGTCCCACGTTGCCCAAAGACTAACAACATTACTTTTAAAATACAATTATGGATTAAGTTCCTATCCTGCAGTGGAATGTGAAAAGTGTTTACCATAAGAAGCATGAGCTTCTTTACTTAATTAACAAATACCAACCACCTGTCATTGCCATCTCGGAGACATGGTTAGTGCCTGGTTCTCGTTTTAGGGTTCCCGGTTACTCCTGTCTAAGGGATGACATATGCTGTTTGTGCCTTGCTTGTGAGGCGTTCAAGTTCATCTCCATTTTCACAAATTCATCTCCCATCTGTGACCCCTGACATTAATGTCATTGCTGTAAATATTTTCATTATATCTTTCATATCATTATACATACCGCACCCTCATTCATCATTAGTTTCAGACATTCTATACATTATTTCATCAGTTCCGCCTCCTATTATACTTCTAGGAGACTTTAATGCCCATCACACTTCATGGGGTTCGAGTCATGACGATTCATTTGGCCGTTCCCTATTAGAAATTTTTGATGAGGCAAATTTGTGTGTTATTAACATCGGGACTCCAACACGCAGGGTTCTTCCCTCACAAGATCCGAGAAGCGCAGTAGATCTTTCAGTTTGTTCTCCTTCTCTAGCCTCGGTTTTGTCTTGGAATGTTCTAGATCATTCATACGGCAGTGACCACTGCCCCATTCTAATCAAAATGCACAATAGGAGTATCCCACCAGTCAATTTTAGCCCATCTTTCAAATATATATTAAATAGCACAAATTATTTGTTGCGCTAAGTCTCGTCCAATACTAGAAAAATACTCATTAACTTTTTTTACCGATGTCACTGCACTGCTATCCATTCCAAGTAGTTCTTTTGGGGAAGTTTTGGAGCAATTAGAATGAGTAATGTTTTTTACAACTTTCCAAGTAGCTATAGGGTCATTACGCGCTTTCAGAAATTCACATCTTTCATGTGCATGTTTTAACCTTTTCAATAATTTATTGCAAAAATTGCGATATCTGCGGTACGTTACATTAAGAGAAAGATTTTCAGGTTCACTCTTCGACCGTCGACACATGGAGTCCCGTTTTCGAATACAGCGTAATAATCCTTTAGTTATCCACGGTTTAAATATTCTTTGTTTGGAAGGAACATGCGTTGTACCGGAGTGGGTTTTTATCACAGATCTGATAGTTGTTACCAGTTTATTACGGCAAGGTTTGGATCTAACGTGTCCATGACTGGTCCGAAGTCAGTATTTAAGATAGCCTTATACACTGATGTATAATCCACCCTTACACACTTACTACGGCTTCTAAATTGATTTAAGCTAAGCTCAATGTTTATAAGTATTGGGGCATGATCAGTTATACAGGTATCAAATATCAGTGTCAATGACTTTAGCTCCAATTTTACTAGTGTGGTCTAGACAATTATTTTCACGAGTGGGCTGATTATGTGTTGGTAAAAGACCATGCGAAGCAGCTAGATTAAGGTATTCGGTAGCTTGTTGATTCAAATTTGTTGGTATTATATTTATGTTAACATCTCCTATTAGAAGGATGTTTTTGTAGCTAGATAGAGATGTAAGAGTATTATTAAGACCATTAAGAAAAGTATCAATATTACGAAAAGAGGGAGGACGGTATAACGCTACTATACTACAAATTAAGTAATCTGAGCCGTCGAAATGTGGCTCAATGGTCATGTGTGTAAGAGAGGATGTAACAAAGAGCATAAGACCAGAGTTCTGATTAATGTTGTTACTTGTCATATAGGTTACGTATCCATCAATTTGCGGAGTAATTACAGTTTTACTTAGCCAACATTCAGATAGAACTATTATTTCGGGTCGTATATGTATCCTATGTAGAAAAACAACGAGCTCGTAAGACAAATGTGATTAAGAATTTGGGATGATCGAAGGATCAGTGGGTAGCTTAGTGGTTTAGAGCACTTTCTCGGATTGGAAAAGATGCGTGGTTCGATTCCCGCCTTTACCAAAAATCTCTTTACATTAAACACAAAGTGAAAAATGTGAAATCGAAAATAACAGTCAGGAGCAGGATTTGAACCTGCATCTCCTGGATACCGTCCAGATGCTTTGCCAATTCAGCCATCGTGCCAATTGCTCCTGACTGCTAATTTCGATAACACATTCATACTTCACGTCTTTGGGCGACGTATGCGCCATCTGTCGGAAGTATTTTCATACATTATACCGACCAGGTAAACTTAATTTTACAATTAAAATTTTTACCTAATAATGACGCAAACCATCTCTGCGTATTATTCTGGGTGCTATGAAATCTTCTCCAATTAATGCAATGCAGGTTGAGCGTGTTGAACCCCCTCTCTCATTGCGACGACAATACCTTTGTAATAGATTCTTCTTCAAAACAGCTCAGAATAGCAATCATCCTCTCCTTCCTAAATTAAGCCAATTACTTACACTTTACAATAATTCTCATCTAGACGATCATCTTCCCTGTGTTCTTTATTCATACCGCCTATTTAATCAACTTCCTAACCCTTTATTTCAATCACCTTCTTTACCTTTATATTGTACAAATTATAATGTCCTAGTCTTCCAACCAAAAATAATCCTACATTTTGGTATTGATAAAGACACCATAGAAGCCAATAATATATTTAAGGAAAAACTTCATAGGAATTATAAAAACTGGTATACTTTATTTACAGATGCTTCCAAATTATCTAATAATTCAGTTGGCGCTGCGGTGTGTCTCATTAATGTTTAATTGTCCACCTGGCTCTTCAGTGTTTACTGGAGAGTTAACAGCCATATTAGAAGCAATCTCATTTGTAAAATCGCACAACTTAAATAACTCAATTATTTTTCCGACTCTAAAAGTTCCCTTCAGTCTATCTTATCTAACCCCTTTCGAGTAAACACTAAGTCTCCAATTACATTGAAAATAAGAGATGAGCTATATCATTGTGATGGACTTGGCATTAATGTTGTATTGGCTTGGATTCCTGGTCATTCCGGCATATCTGGGAATGAATCAGCCGATATTTGTACTAAATCTGCCACACACATGGGGTCTCTTGAACACTTCCAAATTTACTCTCAAGATATTTGTGCTTCCTTAAAATCTATTTTATTTCAAAATTGGACTACCGCATGGTTGGCCTCCAAGACCGTTAAAGGAAAATTTTATGGTGATATTCAACCTGACATTCCCCCCAAACCCTGGTTTTCTAAATTCAAAAATATTGACTAGTCCGCTGCTTCTACCATCTGCCGGTAGGTAAATGAAATATGATAAAATAGTTAAAGATATTGTATAAATCCTGCTTTTATTCAGTATATTAAGTATTAAAACAAGTTTCATTTGTTACAAATATTGGAATTATTTATATTATTATTTATGTTTAATAAATGTAAGAATATTATAACAGAATAAATAGTTTAAGAGGAGAGCCACTCACCCGCTGACTGTCAATTCCGGTTATCTTTGGATATACAATAACCTAAGATTACCAACCCGCACTCTCACAGATAGAGTAGAATGTGATGTGTGCAGAGTAGCATGCACGATAATGACAAAAAATCTCACCAATGCGATACAACCATGCGACACTGCAGGACTCTCAGAACCACAATATTCCGCAAAAATCTGAACACAAATTTGACACGTGTTTTGCCTTTACACGAGGTAGCCTCAGGACCACTTGGCAAGAAATAAGCAATTAATTACATAATTATCTTAAATGACCTTTCTGAAATAAAAATACTTTGGATTTTGTACTATTCCGACGTTTAGAATACTAAAAAAAACTGTATTAATATATAATTTTATTCGCTGCGTGGTGGCTTTCATCTACAATAAACATTTACCACCAGCATGTTTGCTATTATTTTATGTTTAAATAGTAATCTGTTATATAAACAAATTATTATAAAATTCATAAATGAAAAACTGAACCAGAGGTATTTTTTTGTGACTTTAATGCCTATGTTTCCCCTCTGTACTAATAATCTATGTCCACAGTGCAGGCAACCTCGCTCTTGTGAAAAACTGTCTCATTGACAGCCATTTATAAAAATATTACAAAAATATTTTTATTGAAATATGCCAATAGTTATATAATTTTCAATATACTTACATGTGTACACTTTTTAAACAAACATGATGGCATATTTGTTATTTTTGTTACTCAATGCACATGACAGCTCATGAGTTTACTCGTCGTCTGCTTGGCGTGGACTAAACACAAAACGTCTAATTAGGACGTTTTCGAATCTTCACAGAACGCGCGCTTATAACATATCTGCCTCTTTTTTATATACAATATCATTGTATTGCGAGCTGTTTCTGTAGCGTTAGTTCCGCGTCGGAACTCGTATTCAAAAACCACTCGAATTTTCGAAGTACTTATCCTTTTTTTTTTGTCTAAGCTGAATAAAAAAGCAACTGAAAGTCGATAATCGAATGCTGCACATTTTTTAAAAGAAGAACCTCATAGGTACCGTTTGAAAAAAGTTTCACTCAAAAATCTCAAATCATGAAGGTTCTATGTCAATTCGAAGTACTTATTACAATAAAACGGCAATTTCATACTTTTAACCCCTATTATTAGAAGATAATAAACAACGCAGTTAAGTCGCGGGTATCAACTAGTTACTAATAATGACCAAAACAAACTGGTGGTGGACTGGATACTGGGGAAGCATCCCATTAGCTACACACACACAAAAAATATGTTGAAAGAAATATAAAAATAAACAAATAAATGCCCTTAATTATCAATATCTGTCATTGAATCGTAATTGTAGATACCTATAGTAAATAGCTGACCAAAATTATATGTGAAACATCATCCTCATTACCAGTATAAAAATATGATAAGCAAGCCGTATGTAATGCTGAAAATATGTGCCATCATCAACGAGGTGACTGTAGGTAGGCACACATATATTGCACCTAATGAAAATTCAAAACAAAACCGTACCCAAATGGATAAGTAGACGTGTTCTCTAAAGCTAATTATTTTGTCAATAAAACGTTTACCAGAACACAAAGTGTTATAATGTGAAATAGAAAATGTAGGTAACGAGCAAAGCGTTTTTTATTTTTTGTTTATTGCATGTAGTGGCAGACGAGCCATGGCCCATCTGATGGTAAATGGTAACCGTTGCTCATGGACTCAACACGGGTGATGGTGGTACCAACCCGCTCGGGCCCGATACCATGTGACTTTGTGCCCAGCCCTACCACCAGTCATGCAATGGATGATTATTGATTACTTCCCTTAGTCGCCTCATACGACACCCGTGGGAAAGAATGGGGTGATAGCACTTGTATTCTTAGTCTGTCTACTTTATTACGGGCCTCGTGGCGTAGTCGGTAGTGTAACCGACTTCCATGCACGAGGTCGTGGGTTCGATTCCCACTCAGGAGGCAATTATTTGTGTGATGAACATAGATATTTGTACTGCGTCTGGGTGTTTTCTATCTATTATATGTATGTATTTACAAAAAATAATAATATATGTATTATATCCGTAATCTGGTACCCATAGTACAAGCTTAAAGCTTAGTTTTTACCAGAGGGCGTTGTGTGAAAATGCTCGTGAATATTTATTTATTTTAATAATTATTTATGTTTAATAAATGTAAGAATATTATAACAGAATAAATAGTTTAAGAGGAGAGCCACTCACCCGCTGACTGTCAATTCCGGTTATCTTTGGATATACAATAACCTAAGATTACCAACCCGCACTCTCACAGATAGAGTAGAATGTGATGTGTGCAGAGTAGCATGCACGATAATGACAAAAAATCTCACCAATGCGATACAACCATGCGACACTGCAGGACTCTCAGAACCACAATATTCCGCAAAAATCTGAACACAAATTTGACACGTGTTTTGCCTTTACACGAGGTAGCCTCAGGACCACTTGGCAAGAAATAAGCAATTAATTACATAATTATCTTAAATGACCTTTCTGAAATAAAAATACTTTGGATTTTGTACTATTCCGACGTTTAGAATACTAAAAAAAACTGTATTAATATATAATTTTATTCGCTGCGTGGTGGCTTTCATCTACAATAAACATTTACCACCAGCATGTTTGCTATTATTTTATGTTTAAATAGTAATCTGTTATATAAACAAATTATTATAAAATTCATAAATGAAAAACTGAACCAGAGGTATTTTTTTGTGACTTTAATGCCTATGTTTCCCCTCTGTACTAATAATCTATGTCCACAGTGCAGGCAACCTCGCTCTTGTGAAAAACTGTCTCATTGACAGCCATTTATAAAAATATTACAAAAATATTTTTATTGAAATATGCCAATAGTTATATAATTTTCAATATACTTACATGTGTACACTTTTTAAACAAACATGATGGCATATTTGTTATTTTTGTTACTCAATGCACATGACAGCTCATGAGTTTACTCGTCGTCTGCTTGGCGTGGACTAAACACAAAACGTCTAATTAGGACGTTTTCGAATCTTCACAGAACGCGCGCTTATAACATATCTGCCTCTTTTTTATATACAATATCATTGTATTGCGAGCTGTTTCTGTAGCGTTAGTTCCGCGTCGGAACTCGTATTCAAAAACCACTCGAATTTTCGAAGTACTTATCCTTTTTTTTTTGTCTAAGCTGAATAAAAAAGCAACTGAAAGTCGATAATCGAATGCTGCACATTTTTTAAAAGAAGAACCTCATAGGTACCGTTTGAAAAAAGTTTCACTCAAAAATCTCAAATCATGAAGGTTCTATGTCAATTCGAAGTACTTATTACAATAAAACGGCAATTTCATACTTTTAACCCCTATTATTAGAAGATAATAAACAACGCAGTTAAGTCGCGGGTATCAACTAGTTACTAATAATGACCAAAACAAACTGGTGGTGGACTGGATACTGGGGAAGCATCCCATTAGCTACACACACACAAAAAATATGTTGAAAGAAATATAAAAATAAACAAATAAATGCCCTTAATTATCAATATCTGTCATTGAATCGTAATTGTAGATACCTATAGTAAATAGCTGACCAAAATTATATGTGAAACATCATCCTCATTACCAGTATAAAAATATGATAAGCAAGCCGTATGTAATGCTGAAAATATGTGCCATCATCAACGAGGTGACTGTAGGTAGGCACACATATATTGCACCTAATGAAAATTCAAAACAAAACCGTACCCAAATGGATAAGTAGACGTGTTCTCTAAAGCTAATTATTTTGTCAATAAAACGTTTACCAGAACACAAAGTGTTATAATGTGAAATAGAAAATGTAGGTAACGAGCAAAGCGTTTTTTATTTTTTGTTTATTGCATGTAGTGGCAGACGAGCCATGGCCCATCTGATGGTAAATGGTAACCGTTGCTCATGGACTCAACACGGGTGATGGTGGTACCAACCCGCTCGGGCCCGATACCATGTGACTTTGTGCCCAGCCCTACCACCAGTCATGCAATGGATGATTATTGATTACTTCCCTTAGTCGCCTCATACGACACCCGTGGGAAAGAATGGGGTGATAGCACTTGTATTCTTAGTCTGTCTACTTTATTACGGGCCTCGTGGCGTAGTCGGTAGTGTAACCGACTTCCATGCACGAGGTCGTGGGTTCGATTCCCACTCAGGAGGCAATTATTTGTGTGATGAACATAGATATTTGTACTGCGTCTGGGTGTTTTCTATCTATTATATGTATGTATTTACAAAAAATAATAATATATGTATTATATCCGTAATCTGGTACCCATAGTACAAGCTTAAAGCTTAGTTTTTACCAGAGGGCGTTGTGTGAAAATGCTCGTGAATATTTATTTATTTTAATAATTATTTATGTTTAATAAATGTAAGAATATTATAACAGAATAAATAGTTTAAGAGGAGAGCCACTCACCCGCTGACTGTCAATTCCGGTTATCTTTGGATATACAATAACCTAAGATTACCAACCCGCACTCTCACAGATAGAGTAGAATGTGATGTGTGCAGAGTAGCATGCACGATAATGACAAAAAATCTCACCAATGCGATACAACCATGCGACACTGCAGGACTCTCAGAACCACAATATTCCGCAAAAATCTGAACACAAATTTGACACGTGTTTTGCCTTTACACGAGGTAGCCTCAGGACCACTTGGCAAGAAATAAGCAATTAATTACATAATTATCTTAAATGACCTTTCTGAAATAAAAATACTTTGGATTTTGTACTATTCCGACGTTTAGAATACTAAAAAAAACTGTATTAATATATAATTTTATTCGCTGCGTGGTGGCTTTCATCTACAATAAACATTTACCACCAGCATGTTTGCTATTATTTTATGTTTAAATAGTAATCTGTTATATAAACAAATTATTATAAAATTCATAAATGAAAAACTGAACCAGAGGTATTTTTTTGTGACTTTAATGCCTATGTTTCCCCTCTGTACTAATAATCTATGTCCACAGTGCAGGCAACCTCGCTCTTGTGAAAAACTGTCTCATTGACAGCCATTTATAAAAATATTACAAAAATATTTTTATTGAAATATGCCAATAGTTATATAATTTTCAATATACTTACATGTGTACACTTTTTAAACAAACATGATGGCATATTTGTTATTTTTGTTACTCAATGCACATGACAGCTCATGAGTTTACTCGTCGTCTGCTTGGCGTGGACTAAACACAAAACGTCTAATTAGGACGTTTTCGAATCTTCACAGAACGCGCGCTTATAACATATCTGCCTCTTTTTTATATACAATATCATTGTATTGCGAGCTGTTTCTGTAGCGTTAGTTCCGCGTCGGAACTCGTATTCAAAAACCACTCGAATTTTCGAAGTACTTATCCTTTTTTTTTTGTCTAAGCTGAATAAAAAAGCAACTGAAAGTCGATAATCGAATGCTGCACATTTTTTAAAAGAAGAACCTCATAGGTACCGTTTGAAAAAAGTTTCACTCAAAAATCTCAAATCATGAAGGTTCTATGTCAATTCGAAGTACTTATTACAATAAAACGGCAATTTCATACTTTTAACCCCTATTATTAGAAGATAATAAACAACGCAGTTAAGTCGCGGGTATCAACTAGTTACTAATAATGACCAAAACAAACTGGTGGTGGACTGGATACTGGGGAAGCATCCCATTAGCTACACACACACAAAAAATATGTTGAAAGAAATATAAAAATAAACAAATAAATGCCCTTAATTATCAATATCTGTCATTGAATCGTAATTGTAGATACCTATAGTAAATAGCTGACCAAAATTATATGTGAAACATCATCCTCATTACCAGTATAAAAATATGATAAGCAAGCCGTATGTAATGCTGAAAATATGTGCCATCATCAACGAGGTGACTGTAGGTAGGCACACATATATTGCACCTAATGAAAATTCAAAACAAAACCGTACCCAAATGGATAAGTAGACGTGTTCTCTAAAGCTAATTATTTTGTCAATAAAACGTTTACCAGAACACAAAGTGTTATAATGTGAAATAGAAAATGTAGGTAACGAGCAAAGCGTTTTTTATTTTTTGTTTATTGCATGTAGTGGCAGACGAGCCATGGCCCATCTGATGGTAAATGGTAACCGTTGCTCATGGACTCAACACGGGTGATGGTGGTACCAACCCGCTCGGGCCCGATACCATGTGACTTTGTGCCCAGCCCTACCACCAGTCATGCAATGGATGATTATTGATTACTTCCCTTAGTCGCCTCATACGACACCCGTGGGAAAGAATGGGGTGATAGCACTTGTATTCTTAGTCTGTCTACTTTATTACGGGCCTCGTGGCGTAGTCGGTAGTGTAACCGACTTCCATGCACGAGGTCGTGGGTTCGATTCCCACTCAGGAGGCAATTATTTGTGTGATGAACATAGATATTTGTACTGCGTCTGGGTGTTTTCTATCTATTATATGTATGTATTTACAAAAAATAATAATATATGTATTATATCCGTAATCTGGTACCCATAGTACAAGCTTAAAGCTTAGTTTTTACCAGAGGGCGTTGTGTGAAAATGCTCGTGAATATTTATTTATTTTAATAATTATAAACTAGTCGACCCGTGTGGAACTCTGCAGCTTGATATTTATCGAATCTAATAATAGTTGTAATTGTCCTATTTGTAGTCAATGTGTATGAACGGCAGTCATCACTAGCCATCTTATGAGGCGCTGGTCAATATGTCACTATTACCAATAAATAAAGCATGTAAAAAAATGTAAACTCACATAATCACTGTTGTCGAACTCCAGTCGCAGTACAGCCACGTTATAACTGCCTTCCATGCTTTCCTTCACCACAGACACTTTCAGCTTCAGTGAGAATATGTCCTCAGCTATTTCATACAACTGCCCTGCATCGATGATAAAATGTATCAATATTTATCAGTCACGCATAAATGTCATAATGGATTTTATTTATTTAGCCAAAAGCTAGTTTTTAGGTTTGATTTCAGGTTCCCGATATAGTAGCGGGATAAAATGTATACCAGTTTTTAAGTCTATCCAAGAGCTATCAAATAAAAAAAATTGCATCAAAATATGTTCAATAGTTTTTGCGTGATGTGTGAACAAACAAATAGATAAACAGACAAACATACAAAAATTCTAAAAGAAATTGTATTATGCTTAGACCCGCCTATATAACCTATAACAGTAATTTTTCTCAAATATCTTAAATTTACAGACATAGCTCTTATAGATAGATGTCACATATAGGTAATTATAGTTTAATAGCCTCATTTAAAACAAAATATTTTTGATATGCCTTGCCTGTTATCAATTTATGTTAAAATTGGACCGTCTTGTGCAGACATGAGCTAACCCACATAAATGTTAAGCTGATTTGAACCACTTCTGCTTTATTTTTCAGTGTTATTCGTAGTCTTGGGTTGGTATCTATAATCTATCATAAAAAAAAATGTAGTAGTCAGAATAAAACGAGTCTTCGTTACATAAAAATAGAGATTGTTTTCGATTGCTTGGCATTAAAACATTAATTTTGTCTAGTTTATGTGTTGGATCATTTCTGCACAACACGGTCCACTTATTAGCGTGGTCGTGTACTGCGATTACATTCTGGAATTAAATTATGACTTCAAATATATTTTTTTATTGTTATAGATCTAAAAAGCTGGTACAAACCCATTAGGTAATGCGTAAAACCGGTCCTGGTGCTGCTATAGACCAGTTCAGCTCCGTGACGATGCGCGCGCGTCAACTGCATACTTGGAGAGCGCATACGAGGGAACGTAAACCTCATGCGCTGGTGTATGTTATCCACGGACTGCAGGAAAGTGCAGAAGTAACGGCCAGTGGCACGGATCATTGTGTCATAACTGGTAAAAAATAAAATTTATATAGGGATGCAGCAGGTGTTCATATATACTATGCTGCTCAAACTCCATAGAGAGCCAATCAGGGGAAATTGTATCTTGAATGTTGTTCTAACTCTGGTCATAAATGGACCTGACGTTCATATTTATAAAATTCCCCATGACATAGGCTTGTCTTAAGAATATGTGTTTGTTTTTTGATAAAGATGACTGAAGTGTATCAACAACAATACGTTAAGCAAATAAGTAGGTACATTATGACCACGGCAATACTCTGAAAACTACTATGAATATGTATTAAATATATTAAAATATATGACGTGTAAGTTTTTTATTTAAAGAATATAAATATTGAATATGAACTGTTCTCTCTGCCTACCCCGCAAGGGAGTTGGCGTGATAATAAGTAAGTTTGAATTTTTGTAGATAACAATAATCCTGATGAGAATATTTTCTTGTTTCTTATTTTTTACAGCGTGTTTTTTGAGTAGTCAGATTTTAGTTTTTTAACGTTTTATTTCTGCGTATGTAATTTTTCAAATTTGAGAATTAGATATATTGTGTCTAGAATATATTAATTGGTAAGGGTCAGTCTCCTTTCCGAAATGTTTCCGAAAACACAACGGTTTAATATGAACAAGTAAGTAACATGATGGCGGCCGCAGCAATTCGTTACAAACGTTCCCTAACTAATAACAATGTTATGTTACATTACAGAAAGGATGTTGTAAGCTAATATTAAGTCAATTAAATACAAAAATATGACTGGTCAGCCTTATAAATATAGAGCTATACCTACTACATATTATATTTGGTAAACACATACCGCGGGTAAATTACATACCTAATGATTGATGGTAATGTAATCCATTTGTAGGCCTTTAGCAAGGCGACAGTTATCACATGTTACTTTTATTTATATAGGATGTTCAAAGAAAACTATGGTTATGGGTATGGTAATTTTATATATTAGATTAGTATCCACAAAAATGGTATATACAGTTTGGTTACCCTTAGTATCTGTATGTTTCTAGAAAGAAAAAAAAGCCTAGTATTGTTATAAGAATCGGACTAACGATGTAGGATACTCACCCATAATTACTGAAAAACTTCACGAAGCATCTACCAAAAAAATGCATAACCTTTTCAGGAGTTGCGAATTTCTCCCTCAAATGCATGAGTTTGTCTTCACTCACAACACTGAGGCTATTCAACCGCTGTCGAGCTGGTATTATGGAGCCTCGACGTCTGTATACGTCAAGAGCGACCGTGACACTCGATTTACGAGATAAAGTCCTCCGCATTGAACCCCTTCTCCCACCGTCAGATTCTGGTGACTGAGGCGAGTTGTCAGAAGTAACTTCTTCAACTTGAGCTGACTCGAGTATCGGCTCTTCCACCGACTCATTCACTTTCGGACATTCGAATTTAATACCCAAACTTCTTCTTTGAAGTTCTCTGCAGACAACCTGAATTTCCTCATTGATTTTACTTGTGGATGCGGCCACAGTAGGTCTAACTTCTTCTGAAGAATTATAGGCTTCAATCTCCTTTTTGGTCACAGCTGTTAGAGCATTCGTAGCTGTGAAAGGACATTTGTAGCTTTGAGGTCTATTGTCAGCGTGAACAGAAGCGCTTCGCCAACTAGGCTTTGATTTCAGTGATGGTTTTCGGAGCGCTGGGCTAGCGGGTCTGGAAGATACCGGGCTATTTGGATCTTGGGTGAGTAGCCGCGCTAAAGCACATGCCAGGCGTAGCATCAGAGCATCTGGGTATTGCTAAAACAAAGGCAACGGTAACTATATTATGAGACCGATTCTATAGAATCGTGTTTTGCTAGAAAATGAAATCTTGATCAAACAAAGAAACAAAGAAAAAAAACTGAAATCTATTCATATCTTCTGTATAAAGGCAAAAAAAATTATAAACTACAGAATGGATTTTGATGCGTATTTGACCAAGGATGGAGTGATTTATGAGGAAAGCTTATTTGAAAATATCCAAAAATTTATATCGACTTGAAGTTTTACTAATGTCTGCTGTAATTATGCAGCACTATTAGAGCTTCAAAAAAATAAACAGCTGCGGTGAAGCCGCGTGTTGAAGCTAGTAAATAATAATGCATCGTTCGTGAATTGTTTTTATTAGAAGTACCTGAGTAGCGCTGAAGACCGTATTTCTGGCGCCAGATTCTCGAAGAATAGTCTCCCATATCTCTTCCCCACATTCTTGCTGTAAATCGAAAGGCTGTAATTTAACAATTTGTGGACGAAAATCGGTACATGTATTCAACAAAAGTATTAAATTCAACCCATTACATAAGCCTGCCCTGTGCCGTCTCTCTGTCTGTCAATACACCAATGTGGACCACTGGAACTGTGTTATAATAAAGAACAAATTATTTGTGAACATGTGGAAAATTTAAATTTTACTGCGAGGGGATTCGAACCTGCATCCCTTCCAATCCGGGGAAGTGCTCTAGACCGCTAAGCAATCACAGTGACCTACGGCCATACCCAATCTCCACATCACATCTGTCTTTACGGCCCGTGTGTAATAATATATACTTCAGTGCAGCCAATAAATAAAGACCTGGAATCTCAATTCTGACCCTGGAAACGGCAAAGTCCACCAACACAAAAAAAAATAAAAAAGCCTCTCATTTTGCGTAAAAGGTTATGGAGTCCGCTATGTTATTGGAGGTATCGTCATATAAACACTGAAGTAATGTAACATAGATCCAGTGGCACTCCATATAAAGGCGGAGAGACAGCACACGGCGTGTTTATTTAGTTTAGTGGGTGAGGGCCACACACTACCCTGTTCGTTACCCCGAACGATGGGGTGTGCGGTTAGGAACATTTTTTCCAGCCTTAACAAAAAAAGTATTGTAATGTAATGGTAGATTATCTGGCAAAGGAAGCCACTGTTACATTTTATTTCAGCACGAAAATAAGGAGATTTCGTGGAACTGTCAAGGATAAGACTCTTGAAATTGGAAAACTTTTTCTTTAAAACAATGTACCAAGTGTACGAAGTTGCTATGTTTGTCATTTGAAAACGGGGTTTCGAATTGCTAAGTATCAACTCTTTTTAATTATGGCGGGAAAAAATGTACCTATGAAACTGCATGCGTTGTATTTAGGGACATTTAATCCACCTTAATATTTAAAAAAGATTCAGATTTTTAAAAAAAAGGTCAGATGAAATTAAATATTTTTTTAGACAAGACATGCTCTATCAATGTTTTTGTGTATCTATATTTAAGTTTTCTATGTCTGAGAGATGTTCTCGACGGCGTGTGAAGTCAAGAAGCCAACCTGCCCCCTTAGAATGAAACACGAAACGTTAGACGAACTTTCGTTTCGAGTCATTGTAATTGATCAACAGTCGACTAATCAGGAATCATTAATCGAAACGAAAGTTCGTCTAACGTGTCTTTTTCATTCTAAGGGGGCTGCATTGGGCCATTGTGGTGGACGATTACTTAATCACTCTCATCATGAGAGGTGACCGTGCCCAATAGGGACAAAAAAGGGTTAAAATAACAAATGGTCACTGTAAAGATTATTTTATAGGTACTCTACGGTACATTAATTATCTCCATATAAAAATAGCTATCCACGGGGACTTTTAATTTTTCCAGGATGAAATGTGGCTTAATATCCTTTTCTAGGCTTGAGATTATAAATGTATGCAATTTCGTGATGATTGGTTCAGTAGTTAAGGCGTGAAAACGTGACAAACAAATAATCATACTCACTTTCCCATTCATAATATTAGTGACGGTAAAGATACTTACTACGATAAAATGTTGAACACTTTCTAACAACCAGCCATACATTTTTATAAAATACTTTTTGAATTAAGTAAATATATTTTATATTACCGAGCAAAAACTTCTTTACTTCTGTAAAGTCGTTAACAATGTTATTTCATTTTTAATTTATATCTATCACTGTGATTGCTGCAAGCAGTTAATATTTACGAATATATTATTTATGTAATCTTGAATATAAGATATCCTACTAAACGTTCTAAATTTAATAACAAATTAATATTGAGAGTTATAATCTGTTTATCAAGTACTTTGTTACTGTTTGTTTAAATCGCGTTTAACCTTGGAATACGTTGCTCCAGTGAGGCTTTCGCGCGAGTACTGGACGGATAAGGGAGCGAACATTGTTTAATATTCTTGACTCATCGCACCCTTGTACATCCCTGTATGGGGAGAAAAATTGCTTTATGTTACATTGCATTGAAATTGTTACGTGTTATAGTAGGTATTGTTGTTATAATTATACGACGTCCTAGCTATTACCGCTTCTTCGCCGCAAGCAGAAGGTAGTGTTTTGTTCCCGACATAGGTAGTTGCGAAATAAAAAATATATGTATACAAGTTTTTAAGTCAAATCCAGACGTATGAAACAAAACTTTTTTATCAAATTCGCATCAGCAGTTTTTGCTTTATGAGGTCTCGGGTTCGGGCAGTGTATTGAGCTTTTTCGTAAAAAGAAAAATTCTCAGTAGCAGCCCGGAGTTTGGAATTGTTCTATTATGTGGGACTTATACATTGCTGGCCTGGCGAACCGTGTGTGTGTAATACACCTCTGCCTACCTTTTCGGGGATTACAGGCGTGTTGCTATGATCTTATATTATTATTTTGAATTCAGACACATAGTCCAGCCTACTAGAGTCATTTTTACCCACGATAGATGGATCGGCATTGAGGCGGTATAAGCGTTCGGGGTTAGAGATTGTTTATAGGTAGGTATATATGTTACCACATTCCTTAAAAAGGACTGGACCGATTCTATTGCAGGTTTTGCATTTTTATAAAAGGTATCATATCTGAGCAGGTTCTTGTACATTTTTTATGGCGGTAGACCATTAGGGAGCGCTGCAACCGTGTGCTTTTTCATAATAATTTTCAATATTGTTTTATTTCTTAATTACACAGGTATGTTTTTATCGAAACTTGGGAAGTGCTGCAGCCCCTTTAGCGGTGCAAAACTCGCTATCATATAAGAGAGTGATACTTGAGCATAATAGAAGACATATTTATGAATTGTCATCTAGATGATTATATCCTTGTGCTTAATATAAAATTGCCCAGCAGTTAGAAAAGCCCTCTTAACCCAGACCTCTGCCTTGTGGTTACATAATCTGCCCTATAAGTATAGTTAATTTAATTTGATTCCATTCACAGATTTGACGTCATACTCGCGATTGATCAATCAGCAAGTTGGTAATGGGCTGAATTGTTTCAGTGAAACGCATTCAGGTCAATTGTCTGTTTCGACGCCCTTTGAAGGACGCGTGCCTGAGACCGTTCTATTGCCATTCATCTTTATTAGCTTATTATTGGTCATGGTAATTCTCAATATTCAAAGCATCTATCTCTTGCCGTAGTAATATCAATATTCTCTGATATTGTTTTTAATACAGGGCGCATGGACATAAGTCGTAGAGGATTTGACGGGCCTCGTGGCGTAGTCGGTAATGTAACCGACTTCCGTGCACGAGGCCGTGGGTTCGATTCCCACTCAGGACAATTATTTGTGTGGTGAACACATATATTTGTACTGCGTCTGGGTGTTTTCTATCTATGAAATGTATGTATTTACAAAAAAGTAATATATGTATTATATCCGTTACCCACAGCACAAGCTTAATTTGGGACCAAAGGACGTTGTGTGAAATGTGCATAAATATTTATTTTATAGAGCGCATTGTGATTCAGAGACATATTTATATATTATAAATGCGAAAGTTACGAAGATGTTTGTTTGTCCATAAATCACGCCTAAAACACTTCACACAGTTGAGACACTGGATTAACATATTAAATGTTTTTATCTTGAAAAATTTGTTGTTCCGTATTTTCGATATATAAGTAACGACTACGGACTTAAAGTATGTTATACAAATTAACTATGGCCTTGATAAACCTAGATTAGTTTTTATCCCAATAAAAAGTTCCTTATAGTTACGTCAAAAGACTAAACGTATTTGAATTTTGAAAGCCACAAGTACGAAATTGCGGGCAGGAATTAGTGTAAGTATAAATATTGATCCTTCTCGAAAATCGAATTTAAAATGCCTCACAAATAATAGGGGTTAAAGTATGAAATTGCCGTTTTATTGTTAACCGTTTTATTGACATAGAACCTTCACGATTTGAGATTTTTGTGTGAAACTTTTTTCAAACCTATGAGGTTCTTTTAAAAAATGTGCAACATTTGATTATCGACTTTCAGTTTTTTTATATTGAGCTTAGACAAAAAAGACGGATACTTCGAAAATTCGAGTGATTTTTGAATACGAGTTCCGACGCGGAACTAATGCTGCAGAAACAGCTCGCAATATCAATGTTGCGTTTGGAGAGGGGACTGCTAATGAACGCTCCGTGGGATTTTAGTTTAAACGCTTTCGTGATGGAAATTTTGATTTGAAGAAGGAACCCCGTGGAAGACCGCTCACACATGTGAATAACAATGAATTGAAAGAGATGGTGGAAGCCGATCTGAGCCAAACTACCCAGGAATTAGCGGCATTGTTTAACGTTACCTTACCAACAATATTGACTCATTTGCGTCAAATCAATAAAATAAAAAAATATGAAAAATGGGTGCCTCATGATTTGACTGATCTGCAAAAAGAAACGCGTGTTGAAACTTGTGTTGCCTTGTTGAATCGATATAGGATTCTGCTGACAGGTGTGGTGGCAATCACGTGTGTCTAGAATTTTTCGGCGTTTATTACCATATTTAGTGACTTTTGTGACTTGTTTTGGTATTGTGTGTGTCTGTGCTACGTCCTATTTGTGTGGTGAAAGGTTAGTTTTTGTGTTTCTAACCGTGTTTACTTATAATGGCGGATAAAACAAAACCGCCAGATCCTCCGGATATTTCCATCCCGACTACTCCTATTTTCTCCACCCCCCCCTTCTTAGACAGACCCTCAGGCTGGAACATCATTACATCCTGTTTCTTTCGGACTTTTTCTTTTTCAAGATAATATTGCTAATATTGTACAGGATGGAGTGAAAAATGTAGGCAGAAACAGTGTCCGTGGAGTTTGCATCTCCTCAAGATGCTAATTTCTTTTTAACCAAAAATATCCTAATCAAGCACAAATTTACGGCTAATATTCCCTCGTTTAACGTCACCCGGATGGGAGTAGTCTCGGGTATACCAACTGACATGACAGAAGAGGAAGCTATTAAATATATTACTGCCCCTACCGGCTGTGGTAAAAATCTTAAAGTTAGGCGAATTAATAGAAAAGTTTTCAAGGATGGTGTACCAGAATGGAAGCCCACGGAGACTTGCGTTATTACTTTTGATGGCCAGGTATTACCCAAGAGAGAATTGTGTTGCTATACATCCCTTCCAGTGGAGCAGTACTTATACATATACCCGACAATACAGTGTCACAGGTGTTGTCGGTTTGGGCATGTTGAATCTATTTGTAGATCCCAACCTCGTTGCTTTAAATGTGGACATGATCATCCTTGCAATGGTTGTGATATTTCAGAAAGTGATGCTTTCTGCACTCTATGCTCCGGGAATCATTTTGCTAACAGCAAGTTATGCCCGGAGTTTGGGAGGCAGAGAGCCATCAAAACTGTGATGGCGGAGAAAGTGGTTTCTTATTCTGAGGCTAGCAAAATAATCCCTACCGTTTCCCGAAGTTACGCTAATGTCACAAAGAGTGCACTTACTCCTTCCACTCAGTCTTATAGAAAAACTAAACAGTTTTTAGATAAATATTTTAAACCAAAGTCACATGCTCCTCTTTCTCCTTCCTATGATAAGACTAGTCATAGAAATATTGTTAGATCTCCCCAATCTCCACAACCTAATGGATCCAGACTCCTCCTTATCATCTTCTAACAATATATCTTCTATCATCCAGCTACTCATACAATTACTATCCGCTTTCATGTCTAACAATTCCTCCCTACCGCCTTCTCTTTCCCCAAATTTACCGAACAACGATGCCGAAAAACTTATATCCCTACTAACTAGACACAAGTACGGCCAACCGGATATTTTTACAGTGGAATGTGAGGAGCCTGTTTCATAAGAAGCATGACCTCACTTTCCTTATGAACAAATACCATCCTGTTGGATTTTCTGTAGCTGAGACTTGGCTTACCCCAAGCCTCAGCTTCCGTATCCCCCATTATAATATAATAAGATGCGATAGATCTGATGGCTATGGTGGCACTGCTCTTTTAATTAAAAATAATATTGCCTTCCTACCTATAGTGATGCCGTCACTCCCTGATGAAATGAATATTGTGGCAGCCAGGATTGAGGGTATTACTGTGCTCTCTGTGTATATAGCTCATCCTGAACAAAGTTTCCTCCCTATTTTAAGGAACATATTAGAAGGGATAGAAACCCCTGTACATGTAATGGGTGATTTTAATAGTCATCATTATAGATGGGGTTCAACCCGTTGTGATTGTTTGGAGAAGGGTTAGTGGATATTTTTGATGATCTCAATCTATGTATTTTAAATAATGGTTGCTCTACTCGGAGACCTCTGCCAGAACAACAAAAAAGCTGTGTGAATATAACATTTTGCTCTTTGAATTTGGCCGCATCTCTATTCTGGCAATGTACGATGCTGTCGCATGGTAGCGACCATTTCCCTATTATTGTGTCTTTTCTAAGAACAACTTTTTTAGAAAAATCAGTACCACCACTTCTAAAATTCAATATCTCGATTCCAGATTGGTCAAAATTCTCCTCGACTCTAGACAACAAAATTAGTTTTCTTCCTAACATAAACCAACTTGATCTGCAGAATTCAGGTCGCTACCATGCACAAACCTGTTGCCAGTACTTCATGGCGGCGGTAAATGCAAGTGCAGAGGAATGCTTCCCAATTAAAAACAGTGCATGGGCTAAAATTCCATCGCCACCATGGTGGGATCATGAGTGTTTCCAAGCGGTAAAGGAGAGAAAGGAGGCAGAAAAGAGGTATGATAGGAATATGACCACGGCTAACTTCCTCGCCTACAAACAAGTGTGTGGTCGAACTCGAGACTACTCAGGAAAAAAACGCGATCGGGACGGGTGAATTTCTATTCAGCATTATCTACATCTACGCCATCAGGCTTAGTGTGGAAGAACATATAAATAAAATAAATAATAAATAAAATAAAATAAAATAAAATAAAATAAAATAGCCTTTATTGCTGTTACAGTTTTTAACTTATATAACTACACATTACTTTTTAAATATAATAGAAGAGGTAACAAATTAAAACAATTCAAACTGAAACATTCTCAGGCTTCGGCTTATCTCTCCTCTTAACAGCTTGTCTCTCGACAAAGGCCTCCTCTAAGGATTTCCATTTGTTTCGGTCTTTTGCTGTACGTAACCATTCCGGTCCAGCTACTTCCTTCAAGTCATCTTCCCATCGTTTTGGCTGCCTTCCTCTACTTCTTGTGCTTTCTCTAGGGTACCATTCCGTAACTATTCTGGTCCATTTCTCTTTATTTTCTCTCAGCATATGCCCAGTCCAACGCCATTTTAATTTTCTATATACTGATTGAGCTTTTTCAAATTTGGTCTTACCTTTGATGGTTTTTAATTGTATTTTATCTTTTCTTCTTACTCCCAATACACTTCTCTCTATCCCATTCTGACAGACATTTAATTTATTTTGTTGTTGTTCAGTTAGGGCCCAAGTTTGGCAACCATACGTAAGACATGGTAATATACAGGCATTGAACACTTTTCGTTTCTCTGCCATAGGCATTTCTTTATTTTTCATTACTTCGCTCAACGACCAGAATCTTTTCCAAGTGTTTGCTATTCTTCTTTCTATTTCTTTCTGCATACTCTGTGTCGGAGATACAAGTTGTCCCAAATAAATGTATTCCCTTACATATTCTAACGGCTGGTTATTAATTTTAATATCAATTTGTTGTGAGGAATTGCTCATTACTTTTGTCTTTGTTATATTCATTGTGAGCCCTGCATATGCGCTTTCGTCTGATAATTGCTGTAGCATTTTTTCCAAGGTCATCGGGCATTCGGAAAAAAGTATTAAATCGTCAGCGAATCTCAGATGACTCAGTTTGATTCCGTTCACATTGAGTCCAAAATTATCCCAATGCAGCCTCCTAAAGATCAACTCCAATACAGCTGAGAATATCTTTGGCGAAATAGGGTCACCTTGACGAACGCCTCTTTCTATCGGGAACTCTTCACCTGTCCTTTCCAGTTTTATTTGTGCAGTGCTTTTTCCATAAATGAGTTTTAGTATGCGTATGTACTTTTTAGACACCCCTTGTTGTTCTAATGATTCCCATATGTAGTGATGCTCCAATGAATCAAACGCTTTGTTGAAGTCTACGAAACTCAAATAATATATTTTGTTGTATTCTCCGTATTTCTGAAGTATCTGACGTAGGACATGTATGTGGTCAATGGTCGAAAAATTGCTCCTAAATCCAGCTTGCTCCATCGGCTGGTTTTCATCAAGGGTGTTAGTTAGTCTAAGCAATAGTATTTTAGAAAAGATCTTATATATATTAGACATTAAGCTTATTGGCCTGTAATTGTTAATATCTCCTTTGTCTCCTTTTTTGTGCAATAAAACTATCATAGATTTTGTCCAATCTTCTGGGATAACTTCTGCTGTGATTATTTCGTTAAATAGATTGGTTAATTTAGAGACAATTACTGGCATGGATATTTTAAGGAGTTCATTGGTGATTTGATCAGGACCGGGTGTTTTGCCTAACTTCTGGGTAATAATAGCTCTTTCTGTTTCTCCTTTTAGAATAGGTGGTATAAGTTCAGTATCTTGCGTATCGGCTGTCGTAGTCGCAGTAGGTTTATTGTTTTTGCTTTTGTATAACTCTTTATAATATTCCGTAGCAATAGTTAATATATCCGATCTTTTTGTAGCACTTTTTCCTTGTTTGTCCTTCATATTTGGCATCCAATTCTTTTTCGGTTCTAGTTCTTTGTACGCTTTCTTTACTCCGCCTGTTTTCTTGATATGATATTGTAAAGTATTTGTCCTTCTTTCCTTTCTGTCTTTTCTTATATTTTTGTTGATCATTTTACTTATTTCTGCTATCTCTTTTCGCGTTTCTTTGTTTCCTTTAGCTTGTAGTAGTAATTTTCTTTCATTAAGTAATTGGATTGTATGGGTGGATAGTGAGCCTTTATTATTTGTAGACACTTTTCTAGCTTCAGTTTTGAGAGTGTTTATAAAATTACAGTATGACGCCTCAATTGGTTTATTGAATTCTTTTTCTTCATTTCTCTCTAGAGTTACTTTTAAGCTGTTAATTATTTCGGCATTATTCTTACTGTTCACATAGGGAACCGATTCAGTGTGCCTTCGACTTTTCCTTGCATGTGTTCCACGTAGCGCAGCACGAATCATTTTATGGTCCGAGTTAAAATTTAGATTATGCAGAATTGACGTATCTTTAAAAAAGTTTGGTTTGTTGGTCATAATGTAATCGATTTCATTTTTAAAGAGTCCATTTGGGGAAGTCCATGTCCATTTCTTGTTATTTTTCTTTTTGAAGAAACTGTTCAGGATACTTAGTTTGTTTTCTAAACCGAAGTTAACCAACCTTTGTCCGTTTTTACTTCTTCTGCCACTACCGTGTCTTCCTACTGTGTATTCTTCGCCACGTTGGCATTCTCCAATTTGTCCATTGAGATCACCCATTATTATTAAATTTTTGTGAGCCATATCTACAGTATTTTGTAATTTTTGGTAAAAATCTTCTATTTTGTTTATGTCTTGTTTATTATCTGCTTCAGTTGGTGAGTAAACCTGAATAATTGACCATAGTTCATATCTGGTATTTTGTACGGGAAGTTTAATGTTTAGTAATGCTATTCTTTCGGATATGCCTTTCAATTCTTCTATTCGGTCGCTATATTTCTTCTTTATCAAAAAACCAACACCGTATTGCCCTGGTGTTTCTCCTTTGTAATACAGTATATACTTTCCGTGATCTTCTATTCCTTCTCCTAGTCTTCTCACTTCCAATAATGTCCCAATTAATTTCGTCGATTGCTGTTTCTAGTTCTATGAGTTTCTCTGGAGATCTTAGTGATCTTGTATTAAGTGTCGCTATGTGTATATCGTAATTTTTATTCCTTTTTTGTTTTTCTATCCTTAGAGGGTATTGGTCATTTTCCCCCACGATGACCAATCGGCTTGGGAGAGGGTGTAGTTTTCTTATCGAATGTATTTTTGTTTCTTTGTTTTGTTGTATTTTCCTGTTGTTGAGCATTAGTTGCTATTGCTGCTTGTTTGTGGGGACGTTAGTAAGGGAGTTTGATCTCATTCTCATCATGTCAAATGCGTTGGTTCTATTGGCCTTCAAGGATACGGTGGCTTGCTGTTTTTTAGGTTGAAAGTTTGAGGAACGCGGCGAAGAAGAAGTTTCCCGTTTTCTTTTTTCGTTAGTTGGTTCATTTTCTTTTACTACAAGCTTATCATATCTCAAAAACGCTATTTTCCCTTTATTCCTTTCTTCTATCAATTCCGCTTGTAACTCCTTCCTTTTCGCCAAAACATCTTTTGGATAATCTTCCGTGACATATACCTGCTTCAGGTCTTTTTTATTTTTCATTATTACATTCTTTTTCCACCCACTAACCAAAGAACAGAGTATTGGCCTCGGTTTGCTGTCTTCTGTTCTTTTTTTCCCTAGTCGATGTAAATTGTTAATTTCATTTTCTTCAATGTCAATATTTATATCGCTTTTGAAGGTTTTCTTTATCATATTCAATAATTCTAAAGTTGTTTTTTCTATTTCTTCCACACCAAATATAATTATATTGTTATTTCTTTTTTCTCTCTTCAAATATTCAATCTCTTTCTCCTGATTTTCTATTTTTAACTTTAAGCTTTTATTTTCTTCTATAATCGGGATTAATTTTTCATCCATTCTAGACATTATGTTATTTGTAATGGATTCAGTAATTTCCGCCGATTGCTTTTGCATTTCTAGTTTCATTTTGTCAAACAAAAGTTGGAATTGTGTATCCATTTCTAGTCTTCGTGAAACGAAATGCACTACGGTAGAATTTTTTTTTTTTTTTTTTTTTTTTTAACACTGACAACACTGACGTTTATGTCAATTATCCACAAGTTGTTATTTTAATATATCTGTGGCAAGTTATCGGTCACTTCGTTAGTACTGTCAAGCTGAATAAATATCTCATTCGTGTATAATAGTCTATGGTCTAACCTCAAAACGTTGTTGATTTACTTTCTTCTTTGTTGTGGAGTAATGTGCAGATTATTCCTTCGTTGATATCTTCAGCCCTTTCAGTCCTCCTTTTGTTGTTGCACAGTGTTATTTTGGAGTGTGTGGTGTTTGTAAATATATTTTATTTTTAGTTTTTAGCGCGACAATAATGACGTTGATGTTTACACTTAGAAGGCCGGAACCAAGCTGGAAGAACATAAACGGATTCAAATCTGGCTGTGTTTCATCCATGACGGCGGTTATGACCCAAGAGACCGCTAAGCAGTTTTTCGACAGGATAGCTCCTCCTTATGTACCTGCTTTTGCTGAGACTCATCAGACCCCTTTAAGTATACTGGAGGACCCTCTTGACGCTCCCTTTTCCCTAGCGGAACTGGAAATGGTCCTCAAGCATGTCAAGGAAACTGCGCCTGGGATTGACGGCATTCCCTATTCTTTCATCGTACATGCTGGTTATAATACAAAGAGTTATTTCTTAAGTATTCTAAATTTTGCTTTTGATACTGGGTGGGTACCCGAGGAATGGAAAACTCAAGTCATTATTCCAATTCTAAAGTCAGGCCATAATGTTGGGGATCCTAATGGATATAGGCCTATCGCATTGTCTTCAGTCTTACTGAAGTTGTTAGAGCACCTAATAAAAAACCGGCTTGAGCGGATCGTTGAGTTTCGCGGATTGTTGCCAAGCTCACAATTTGGCTTTAGGAAGGGCTGCTATGGACAGCATAGGGCTTCTCCTAACGGACATTTGGATTTCGTTGACCAAAAAGGATTCTGTAGTTGTAGCATTTTTAGATGTATCCTCCGCATACGACAGTGTTCTCCTTCCCATTCTCAGGCAGAAAATGCATGAGCTGAGACTTCCGGGTAAGATGATCAACTGCGTGTATGAAATCCTCATGTCCCGCTCCCTAATACTGAGAGTACAGGGTGTCCCATTGGAGAGAAGATTGGTTTGGAAGGGGCTGCCACAGGGCTCAGTTTTAAGCCCATTGCTCTATAACCTGTATACAGCAGACATGGGTTCTTACCTTAATAGCAACTGTCATTTACTACAGTATGCCGATGGCCTGGCTTTATATGTGAGCAGCACCTCTATTGATGCAGGTGCCCTATCTCTCTGTGTCTCACTGGAGTCTCTCAATCAATGGTTACTGGCCCATGGCCTGAGCCTTTCTATCCAAAAAAGCTCGGCTGTTGTTTTTACGCGGAAAAGGTCTGTCACGCAAATAAATTTAAATATACAAGGTCACACGATCCCTCTTGTGCCCAAGGCGAAATTCCTGGGAGTTTTCATTGATTCTAGACTTACAGGCCTGGCACACCTAAACCACTTATTAGAGAAATGTGAACAGACCATAAACATTTTGAAGGCTCGGGCAGGCGTTTGGTAGGGTCCCCATCCCTACACCATTAAAAGCGTTGTATCGCTTTGGTCTGCAGTAAAATGGAATACGGTTCATTCTTGCTAATCCCTTGTAATAAAGGTGCATTGGAAAGATTGGACAATCTTCAAGCAAAGTGCCTTCGGATCATCCTGGGTTGCATGAAGTCTACTCCAATTAATGCCCTACAGGTGGAGTCGGGGGATCCACCCCTGTCATTTAGAAGGTAATACCTGGCGGCTCGGTTTATTTCATGGGTCATTGGCAAAAAATCACACCCTCTTTTGTATAAGCTGGCTAATCTAAATAATATGTGTACCTAGTACGCACATTTTTTGGCGATGTAAAGAAAACCCTCTTAAAGTAAAGGCGTACAGAGATTTCCAAAATTTGGAAGGATTCATCATATCGCTCGATAGACTTCCTGTTTTTAGTTGCGACTATAAACTGCTGTCTTACCAACCGCCTATTCACTTCGACCTCGGGTTCTTAAAGGAATCAGCTTCATCAGACTTGGTATTTAATTCTCTGGTAGAAGAACGTTGGTTGAGATATCAGAGATTCTTTACAGATGCTTCGAAGCTGACAATTACACAGGGGCGGGTATATACTATCAAAATTCTAAAATAATAATAAAATTTAAATGTTCCAAGGAGTCTTCCGTTTTCACCGAAGAATGCGTGGCCATATTGGAAGCGTGCCTATACATAGAAGCTCATAACATTGACAAAGCAGTGATATTTACAGACTCTTTATCCTGCCTCAAAGCTTTGCAGCAGAACCCTTTAAAAAGTAAAATCCACAGCCAATTAATTATTGAAATTAAAAAATCAATATAGTTCTGTGCGATGAATCATAAGGAAATCCAACTGGTTTGGATCCCGAGTCATTGTGGTATCACGGACAACGAATGTGCGGATAAGCTGGCCAAGTCAGTTGTCTCTTCGCAGTTGTGTGATCTGAAACACTTCGCCCACCATAGTTACGATCTCCAGAGTCTCCCGAAGCGTCAAATAATGGTGGCATGGCAATCTCACTGGGACAGTAGCAGTAAGAAAAAGGGGTTCTTATACCGCTCCATACAACACGTGATCTTGAGTAAACCGGGGTTTAATCTTTTTAAGAAAACATCGCGATCATCCATATCAACTGTATGTCGACTTCGGATGGGGCATTGTTGCTCCCCGGTATTCCTGCACAAAATTAGAATCCGGGATTCATCGTTATGCGAGTGTGGTTTGGACGAAGGCCACCTCGAACATATTTTCTTTAGCTGCTCTAACAACAAACCGAATGTTGACCTGTACAGAGCTGTTATTGGTCTAAGAATCCCGGTTCCGATTAACTTCCCTTCCCTCTTTTCATTTTCTTCGCCAAAACTTTTTAGAGTCCTCATACATTTTATACAATATAATAACATTCGTTTGTGACGCGTCATGATTGTATTCCCACTAATTTATAATAATAATACAGAAAATAAAAAAATTAAACTACTAATACCCTATCTATAATATGTATACATTTGTTTTGTCCTTTTGTTTCAGCTCATGTACCTGCTAAACGAGGCCCACACCAAGTCTTAGTGCGACAAAATTGCTAGTCAAAATTTGCTATTAAATACACACATGTTTCCACTATTTATCTTTGGCAGAATTGTCGTGCTTTGCGGCAATATATGCCAAAAATAAGAATAGAATAGAGAATAGAATCGATAAAGAAATGAAGGAATATTGGATTGAATTATGACATGTGATGAAAAGTGGATTCTTTACGATAACCGTAAGCAAAAAATGCAATGGCTGACCCCAGGTCAAACGCCGCAACAGTGTCCTAAAGCAAAGCTTACCAATAAAAAGGTAATGGTTACATAGTAACTATTTAGTAATCTGTAGTAATGGTAACTGTTTGGTGGTCTCAGCATGGTGTTATTCACTATAGCTTTCTCCGATCTGGTCAAGCAATAACGGCAAATGTCTACTGTGCCAAACTCCGAACAATGATAGCAAAACTAGCAGTGAAACAGCCCCGACTCATGAATCGATCTTCACCATTATTGCTCTATGATAACGCGAGATGTCATACATCACGAGAAACCGTTTTAGCTCTACAGGAACTGCAATTAGAAACCATTCATCACCCTCCGTATTCTCCAGACCTTGCTCCAACGGACTACCATTTTTTTCGTGATTTGGACAATTTTCTACGTGATAAAAAGTTTTCTTCCCAGGAGGCAGTACAAAATGCTTTCACACAGTTTGTAGAATCTACGATGTGCTTCTGGCCGGTCACACGGGAGATGGTGGTACCAACCTGCTCGGGCCCGATACCAAGCCCAAGACCATTAACCTCATGTAAACCTCTGTTTAAGAAACTCAAAGTAATGACGTTGACAGGTCTATACATCTTCCAAATCGGGTGTTTCGTAAAAGATCATGGACAATTTTTTACTACCTATAATGATTATTGTAACTCTAGATTACTAGACTAGAAAAACTTCTTTATGCCACAAAAATGGTTATATTATGACTATTAGAGCTTATAATAATATACCTAAACTTATTAGAGATTTGCCAAGATTTGAATTTAAGACAAAGCTTTATAAGTGGCTTCTCGATAACATATATTATAATACAAAAGAATTTTTTGGGACATATTAACAAATTGAGATTTAATTTTTAATTTAATTTAATTTTCATTCATTTACTTTATTATTTATTTTATTTTCATTCATTTAATTTATTTTATGTGAAATTATCATGTTCTACAGTATGAAATTGTTAACAATTTAATACCTAGTAATGTAGAATGTTAAGAATTTTAATATTTGCATGTTGGACAATAATCCAGCGAAGTCATGTTACAACCAAATATGCTATATCTTGAATTTTAACCATGCTTCAGCAAATAAACTAATTTCATTTCAAAACTAATTTCATTTCAAGTGAGTACTCCCACTCGGTACCCAGCCCTACCACCAGTCATGAAAAGGATGATAATAGTCCGTACCCACACAGACAAAACCACTAGCAGATGGACTGACGATCTCAACAAAGCCTCGAGGAGCTGTTGGATGCTGTCGGCACATGATGTGGCGCTCTTTTGGGGAGGCCTATGTCCAGCAGTGGACGTCAAAAGGCATATAGAGAATGAAGAACATGTAAAAGGCTTTTATCTATTTTGGTTGTATTGTACTATGTCTGTTGTCAGGAACAGGGACTACAGGAGATTCCATTAAACATAAAAATAATCGACGGAAATAGTTACTTAATTGCTTTCAGCTTCCCTGCGGCGCCGGCGAGAGTATTCGTGTACTTAATCAATTTAATTAAACCGGGGTCACCTAATAATGGAGTTGATGACGCGGAATCTTGATTATATTAATAGCTTGGTCATATAGGTTTAATTGATAGGTAGTGTGGGGCCCTGACCCACAAAATAAGCACGTCGTGTGCCGTCTATCTACCTGTATTAGTGGACCACCGGAACTATTTATAAGAAATTACTTCAGTAACACAAAACACATATTCCTTACTAATAAACGTTGTATAACCTCTGAATGTTATTCAGTGGTTTGTCTTTGTCACTAGTATGACAGTTCGACGTTGAAAAACTGAACAAAACACTGAATAACTATTCGGAGCTTAAACTATGTTTAATACTTTCTGATATTTACGCGAATGTTACACATTTTGAAATAAAACTACGCTTACGGAATCTATCGCGTTTACTTGATTTTACTACTATCCCGACGTATCGAATACTTTACAGCATTCATGATCACGGGTGGACTTACATGATAGACGTCCAAGGCAAGGATATGTTATTTCAATGGTTTCATCTACCCACAGTATATGATTTTACAAAATTTTTGGTTTATTTATTTTAACCCACCTAATATTCGTTTACAAACACAGTGAAAATATGTACTTCAAATGTTTATGCTTACAATATATGAGACTTTAAGTTAGTATATTAAAATGAGTATAATACTCCTTAAACACAAAGTGAAAAATGTGAAATCGAAAATAACAGTCAGGAGCAGGATTTGAGCCTGCATCTTCTGGATACCGTCCAGATGCTTTACCAATTCAGCCATCCTGACAATTGCTCCTGACTGCTAATTTCGATAACACATCATACTTAACGTCTTTGGGTGACGCCTGCGCCATCTGTCGGACGTATTTTCATACATTATACCGACCAGGTAAACTTAATTTTACAATAAGATTTTACCTAATAATGACGCAAACCCTTTAAATATTTTAGATATTTTTAGCATTTGACATGCTTAGCACTATACATTAAACACAAAGTGAAAAATGTGAAATCGAAAATAACAGTCAGGAGCAGGATTTGAACCTGCATCTTCTGGATACCGTCCAGATGCTTTACCAATTCAGCCATCGTGAAAATTGCTCCTGACTGCTAATTTCGATAGCACGTTCATACTTAACGTTTTGGGTGACGCCTGACAGAGAATGCAGGTTCAAATCCTGCTCGTGACTGTTATTTTCGATTTAACATTTTTCCCTTTGTGTTTAATGTATAGTGCTAAGCATGTCAAATGCTAAAAATATATATAAAAATATCTAAAATATAATACTCCTCTTTTAATTGTAAAATTTTTGTTTTTATTTAGTGCTCAAAAATTCTACCACAAACTACCAATTACTACCAGTAAGAAGACAATCTTGGTTATTAGTTTATATTATTAAATATATTGATTTTGCCAAAAGCTAAGACTAAGAAGCTACCACCGGATCGGAACGCGGCCTGACTGAGAAAGATCCGGCCAGAAAACTCAGTAGGCAACAACTGTTATAGATTATTAAATTTTGTACGGAATTACTGTGAGCTAATAAGCAGCAGTATACCCACAAGAACTCAAGAATTGCCTACGTTACGTAGACAATGACCAACAAAACACACCGTCATATTTTATGCTCATATCGCTTACTCGTTTTTTTCTGTTTAAAACATAGGTAATTATGGGTTGAGACCTGTCTTTGCTTTCCAAATTTGGATTATGATTAAAAAGGTCTTCCTCGTTATTACCGCGAGGTGCAACACGACCACCTTAATCGGACCCATTGCATGGTAACAGCCATATACTTACAAGAACACAAGAATTGCCTACGTTACGTATATAATACACGGGTGGTGACCGACTAAGAATACAAGTGTCACTACCCCATTCTTTCCCACGGGTGTTGTTTGAGGCGACTAAGGGAAGTAAGCAATTATCATCCATGACTGGTGGTAGGGCTGGTACCAAGTGGGAATACTCACTTGGTATCGGGGCCGAGCGGGTAGGTACCATCATCTACCGTGTGACCGGCTATGAAGCACATCGTTGCGTTTTGGCTCTAGCAGGAGATAGCCGTTTATATTTCATTTCATATATGTGAAATGAATTGGTGAGCAGCGGCTTGACAATACTCTTGGTATAGTTGAGTCCATGGGCGACGGTTACCATTTACCATCAGATGGACCATGGCTCGTCTACCACTAAATGCATTAAATATAAAAAATAAAAAAAGTCAATAAATTTTACGGTCGGTCATACAGGAGACGGTGGTACCGACCAGACATGAAGTGAGTACTCTTACTTGATACCCAACCCTACGATCAGTAATGCAATAGTTGATAATAGGGATCTATTATCAACTATTGCATTAATCGCTTGAAAAAACAATGTAGTGGCGCCACTTGTATTCTTAGTCTATCACCACAAAATGCAATAATAATAAGAAATCGCAGCTAATTTACATAACGGTCGCCAAATGGCGCTTAGCAATAAAAATTGGCGCGTGCGTCGTTTGACCTGGACAATTAAAAAGCGCTCGTTGGCTTTTAGGATTGTTGTGTTAGTGATCGCGACTGGTATACCGAACTAAATAGACATTACTTCGCGTCCTAGTTACTGACTGAAAATAGATGCGCTCAACAGTTTGTAGGTACATTTTTTAAATCACGATACCAAAGCTAATCTCTGAAAAAATATCGTTGTACTAGATCCATGCGTCCCATGAATGCTAATAAATATTTACTGCCATAATTTCAAGGCAGATGGCGTATTATCACCATGGCCATTGAAAATTTTCTTTTCCACACAATTTGTAACCTGTAATTTGGTAAATTTTTATTTTCTCGTAATATGCCTGTGTATCAAAATATAATAATCCCGATGTAGGTACATTTATTTCCCAAAAATCCAACATTTATAAGCGGGAAAAGTCTCATATGCTTTGTGGCTACACAGCATAGCGTCTTTCAATTCTTTAATCTTCCAGGTAGGTACTATACATTTTATATCACTAATCAACCGGATCAGACACAAAAAATTGCAAACAATTCTCAGGCTAACAAAGCAACTACCTACCATTTGACAGTGGCCAACCCGCCGCTAGCGCCATCTGCGTTCAGCTTTGCCTGTGGATCCCCATTAGTCTGGTAGTGTTATATAGATGATTTAAATCTCCTTTCATCTGTCGTTTTGCGACGAGGCCTGTACCCAACAGTGTACAGTAATGTAGCAGCAATGACATTAAACTACAAGGGTGGTATACAATCATACGGCCCACCTGATGGTAAGCAGTTACCGTAGTCTATAGACGCTAACAACATTAGAGGTATCACTTTTGAATGCCAACTCCATGGAAAGCGATAGGAAGTGGAGGGGAAGGATAATAAGGAGGAGGTTTGGATCTCCGACATACAGTAAGACTACCTACCATTATTTCACGCTGATCTTTTGTGAGAGGATGGTACTACCCCGATCGAGCTGACCCATTCGTGCTGGGACAAACAAGCCTCTTCTCCACTTATTTCGGTTTGTAAAAGAGGATACTTGATTCTACCAGCATTTTAATATATAGTACAATTTATATTATGGATGGTGGCAAATGGGGTATGTATAGCCCCCTGGTAGCATTAAAATACCGTCGTAATTGTGGCGTGTGCTCACCTATCACTGTTACCAGTAAAAAGCTAGAATTAATTTCGATAGTAACATGTAACCAACTGTTGAGTATCCCTGTGTTCATAGACTGTGGTGTTAACAGGTCATGCGTATACGCATATTTATTGGTATCCCTGGAAGAGACGTAGCATTCGTCGCGGCGCGGGCGGGCCGCGCATCCCCCAACACATCCTCACATAAACATAGGTATGTTACTTAATTTTTGGTATTTTTTTGAGAATTATTTTTTATTGAATTTAATTCAAATCTATACTATCTTAAAACTGTAACAAGTCCTGTACTGTTAATCTATACTTATATAATAAAGCGGTTTCTATGATTTTTTGGATAGGTTTAAATGCGCCAATCTTTGGAGATCGGTAGTCACCGAATGGATTTAAAAGACGTGAAGTATTAATTTTTCAAAGAAAGCTTTTAGGCTATTTAACATCACGCTACTCACGATATAAGCTACTTAGGAAAAAATAATGGTTCCTGTGGGATAGATATTATGACACAGAGATGATTAATGTGCCGTAGAGGGGCGTAATTATATTCTGAATTTTCCACGCGGTCAGGAGTCGCGGGCAGAATCTAGTTATTTAAAAATAAACAGATTTCTTTTTAAAATAAAAGGCAAGAGAAATTTTCGGCTAGTTAGTAACTATATTTGAGAGAAACAAATACGGTATGTATGCTGCTTAGGCGTCTAAAGTGATAATAAATATTTTTTATTTAGAATTTTTGTTTGTTTGTTTCTGCAAAGCTACTAACTGTTTTATTTGATAACTCTTGATTAGAGCTAAAAACTGGATTAAATTTTACTTTGTTACTATGGCAAGAACCTGAGATATAGATAAAAAAAACATGTATGTTTTTTTATAGGCAAGGATTCTTGTTTATATAATACTAGCCTTTGACGCGCAAAACACGCGCTCAGACGTGGAGTTGCGGAGAACAGCTAGCCGAACCAATACCAATATTAGCCCGCAACTCTGCTGCAGCCAAAAGCTAGTTTTTAGGTTATATCTCGGGTTCCTGATAGCGGGATAAAATGTATACCAGCTTTTAAGTCTAATTAGGAGCCATCAAATAAAAAAGTTGCATCAAATTCCGTTCTGTAGTTTTTCATGATGCGCGAACGAACAAACAGATAAACAGACAAAAATTCTAAAAAAAAATGTATTGTGTTTAGATACGCCTATATAGCCTAATACAGACATTTTTTCTCAAATGTACAGACATTTTTTCTCAAATGTACAGACACAGCTCTGTTACAGTTTTATAATAGTTAAAGGATGTTAGTAGCTTTATATAAGTAATGTTATACGACTTATAAAGTCGAGGTTTTTAGATTAAATTGGAATACCCCGGATACAAACGAAATAACAAAGAAAAGATAATAAGGAACCAAATGACCTCAGTCGAAAAGAGTATTTTTTATAACATCTCAGCCTCTTTTGTGACTTCGGAACTTTTTATTACATAGCAATAATTTTATTTGACTTCTTGTTATTGTCACCGTTTCGAATTACAGAATATTCTGTATTTTGATTTGTTATTTCTAAGGGTAACTTCATAATTATTATCACGCGTGTATAATGCTGCTCTCCAGCGGAGTGATAGCCTAGCGGTAGTCCCAAGGACTGCAAAGGCAGCGGTATCGAGTTCGATCCATAATCCAATATCCAGATCCAGACCTCGCACGGCACACAACTCCGACTTTTCGCTGCTTGGTGAAGTAGTTCTGCCAACATCTGGGCCACTGGGTTGCACTGGGCCAGTGCACTAATGCCTAAATATGACTCTGACAGGAGACCCGAGCCCAATTTTGTGTCTTCAGCCTAATGTGTTGGTGTGTCACGTATTATTTTGCTAGTATGATTTTGGCGAAAACACGCTTTAGAACTGAACCTGGTTACCATTTTAGACTAACGAGCGGTCCTTACATGGCACGTGGTAAATCAGAAGAAGAATTGGGGACAACTTGTTTGTAAAACATAAAAAAAAAACTATTTACAAAAAAGTTTAATCGTGAATTGTCTATTTAAAAAAGTATATCTCATAAGGTTTATTAAGTTGCTTTATTTTTCGGTATACAATGTTATTTACTTTACCTTTTGTAATAAAAGGCTATGTTATTTACTTTACCTGGTTTACAGTTATGTGTCACCGAGTACCTTAAAAATATTTACTATACGAAGCTTAAAAGAAGTAAGCGGACGAATAGACAGACGTGAACAGTGACTTTTTTTCTACTATTTATGGATAATTCGATAGCCCAAGTGCTTCAAACTGATTCAATCGTTTTGATACCACTACGGGTAGAAACTTTATTAAAAATGTCGGGAATGTCAGGAGGAAAGTATAAGCAGAAGGTTTCTTTGCAAGTCTACAACTCTTTCTTTACAGTATTTGGTTGTAACGTTAGGGTGTGATAAATGCTAATCAAGTAAATCTTTAGGATGAATTGTTTATAAAACAAAGAGTTTCTCTGTTTAAAAAATCTTAATTAGGAGGTATTAAAAAACAATACAAACTTCTTCTTAATTCTAAATTTCGAAATTTTCTTGAAAAATTATCTAATCGGCAGTCAAGAATGTCTGAATCCATTTTAAGTTTTTTTTAATTTTTTTTTAAATTCTTTATTAGAGCCATACACCATTTAGGTTAAATCGCGTTACATGGTTCAAAAGAAGTAAACAGATATACTATGGACTCATAAATTTACCAGCCCTTCCCCGCGACTCCACCGCAGTCAAATCAGTTTCCTGGCGCAGTAGCGGGATAAATTGCCAGTTTTTAAGTCTAATCAAAAGCTGTTAAATAAAAAAAACTCCTCAAATTCCGTTCAGTAGTTTTTGCGTAAGGCTCGAACAAATAAATAGACAAACAAACAAAGTGTTCAGAAATAGCATAATATAATCATGTTTCCTACATACATACTTATTTTCACGCCTTTTTCCCGTAGGGGTAGGCAGAGACCACTATTCTCCACTTGCTACGATCCTGACACACATCTTTCGTTTCATCTTCTTTCGTCAGCGCTTTCATGCATGCTCGTTGGTTTCGAGTACTCTTAACCAGGTCTTCCTTAAGAACGTCTCCGATCTGGTCAAAATACGTTCGCCTAGGTCAACCTCTACCAACTTGCCCATTCACAGTCGCCTTGTATATCTGTTTCATTAATCTTTTTTCATCCATCCTCTCTACACACACCTAAGCATTCCTTTTTCTATTTTGGCGCTATATCTTCTTTCACTCCACAGCATTATCGTATTAGACTATTTCTCACTTTGTCCATCAGTCGCTCCGACATTTATCATACTCTCATGCTTCTTCTGCCATGCCCAACATTCACTACCATACATAAGTGTAGGGACCAGCACACCCCTATACACAGCCAGTCGCGCCTTTTTTGACACTTTCTGGCTGTTCATAAAGCCATGCAGTGCCCCATTCACTTTATTTCCAGCCATCGCTCTCCGCTCAATATCACAGTCATACCTTTCCATCTCTCGTAAACTTTGAACCCAGGTATACAAATTCTTTCACTTGTTCCACTCTTTGTCCTTTAATCAGAATTTCGCAATTTGTCATACTATCTTCCCTATCAAAAACCATTACTTTCGTCTTGCTCAAATTCACTAATATCCCTTTTTCTTTCAAAGCTTCATGCATTATGATAACCATCGCCTGCAACTCCTCCTCTGATGGTGCTAACATGACCTGATTATCAGCGTCTATATACATTTGATGTTTAAATCATTCATTCTCAATCCATACGAGGCCTCTTTCAAATGTTTCAAACAATTGTCTATGTGTATAAGTTAAACAGCGATGGTGAAGCTTGGTGAGGCTACACATCCCTGTCTAACACCTTTTCCGATACTAAACCAGTCTGTGCAAGCCCCATTTCATGTTTCCTCCCTTTATATATTGGGATCATTCAGGGATTTAGCTTTTTAAATTAAATACATGTATTTGTCGTCTACAAAGGACTCTTATTATATGAAAAGACTAATTAAGGATTTTTTAACTATTCTTCTTTGTTTGTTTTCGTCTTTGGCTATCAGTACCATTACCTTTAAAATCTAGCATTCGTTGTCAAGCGCGGAAAAATCTTGTAACAAATAAAAACTCACAAAGATTCTTGTGATAAAAAACCTGAAAGGGCATTGACATTATAAAGTTCTGGGGGCTTAATGTATGAATTAAACTAGACAGACACAAATTGTATATGAAATATTCCACATCGTTTGAATGAATAAGCGCCGAATTGCTGATTGACAATAAGCAAAAGTGAGATTCATAGACTACATTGAGTAAACAAATTGGTTTATTCACTCCAGCAGGCAGTCGCTAAAATTAATTATTACAGTCTTCAATTGGTAGTTGTCAGCTCCATATAAACGAATGTGCTTTAAGTAAAGGTTAGTGGAACAAATAGTTCGTTCGTGATATGTTCAGTCGATATGATTGAGGAATAGAAGTCATGTCGACGACCCGCTTTATTGCCCTTGGACGGTCTTGTGATATATTGTTAAACAATTATTTGTATTTAATAATACTAAGATACATTTACTCCGCTCTTTTTTTTTGTTAAGGCGGCAATAGACGTACCTAACTGCACTAATGGCAGAGCCTTGCTTATTCCAGCATGAATGGGCCGTCTCGATCGGGGAAGTACGAGGGTGGTACTTCCCCAAAAACTCACAAAAAACCAGCGTGTAACAACGATAGTTAATCTTACCGTTGTGTTTCGTATGGTGAGTGAGAGCGCTGGAGGCCCAAACCCCTTCCTTATCCTCTCCTTATTAGTATCCTTCCTATCCTCTCCTTAGTATTCTACCTATCCACTCATTATTAACCTTCCTATCATCTCCTTAGTATCCTACCTCCATCCATCCATCCATCAGCCTTTCATCGTCCACTGCTGGACATAGGCCTCCCCAAAATGGGGGTTTTACCATAATCGCCACGCTTGGCAGGCGGGTTGGCGACCGCAGTGGATGTTTTTAGTACACAGGGGAACGCTGCTGCCCGGTCCCCCGGTAATCCCTTAGTCGGCTTTTACGACTCCCATAGGAAGAGAAGGGGTGGAGCTATTCTTGGTGCCGGCCCCACACGCCCAATGGGACATGGTGAGTGAGAGTGCCGGAGGCCCGAACCCCCTCCTATCCTCTCTTTATTACCCTTACTATCCTCTCCATATTATTCTTCCTATCCACCTTCTATCTCCGATGGGGACGCGTGAGTGTTGCCTCTGATGTTGCTAGCGTCTATAGGCTACGGTAACCACTTACCATCACGTGGGACGTATGCTTGTTCGCCACCCATGTTGTATATAAAAAAAAAGTCCCACACTGACTCGTTCGTTGCCCGTCGCTCGGGGCATCGAACCAGTCAGTGTGAGGCCTCATTTACTAAATAAACCCGCCACTTGCTGTCTCTCCGCCTGTATTGGCAGACCACTGGACTGTGTGGCAACTGTGGATTGGCAGACCACTGGTACTTCAGTGGTACATTTATCATAATCATAATAATCATTTATTTCTTGTTAAACATAGGTAGGTACAGTAATGTAGATGGTAATTCGTTATTCATTATGATCTCTATGCTTTGCCTACATAAGGCATACAAGATTCTTTGTCATTAATTCTAAATTAATGTATTTATTTTATTATAAGTTGTCATTCACTAATTTACTGTTAGCAGTCATATTAATACTGAATCGACATATTTCATTATATTACAAAAGATTCAAACTTAAACTAAACATAGGTACGTACACAGGGAACATAGTTCAGAGTTATTATAATGGCCACAATCTTAACACATTATTACATTAAGTATTTAAATAGACTATATAAAGAAATTATCAGTTAGATAGTCCGCAACAGAATAATAACATTTATTAACCAGAAATGTAAAGATGCTATTTTTAAGTGATTCTAAACTATCCATACATCTGATATGTTGCGAGACTTTGTTGAATATTTTAGAAGCCATACCTAAAATACTTTTATTGTACAAGGCAGTATTATGAGGTGTAAAGCGTACAGTATTGGGGTAACGTTGAGATGTAAGAGTTTGGAAGAGATTGAAGTTACCTTTAACAAATGTTGCAACCACATAGATATACATAGATGACAATGTTAGCAACTTGAATTCTTTAAAAAATGCCTGACAACTGTCAGTTGATTTAAGATTAAAACAAGCTCTAAGACATTTCTTTTGAGCTCTAAAGGCGATGTTTTTATGCGTCAAATATCCCCAAAATATCAAACCGTATCGTAAATTCGAAACCACGTATGCATTATAAGCAACAAGAACTGCTGAGCGATTAACCAATGTGGATAATTTATAGAGAGCATAAGCAAATCGACTAAGTTTATTACATAAATGTTCTATATGGGGTTTCCATGTTAAATGGCAATCCAGATAAATGCCTAAAAATTTTGCGACATTAGTTTTACCTACTGCTAAGTTTCCATAGCATACATTTAAATATGTCCGGCGGTTTAATCCGCCTAGCATTAATAATCTGTTAGAAAACCAAGTTACTAAAAAGGTTTTAAACCATATGGTGATGGACTAAGAATATAAGTGTCACTCCATTTTTTACCTACATCCTTCCACTTTCGCATTGTATATCTTCTTAGCCAGTCGCTCGTCCGGCATTCTTACCACATGTCCGAACCATCGGAGCATTCCCTTTCGCGTCTTTACACCAATACTCTCTTTCATAGCTACTCGCTCTCTTACGTCATTGTTACGAATGCGGTCAGTCAGCCTCACTCCACAGATTCTCCGCAGAGATCGCATTTCGATCGCATTGATTTTGCTCTCATGCTCCTTTTTACATACCCAACTCTCGCTTCCATATAATAACGTTGGGACAAGCACTGCGTTGTGTATTGCGACACGTGCCTTCTGGCTGAGGTGGTGGCTGCTGAAGTTGTCCCAATGCTCCGTTCATTCTATTTCCCGCATTCACTCTTCTTTCTACATCAGTGGTGTACCTTCCATCCCGACTGAATCCACATCCAAGATATACAAATTCATCCACTCGTACTAGCACACCATTTCCTATTGCTACTCTAACATCTGTTCTGGCTTCTTCTCTTTCAAAAACCATTACTTTGGTTTTGCTCACATTCACACGTAGGCCCCTTTTCTTATAATCTTCTGCCATTACGTTGACTAGGGTCTGCAGGTCAGTCGCAGACTGCGCTAATAGGACCGCATCGTCTGCATTCAACCTTTGTAGACATTTATCCAGATATATGATAAACAGTCTGGCTGATAGAACGCAGCCCTATTTAACGCCGATATTGACGTCAAACCAGGGTGACATTCCATCATCCAGCCACACACAGGCTCTGCAGACCATGTAGTTGGACTGCACCGCTTGTAGCAGCCTACCGTTAATACCATACTCCGGCAAAATGTCCCAAAGTTCCTTTCGTACAACAGTGTCAAATGCTTTCTTCAAATCCACAAAACTGCAGAAAACCCTCTGGCCTACAGCCAGATGCTTCTCCAGCACAAATTGAGAAGCATCAGGAAGTATTCCCATAGACATGAGCCTCCAAGCTTGATCATCTCAGCAGACACCATATCAATACCCACTGCCTTACCATTTTTCAAACTTCTAAACTTCTATTTTATTTATAATCTATATAAATTTAATAAACAACTGCCTCGGTGGTGCAGTAGTAGTGTGTGAGACTGTTGATCATGAGGTCTCTGGTTCGATCCCCGGATCGGGCAATGTTATTGAGCTTTTTCTTAAAAAGAATAATTCTCAGTAGCAGCCCGGAATTTGGAAATGTGCCCGGTAGACGGCAATAAGCTCGCCCTCTACGCCACCCGTGGGTGTGTAATACACCTCTGCCTACCCCTTCGGGGATACAGGCGTGATGCTATGTTATTTTATGTTATTTGTTATGTAAATAAAATAATAGAGGTTTGCCGTTGGCTGCGCATCATAGAAAAACTCCTGGATAGATTTTAATTAAAATTTTTAAGTTTTATTATTTATACACTTGGCTCTCATCTAAAAAAATATTCCGACATCTTCATTTATCTATCTATATTATTATAAAGCTGCAACATAGCTATCCTGTACTATAGCCGTATCTGAAGACAAAGACAAAATAACGTTTTTAGAATTTTTATCTATTTGTCTTTTTGTTTATTCGGGATTAGCGCAAAATCTGCTGAACGGATTTTGATGAAAGTTTTTTGACGTTATTAAAGTTTTATGTAATTAATAACGATTTTTATAACCACTACGTGTTTAATGGCGTAAAATACATATTTGATAAAAAGTAACGCAGACGAAGTCGCGGGTATGCACTAGTTCTTAATAAATTAATACTGTTTTACTCTGTTTAGATCACTATGGGGTGGTTATGGAGAGTCACCAGCGTGGCGCTGCTAGTGGCGTCAGCAGCTTCAAAAGAGTTATCAGACGCACCTACCCGGGAGGTGTTCAATCATGATTCACCATCTCAAGTCAACAGCATTCAACAAGACGCAGCACGAGATCCACAAGACGAACTAATCAACTATGACGATTATTCACCCTACGAGGAAGACGAAAATGGTAATCTCTCTATTCTATATTTGTGTGATGAACACAGATAGGTATTTGTACTGCGTCTGGGTGTTTTATATCTGTATATATTAAAAAAAAGTACCTAATATATGTATTATATCCGTAATCTGGTACCCATAGCACAAGCGTTAAGCTTAGTTTGGGACCAGAGGACGTCGTGTGCAAGGTCCGTGAATATTTATTTTTATTTATTTATTTGTTTATTCAGAGTTCCGTGATATATAGTAGGTACCTATATTAAGAAAAAAAATATATACGTTATACGCGATATCCTCCTGTACATTTCTTGTTTTCATAGATTCCCTTATATCTCCGGTTTTAAAGAACAATTATTTGTGAATTTGAAAAAAGAGAACTTAAGTGCGAGCGGGAATCGAACCTGCGTCCCTTCCCATCCAGGGAAGCGTATAGCGCTAAGCTCCGGTTCTACTTAATTAAGGTACGTAGTTAATTTGGGTCTAAGAAGTCTCGCAGGAACAAGCTCTTTCATTTAAGCAGCTTTGCTCACTTAAATTGGTTGAGTTTGAGGGATTTTATAGGTGTGAGCATCTAACTTAATATTCAATACGCTTTTTGAATTAGAAGAATTTCACATAAAAAAATCAGTTGTTTATATAGTACCTAGTTATAGTATATTAGATAAGATCGAGGACAATACAAAGTTATTGTGAGAGGAGACCCGGGCCCACCCATCGGATAGTAATTCTACTAATATTATGAATATTTTCTCGCTAGAGCACTTCCTCGAATTGGATGGGACGCAGGTTTAAGTCTTGCTTGCAGTAAAGTTCCCATTTCCACTTTCACAAATAATTTGTTATTTAATATTAGAAATGTGAAACTTTGTGAAGATGTTTAGGGCTTTGTTTGACCGTCAATCATGCCTAAATTACTGAAAGAATTTGAATGAAATTTAGTAGAATAGATGAGACACTGGATTTTGATGCAACTTTTATTTCATAGCTCTTGATAAGACTTAAAATCTGGTATACATTTTATCCCGCTACCATATCGGGAACCTGAGATATAACCTAAAAACTAGCTTTTGGCTGCGGCGGAGCTGTGGGCAAAGACTAGTTTTTTTATATAAAACTGTAACGGAGCTGAATCTGTATATTTAAAATATTTGAGAAATATTTACTGTAGTCCAGTATTTTTTAGTGTTTCAAAATAAACAAAACAATATTTTTTGGTCACACAAAAACTCTATAGGCAAAGCTTATGCCTGCGGCTAGCATACTATAACATAACATAAGTAATAAATGTTTATGAATATCAATAATATTGTTGCAGCTATCATCGCTGCGAGGGATTTTCTTGGAGCACAATCAAGTTCGACTACCAGTGAGTTACCTTAGTTACCTATAATAATTTGTTTTGGACAATGTTGGAGACGTTGTGAAATAAAATTACGTTTAGGTACGGAACTTTACAGCATTCGTAACCAGGAAAGGTATTTAAACGTCGGGATAAGAAGAAAATCAAGTCATCGCGATAGATTCCGTATACCTACCGACGTAGTTTTATTTCATAGTATTTTCGCTACGTTTTCAATCAAAATCTACGATCAGCAATATGATCGAAGAGCAAAATACATATTGCCTTTTATGTTTAAGTTATAAGTATAGTTATAATTTCACAAAAAAAATATTTGAATGTATAATATTTAAGATACTCTTCGTCTCATTTATTATATTTATTTTTTCTTCACCAGGTACGCCAACGTTTCGGCCACCTAGGGGTAAATATTTCTACAGTACCTTAGATTGTTCCCAGTTGATTTTTTTTTTGTATAAAATTATTTAATTTTGTTTTATTTTTACTAGTAATACTTCTTATCATTACGTCATCTCCCTTGGGAGGTAGGTACTCAGAGAGAATGGAGTGCCAAAAGACTCTATTCTTGCATACATCTCTCGCTTCCTCAACATTAATAATTATTTTCACAAACGCTCGTCGGTTTCGGAGACTCCACCTTCCTTTAATATATGACTGATCTGGTTCAGATAGGTTAGTCTCGGTCTCCCCTTGTACCTACATAATTAAACTTTCGCATTGTATATTTTTATATATTTTTAAGCGTACACTTTAAATGAACACTAAAATGCGAAAATGTGTAATTTAATATAATAGTCATGACCAGTTTCCAGGAAATGCAGGTTCAAACCCTACTCTTGACTAGGGCTACACTACGACTGCCATTATTTTCGATTTCATGTTTTTGCATTTTGTTTTCATTGTATATCTTTTTAACCAATCACTCATCTTTTTAACCAATCGCTCATTCTTTCCACAATAGGAGTATTAGTATATAGAGCTCAAACAATAAGAGTATTTCCTTTCGCATCTTTACACCATCCTTCAAATCTTTATTTTTAATTTTAACAGTGAAGATACCAGCTACGCGGTGTGTGGACATTGGTCGAACATGGACGGATGGTGAAAGCTGGAAACGTGACAACTGTACTCTTTGTCAATGTTTCGCTGGCCAAGTGAACTGCTCTGTGCTTCCCGCATGCCTCATCGGTAAAGTTTATGAATTTATATATTACTAAATAATAATATTCCTTTGTTTAATATATACCTAACAAACACAGATATAAACCAAATAATACAATATATACAAAATATAAAGGGTGATTATAATACAAAATAATCAACATATCGTCTATACTATTATAAAGCTGTAAAAGAGCTATGTTTGCACACTTAAGATATTTGAGAAAAAACGACTGTATTAGACTATATAGGCGTGTCTGAACACAAAACACTTCTTTTTTAAATTTTTGTCTGTTTATCAGTTTATTTCGCGTATCACGCAGAAACTACTGAACGGATTTTAATGAAACTTTTTTGATTGATAGCACTTGATTAGACCAAAAAACTGAGACTTTGAAAACTGGTACTTATATATTTTATCCCGCTACTATATCGGGAACCTGAGATATAAACCTTATAAAACTTTTGGCTGCGACGGAGCTGCGGTAAAAGGCTAGTGTTAATATAAAAAAATAAACATACCATCACGCCTGTATTCCCCGAAGGCAGAGGGCAGAGGTGTATTACTCATCCACTGTTCGCTAGCTATGTTTAAGTCCCACGTAATAGGGGGCGAGCCTATTGCCGTCATTTTTGCCAAACTTGGGGCTGCTACTGAGAATTTTTCTTTTTACGAAAAAGCTCAAAAGCACTGCTTGATCCGGTCACTTTGTTCGTGTGGTGACGGACTAAGAATACAAGTGTCACCACCCATTCTTTTCCACGGGTATCGTATGAGGCGACTAAAATAAGTAAGCAATTATCATTCATTGCATGACTGGTGGTAGGGTTGGGTACCAAGTGGGAGTACTCCCTTGGTATCGGGCCCGAGCGGGTTGGTACCACCACCTCCTGTGTGACCGGCCATGAATCACATCGTTGCGTTTTGGCTGTAGCAGGAGATGGCCGTTTATTATTTCATTACATATCTGTGAAATGAAATGGAGAACAGCTGTTTGAAAGAACAACTTTCTTTAATTTCATATCGGTGAAATAAATGCAATAAAAAAATCTATTAAATCTAGTTCTTCTTTTCTTTTCGTCTATTAGGCTTTAAATACTAATTCCTAAAATAGCGTCAGCAGGACGCAACGGGTTCGTGCCGACAGCAACAGCCCGTGGAGTGGCTGGCGAGCCCGGAGACGGCGGCCCGCCCGGACCACCTGGTTTGCCTGGAGTCAATGGAGTCCCTGGTTCGCCCGGCATTCCTGGACCTGTGGGCCCCATGCCTGATGTAAGTATTTTTTTTGTCATGGACAGTTTATATGACGATTGCAAAGCCATACTACATTAAAAACGATAAGTATGAATTTCCAGGGTTCCCCATGTTTACATTGAAGTCTTATTCCCGTTTATCTTTACCGTGTATGTATGTTTAGCCGATAGGCATGAAAATCTTTGGCAACTACACTTTATTAATTTTGTTATGGGTATGTCTTTGGACAGACTGATCAGAAAATGTTTATTTTTAAGTAAATACTTCTTTACGCACGCTTGACTTGGGGAGTAAGCTGGTGAATACGTTACGACAAGAGGCAAACGGAATTTGAGAGGGAGATAAGTTAGTGAAGATAGAAAGGGAGAGAGTTACGTTTCGTATATTACTGTAGGGGCAAGAGAAGCAATAATATGCTTTCAATATTCAATTTTGTCAAAAAAAACATGCATTCATCAATCAACATTGTTGATTAAATATTTCTCATCTCAAAATAAATATTAATCAAAAAGTCAAGTAGCGCAATTCGGGATCGATCTTGATGTTAGTCAAGTGAAGCCAGATGTTTATGCCCCAAGACCAACAAATCATTAATACTGTATGTCAAATATGGTTTAGATAATACATGTTCGGAAACAATATACCTCAAATAAAATTTGTATTATGTTTCCATGGAAGTCCGAAGTCCTTTATGAGAGTACATCGTCTTCCTTCCGTTATTGGTCGCTAAACATGCTACTTCCGCTTCCTTATCTGCGCCGACAGCGCCCCCCTATAACACTTTCTGTAACTGAACTGATATGCTAAAGACAAGCCGCCACTTTCGTCATTGTGCAGCTCATAATGATGTAGCACCAGAAAAACATCACACGGACTTCGGACGTCCACGGAAACATAATATAAATTTTATTTGAGGTAAAATTTCTATATTATGTGTTCCATTTGACGTCCTTTATGAGAGACTGTTTGTTATCTCCTGGTGGCTTATTTTTGAAGTAAGATAATATATAACGCAACAATGTGTTATTTAATTATAAAAATGCCGATACAAAGTAGATATAGATTAAATTATCAACTGGCTTACGTAATGTATGAATAGTAATCACGGTAAATTGGTTTCCGGGTGAAAATACCGAGATAGAGATTTTTCCGAGCTTATTTCTCTATTTGAATTATTTATAATATGTTTCTGATAAAATTTTCTAAATGTATCTGCATGTCGCCAATTAGCTTTAGCTAGAATATAATTTATATGGTAATTTTCTACCCAATTTAAAGATGATACCGCTGACCTACAACTTCCAGCCGAGGCCTGAATACCAAACTCAGCCAAAAGTCACGTTATCCATCCACCAATTATCGCTGCTGTAGCTGGCTTTATGGGGCCTCTAGTTGCTAAGAACAGCTTAGTAATATTCTCTCGAGTTTGCCGAGTCATTTTTACTAAGGTGCGTAGCCAATACACAGCATCGATGCATCGGTCAGGGGCAGCCAGGAATTTCCAACTTGATTGACGATATGACAATGAATCGGTTTTCGAACCAAATGTGGGATGCAAGGTAATAGAATCACTATTATCAATAAAATGATTACTATCAATATGTAAAAGAGTAAGGTCGTGTACACTCTACGATCCGAAGATAATAGTAGAATCGCCGCTGTGTGCCTGGATACTTGACATAAACTGTTCAAGTCCGTATTATAATTTTTCAAGAAACTAATCAAAATTCTTGCATCCCATACTGGCAATTGACGGGGCGTAGGCTTTGCCAAGGATATAGCTCTAAGTATGTGTTTCACTATTGGGTTTGATGTGATTTTAATATCGGTTATAGTTTCGCAAAATGATGCTATAACCGATTTATGAACTAGTATTATCCGGTATGAGAGACCTTTAGACAAATACAGATGGCCGAGATATCTGTAGCTACATTTGCAGGCTCAGGTAATCGAGAATTAATGCTATTTTCCTAACAAAACCTTTGCCCTTTCTTCCAAATGGGGGCGTATGTTCTTATCGTAGACTGTCTCCAACACGTTGACAGTAACTGCTTCTCTTGCAATGTCCAAGTCTCCGTCAGTGTATCCCACCCGAAATGAGCCAGGCTTCCAAGTGTAGATTGCTGACCTGAGCTGGTGGTAGCATAGTCATTGTGTCCATCAGAGTGGTTTCGAGATTTCCGAGTTTCAAAGGACGTTTTAGGGCCCGAATTTTCAGATCGGGCTTCCAAAAGGCCTTCTTCCACTTGCGTGCCACTAGTATGTACTGACCGGAGGCCATGTTGAGGTGGGATAATAACCTGGGTATCAAACTGGGCGGTGGGAACAACCATGACAGTTGGTAATGCCAGGATTTGTTGAACGCGTCGTGAAAGCAGGCGTTAGAGTCTGACAAGTCTAAAGTAGCATAGTTTAGATTCCCGGTTTTCGGCTTGCTTAATTGTCCTGGTAATAACTCGGGGACGAAACGACTTTGTATCAGCTGAGGTCGAGGGTTCTGGTGATTTAGGTTGGTTGTGGGTAGCAGGCGACGCTTGCGTATGTAATTTGTCCACATCACCAATTTTCTGTATATACGTCGATAAAGACTCCGGATTAAACATATAATCACAAGAAGGGGGTATCAAACCCAGATCTTCTCTCATATACTTACATTTTAATTTTTTCAAAAGATCCCTACGACGTTATTCCAAAACTTCAGCTCGTTTGCCACAAATTATTTGAAGAATATCGTGCGACACAGTCTTTTAGTAAGAATCATTTCTAAATCAATTTTTCAAAAATAGATGAAGCGGTAAGCTGTACGTCCGTTGAAGTCGACCAATCAACAAGAGCTTGTAAGGCTATGTTTACCGATCCGTTTTATGCCAAGAAAGCATTAGACAGTACAACGTAATGGGGCAGAGGGATCCTCTAGACGTCGCAGCTCCTCATTTACTCTTAATTCAGTAAAAGCCGGAAACGCTACATACCTTTTTTGAATATCTATATAGCGAACCGCATTCCAATCTAGTGAATCAAATCTTTGCATAGCCTTAATTTTGTCAACACGTCTCTGAATTGCTTTTGGTACAATAGGCTCTTTCACGCAGACGTTCAAGTTTACAATATTACCAGCGTTTATTTTTGGTGGTCGTAAAAACTGTTCGTCGGTTATTTGTACCGACGTATGAAGAGAGGGTGAATCCGAATTAGATATATTATTGCCATTAGATAGTGGCATATGTGAGTTCGAGGACGGTGCTTGACAAGAATTAGCGTAACTAGAAGTTAAAATATTGTTCACATGACTCACCAGTTGCTGTGACAATTGTAAGGTTGGAATATACGATGAGAATAAAACGCTCTGACTGCTGTAATACGACTGTCCGTTTAATCAATAAACATTGATATAAATAAGAGAATACATGTTTAGACACTTAGGTATAACTTAATATACTACATACACTACACCTTCCCCGAAAGGAAAAAATAAAATAATAGTGTAACATTTTATTTATACGATTACATTATAGTATAATATAGTATTGCATAGTTTGAATTATAGTATAATAGTATCTTAAACGTTCTAATACAGTGGTAAACAAAGTGTATAAAAACAATAATAGTGTATACTTAAGTATATTCGGAAAAACCTATTCTTATGTACTAAATCTTTTTTCCGTTGTCTTAATATTTCAACATTTGGCGCAACATTTTTGATAACTAAGTATGGCCCGTTATAAGTCATGTTTCTGTTTTCGTTTTTGCCGTGTGGGGCCGGTTTTAGAATTGTCCCACCCCTCTCCACCCATGGGAGTCGTAAGAGCCGACTGAGGAAATACCAGGGAAGTGGGCAGCAGCACTCCTTCGAGTATTAAAAACATCCACTGCGATCGCAAACCCGCCTGCCAAGCGTGGCGATTACGGCACTATTACCCCATTCTTGGGGAAGCCTATGTCCTGCAGTGGACTTTAAAAGGCTGATGGATGGATGGATTCTGTTTTCGAAGTAATTTACTTTGTAATAAATTTTGATATGCTTCTTTTTGCGATGTTTGTAACCTGGAATCTTCTGATGCAGACGGCATTGAAATCGTCTCCTCATCTATCGCTGCCTGTACAGCATCATTCAAAGAATCAAACTTTTGAGCAGCTATTATTGTGCTGAGACGTCTATTGCGTAATCCGTCGGCGGAACGTTTAATTGCCTGTTTTTCATTAAAAGGCTGTAAAATATTGAGATTTTCCGTATTGCCATCAGCTTGCGCAATAGACACATCCATAAATATCTCAGTTAAATCCTTCCCATAACCATCAATTGACCTTATATTTTCACACATTTTCGTTTTAAATTTACGCGCACAACAGTTTTTTTTTTAACGATATTGTACTTATTACGGTTTAGCTCGATGTCATCTCGAGGTCTGCGGCTGGATGTACACGCTGAACACGTAGTAGTGTACGGTAGATACCGCGTTTCAGAAGATGAATGCCTTGTCTCTTCTGGTTCTCTACGTCCAAGCGGATTAAATGACCTTCTTAATGAACGACGAATCATTTGGCCGTTAATCCATGTTTCATGGCAGTTTTTATAGCATTTACATAACAGGTAGACTGCCAGAATCAATATAACACATAATATTATCATCATTACCACACTAATAGCCGATACGTGAAACTGAAGTTGTTCCGTGTTTGCCGAATTTGAGGTCCCAATTCCATTTTGATTAATAATGACCCTTTTTGGAAAGTTGGAATTGCACATCTTTTAAATTAAGTTCTAGAATCACGACTATATTTCTGCACAATGGAGATCAACATGCATGCACATATTGCACATGCAAGCTAATTGTAACCCGATGCCCATACCAGACCTGGCAGGGTCGCCATGTAAGGTTGGGATATACGATGAGAATAAAACGCTCTGACTGCTGTAATACGACTGTCCGTTTATTCAATAAACATTGATATATATAAGAGAATACATGTTTAGACACTTAGGTATAACTTAATATGCTACATACACTACACAATAACTCAAACCTTTATTCCAAATTCAGCTTTCGGCGTTTCCTTGGCGGTTCCTCTTGCTCACGTTCCGATAAATATGACGATAAATCGGAGGAACTATCACTCGAACTTTCTTTTTGAGGCGCGATATCCTCGTCTCGCATTTTGAGTGGTAGATGAAGCGGATTGAAACTAACTTTCTACTTAATTCTCGAAAGATACATATAATTTATATTAAACTTTGTTAACGACCAGTGCACGGTTTGAAAAACGACGCAACAATGACGAAAGTGGCGGCTTGTCTTTAGCATATTAGTTTAGTTACAGAAAGTGTTATAGGGGGGCGCTGTAGGCGCAGTTAAGGAAGCGGAAGTAGCATGTTTAGCGACCATTAACGGAAGGAAGACGATGTACTCTCATAAAGGACTTCGGACGTCAAACGGAACACATAATAAGTAAATTGTGACGTTTTCATTGGTCGTACGTTAATTGTCACACAATTAAATAAAATTAACGAAACAGTTATATACTGTATTCACTTGTTAATAGATATTAACATTATTAATAATATATATAAATATATATTTATTGTTAAGTTTTACTTCAGTCGTGTGACCGTGTGTGGTAAAGCACACTCTTTTTTTAAAGCCAGTAATAAATCTTTAGTTATTGAATTAAATTTAATTGATCTATATAAATAACCCCTTTCTCGTTTAACTGTAGGTTACCATTTATTTTATGACGTTAAGTGGCTCTTATTGAATAAATTATTTCGTTCCAAAGTTTCTCTGTCAAACTAAAATCTTGTATTTTATTAAAATTCGGTGAGGCCGATATCTTTGTAAGTTGTAATAGCAGGGTGTTTATAATTTTGCCAGAATATGTTATCTCTCTATAGTATTTTAAATGTCTGACATTCAATTGTGAAGACTGCCCAGTTTTTGTGATTAGTTATTTACGCACGTCTAAATGACTTAACAGATTTAAAACTGTACCTAACTTCACACCCATCACCATCCACTCATCGTTCGGGGCAACGAACAGGGTAGTACTGTGGAGCCTTCACCCACTTAATAAACCCGCCATGTGCCGTCTCTCCGCCTGTATTGGCGGACCACTGAAACTGTGTGACATTACTTTAGTGATTGAAGTGTTGGTTGATTGGTTGGGAATTTGAATAGACAAAGTTACGGGGGCAAGCTAGTTATTCATGTTTCCCAACATTCGTTATTATAGGTAAACTCGTACTTAGCACAAATGGCAGCTTCTGCTGGAGGAGACAAGGGACCAGCTTTTGATCCATACCAGTATATGCAAGCTTCAGTTGGCGCTCCGGGCATTAGAGGAATAACAGGTAAGAATGTAAAATAAGGTATAAAAAAAATTAAATTATGTAATATGTCTAAAGTTAACATCGCAGTCCTGCGACTGACTAAACCTCAGATAATGTTATTCCGAGATTCATGAAGGCAGTAAGTTAATTACTGCTCGGGGCACACTTATGGGAAAGGCCGTTAATTATCGCGATTATGGACGTTTAACGTTGCTGTAGCTACGACTTATCGCAAGGATTCGACAACGGCTTTCACATTGCCATTTGACGTTAGGCGATTTCTCTGGTACGTCAAAGATATTGAATGTTCAAGTGTGGTCATCCAGTTTACCGCAATAATTAACACTATAATTATCGCGATAATGGGCATTGACGTTGCCCATTAGTGTGGGAACATAATAATGTCATTTCACCAAAGAATTTCTTCCCACAAATGCACAATTTTACCCCTTTTACCGCCTTTTACGGCCAGCATCTAAACCGTTCATCATAAAATTTTCATACTTATAGTTTGGAACCTAGGAAAGGATAGGCTACTTTTCATCCCAGAAAAATTAATGTTTATATATGGAGATAATTAATATGCCGTAGAGTAATGTTTTTATATACTAAAGTCCGCGGACGGAGTCGCCGGTAGAATCTAGTTATAAACATACCATTCCACATGTGTGTTTTAAGTTATTTCCCACATGGAAACGTCTGAAAACCTAATTTATAAAATATTTTATATCAGGACCACAGGGCCCGCCTGGCCCACAAGGATTCCAGGGACCTCGAGGTGAACCAGGAGAACCAGGCCTACCTGGACCATTGGGACCTCCAGGTGAAAGGGGACCTCAAGGACTGCCAGGCAAAGATGTAAGCAAACAATCACTCGAGTTTATACATGGACCTAACGCTATACTATGTGATTGTCTATTAATATGACGGGCCTTGTGGCGTAGTCGGTAGTGTAAACGACTTCCGTGCACGAGGTCGTGGGTTCGATTCCCAGTCAGGACAATTATTTGTGTGACACAGATATTTGTACTGAGTCTGGGTGTTTTCTGTCTATTATGTATGTATTTACAAAAAAAAAAGTAATATATGTATTATATCCGTAATCTGGTACCCATAGCACAAGCGTTAAGCTTAGTTTGGGACCAGAGGACGATGTGTGAAATGTCCGTGAATATTTATTTATTATTCTCTATTAATAATTATTTTATAGGGAGCTCCGGGTGAAGACGGCGAACCCGGTCCACCAGGAGCGGTTGGACAGCCTGGTACCCGTGGCTCTCCAGGTATACCTGGTATACAGGGTCTGAAAGGGCACAGAGGTTTTGATGGGAAGGATGGTGCCAAGGGAGAACAAGGCTTAACTGGAGAAAAGGGTCCCAGTGGCATGCCGGGGCCTATGGGTCCATCTGGGCCAGCGGTTAGTATTAAGAATACAATCTTATCCTAAAGCTTTATATTTCATATTGTTCTGTTTGATCGTGGTTCGCATAAGTAAGGTGAGCCTTTTGGTTGATCTTTAGCGAAAGATAATACTATAGGTATTAATAGGTAGTAGTAATTTTATACTAATTAAACATCATAATCTACCATGATTTTTGAGAACCGGAACCTAGAAATGAAGTGAAATGAAACGAAACGTGTGACTATTATAAAGCTGTAACATAGCTATGCCTGTACATTTAAGATGTTTGAGAAATAATGAATGTTAGCTATAAGGGTCTCTAAACACAAAGTATGTTTTTTTATAATTTTTGTATGTTTGTTTGTTCCGGTTTCACGCAAAAACTACTAAACGGATTTTGATAAAACTATTTTTTTTATACCTCTTGATTAGACATAAAAACTGGTATACACTTTATCCCGCTACTATATCAGAAACTAGAAATATAACCTAAAATCTAAGCTAGTTTGAAATGAAATTTGGTGTAAGTTCATATTAAATGTTTTAGGGTCCAGTTGGTACTAGGGGTGAGAGGGGTCGCGAAGGACCTCCAGGACCTCCAGGCATGCGTGGTGTCGATGGTGCCGCAGGACCTCCTGGACTAATGGTATGTAAAAAGCGTAAAATAATAGAGAATTTAGCGCATGCTTGTTTTATTATAATTCACTTAAAATTGCATTTTAGCAATGATAGCATGTGAAGAACAGCCTGTCTGATGGTAAGTGCTGGTGGTACTTAGTAATACTAAGAATACTGCCAAGCCGCTGCTTATCCATTTTAATTGAATGAAATGCATGAAGAAACGGCTATCTTTCGCTGCAACCGAAACACATGACGTATTGCACGGATGGTCACTTGGAAGATGTTGGTACCGACCAGCTCGGGCCCGACAACAAGTGAGTATTCATTCATATTCACTTGGTACCCAACCCTACCACCAGTAATTCAATAGGTAAGAATGGCTTGCTTCCCTTAGTCGCCTCGTATGACACGCGCAGGAAACTATTGTTCGCGGTGTGGCAACACTCGTATTCTCAGTCCGTCAACCTCACCAGACTGATTGTTCAATAGTTAAACTTGACAAAATGAGAACAAATTATGTAAAAAGATAAGTTTAGTGTGAGTGGGATTCGAACCTGCGTCCCTTCCAATATGGGCAAGTATTATGTATTTTCAGTCTATATACGCAGAACAATATTCAATTAAAGTGGTTTCTTTAGGGTAACGTTGGAAAACCTGGGTCACCGGGCTTCCCTGGAGCCCCAGGGCTAAAAGGAGAACAAGGTTTGCTTGGACCAAAAGGAAGCCAAGGCTTGCAAGGACCCCGAGGGGAAGCCGGCCGCCCGGGTCAACCTGGAGAAACTGGTGCTTCTGGAATTCCTGGACGAGATGGTATACCTGGAGAAAAGGGCGTGCAAGGACAACCGGGGGCCGCGGGTCCACAAGGGTTCCCGGGACCACGAGGTTTACCTGGTGTTTCTGGTGAAGCAGGGATTCCTGGTACTAAAGGGATGCCAGTAAGTATCTCAATAAAGATATAATAATATAATATAATATATTATTATTATAACTAGATTATAAATTATATACGAGTATTCTTTATAACTGATCATTGACCTTTATACGTCCATGTAACTGATTAAAGCGAACTACATACATCCTTTCAAAGTAGTATTAAGGAGGTACTATGTGGTGTAATCATGTCTTTGTTTTCAGGGTCAACCAGGGGAAAGAGGACAAAAAGGTGATTCTGGAATAAGGGGAGAAACCGGGGGTCCAGGTCCTCGAGGTCTTCCTGGTACCGTTGGACCTGAGGGAAAGCGTGGTAAAAGAGGTCTTCGCGGTCCTGCTGGTAATGTTGGGCCTTCAGGTGAAAGAGGTTTACCAGGCGCCAGAGGTCTTCCAGGATCAGATGGTCCTATAGGATCTAAGGGACAACCGGGTGAGAGAGGAAGTGTTGGATTTCCAGGGCCAAAAGGTAGTTCTGGTGATGCAGGTAGACCTGGACCTCAAGGTTTACAGGGTCCTAGAGGGACCATAGGCCGTCCTGGTATGCCTGGCAAGACGGGTCCTCAGGGTGAGAGAGGTATACCGGGAGCAGATGGCAAACCTGGTGAACAGGGACCACAAGGAATTCAGGGGCCACCTGGACTTATGGGTAGCCCAGGGGAGAGAGGTTTACAGGTGTGTACAATTTTTAAAGATAAAGGTTTTTTTAGAATGTTCACATTATCCTAAACGCTAATTATGTTCTAGGGAGAGCCAGGCAAAGATGGAGAACCAGGTCAAGCTGGTTTACAAGGACTGAAAGGTGATGCTGGACGTGATGGTAATCCTGGCATTCAAGGAGCTCAAGGCGTAGCAGGACCACCAGGAGAAAGAGGGCCAACGGGTTCAGCGGGACCGACTGGCTTCCCTGTAAATACCTGAAACATTTTTATTTTCGACACCTATTCGTTGTTAGTTCGAAATATGTCATTTGGAAAATTTCGAAAGCTAGTTTTACAATTATAAATTTACAAATATATAACTTGTTATATTAACAAAGCATTGTCTTCCTATTCGTATAAGTATATTATTATTATTATTATAGTAAATATTTATTATTCGTATTTATATCAGCTTCAGCTGAACTGTATAATTAAAAGAAATGTTTCCAGATATCAAACGTCGAAAGGGATATTATTGTAGGTTATATCAAATCAGAATATTTATGGATATTAAATCGTCGTAACGTCACAGATTTTAACACGACTAGTTAGAATGGTTTAAATATAATGGTTTAATTATAATGTGGCTAAGCTATCGCTGCTGATGATTTTAAAGGTTTTGTATAAATATTACATGCCTCGGTGGTGCAGTGGTAGTGTGTGTGGCTGCTGATCATGGGGTATCGTGTGCGATCCCCGGGTCGGACAATGTTATTGAACTTTTTCCTAAAAAGAAAAATTCTCAGTAGCAGCCCGGAGTTTGCAAATATGCCCGGTAGACGGCAATAGGCTCGCCCCCTATTACGTAGGGTCTAAACATAGCTGGCGAACCGTGGCTGCCAAAAAAATACACCTCTGCCTACATCTTCGGGGATACAGGCATGCTGATATGTTTAATAAACTGATATTATTTATTATTCTTATAAAGGGTATGCCAGGAGCAGCAGGTTTGCCAGGACCTCCAGGCAAAGAAGGAGAGCCGGGAATAGCAGGTCCTGCAGGGCCACCTGGGTCTTCAGGGCCCCGAGGTGAAAGAGGCTTTACTGGTGAACGTGGACAGCCTGGCCAGCCTGGAACGCCAGGTGAAAAGGGAGAAAGTGGTGCCCAGGGAGCTGATGGACCACCGGTAATATACCTAGTTATAAGTTAAAAGAATTACTCTGCTGACATTCTGGTATAAATTATATTATTAGAGACTCAGGCTCCATTTCAATCAGGCATTAAGTAGGTACAAATATATGCATCAATAGATGGTTTGAATGAAATATTAAGGAATGCACACTAAAGATATTTTATCTTTCTGAAAGGGTCCCGAAGGTCCAAGAGGTAGCAAAGGCCACCCGGGTCCGATGGGAGCAATGGGTATACCTGGACAGCGTGGATTGACTGGGACTCCAGGTGAAAAAGGTGAAAGAGGTGCTGTAGGACCACAAGGAAACGATGGATCTCCAGGTTAGTTTAATGTAATATTCTTATTTGATGTTTCAATAACACGGACTATATTTGTGGCAATTTAATTCAAACTTCAAAGGAATTCAAAATGATTGGAGATGAATCTAATAGTCTAACCATAAATATAGTAACGTATAGATCACCTGACAGCTCGATAACGCGTAACCAATTTTGATTTGTCAATGTGTGCGTTGGATAGTGATGTAAGTTTTAAGTGTTAGACTGACTATCGATAAAATGATAAAACAAATCAGTTTCTTTAACGAACTCGCTCATTCAAATAATCATCTTCAACTAATGAAACAAAACAGACATAATACATTAAAACAAACATAATTAATTTGTTTTTATTTATTCCACCAGCAACGTCAATCAACGATATTATGCATTTTATAAGGGAATTATACACTCAGCTTTTAGCAACATAAACCTACTTATAATTTTTAATTTAACTACATCGTCTTGACTGACAAAATCTGCTATAGAACTTTTATTGCATGTTTTCTATTAATATGTTAGGAGAAAATGTTCTAAACATTTTGGATAAATATCGACAATATACCTTGTCGATAAAGTCAAGCCAGTGTATATGTACCTAAAAACTTTTCTACTAAAATCTTGCAAATATGTAACAATGCGACATATTTCTATATAAAATATAAACAGTAACAATGAAATTGAAATTAATCTATAACTGAAACAGAAAATATCAGTAATTATGACCTAAAATAAAATTAAGCAGCATTTAAGTTGTGATAACATCCTGAGAACTTACCTGTGAAACATGCAATTATCAGGATTGTTTGCATGATTTACATCACAAGTACTCATGAAACAAACAACCATGGTATTTAATAGTTATAATCTTATAATAAACAAGATTTATAACACAAATAAATCAAAAAACCGCGAAGGTAATTTCAAGCTAGAAGACTGTAGAATACCTGTTATTCAAATGGGTTACAATGAAATTAGATTTGTTTTCCTCTTCCATCTTGCTATGTTGCCGTATAAGATTTTCTTCTCGGTCACACGCTTTTGAGTCTAACCCTCCTATTCATAATAACTGTCACTTTACTACAACACTGCTTTGTCCCTTTTCAACAAAGTCAAATTTGAATTTGACAGAAAGTGACAAACCATCTGTCAGCTTAGTGTTTTTTTAATAAAATTATATTCTAGTTATGTGATACCAGGTCGTCAAGGAGAGCAAGGTCCTCAAGGCCCTATGGGACCTGTTGGACCAGCAGGAGAACCAGCTGAAAGGGGAGAACCTGGAAGCCCCGGTGCACCAGGCGAGCCAGGAGCTACAGGATCTCCGGGAGAACGTGGACAGGCTGGGTCTCAGGGAATCCCTGGATTGCCTGGCCCACCTGGCTTAAGTGGTATGCCAGGATCAAAAGGTGACAGAGGCTATGCAGGCGCTAAAGGACAACAAGGATCTCCGGGCAGTAGAGGTAATTTTTATAATTATTATTTTATTAGAGCTTGTTATGGCAGGTCTAATTGACTTATAAAATATAAATTGACTTTACTTTTGACTTTTTGATAATTAGGTAATACTTGTTTTTAACGATACGAAATAATTCATCATCAGTGTGTGCATCAATCCAGTCAATTGATTGGATTTAAATAATTAAATGTATAAGTACTTATAAAACAGTCTAGCAAATTTTCATTATCTAAGTGATTGCAAGCCGTTGGTTTTATCAATTTGAGATCAGTCATAGCACAAGCAGGCTAAACCACACTATGAGCTGAATAATAATTGCCTAACATAAAAGAAAATCTTCTTAAACTTCATCCAAACGTTTTTATCAGGTGCACCTGGAGAGACCGGTCTTCGAGGTCTTCCAGGCTTAGGTGGCGCTAAAGGTGCACGAGGTGAACAAGGGGCTAAAGGAGAGTCAGGACACGCAGGATTACCAGGACGACCTGGAGACTTGGGACCCCCGGTACTAAATTAATTTGAATGTTACTTGATATTATTTTTTAAAGGATAATTCTTTAAAATAATGCGGTGGCTTAAAAGATATATTACAAATATGTAACAGTTACCTATGTTTGAAATTAGTTCAATAACTGTCACAACACATATATTTGTATTTATTTGTAAATTATTATTAAAAATAAATAAATTATTATTATTAATGTCTATTATATGGTTGGTATTGGAAGGTATCCACCCAAAATCTCGTTTTTTCCAGATTGCTAAAATGTTTAATGATAAAATACGATTTCTACAAGTCAAGCTTTCATTTATCCATTGAAAAAACATGATTTAAAATCTGATTTTAACCTAAGTTTTGCATTTAGGGTCCTCAAGGTAGTACTGGACCAGCTGGACAGCCAGGTATACCCGGTGCTAAGGGAGCAACCGGTGACTCAGGCAGGCCTGGTGCTCCCGGGCCTATGGGCTTAACTGGACCACCAGGATCTGAAGGACCAAAGGGTGAACGAGGCAGCGAAGGAGAACCTGGGCCACAGGGACCTAGTGGGTCTCCTGGTCCAGCTGGTGAAAGAGGCCCGGTGGGGTTGCCTGGCATGGCTGGGCCGCCTGGACCGCAAGGACTACGAGGACAACAGGTAGGCATCAATTTTATCATAATATCACTATATTATCATCACCATAATTATTTATTCAAATTTATTATTTTTTTGCTGTGCCTTTTCTACTAGTGAAGGTTGGTAATCCGTTTCACATAGGTACTACTCCCGATCTTTTACAACGTTAAATAACTGCATATTACATAGATTTTTAAAGTAAAAAAAAATAAAGTACACAATTATTAAACAGATATAATAACATAATAAATACCTTCCTAAATATTCTTTTCCAAATCAAAATCATTCCAATTACAGAAACATATTTTGATACTCATGAAAACATAAAACTGATACACTCAAGGTGTGAGAACGACTTGTGCGTCTTACCCTAATGTCGAAGAGCACATGTTAATTAAATACGTTATTTTTTATCGACATTTAGGTGAAATTTGACAAGGTTGTTATTACTTAGTTGGTTATTGCTGATGAGTAGCTTTTCTAAGTTGTACTTAGATAAATAAATAAATATTTACGGACATTTCACACAACGTCCTCTGGTCCCAAACTAAGCTTAACGCTTGGGTACCAGATTACGGATATAATACATTTTGTAAATACATACATATAATAGATAGAAAACACCCAGACGCAGTACAAATATCTGTGTTAACAACAATAATTGTCCTGAGTGGGAATCAAACCCACGATCTCGTACCCGGAAGTCGGTTACGCTACCGACTACGCCACGATATTTGTATAAATACCAATCTATAGATAGCTTAGTATTTATATAATACCAATACAACGTTACATAATATTTTCGCTTCTTTTAACTTGTTGAGCTGATAGATGGGAAATCACAATCAATTGGTTTTGATAGGGTGAAAGCGGTACACCAGGTAAACCTGGTTCAGACGGCGCTCCAGGACAAGCTGGATCACCCGGTCCATCAGGACCACCTGGACCTATGGGTGAGCCTGGTCCAGAGGGTAGATCCGGTAAACAAGGAAATCCGGGTATCATGGGCCGACAAGGTGACAAAGGACCGATGGGACCTCCAGGAGCCTCAGGACCAGCAGGTCCGCCAGGATTACAGGTAATCTTTGAAATGAAATGTTTGATAATGAAACTAGATTCTGCCCGCGACTTCTACGGGGACTTCGGAAATAGGTGATTACATGTCACTCTAAACCTACGGCACATCGATATATATTTTAGGAAAAATTGCTATTCACAGGTATCGTTCCTTTTTTTGGGATAAAAGGTCTGGTATGGGCTAAACTATATTTTTGCAATGAAGATTGGTTAAATAGTTACGGCGTGAAAGTGACAAACAATCCAATAAACAAGCAAATTCACTTTCGCATTTATAATATTAGTAAGGATAAATATTGCGTTTGTAAAATTGTAAACTTTCATTTAATTCTTCAACCGGCTAATAGATGGTCATTCACTTTGTTTTAATAAGGCTGGTGGTTCGTAGGTGAGTTATTATCATAAGCTTTTTCACTGTCGGCTTGAGATCTGTTCGGTAGCTGATCCAACAGTATTTAGGTACACAGAGCGGCTGCCTATCTGACTACCCGACAACCCGACTAAGGGGACATCTGGCGACCGTAGGACAAGACCGCAGTCACACCTGCCAGGATGTTATTTGATAGTCGGAACCCACTACTTACTTAAAGTACGTTTTGAAGTACAGAAGAGGTCGGGTGTCCCCAAATAAGTGTCACTTTTTGGTAAACTTGGCGATCGTTCGAGCGGCAAGTTTACAGCTAGGCTACAAAGGCTAACTTATATATGAAAGAAATAAATGTTAGTCATATTTCTAGCTTACAACTAGAAGAAAGCTATCAAGAAAAACATACTTGACCTAAAATATATACGTTTTTAGGGACCAGCAGGTCCACCAGGTCAAGCAGGACCTACAGGTGAACGTGGACCCAGGGGAGAAAGTGGACCACCAGGTGTCGACGGCCCTCAAGGTCCATCAGGAAAGATGGGCCCACCGGGACTTGATGGAGCAAAGGGTGAACGAGGAGGGCCTGGAGCCGATGGCTCTAAGGGACACGCTGGCTTGCCAGGTTTGCCTGGAATGGTTGGTGCTCCTGGAAGAACTGGAGAAAGAGGCTTGCCTGGACCAATGGGACCACCTGGGAAGAATGGTGATGATGGACCTCGAGGTAAATGATATTATACTTAGTAGTGGTAGAACCTTGCTCGATCGTGGAAGTACCACCCTCTTACAGAAAATTAGCTTATAACAACGGTAGGTACTGCTACAGTTGTGTTTCGCTTGGTGAGTGAAAGCGCTGGAGACCTTATCTTTATCCTATATTAAAAAAAAATTCTCTTTTTCCACATTTTCACAAATAATTTGATCTGTATTCATATTTTAGCACCGTGAAATATATTGCAGGGAGTATTTATTAAGTAGGCACACTGTACCTATTTGTTTAATGAGGGCGGGCGGTACTGAAACAGTTACTTATCCAACTAACAATTTGCAAACCAAACAAATATTGAGCTTTATTTTAGGTTTGCCTGGTCGTGACGGAAGTCCTGGATTGCAAGGCCCTGCAGGCCCTCTCGGGGGTCGAGGCCCTCCGGGCGAGGCTGGCAGGCATGGCTCTCCTGGACCGGCTGGCCCACCTGGCCCCCCTGGTCCACCTGGAGAAGGCCTGGCTTATGATGCTGCTGCTATTGCTGCTATGCTCCAACAAGGTACTAACTGCTAGTAGTAACAATTTTCTGATCAAGAAAATGGCTTAAGGAAAGATTTAGTACTATTAAGCAAAAGACGTAGGTACTTAGATATTATATGTTCTTATATATAACATAGGTAATCTTATTACTGATAAGTACAACGAATCGTGTTTTAAAATAAATAGGTACTTATATAATCTACTATACTGACTTATTTAAAATTAATAGGTATACCTAATCTATAGGTACCTAACCTACTATATTGACTAAACTTCTATAGGACCTGCAGGAGGATCCTATTCGAATCTTTGTTAAAATCAAATTCCGATCCGTTTAGTTTTTCCTAATCAACAGTATTTACGCGGAGCTACTTAATCTGCATATCTGACATTGACGACCCAATTAATGGTATAAAATGTATAAATAATTACCCCAGAACAACAACGCAGTCACATTTTGTTTAGGATTCTGATAACGTCACGACTACCAGGACATTTTTTACAACCAGGACACTGCTTAATGTTTCTTCCGAGGCAAGAATTAGGTCAAGTATTTACAAAGGCATGTGTGGTTCATTAGGTCACCCATCCGATGCTTGCCGACCGTGCAAGCTGCAAGTGTACAGCTAGACTATGGCCTCCTAATAAAATATTATATACCTATATTATTATTTCTCTAGTCAGTTTTTCTGTTAGTCCGCGAGATTTTCCTTTCCATTATCAAATTCCATGACTTACCCCTCATTTTAAGCTTATCGTGTCGGTTAGTGAGGAATAATGGACCCACAGTCTAAAAATGTACTTCCCTTAAATTTGAGATTCAAAATCATTTAAGAAGTCCTTTACTCGATGCGTCGATATTTCGATAGATATCGAATGGGATTCGATAAATATAAAACTGCGGAATTCCGCACAGGTCGACTATTTAATGATATGTTATTTTACAATAATATCGTGAATGTCAAATATGCCTATTTCCCTTACCTACAATTTATTTAAGAAATATAAGTCTAACTATTGGATAGTATATTTTAATAGATTCTTTTATCTTCAATAATCTTACCACCTTATTTATGTAACAGGCTCAGTGAAAGGCCCAGATCTACTTGGCGACGACCCCAATCCGATACCTCCTCGCTTCTTCAAGGATGATATGAGCCAGTCAGAACGCAAGGAGATCGTAATGAAAGCTTACGAACGGCTCAAAGTATCTTTGGACAAATTCCTAAAGCCCGATGGATCTAAGGAAGCACCAGCAAAGACCTGCGGTGACATCAAGTATCATCATCCCGAGTTTGAAAGCGGTAAGTAATGTACAAACAAAGGTCCTACATCATGATGATTGTATTGAGTCTTTGTCCCAATGCCTTTGCTTGTGCTGGCCTGGCAACGAGCCGCTGTTCACGGACTCATTTACGAGTACTCTGAAGCCGCTGTTCATCATTCAATTTCACAAATGTTAAATGTAAGAACAAACTGCTTCTCCCGTTACAACACACGGTGTTTAATGGTCGAACGCATGGAAGATACCCGGAGCCTGATAACAAGTGAATATTCGGAATATTCCTACTTGGTACCCAACGCCTTGTACGACACCCGCGGTATGAATGGAACGGTGACACTTGCCTTTTTAGTCTGTCACAATACTGTTTTTGAAACAGCAACCAAAAATGACTATTTCCATCCATCCATCAGCCCTTTAACGTCCACTGCTGGACATAGGCCTCCCCAAAAATGGGGGATAGTGCCATAATCGCCACGCTTGGCAGGCGGGTTGGCGATCGCAGTGGGTGTTGTTAATACTCGAAGGAGTGCTGCTGCCCACTCCCCCTATATGGATATATATAATGACTATTTACGTAGTGCATTACCGATATCGCACAGTATTAAGACCAAGAACTGTGAAAACAATGTATCTTTTTCAATCACCAGTCCAACGTCACGACCTGTAAAGTTTCGAAATTATGTACGTATTTGTGCACGCACTATCCTCGCATGCCTTCACTGAGAAAGAAATCTGCATGCCTGATATATTTTGTCTTACTAGGTATATATTCTATACTCGTGAAGTCTGAACTTGCGGGGCAGTGTGATCCACTTTGGCCTCAATTCCGCTTACCTTAAGACCAGATTCGTGCTCACCAACAGGACAATAAATAATGTCAAAAAAATATGTGGTTGTCTGTGAAGTCAGTTTACGGACGATAATTTTACTTGATAACGTCATATATACGTCGATAGATGCATCACAAGCCAAATGCTTAGGCCGATCGTGCATCTCTATCGCTTGTTCCGCGCTCTCGCTTGCTCAGGCGGAACGTGACACTTTTTCGTGCGAGCAGCTGGCGTTCATCGATTTATAAGACGTTATCACGTTATGAATATTAACACAAGCCGCCATCAGGACTGCCGACAGAAATGAAAACTTAAAAAAAAAACATTCTTAATTTAAACATTCCTAATTTCGTACCTATATAAATGGACAGTATTTAGTACGAAAAGTTTTGATAGATGGCGTTTGTATTCTGAATGGCGGTCTTAAGAATTTCGTGCGTACAGCATCTCGGTGGTACAACTTATAAGATTTCGCCCACCCAAAACCCACTAAACGTGCGTATAATTCCGCTAGAAAATCAAACACATAACGCCAATTGGCCGTGTGGAGCCGGCTTTAGAATTGTCCCACCCCTCTCTACCTACGGGAGTCGTGAGAGTCGTAAGAAAAGTGGGCAGCAGCACTCCCTCGAGTATTAACAACATCCACTGGGATCGCCAACCCGCCTGCCAAGCGTGGCGATTACGGCATTATCCCCCATGACGGGACCGCTCGTTGTGGCGTTCTCTTGGGAAGGCCTATGTCCAGCAGTGGACGTTGAAAGGCTGATGGATGGATGGATGAACGCCAATTGCTTTCTCTAGGTCAATATTGGATCGATCCAAACGGCGGGGACATCAACGACGCTATTATAGTGCACTGTGATATGGAGACGGGCAGCAGCTGCGTGTATCCCAAGCCGACGCAGTCTCAGGATATCACCTACTCTGGCAAGGAACATGAACCTTGGTTGAGCGAGATGGATGAAGGATTCACTGTAAGTATATATATTTACTTATGACATGTATGAGTATGACTGTGATTTGTAGTAGTTACCTACAGAGCTAATTACCTCTAGGGAATGTGCAAATCTTTATAAATTCACAAAAAGAGTATCTATGATATTTCAAAAAAGTACCCTACCTATGGAATGATCCCTGTATCGCGGATGGATTTACAAATATCGATTACCAGATACAGAGTAGGTACACCCAGACTCGGAACAACCATTAGTGGATCACACGAAGAGTTGTTCTGTGCGGGAATCAAAACCATAACGCTTGGGCTAAATCACTCCGCCATATGTGCAGTCTTTTCAGCATTTGTATATTCCACATATTTATAGTATATTTTTATGAAAAATTACATTCCAAACTTGAGAATGATCTCCAATTTGACAAAATGATATATCTTATAACTTTTCGATTTGCTCAGATCACATACAAAGCGGAACACTCTCAGCTAACGTACCTTCAGCTCATGTCAGTGAAGGCAGTTCAGAATATAACTCTACATTGCCGGAACACTATTGGCTACTACGATCCCGCTACCAACAATTACAGACATGGAATGAAGTTGTTGTCCTACAACGATGCTGAAATACTGCCTAAAGCCACCAATAGGCTCAGGTACAAGGCACTGCTGGATGACTGCCAGGTATGTCTTTTTTACTTTTTTACCTATTAAGTACAGCTAGAGGTAGAGGGATAAGTAATAACTAAAATTCATGCAATTTAGGCACACTGGTGCACATTCTTGCTATCACCAACTTCAAAAGTGTACTCTCGTTTTTTTATAATATGTGAGTGCCAAGCATAGCCCATCTGATGGCAAGCATAGACGCCAGCAAAACCAGAGGCATTACCTGCACTTCGCTACCTTCAAGGAAAGGAATAGGACGTGGAGAGGAGGGATGATAAGGAGAGGATAGGAAGGATAATAAGGAGTCGATAGCGAGGGGATTTGAGCCTCCAGCACTCTCCCTCACCATACGACAGACAACGGTAGGGGTAACTACCGTTATTTCACGCTGATCTTTTATGAGAGGGTAGTACTTCTCCAACCGACCCGGCCCATTCATGCTAAGATGTGTAAGGCTCTACTACGTTTAATGAAATATGTCGTAGGGCTGGGGAAAGGAATGAAGCAGGAAATTGGTAAGGATAGTTGAATATACATAGCGCAAAAAACCATTACGCTGAAACTTAAAAGTTCATCATGAAATTTCGCAACTGATTTTTCTTAGTAACTTTAAAGATTCACGAATTGTACACAAATTTAAAGGAACAGAAAACGGGTCTTTTTTTTTTTGCGTTTAAATTAGGTGAAATTATTAAATGCCTTAAGCCCGACGTTTCAACTGCGTTGCAGTAGCCGTGGTCACGGGACAACTGGAGAGGCGAGCTACTTTATTTTTCCTTGACAGTTTTTTAGGGTAGATTGATCCACACCAATGTTTGTCCGACAACACACTCACTATATCGCGAGACGAATGTGAAGATATATTAGGTAGTTTGCACTTTATTAATCACTGGATTCCACGCTGATGATAGATTAAATCCGTCTCCTCTATTGAAATTTCTGTGCTTTTTGATTTCAATAGCTTCGCGCACTAACCGTTTGTAGTAGTGGCGGTCCTGAGATAGGATTATAGGTTGGTAAAGCTCAATCCAGTGATTAGTACCTGCTTCTAAAAGATGTTCAGTGATGGCAGATTTGTTTATCTGTCTTCTCTTGACTGCAGTTATAGATTTTACTATTATTAGGCATGTTGATACGTTGCGGACGTTGCGGCTGCTTGCAAAAACGAAAACAACACTAACCGAAATGAGTGCAGGAAAGCCTAATCTCCACTCATTTATAGTGGACACTTTTAGTGCCTAATTTTGGATCTTCTCTTTTTTATACATCAATGGTGACTAAAGACATATTGCAATGTGTGGCTAAATAATATCTATGTTTTTTGTAATAGTACAAGCGACCAGAATGGGCGCAGACCATAGTAGAGTACAAAACCGACAAGCCAGGCCGCCTGCCGTTGCTTGACGTGGCTCTCCGTGACGTGGGCAGACCAGAACAAATGTTTAGGATCGAACTTGGATTGGCGTGCTTTAGTTAACAACAATAGTCCAACTCTGTCGTTGCTAAAATAGACATATGCTCTGAACGAAACGAACAAATTTTGAGCTCAAATACCTACTTATATGTAGATAGCGTTAATCTATATTTTATTAGAAATATCCAATGCATTTATAATATAATCTAAATATAAAAATGTTAATCATTTCCTAGCCTGTCGAATTAATTACGTAATGTACGATCTCAAAATAGTACCTAATTAATTTTCACATTTTTCACAGACTACAATGCACTTGTGTGCAAATAATTAAGTTAGTAAGTTCACTGCCAATCATAAAGTACCTAAAGCTTTTTTATATATTTTTTGATTGTAATCATTATTTTATAATTAAATAATAGAAATAATATAAAACTATTACACATAATCATTTATTAAGTACAATGCGATGGTATTAATTATACTCTACAAAGGCTTTCCTATTATTAAATAATTGTAATCATTAATCTTATGATGTATTATTTTAATTATAAGTTAAATAAGTTGTCACAACGTAATTTATAGAATTTTATTAATTTAATAATTTACAAAGGTCCTCAAAGACTGTGTAGCTTTGTACATAATGTAAATATCCTTATTTTAAGCGAATGTCATGTGATTCCTATTATAATCTTAATTAGTAATTGTAAGTTAGACTAAGATATCGAGCAGACGAACATTTACATTGCATTTAAAATATAATATTTGAAATAATTATCTTTTTATTTAAGACGACCTTTTTGTTGCAATACAAAAAATCGCGCGCATAACCGGGTACCACGCCTCTTTTATTTTGGGTACTATTCTTATTAACCCTTAATTGGGCGCGCCTTAAAAGTAGCATAAGTGGGGTGTGTAGCACCTCACAACTAGTGTACTAAATGAAATACAAAATCGATGCAAAATTAGACTTTAATTAATTGAGATATTCGAATTGCATATTAATCAACATTTCCATCCATCCATCAGCCTTTCGACATCCACTGCTGGACATAGGCCTCCCCAAGAGGGGATATTGCCATAATCACCACGCTTGGCAGGCGGGTTGGCGATCAATTTAAACCCTTATAATTAATAATTTTTTAAACAATAAGGAATACATTTTATAAATACTATTTTAGATTCATTCTAGTTAACGTAAAATAATTTTGGCACACGTGTTTATGACACTTAGTACACATGTGTTTATGACAGAGCATTCAGTTTTAAAGACATCTAAAACAAATGTGAAGTGGAGATTGGGTGTCACTATTAGGTGACTGCGATAGTTTAGCGGTTCAGAACACTTCCTCGGATTGGATGGAATGCAGGTTTGGATCCTGCTCACAGTATAGCTCTTCTTTTCCAATTTCACAAATAATTTGTCCATGCAGTCTTTGTTTTAGACCATAAATAACAAAGTTAACTATCCATTAAACACAAAGTGAAAAATGTGAAATCGAAAATAACAGTCACGAGCAGGATTTGAACCTGCATCTCCTGGATACCGTCCAGATGCTTTGCCAATTCAGCCATCGTGACAATTGCTCCTGACTGCTAATTTCGATAGCACGTTCATACTTAACGTTTTTGGCTGAAACCTGCGCCATCTGTCGGAAGTATTTTCATACATTATACGTGTGCCTCGGGTTTTAGATTTATTTGCACAATTGCCCTGTGTACCTGTGTACTGTTATGTATTAACCTTAGTAACTAACAAGTTAAGCCCTACAGCCAGTCTTTCTCTTACAACTCACGAATGGAGGTACGTTGCAGGTACATTTGGTGCATTGATCTTCTACAGTCACCTCGTCGCCGATAGTCAGCGTCATGTTGCCGAACACGCATTGTGCGCTTAAACTTTTGGTGTTTAGCCCTCGAATCACTTTGGTGGTCGAAGATGCTGCAAGAATACGAATCATTAAGTAGCTGTCTTAAAAAATATTAAGATTTACAAAAAACTCAAAGCGTAATTTCTGCCCAGATATAGGCAGTGATAGCCTAGTAGTAAAACCTGGCTGCAAAGACAATGGTATCGAGTTCGATCCCCAGTCCAAAATCACCGCACTCATCTCTATCGAAAGTTTACAAATTATCACTGCTTGGTTAAGGAAACCATCGTGAATAAACTTGCATGCCTAAGAAAATTTCTCGATGGCTTGGGAATTCGGTAATCTCGCACTGGATCAGTGCGGTAGACGGCCTGAATCCATTCTGAGAGAAGACCCGTGCTCGATCGTGGAACACTTACGGGTTAAAAAAAAAACTGCCACTTACTAATACTCCATTGTATATAAACTCAATTGTATCAGATTTTTTTCCATGAAGGTAATGGTATGTCATCTCTCCAACTGAACATATTGCATAACGATATAACGATATTCTACATTAACCATCGTAAATGTTCGTGGTCACTGGGATTAAAACGAAGAGAAGCCTTCGCAGACGATATAGCAGTGCACAATGTGCGCACAAACAAGTGCGCTCTGTTCCCTCGGTCTGATAGCCAGATGGGACAGCATTCAGGCATGATCGGTGAGAGATCAGGACTAACGACTACGTACTTTCTAAGGCACAAAGGTTAAACATCACCAACTTCCCAACTGGTGCGAGCTGTTAATACGAATTTGTGGATGTAAAAACTATAACTACAATAGGTTACCATAGTTAGTTACTGACCCGCCGTAACTTACACTATCGCTAGACCACCAAGGCAGTTAATTATTAGACTTATTAAGGGGTCTACTGTTGAAAATATCTACCCCTAAAAACTTAGGTCATCATATTAATGGTAAAAGGACTCCATCCATCCATCCATTCATCAGCCTTTCAACGTCCACTGCTGGACATAGGCCTCCCCAAGAGAACGCCACAACGAGCGGTCCCGTCATGGGGGATAATGCCGTAATCGCCACGCTTGGCAGGCGGGTTGGCGATCGCAGTGGATGTTGTTAATACTTGAGGGAGTGCTGCTGCCCACTCCCCCGGCATCCCTCAGTCGGCTCTTACGACTCCCGTGGGTAGAGAGGGGTGGGACAATTGTAAAGCCAGCCCCACACGGCCGACAAGGACTCACGGCATTCAAATTCAATAGGGCAAGTAAGTATATCGCTCAAGAAGACGGGCGCGCAGTTATGCAGTATATTGTTCTGGTAATGAATTTCAATGCCGCAGTTTATGTCGCGGCAGAAAGTCTCATTGTCGACATTGCCGTCCCAGTTTGCAGTGCAGATGCAGGTCTTTTTGGTTTTCGCGGGCTGGAACAACTGCCTCTCGCGGTATACCTTACCGTCGACTTCACATGTCTTCAATTGGGTGATTGCGTCTTCTCCTATGGAATTAGCGACATTTTAATTATTAACCGTAGCAGAGGTTTGTTCAAACGTCTTTGACGAGGCATTTATCCTAATAACATTAATAGATCGGTATTATAAATGTGCAATGTAAGTAAAAGCAGTTATAGCCCAGCGGTAGAACCTAGGACTGTAAAAACAACAAAAAAGGTATTCGAAATTATGATTATTAAATATTCGAAATTTTGTGTGTATTTGTTTTTTATAATTTATCGATGCTTGGTGAAGAAAACATCGTGGGGAAACCTGCATGCCTGAGAGATTTTTTACAGGTAACTGCTAACCTTGAAATTCAGGCTGTGTTCAAGTCAATACGTATTAGATTTTTATCCTGTACTCGGAAACAGTGAGGAGGCCATTTACTTACGTCCGCATACACACGTAGTGCCGATTACTTAAATGTATTTTTAGTGGTAGAGCTCCCAGCATAATTGGACCGATTCAACCGGGGAAGTACTACCCTCTCACAGAAGAACGGCATGAAGCAACGGTAACGGTATATGTACTCCTACTGTTGGGTGTCGTATGGTGAACGAAAGCGCTGGAGGCCCATATTCCATCCCTATTATACTAGCTACGTTACTTGTATTCCATAATTACAGTAAAAAAATTTGATTCATACCACGCTTAAAGTGTAACGCTAACGATAATTTATTAAATAAATTAAACTTTAAAAGCCCTTACCACAAACACTTCCAGTGTTACAACAGGAGCCCAATTCATAAATGTTGATACATTGCTGGGTTAAATCGGTGGCGAAGTAATAGCAATCAACGGCTGCGCAATCGAATCGTGGCTCGTTATTATACACACTGCAGCTGCAAGCTATGGAGCAGGGGTTTTTAATCAGGTTCTGTGGTATTGTGGTGTTGTCTCCATACGCTTTTCCTCTTAAATTGAAAAATGGATTAATTGATCAATCTGGTATAGATACTAAACTAAATGGACTAGAGTAAGTATATACTTGGAGCGTATCTTTTTTGTATGTATATCCACAGATTTTTAGTGAAATTTATGATACTGATTTTTGAATTTTTTTTGAACGCCAAATACGCAATCTTACAATAGTTACAGTGCACGCGATGTGCGTAAACACAAGTAGGTACACTTTATGTTCTGTTTGCTCTCAAGTCCGATGGGACATTAGTACGAAACCAGAGGAAATCATCATACGTAGGAGAAGCGGCTTTACATGCTTCCCAAGGTACGGGGTGAAACCGTCAACAACAATGGTATAATACCAAGGTCCTCATCATACATATGGTAATAACCTAATTATGGGTTCGGGAGAAAACTTGATTTGTTTTTTTTAGGTTTTAAACTGTTTTAGTGTTAATGTTTATTATGTAAAATAGGCTTATTAAATTATATAGGTAAACTATGCACATAGTATCTGTGCCTAAATAGTAAAATAAAAAATAAGGCATTTATTGCGGCAGAAGAATATTTCTCCCCGATTCGATGAAGCATTTCTCCTGATTCCTATGTTTTTTTCTTTCATTCGTTATTAAATACCAAATCTCAAAAAAGCGTTATATTTTTTAAAGTGCAAATTATTTGTGAGTAAGGAAAAATATATTTTTAGTACAACCGGGAATCGAACCCACGTCTTTTCCAATCCGGGGAACTGCTGACTATCGTACTGACCTATTCGGTCATCCCAATCTCCTCATCACATTTGTCTTTACCACCAAAATTTTTCCTTATTCACAAATAATTTGTACTTTAAAAAGTAGCGGAGCATGTCAAGTGCTAAAAAATATAGATCAAAAAAGCGTTATAATTCTAATTTAACAAACGTTATACCTAATTAAAAAAATGTTACAATCTTACTAACAATTGATGGCCCTGCAATGACATACAACATAATTATAAAAACTAAACGAGTTCCGAATAATTGCCAATTACTTCCTAATCTTATATCTATTTAGTTGAAATTGAAATTACACACATAGGAAGGAAGTCTGTTTCTTTTTAATTATAGCTAAATAACTACAGTAGAAACGCTTGACGAATAAAGTAAATATATAATAAAAAATAAAAAAAGTATTTTGTTACAAAAATATGTACATAAGAGGGATGTTCTTAAATTAGTAAAGAATCAGAGTTGTACCTGAATTAGGTGATCCTGTGTTTCAGGCAAGAATGGCTGATATTATACTATAATGAATTAAAATATTGAATACCTAGGTATACTTAGCATACCACTGAAGTAACGCAGTTCCAGTGGCCCGCCAATAAAGGCGGAAAGACGGCAGAGACTTTTAGTACGAGTGGTCGTAAAGACAAATGTGGTGAGGAGATTGGGATGACCGGAAAGGTCGGTACGGTAGCTCAGTGGCTTAGAGCACTTCCCCGGATTTGAAGGGACGCGAGTTCGATTCCCGCTCGTACTAAAAATCTCTTTTTCCTCATTCACAAATAATTTGTATTTATATATATTTGTAGCATTTGACATGCTTAGCACTATACATTAAACACAAAGTGAAAAATGTGAAATCGAAAATAACAGTCAGGAGCAGGATCCTGCTCCTGACTGTTATTTTCGATTTCACATTTTTCACTTTGTGTTTAAATAATTTGTACTTTAAAAGTAGCTGACTATGTCAAATGCTAAAAAATATAGGTCAAATATTGCCTGATTACTTTAGAGACAGCAATATAACGTATTTTTTTGAAGACATATAAGTTCGAATTCTATTATTTAAAGCTTGGATATGGTATCTAAAGGAAGGTTTCATCCAATATAACTTTCAGATATTTAGCTTTATTTGTGATATGAATGCTGTGGCAGTGGCGTCTTGTAAGCAGTGGTAACTTGACAGTGATGTACAGTTTTGCGTTAATCTTACATTTTGTCTTCGCATTGAAAACTTTATGTAGGTCGTCTTATCCGCATTGAATGTAAGACAATTGTATTGAAGCCAGATGATAATATTGAAACCGTGTTGCGTATACATGAACATTTGTTGTTTCCGATACAGCAGAAAAAAGAGGGCATTGTCATCCGCGTACGAAATGTGCCATGATTTAAATTGAGATTACAAACGTCATTTGTATAGATTAAGAATAACGAACTTGCTAAAACACTGCCTTGTGGGACCCCATAAGAAGTTTTCTTCTGGGTATTCCACGAGTTACGTAAAGTAACATTGATAACCGCTTATTTGGTGCATCTCTAATATACTGTTATTTTAGATGTTATTTTATGCAGTAATTTCCGACGTTTTAAGTACAAATTATTTGTGAATAAGGAAAAAGAGATTTTTAGTACGAGCGGGAAAATCTCTTTTTCCTTATTCACAAATAATTTGTACTTAAAAAGTAGCGGTGCATATCAAATGCTAAAAAATAAAGATTAAAAATTTCCGATGTTTTTACACTGCCGCCGTTGTAGTGTAACCTTACCTGATCTTAATAAGGTAAGCAAATATGTTCGCACATTGTGTTCATTTATATGGCAAAGCTTAAAAAAAATATAAAAAAAAACAAATGTTAAAATTTTTGTCTGTCGGTCTGTCCGTCTGTTTGTTCCTGCTAATCTGGTGTAGGTAATACATCCACTTTTCACCTATACAGCGTTAGACTGTGAGTAGCGTTATTATGCAGTACTTACTTATAGTAGCATAAAGTAGGATCAGGATGTAAATCCGGACAATTAAAGGATTCAGGACACGTGCTGTTGGTAGCCGAAGGTACAGCAGTACAGCCTAATTCGAAATAGAAGCTAGCCATGTCGCACTCTCCCGCTATGTCTGTCGATACACGACTCAATACTGTAACCAAACGATTATATAAAGTACAAATTATTTGTGAATAAAGAAAAATTGATTTTTAGTACGGGCGGGAATCGAACCCACGTCTTTTCCAATCCAGGGAAGTGCTAAGCCACTGAGCTATCGTACAGACCTATTTGGTCATCCCAATTTCCTCATCAAATTTGTCTTTACGACCAACGCCATCTATCGAAATGCATTTACATGCATCAATCCAATATAGTAAGTTTAATTTTGCAACTAAAAATCATACTATTTGATAGCGCGATTTTTTAAACATTTTTGATCTATATTTTTTAGCATTTGACATGCCCCGCTACTTTTTAAAGTACTAATCCTACCGTAGGTCTGTACGATAGCACAGTGGCTTAAAGCATTTCCCCGGATTGGAAAAGATGCGGGTTCGATTCCCGCTCGTACAAAAAATCTCTTCTTCCTTATTCACAAATAATCTGTACTTTAAAAAGTAGCGGAGCATGTCAAATGCTAAAAAATATAGATCAAAAATGTCAAACGATTATATATCCATCACAATTGATATTATATTATGGATCCAGGACCAGGGTTTCCTCCAAGAATGAGAAGGATTTAAATCATGGTTTATCTCGCATCGGACTAAAGCTAAGTAACTTACCATCAGGTGGGCCGTGGCTCGTCTGCCAACATCAGCAATAAAAAAAATTATATTTGTCATAAAAAAACCGTTAAATTTTGGTATTTTTTACTTTCTTTATAACTTGAAATTTAGACGCACTTTCCCAGCAAAACGGGGTAAGTGCACGTATGCGCGAATAAACTTAATAAAAACGTCGTCTTACGTTATAGGTTATACGAACTATTTTAAGATAGAATATATCCAACTACACATTGTGGTATAAATAAATATATCTATATATGGATACCTAGTTCTTGAGATATTTTCGATAAAGGAATAATGGGGTAAGTGCGCCCTATTTTTGCATCAGTGGTGATCAACATTTAGATTTTTTTTTGGAATCTACACAATAGTATAATAATAAAACAAGTATAAGCATTTATAGAACATAGATGGTTTTTATTTACATTATTAGAATTTTAAATATTTTACAAACGATTAATAAGGTGCTAAAAACGAAGCTAATCCTATTATAATAATAATAAATATAAATAAAAACTAAAATGATCACTTGAATGAACCTTAGACCCAGAGGCATTAGCATTTATATATAATATATTCACAAGGACAGTTTTTAGCTTGATTTTGTTCGGGACCCTGTATTTTATCTTAATGATCGAAGGTGTCACCATTCATTACGTTTGTTGTTTTATAGAAATAATATTGGTGATCTAGTTTAGGAACTAAGAAAATTTATAGAAATTAGTATATTTTACATTAATTAAAACGTTTCTTATTACCATTTATTCTGGTACATAAATTAATTATACTGGTAATTTACTACACGATTACCCGGGTAAATTTTTATGGAAGTAAAACGGAATGAAGTTATCGCGCTATGTCATCTTCATCTATACTATACCTAAAGCTGTAACAGAGCTACGTCTGTACATTTAAGATATTTGAGAAAAAATGACTGAATTAGGCTATCTATATAGCCTCACACGCCTATGCGTGTCTAAACACAAAAAAAAAAGTTTTTTTTTTAGATTTTTTGTCTGTTTATCTGTTTGTTTGTTCGCGCATCACGCAAAAACTACTGAACGGATTTTGACGCAAAGCGTTTTTGTTTGATAGCTCTTGATTAGGCTTAACAACTGGTATACATTTTATCCCGCTACTATATCGGGAACCTTAAGATATTAGGTACTTAAAAACTAGCTTTTGGCAAAACACGAATTTGTAAAACCTTGAACAATAAACAAACAAAACTATTTCATCGCAACCTAATTTAGTTATCTTTTCAGCTTTTTTAAGGTGCGGAAGTATTAACATCTATGTACGACATTGAGGTATAATGTACTAGTATGCGAGTTAAACACTAAAAGCAATTATTTGGAAGAAATAAATTAATATTACTTATTATGATTTTTTTCCAACCCTTTTTCTGTCTCACTATTGGGCATGGGTTTCCTCTCATGGTGTGAGGGATTAGGTCATAGTCCACTATGGTGGCCCAATGCGGGTTGGCAGACTTCACAAGCCATCGAGAAAATCTCTCAGGCATGCAGGTTTTGTCTCGATGTTTTCATTCACCGAGCTGTGATAAATTGTAAATAATATACACATAATTTCGAAAAAGAAAAGTTAGAGGTGTGAGCGAGAAGTCCGTTTCAAGTTGTCAAAGAAGAATCAAGACTTAAAATGGCCGCGTTCAGAAATCTAAACTTTGAGCATTTTATAATGAGACTATATTTTTGCACGCCTCATAAGCGAAGCGTTGAGGTGTGTACTATTCTCGTTTCACGCAGAAAAATGATTTTTCTAACTTAAAATGTCTCTATTTACCATATATTGCACTTGTAAAATAATATATACACACACATATTAAGGAAAATCACTATTTTTAACACACATGATATTTTTGATGCCATTTTTGTTATTTAAACTTAGTTAAAAAACTGTTTGAAAAAGTTCTGTCTTGGACGTCCGTTTGTTGTAGGTAATGTATGTTAACACGATAACGACCAAAATACTTTACTAATCGAGTCTTTTGTTTTCTTTTACGAATTAGTATGGTTACCAATATAGCCCTATCACTTTTCACGGTCTGATTCGATGTGGTTTTAAATAAACAAAAAAATTGTTATTAAATAAACAAAAAATAGTGAATATTTACGCTCGACTCGACACTAAAACCAGCGCTACGCTATACCTTATTTCGTGAGAACTACTTGAACTATTTCTATAGACCAATATAGAAGTATTTCTTAAAATTAGCGCTAGATGGCGTATAAGACATGAAAACCTCACTAGTGCTTTTTGGAATTAGTGCTATCTATTTGATTTATTGAAAACTACTTAGTAAGACCAATACATTATTAGTTACTTATCAAATAATCAATTTTGTTGTGAAAAATGAAGATTATGAGGCGTGCACTTTTGGATTTTCCAAAGTATTTTTTTGTTACGTATGATAACAGACGAGCGGGCACCGGATGGTAAATGGTACCTAACCGTCGCTCATGGACTCAACTATTACCAATACAATAATAACAGTTATGGTTACAAAAATTAACATGAACCGTTGAGTACAGTGGTTCATAAGCAGTGGAACGATATTTTAAAGAACACTACCTCTAATAAATAATATTCGAATACCTTGAATCATAGTATGTGATCAATATAAAATGATTCAATTACACATCTTTACAGATGCGTCTGAATTGGCGTATGGAGTGTGTGCGTATATCCGTAGCGTCAATGACAGCGGAGAGGTAATGGTGCGATTGTTGCTAGCTTAAAGTCGAGTTTCACCGATAAAGCCTTTAACTATCCCAAGACTAGAGTTGTGCGGATTGCTGGTAGGTGTACGACTTTATGAAAAAATTATTAAATCTTTACGAGTGCCTATTGGTGAAGTGTGCATCTGGATCGACTCCACCATTGTGTTGGGGTGGTTGCGGATTGCGGCCTTGTAAACTTCATCCATTTGTACGCAATCGCGTAGCTGAAGTTTTAGATAAGGCGGGCACCTGTATTTGGCGACACATCCCAACCGAACTTAATCCTGCAGATCTACTATCACGTGGTCTTGATATTACCTTCCTGCAAATCTCCAAATTATGGTAGACTGGTCCCGAATTTCTAGGTCAAGGCCTATAAGAATTCCTGTTCAGCGGAACTATGTTAACAATTTACCAGAGACAAAACTTAAAGTTTCCTTATCCGCGGTAATTGTTAATACTGAAAAACAAAATTTAATTGACATGAGTCACTTTTCTAATTATACCTACCATACTTGTTCGTTCCGTTGCCTATTTGCTCAAGCGGGTTAATTGTTGCAGAAAGCGTTCTGCCAATTCGTCATTTTTATCAGCGAATTAAGAGACGCAAATTAATGTTTAGTTTTGAGCATCGGAGGTTACTGCACGCTGCTCCTCAGCTGCTACTCGCTTCTATTCGGGAAACCTATTGGCCAATAGGCGGTCACAATTTAGCGCGAGCATGCTATCGTGTTGTCGAATGGCTGGTAAAACCACTACTCCAATGATGGGTAACGTGCTGCGCCAGAGAATTCTTTCTTAGTGGTTGTTCTTTTGAAAACGTAGGCGTGGATTACGCGGGGCCTATGGCATGTGCTAGTCGTCAGGGCCGAGGATGTAGGCTGGTAAAGGTGTACATTGCGATTTTTGTGTTTTAGCACCAAGGCTATTCACTTAGAATTTGTTGGTGATTTGACGAGCAATACGTTTTTAATGACATTATATCGGTTTATCTCTCGGAGAGATAAGCCTCCCAACTTATATTACGACAACAGTACCTCGTTTGTCGGTGCTTGTAATGACATTGGTAAATTTTTAAAGGAAAGCTGAAATTCTTTAGGCGAAAGCACTGCGAATGATGGTATTGCTTTTCATTTTATTCCGGCTTATAGTCCTCACATGGGAAGCCTCTGGGAAGCGGGTGTAAAGTCCACTAAGTACCATTTAAACAGTGTTGGGCAGTTGTAAGTTGATTTATGAAGAATTTAACACCACGTTAATACAAATTGAAACCGTTTTGAACTCCCGACTGTTAATTCCGATGTCTTCCGATCCTGCAGATTGCACTCCGTTGACACCGGGACATTTCATCATTGGAAGACCTTTGTCCTGTTTACCACAGCTAGATTATGAAAAGCGGTGCAGTAACCACTTGTCGCTATTCCAACGAATCGAGCAACTTCGCCAACATTTTTGGGCAAGGTGGTCTAAAGAGTATTGTGGAGCTGCAGCTCAGAGTCAAGTGGCGATCTAACCAAGGCAACCTACAGATTAATACATTGGTTGTGGTGAAGGAAGATCACTTGCCGCCTCTCAATTGGAAAAGTAACGCGCAACATCGTTAACTCTTAATCATTTTTAAATTGTACGGCATTTAGCTATAAAAATTAAATTAATCATATGTTCGCTCATTCTATTCACTTTTACTTTTGACTGTCACCGTGTAAAGATATCATCTCCAAAGTCGCCTTTTTATCTACTCCAACTGGACCCATATACGCCTATACAGAGAGTATTGTCAAGCCGCTGTTCACCATCTCACAATATGAAATGAAAGATTTAACGGCTATCTCTTGCTACAACCAAAACACACCGATGTGCTTCATGGCCAGTCACACAAGAGATGGTGGTGCCAACCCGCTCGGGCCCGATAGCAAGTGAGTAAGTACTCCCACTTGGTACCCAGCCCTACCACCAGTAATGCAATGGGTGATAATTGCTTACTTCCCTTAGTTGCCTCGTACGACACCCGTGGGAAAGAAAGGGGTGGTGACACTTGTATTCTTAGTTCGTCACCACCCGGAAATAAATAAAATTTGTATATAAAAATTTTATTATTGACTAATTATTATTACTAAATGTTTTATATTACTTATGACATTTAATATTTAGCAAATTAATCATGTATTTTACTTTTTGGGCGCAGTAAATGATAGATACATATATGGCGATGGCTATTTCTAAGCGTATCATTAATAAACATTCGTTCAAGTTCCTCATGTGTACATAACATTGTTTAACTAAAGTAACGTAATCGTATCGAGTACACGTAAGTAAAGTTTGAGCGTTCGTGCTGTCGACCAAATTGATAATAGTATTAAATGCGTTTGGTTATACATAGTTTTCTTGATACGATTACTTAACGTAAATATGTGTTCGGTTAGAGCAGGTAGAGGCAGCACCGCTCGAAAAGCAAGACGCGCTGAAGGTGAGCTGCAGGCTGAGGAACAGATTGAGCAGCTCTCTCTGAGGATCCGCGAATCGACGGAGGATATAAACACACTGTCGGTCGCGGACCTTAAAAGGAGAGCCCTAGACCATGCGGCCATCATTAACAAGGTGGCCACGAAATCTGGGAACATGAAGGGCACCTTTGTGCGGGCTGCTAAGGAGGCAGCCGCTGATAACGTCAAGGTGGTGGAGGCCCTAGCCAGGCGATCTACTAACGATGAGACGGAGCGACTGCAGGCGGCCAACGACCGTCTTACGGTAGAAGTAGCCCAATTACGGGCAGATAATAGCCGCCTTAATGTCAAGGTCGAGGAGCTGCAGGCCAAGCTCGCACGGCTTGAGGCGGCTGTGCTCCCGGTAGAAGTTGGACCTGTTCAACCGACCTGCGTAGAGATGGCCGCGCGGTCTTCTGCGGCTACCTCAACCGGCGAACAGACCTCTGCTGGCCTGCCGGAGGAGACGGCACGCGCAATATCACGGCTTACGACAATGTTATGCGCGCGCCTGGAAGCAATGGAGGCACGACTTCCACCTGAGCGACCCCTCCGGCCTCCACTCGCCGCCGACAGACGGAAGGAGACGCCCCAGTCTACCTCGAAGAGGGTGGTAGAGGCCTCATCGGCCCTGGCTAACCCGCCGAAGGCCAGTGCCTCTCATGTCCCCGAGTCAGGAGAGAGCTGGACCACGGTAGTACGGAAGGGAAGGAAAAAGAAGTCGTCCCCTCCACAACCAGTAGCATCTGCTGTTTCGCCCGCTGCTGCGCTCGATGTCACAGCTACTGCCGCGGCCAAAACGAAGAGGAAGGCGCGGCAGAAGAAGAAGTCGGCGCTAGCAGCCCCACGCTCGCCGGCAGTGATAGTGACATTACAGCCGGCGGCTGAGAGACAGGGCGTGACGTACGCCGATGCGATGTTGCGGGCTGAGCAGGTCATAGACCTCCCCGCTCTGGGGATAAGCGAGGGGCTGAAGATGCGCCGGTCCGTAACTGGTGCCAGGGTACTTCAGTTACCCAAGACCCAGTCACCAGAGGTTGCTGAAACTCTGGCCGAGCAACTTCGGACAGCCCTGGATGGGGTGGCGGATGTTGTCCGTCCCGTCAAGTGCGCCGACCTACGCGTGTCGGGACTGGACGACTCCGTCACCAGAGAAAAAATTGCCGCTGCTGTTGTACGCGCGTGCAGCTGCGCTGCCGAGGAGGTTCGGGTTAGTGACATCCAAACCGGGCCTCGAGGCATGGGCATGGCCAAGATCCGTTGCCCTATCGCTGCGGCCAAGATGCTCGCTGACTCAGGGAGGCTTCTGGTCGGCTGGAGCGCGGCCGGGGTCAGGGCCCTGGAGCCACTGCCGCTGCGCTGCTTCAAGTGCCTGGCACTGGGGCATACGAGCCAGCTATGCCCAGCCGATGTCGATCGATCCCAATTATGTTACCGGTGTGGCAATACCGGCCACCGGTCGGCATCGTGCGTGGCTGCACCCCGCTGTGCAGTCTGCACGGCATCCAAACGCTCTTCGGAGCATGTCATGGGTGGGAGGTCTTGTAGACCTCCCATCGTAAAAGGGAGACTGGTGGCGGTCCAAGGACCTCGGGCCGACCACACGAGGGAAATAAGCCGCCAGGGCCAGGGGGGAACCGACATATCATCATAATAGGTGACAGAATCGGTTTCCTCCAGGCGAATCTGAACCACTCCGCTGGGGCTCAGGACCTGCTACTGCAGTCCATGGCGGAGTGGGGCATAGACCTGGCGGTGGCCTGCGAGCCATATTTTGTCCCCCATCAGCCCAACTGGGTGGGGGACCTTAACGAGGATGTCGCTGTCCTGTCAAGAGGAAGTGTCGGCCCTCCCCTCTCCGCTCTCGAGAGGGGACCAGGCTATGTCGTGGCGGGGTGGAGGGGCTTCAGTGTGGTAGGTATCTACTTTTCCCCCAACCGCGGCTTGGCAGAGTTCGAGTTATTCTTGGACTCTGTCGGTGCCGCGGTTCGCAGACAGTCGCCGAGGCCTACTATTGTCCTCGGCGACTTTAATGCAAAGTCCCGGGCGTGGGGGAACCCTGCCACGAATGCCAAAGGTAGGGCCGTCGAGGAGTGGTCTCTGCTCTTCGGTCTGTCCCTCCTCAACCGAGGGACCGTTCACACCTGCGTGCGGCAATTGGGGGGGTCCGTGGTGGACCTATCGTTTGCCACCCCTGATGTCGCACGAGTTGTGTGTGACTGGAGAGTAGAAGAGGAGGTGGAGACGCTATCGGATCACCGATACATCCGGTTCAGGCTCTCCACCCCTCCGGGGATACCGAGGCCCCAGCGCGGGATTGGCAGACTCCCCAAATGGGCTTTGGGTCAGTTTGACTATCAAATGGCCCGCGAGTCGGCCATAGTGCAGCGCTGGGGCTCCGCGGGCGGTCAGGGCAGCGACAGCGTAGATGAGCTCGCAGGCCAAATTAAGAAAACACTTACGGCAGTGTGCGATGCGGCGATGCCGAGAGCCCGGCGAAGGCCGCCGCGCCAACAGGTTTATTGGTGGTCCCTTGAGATCGCTAATCTTCGGGTGGCCAGTAACCGTGCGCGGCGTGCGTATGTCCGGTGCCGAGGACGAAGTGCCAGGGACGCCGTTCTGGAGGGCCAGCTGCAGTCAGAATATCGCAATAAGAAAAAGGGGTTGCAGCTGGCTATCAGCCGGGCAAAGGAGAGAGCCCGCGAGGAGTTATTGGCGGGCCTCGACAGGGATCCGTGGGGGCGCCCATACCAACGGGCGCGGAACAAGCTCCGCGCTCACGGCGCCCCTGTCATCGAGTCAATGGAACGAGATCTCCTGTCGGAACTGGTGGGGGGTCTGTTCCCGCGGTCTGTGGGACACGTCCCCCCGGCAATGGCTCCTCCGTCGGTGGCGGAAGAGGAGGCACGAATCCCTTCTGTCACTGACACGGAACTGGAAGCGGCCCTCTCCCGCCTTCGTGGACGAAGGAAGGCACCCGGTCCGGACGGCGTTCCAGGACTAGTACTCGGTTTCGTCGCTGAATATATTAAGGATAGTCTCCGGGAACTGTTCAACGCATGTTTGGGGTCCGGGCAGTTCCCGGAGCAATGGAAGTGCGGACGCTTATGTTTGCTGCGGAAGGAGGGTCGCCCACCTGACTCTCCTTCCGCATATAGGCCGCTGGTGCTGCTGGACGAGACAGCCAAACTGCTTGAGAAGGTGCTCGCGGACCGTCTCGTCCGGCACCTCGAGGATGTCGGGCCGGGGCTGTCAGAATCGCAGTACGGATTCAGGGCAGGCCGCTCCACAATCGGTGCACTGGCTGCCCTGAAAACCCTGGCCACCGAGGCAGTGGCCAGAAAGGAGGTTGTTCTGGCAGTCTCGCTCGACATTGAAAACGCCTTTAACAGTCTCCCTCACGAGGTGTTGAAGGAGGCGCTCCGATTCCATGGAGTGCCTCCGTATCTCCGGAGGCTGTTGGAGGCGTACCTCGAGGGGAGGCACGTGATTTGGGAGGGGGGCGACGGGCGCCTATACCGCCATCGGGTGGAGCGCGGCGTTCCACAGGGATCCGTCCTTGGCCCGATCCTGTGGAACGTCGGGTTCGACTGGGTCCTGCGAGGCCGGCTCCTTCCCGGGATGGGGGTCGTTTGTTATGCAGATGACACCCTCGTTACCGTGAGGAGGGCTGGCTTCGAGGAGGCCGTCCGATCGGCGGAAGTTGGAGTCGCGCTCGTCGTTGACCGGATCGGTATGTTGGGCCTGAGGGTTTCATTGGCCAAAACTGAGGCCCTCCTATTCCATGGCCCTCGCCGAGGTCCCCCCCGAGGAGCATGCCTACATGTGCAGGGGGTTGCCGTGCCGTTGCGGACCCAGATGAAATATCTGGGTCTGCACCTCGATAGTAAGTGGAGCTTCGGGCCGCACTTTGCCCAGCTCGCCCCTAGGCTCGTTAATTCTGCCGCGGCCTTGGGTAGGCTTCTGCCAAATATTGGAGGTCCAGGGTCGTCCTGCCGCCGACTCTACAGTGGTATTCTGCGGTCCATGGCGCTGTATGGTGCCCCGATCTGGGCGGACGCACTCACTGCTCCTAATAGGGCCCTCTTGCGACGTCCGCAGAGGGCTATAGCGGTGAGGGCCATTAGGGGGTACCGTACGGTGTCCTGGGCCGCAGCCACGCTGCTGGCAGGCGATCCGCCTTGGCCTCTCCAGGCTGAGGCACTGGCAGAGGTCTACTGGCTTCGTGCTGCGGCGCGGGCCAGGGGCGAGGAATTCTCCGAGAGGAGTCTGGGCAGAGCACAAGAAGCGGCCCGAAGGGCGTTGATCCGGCGGTGGAGGGAAGAGCTGGAGTCTCCCGGAGCAGGACGGGAGACTTTAGCGGCCGTTGCGCCGCACCTCCACCGCTGGTTAAATCGAAGGCACGGCAACCTCAGTTTTCGGTTGACGCAGGTGCTTACCGGACACGGGTGTTTCGGTAAGTACCTGCATCGTATTGGTAGGGAAGGAGCCCCCGGATGCCACGAGTGTGGCGCACAAGTAGATGACGTGCGCCACACTCTGGAGGAATGCCCCGCCTGGGGGTCCCAGCGCCGCGCCCTGTCGGTGGCAATTGGAGGAGACCTGTCGCTGCCGGCCGTAGTTAGCCAAATGCTCGGCGGCGACGGGTTCTGGTCGGCCGTTGCCTCCTTTTGTGAGGCAGTGATTGCACGGAAGGAGGCCGCGGAGCGGGAACGCGAGGCATCAGCCCACGCTGACTCGCTCCGCCGGCGGCGGCCAGGGGGAAGGCGGCGTCGCTACGCTCACCTCCTCCCACCGCCTTGATGACGACAGGGTGTGGCCAGTAGGCCATGCGCCTGGGGCGTCAGAGTAGAATGTCGAAAGACGACCCTCTGGCGCCCCGCTAATAGGCGTGGAAGGGGCCGCTGTGGTTTTAGTGGGTATTCCGGGTGCAAATAAGATCCAAGTGCCCGGCGAGCCCTACATACCCCCTGTTTCGCACCAGGGGGATGCGTAAAAGCATTTCCACAGCGATAACAAAAAAAAAAAAAAAAAAAAAAAGGTAGAGGCAGCAAGAGATTAGATCGTTTTTCCCGTGCACTAAAATATTAACACGTGAAAGCGTAACAACAAACAAACAAAGTTTAGCATTAATAATATTAGTATAAAATCAGAATGTAGGTACTTACTGAACATAAAAATACCGATGACAGCCTTCATGTTTGATAACACTTCTCAACAAAAACTAACAAATTAGTAATAGTTTTTGTTTACTAACGGCGGTTCAAATAAAACTGAAACTGATAACAGCAAGTACGTCGCAGTATGATGTTGAGGGCACAATGACATGAAAATATCGTAGTAGGTAATCCTACGCTGCGGGCGCGTCGCAACGCCGCCGCGCTGCCGTCTCTTTTTTATCGGGCTATTGTTTTTCTTTTATTGCATTGAATAAGTAATCCAGACACTAAGTAACATTTTTTATTGCTATTCAATAATAAATATAACAGGATCATTCCGTAGTTTCTTGCAAAAAGCTTATCCAGGCTAATAAAACTATCAGTTATTATTTAATTTTAAATATTATTTGCCTGATAGGTAAAAGAATAATTATACTAAAACGAGTATCGCTGATAAAAATATTTACGATTTTCGTAGTTTTTAGGCTTCGTCCAGAAATCATTTCATCACATTCCTTTGGTTTTGCAAGGTTTAAGTAAAGAAATATTATTATTTAAAAAAAGTTTTCCTTTTTAAAACATTTTGTTTATATTTTTCTATCGATTTGCTAATGGATTTGAGCAGGAATTCATTGCAAGTATCGTGTACCTAATAAAGAAAGTGGCTCTATTGTTAACACGTCTCTCTCTATTTGTATTACCAAAATACATTGGTTTGTGCTGGCAGCCCTAATAACTTTGACGACTGGTTATTTATGCAATGAAACAACGCTTTGTAGAGTCCGTTTCACCAAAGAAGTCCCGCAGACGCGGCGCTACGGTCATGCGACGAAATGTTGCTAGCCTCTACTGATTTTGACTACCATAATATTTTAATTATGTAGTAATTTTAATATTACTTTTTATTGTTTTAGTAAAATTGATACAATACATTGTAGGTTCACATATTCGCACAAAATGTTGGTTCACATATTTCGCACATTTTGTGTGAATATGTGAACCTACAATGCTCCTGCAATCTAGATTGGGAAGAAAATCAAGATTGGGTTTATTCCAAACATACTACAATCACTATCCGAATCGTCCACATGGATATCACTATCATGATCAGACTCTGTTTCGTTCCGTCATTTCGAAAACATTGATATTCTAGATGCTCCACATGATTGCATTGTTTAAGCCAATCTTCAGGTGTCACGCTTGCAAATGCGTCTTCTGTCAATTTCACATTTTTTTGGGACTTGGTTAACGTTCTTCTCAGCTACGCGTCTATTTACAGAGTTACATATGTTTTCGATTGAGTTCAGATCACAATGATAAGGTGGCAGTTTTAAAACTTCGTGGTTGTGACTTTTTAAAAGTTCATCAACAACATAACATCCTTTAATTTGTTTGATTAGACTGAACAATACAGCTTTTGTACAGCTCTCTTCAAAATAAATATGCTTTCTTGCAACCAGTTTTGCATATCAGCTTTTATGTTTGAAATAGTTGGTGCGTTATTTACTTGAGTACAGTGGTATGAAGCATTGTCCATAACCACAAGAGACCTTTATTGCAGTAGAGCATAATGTGCCTTTAATTTAGATATTATTCATCTATATTGAAGGATTTCAACAGAATGTTGACAAACTTTACATTATAATTTTTAATTTAGAAACCCAAATACCCTATATAAACAAAATACTTTAATCAGAATATAGAATGTTAATTACATACGCATAAAACATACTAAGTATATCCCCAATAAAATGGTAAAAATTACAAAGCGAGCAACCCCAAATTTGTACCTGTCATGTTAAAATGTATGAAACTTTAAGTAGTAACTTTAAGTTAGTAGGTTCATACATTGTAAGCATAAAAAAATTTTTAAGAGGCGGAGGTAAATAATAAAAATAATATAAAATTATTACATTTAATCATTTATTAAGTACAATGCGATAATATTAATTTTACTAAATGAAGTCTTTCCTATTATTAAATAATTCTAAGCAATAATCTTATACAAATGTATTATTTTAATTATAAGTTACATTTATAAGTTGTCACAACGTAATTTTTAGAATGTTAATAATTTAATAATTTACAAAAATTTTCAAAGGCTGTGTAGCTTTGTACATAATGTAAATATCCTTATTTTAAGCAAATGTCATGTGATTCCTATTATAATCTTAATTACCTAGTAATTGTACCTAAGTTAGATTAAGATATCGAGCAGACGAACATATTTACATTGTATTTAAAATATAATATTTGAAATATTTATATTTTTATTTAAGATGACCTTTTTGTTGCAATACAAAAAATCGCGCGCCTAACCGGGTATGCGCCTCTCTTATTTTGGGCACTATTCTTTGAGTTAATGACATTATTTTTCTTCCTTCCAAATCTACCATCAGTCACTTTAATTAAAAATAACCTTGTCTTTACAAATAAAAAGAAGTGAAAAATAGACAATGAGTTTAAATTTTTAAAATAAGATAATCGGGAAATACATCGCATTACTTAAGCCCATAAAACTGTTTCTGTGCCTCGGGTTTTAGGTTTATTGGCACGATTGCCCTGTGTACTGTTATGTATGAACCTTAGTAACTAACTAGTTAAGCGTCACAAGAGGTTTTTTTCATACAATTCACGAATGGAGGTACGTTGCAGGTACATTTGGTGCACTGATCTTCTACAGTCACCTCGTCGCCGATAGTCAGCGTCATGTTGCCGAACACGCATTGTGCGCTTAAGCTTTTGATGTTTAGCCCTCGAAGCACTTTTGTGGTAGAAGATGCTGCAAGAATACTAATCATTAAGTAGCTGTCTTAAAAATTGCTAAGATTTACAAAAAAACACAGCCTTAATTTCTATCAAGATATAAGCAGTGATAGCCTAGTGGTAAAAGCAAGGGCTGCATGACAATGGTATCAAGTTCGATCCCGAATCCAAAATCACGGCACTCATCTTCAAGTTATCAAGTTTTTGAGATTTTTTAGAATGTATGTATTTCTTTAAATTAGGTATCACTGCTTGGTTAAGGAAAACATCGTGAATAGACCTGTTTGCCTAAGAGATTTTCTGAAGGGCTTATGGAGTCTGCCAACGCGCACTGCGCAAGCGTGGTGGACTACAGCCTGAATCCTTTCAGAGATAAGACCCGTGTTTAATAATCGAACAGTTACAGGTTGAAAAAAAAATTCTGCCAATATCAACTGTCATAAATGTTCGTGGTCAATGAGATAAAATGCTAAACGTAATTTCCTAGGCATGGGTTTCCTTACGGTGTATTCTAGGACTGTTACAAGGCAAGCTCTATTTAAAACACGCAAGTAACTTCCAACAAACTAGGTATATGTGGATTTAACTGTAACGTGGATTCTGAATAACAGTTCTGTCAATCAACTTACTAGCCTCTGATCGCTCAAGTGCATAGCATCATAGCATCACGCCTGTATTCCCCGAAGGGGTAGGAAGAGGTGTATTACACTTCCACGATTCGTCAGCTATGTTTAAGTCCCACGTAATAGGGGGCGAGCCTATTGCCGTACCAGGCACATTTCCAAACTCCGGGCTGCTACTGAGAATTTTTCTTTTTACGAAAATCCTCAATAACACTGCTCGACCCGGGGATCGAACCCGAGACCTCATGATCAGCAGTCGCTTACACTACCGCTGCACTACAGAGGCAGTTAAAGCTCAAGCGCTGCTATTAAATTTGTCCTTTATTAATTAAACCTTTAGATTGATTTGGTCATGGCGGCAACCGATACAAGCCAACTACGCAGGAGATATTACAGTGCACAATGTGTGCGCAAACAAGTGCGCTCTGTTCCCTCGGTCTGATAGCCAGATGGGACAGCATTCAGGCATGATCGGTGAAGGATCAGGACTACGTACTTTCCAAGGTACGTAGGATAAACACCACCGACTTCCCAACTGGTGCCAGCTGTTATCACGAATTTGTTAAATAATAATAAATACTTTGAAAAATCCAAAAGTGCACGCCTCATAATCTTCATTTTTCACAATAAAATTGATTATTTGATAAGTAACTAATAATGTATTGGTTTTACTAAGTAGTTTTCAATAAATCACATAGATAGCGCTAATTTCAAAAAGTACTAATGTGGGTTTCATGTCTTACACGCCATCTAGCGCTAATTTTAAGAAGTACTTCTATATTGGTCTACCTCTGTCATTTTGCAAGGCGCCATCTGGCAATTAGTAAGAACAACAATCCATGAGTTTACTTATATACCTGCATAAGTGCATATAATATATATAAACATGTAAAATTGAATAATTTATTAAACTGTACCTAAAAAAAAACAATTTAAGAAAACAAAAAGATATCGCTAGTTTCCTTACAAAAAAAACAATATTGTGGTTCTATATATATAACAACAGCAGCTGAATACATCTAAAATTGCCACTTGCGACATCTAGGGCTGCATTTGTTAATATCTCTTTTACTTTAAAACAGCGACATCTATCAATAGGAAATTGCAACTTTGGACAATATTATACGACTTATTTAAAAATCAATGAGTTTAACAAGAAATCTCTAAACCATTTATCCTCCTAACTTGGTTGCCTTATAATTTTATACTTTGTGCTTTGTGCTAAGTGAAAACACCGTGATGCCAAGGCCACGCAAAAAAATTGTGGAATGTAAAATATGTTTTTTTCGTGTTTTATAACGTTGGTGTGTTATTATTTACGTGTGTTTAGTGTTTTTAATTATTGTTATGGATAAAATAGTTATTATACTTGACAAATATCATCAGTTCGTCAAGCAAAGGTAAAAACTTTCTTTTAACAAAAAACAATGTACCGGCTGGGCGAACGGCGTTCTGTTGACGATAGTAAAACCACCGGTGGCTATGCGTACGTAAAAAGGTAGGTAGTTCTCATGAAAGGCGCTGGTTTTAGTGTCGCGTCGAGCGTAAATGCCGTAAATATTTAGTATTTTTTTGTTTATTTAATAACAATTAAACCACATCGAATCAGAACGTGAAAAGTAATAGGGCTCTATTCCTAGTCATAATAATTCGTAAACGAAAAAAAAAGACTTGATTAGTAAAGTAAGTCCCAAACTAAGTTTAACGCTTGTGCTATGGGTACCAGATTACGGATATAATACATATATTACCTACTTTTTTTTTGTAAATACATACTCGTACATATAATAGATAGAAAACACCCAGACGCAGTATAAATATCTGTGTTCATCACACAAATAATTGTCCTGAGTGGGAATCGAACCCACGACCTCGTGCACGGAAGTCAGTTACACTACCGACTACGCCACGAGGCCCGTTGTTGATGGAAAAACTATAATTACCATAAGTAGTTAGTTACTGCCGTAGCTAACACTATCACTAAACCACCAAGGCAGTTAGTTAAGTCTATTAAGGGATCTAATGTTAAAAATATCTACGCCTAAAAGCTTAGGCCACCTTTATTATTAATAGTAAATAGACTCACGGCATTCAAACCCAATAGGGCAAGTGCGCATATCCTTCACGAAGACAGGCGCGCAGTTCTGCAGTATATTGTTTTGGTAATGAATTTCAATGCCGCAGTTTATATCGCGGCAGAAGGTCTCATTGTCGACATTGCCGTCCCAGTTCGCAGTGCAGATGCAGGTCTTCTTGGTATTCGCGGGCTCGAACATCTGCCCCTCGCGGTATATCTTACCGTCGACTTCACATGTTTTCAATTGGGCGATTGCGTCTTTCCCTATGGAATTGGCGATATTTTATTTATCAACGGTAGCAGGGCTTTGTTCAAACGGTAGTATTTTATGTGGCACTTATCCTACTAGGTAATATTAATAGATAGATTCATCCATCATCCATCCATCAGCCTTTTAACGTCCACTGCTGGACATAGGCCTCCCCAAGAATGGGGGATAGTGCCGTAATCGCCACGCTTGGCAAGTGGGTTGGCGATCGCAGTGGATGTTGTTAATACTCGAAGGAGTGCTGCTGCCCACTCCCCCGGTATGCCCTCAGTCAGCTCATACGACTCCCATGGGTGGAGAGGGGACAGATAGATTAGATAGGTATTATAGTGAATGTAAGTAACAAACAGCAGTAATAGCCCAGCGGTTAAACCAAGGACTTACCAGGTTGTGGTTTTATCTACTAGCAGTTTCACCTGGTACCTCTCCCAATAAATAACTCCTAATAAACATTTGTACAAGAACCTTAATGTCATCCTCAAATCCTCAATGCTCATTATCGATACAATTGATCATTGCGTCATTATCCTCACATTATGCAGGTATTTACGACAAGTTATTGAGGAAGTGCATTGTTTGAACACAATGGTATCACAACCATTAGAATATAATTGATGTCGAATCTTAAAATATATCTGACTACGCAGTATTATGAAATATTATTAATGCGTGTACTTATTTTTGTAAACAGCCACTGTATGTATACTGTCTCAATTTTAAGCTCTAACACAAAGCTGGGATCCTCTTATATCTATGTAGTGTAGGGGGCACATAAAAGTATATTAATGTTCAAGCGTTTTTAGCAGTTTTTTGCAGTACAAACGTGCAGTGCAATGCCGAACTGACTATGTCAGTTGAGTTAATGGCTTTGTTTCTTGACTTATTGGATTATTCTTCACCAGAAGATATATTGTTTCTGGTTCTTGGAGGTATCCTCCTTAGATTAACCCATAACAGCGTAAAAAAATATAGTAGGTACTACTGCGGACTGCGGCATAAGCTATGGTACTGGTATAAGTATATTTTTGGTGCGTTTCGTGCTGGTGCGTTAAATGCGAATAGTTTACATATAATCACTACGTTTTCTTAAAGGTCAACGGTTAAATATTAACGGATTAGGTACGTCATAGGCACATTCGTGTCTAAAGTTAAATAATATTGTGTTGTTAAATATTTTCTAATAATGATTCTATTCGCGTCTTAAATCCAACAAAGAAACTGATATACCGCTCAAGCATATAAATCAACCTCCCTTCAAAGAATTCTGTTCAGTTATTACAGGTAACTACTAAACATGTGATTCAGACTATATTCATGTAAATACACAGTACCTACTAGATTTTTAGCCTTTAGTGGTAAACAACACGAGAAGGACAATAACGTCCCCATACATGCGTAGTGCCGATAATTTGAATAGTTTTGTTAGTGGTAGATTTCTCAGCACGATTGTACCGATTCAACCGGGGGAAGCACAGATGGCGGAGTGGCTTAGATACCGGGCTCCCGCCCGAGTGTTGTGGTTTCGATCCCCACACAGGACAACTCTTTGTGTGATCCGCAAATGGTTGTTCTGAGTCTAGGTGTACCTACTCTGTGTCCGTGAAATTGTATGTTAGTAAAAGTCCCCCGCAATACAAGGTTATACCACAGTGCAGGGTGTAGTCTTTAAAAAAAAAAGTACTACCCTCTCACAGAAGATCAGCATGAAGCAAAGGTAACGGTGTAGGTACCTACTCCTACTGTTCGGTGTCGTATGGTGAACGACAGCGCTCGAGGCCAATATTCCATCCCTATTATCCTTATTGTTCTCTCCTTATCCTTTCTTTACACCTCCTATACCTTTCGTTGGGGTTGGCAACACGCGAGTAATGCCTCTGGTGTCGCATCTATTAAATGCCTATACCTACGTTACTTGTATTCCATAATCGCAGTATAAAAAATTGGATTCATACTACGCTTAAAGTATAACGCAAACGATAATTTATTAAATTAATTAAACTTTAAAAGCCCTTACCACAAACACTTCCAGTGTTACAACAGGAGTCCAATTCAAAAGTGCTGATACATTGCTGGGTTAAATCACTGTCGAAGGTCTCAAAGCAGTCAACGGCTGCGCAAAGGAATCGTGGCTCGTTATTATACACACTGCAGCTGCAAGCTTGGGAGCAGGGGTTGCCGATCAGGTTCTGTGCTATTGTGGCTTTGTCTGCATACGCTTTTCCTCTGAAATTGAGGAATGGATTGATTGATCAATTTGGTATCTATAAGTACTAAACTAAAGAGACTAGAGTAAGTATGTATTCGGGGCCTATCGTTTTTACTCGACTACGGCGAAGCCAAAAGGAAGGGTTATGATTTTAGCAGTTGTAGTAGTCTATGTAGGTTTGTATTTACGTACATTCCTTCGCTGCGCCTAAACTATTTATCCGATTTTGATGGATAAGGTGTCTTTCGATTCGTTAACACAGTTTTTAAATGTTAATGTATTTATGTACACAGATTTTTCTTGAGATTTCTGGAACGTTTTTTTGTTAAATAGTGTACGATAATTATCACCAGGTCGACTTGAGGCACGGCAGCCAGTGTCAACGCTAAATACGCAGAAAATCTTACAGTGCACGCGATGTGCGCAAACACAAGTGCACTCGCTGTTCTGCTCTCTAAATCCGATGAGACAGTATCCCTACGAGACCAGAAAGAGATCATCATACGCAGGACGAGCGGCTTTACATGTTTTCCAAGGTTCTTTCATTTCATATCTGAGAAATGAAATGGTGCGCAGCGGCTTGACAATACTCTCGGTATAGTTGAGTGGGTTACCACTTACCAGCAGGTGGGCCGTGGCTCACCTGCCATCGTAAGCAATAAAAAAAATAAAAAAGGTACAGGGTGAAACCGTTAACAAGGTGATCCTATAGAAATATGGTAATAACCTAATTATGGGTTCGGAACAGAACTTGAAGTTGTTTTTTTACATAGAATCATGCCTGTATTCCCCGAAGGGGTAGGCAGAGGTGTATTATACACCTACGACTCGCCAGCTATGTTTGAGTCCCACGTAATAGGGGGCGAGCCTATTGACGTCTACCGGGCACATTTCCAAAGTCCGGGCTGCTACTGAGAAATTTTCTTTTTAGGAAAAAGCTCAATAACTTTGCCCGAGCCGGGGATCGAACCTGAGACCTCATGATTAGCAGTCGCATACACTACCGCTACACCACCGAGGCAGTTAAGTTGTTTTTTTAGGTTAAACTATTTCAGTGTTAAGGTTTGTTATGTAGAATAAGCTGTTTAAATGATATAGGTAAACTACAATAGCTGTAGGTACCTAGATATTAAAATAAAAATAGGGCATTTCTTCTGGCAGCAAAACATTTATCCCCGATTCGATGAAGCATTTCTCCTGATTCCTATGATTGTTTCTTTCATTCGTAATTAAATATACCAAATATCAAAAAAAGCGTTATAATTCTAATTTTTAACAATCGTTAGGTATACCTAATTCAAAACAAATGTTACAATCTTACTGATAATAAATTATTGATGGCCCTGGAATGACAGACAGCTTAATTATACAAACTAAACGAGTTCCGAATAATTGCGAATTACTTCCAAATCTTATCTTAGTTGAAATTGAAATTACACACATAGGAAGGAAGTCTTTTCTTTTTAATTATAGCTAAATAACTACGGTAGAAACGCTTGACGAATAAAATATAAGTTATCGTTATAATAACGTGATAAGTGCGGCAGTTGTTGATCAGAAGCAACAAGTCGTAATATTCTTTAAAATACAACGTTTCTACGTGCGATACGATATCGGAGAAGTTATCGGTTCGACAAATTTACAATGTGTTATTTTACATCACGAAAGCGCAGTTACCTATATCTGCTTTAAGGTGATGCATTCTCATATTACGATAAGACTTTTCCTTTCTGCATTTCCTTCTTTAAAATAGATGGATGAGATAATATTTGATTGATAATTAATTGAATGAGGCGACACTTGGCGGAAGTCCATTTTTATTATTATAGAATGGATATTGTAGGAGGAGAGTTCACCACTCACCCACGGATTGTCAATCTCGGTTATCTTTGGACACACACAAAATAACCTAAAATTGCCAATCGGCACTCTCACAGATAAAGGGGAATGTAGTAATAGCAGCTACTCTGCAACTATCGCATGCGCGATAATGACAAAAAATCACACAACAATGCGATGCATCCATGCGATACGGCAGGACTCTTATAACTACAACATTTACAATATTCCGCAAAAAACCTGGACACAAAGACACATGTTTCGCCTCTATACGAGGCATCATTAGGACCGCTCAGCAACAATTGATTGGACTAACTGAATTAAGGAACTCATAACTACCTACTGGGAAATAATATAGACAATAATAATGGTCTCCCGATTGATTTGCTGTACCTGCGGTCAGTGTCAACGGACACTAGCTAACTACGCAGGAGTATATACGACAGTGAGTGCACTCTCTGTTCCTCTTAAACTCTGATGGAAAGATATTCCAACACGGCCGGACAGAGATGAGGCTTAGGACTAACGGCTTTAACGTGCTTTCTGAGGCACGGGGATGAAACACTGCCAAATTCCTAACTTCAAGCTGTTATTGTGAATTTCTAGAAGTAAAAAATCTATATCTTTTTTGCTGGGCTCCCCCTTTTGAACCAGTGGGTCTAGCCAAGTTGCATTCTATGATCGCTAACGCTAAGAAAACTATTTAGATGTATAGGAATTTGACATCTTTAACCATAGATAAAGAACCTATATTTATCTAGTCTTTAACAATATCTGCGGGTCTAGCCAAGTTGCATTCTATGATCGCTAACGCTAATAGAAAACTGTTAAAATTTATGGAAATTTGACATCTCTAACGTTAAGTCACGTAACTTAGCGTTGTAGAAATTGTTAGAGACTCAGATAAATATAGGTTCTTTATCTAAGGTTTTAGATATCAAATTCCCATACATTTAAATAGTTTTCTATTAGCGTTAGCGATCATAGAATGCAACTTGGCTAGACCCGCTGTAACGCTAAGTCACGTGACTTAACGTTAGAGATGTCAAATTTCCATACATTTTAATAGTTTTCTATTAGCGTTCGCGATCATAGAATGCAACTTGGCTAGACCCACTGATACCTCATGTCTCGCAGTCGCATAGTAAATATACGAATATTATAATTGTTAATAAGCGAAACGTCCTCACTCGGCACGGGACGATTACTTAGTTTACTAACTCCAAAAGACCAAGTGAAGTATTTTGGAGTTGACTAATTTCTGGTGTAATTCTGTTGATCGAAGACTAATTTAATAATCTATGCCGTTTTTATCAAGTAAGGTCGCGATAATCCTCGATGGCCACAAAGAGAGGTCACTCAATGTTTTTGTATCATTTTTCTGTAGCGTCAACATTATCTGTGTATTTCTGGGTATTCCACGAGGTCAATATTGACCTCGAGTTACGTAAAGTAACATTGACAACCGCTTTTTTGGTGCATCTCTATTATGCTGCTATTTTAGATGTTATTCGCAGTAATTTCGGACGTTAAACTTGTCAACGAATTCTTGTAATAGTAAATTTCAATTATATGACAGCAGCTTATACTTACTTACTTACTTATCATCACGCCATATCCCTTGCGGGGTATGCAGAGAGAAAGTGTCAAAAGGCTCTATTCTTCATACATCTCTCGCTTCCTCAACTTCCTTAGTTCTATTCATACACGCTCGCCGGGTTTGGAGACTACTGACTCCACCTTCCTTCAATACATGACCGATTTGGTCTAGGTAGGTGAGTCTCGGTCTCCCCTAGTACCTACATCCTTCCACTTTCGCATTTTATATTTTCTTAACCAGTCGCTCGTCCGGCATTCTTTCCACATGTTCGAACCATCGGACCATTCCTTTTCGCATCTTTATAACAATACTCTCTTTCATACCTACTCGCTACAGCAGCTGTTAATTTTATATAATCGTATCCTGTGGTACATAATCACGCATCACTTTAAAACTATTTTACCTTTAATTCAGATTTTAAAATTGATACCTAATTTTTATTGAACTGGACATTTTAATGTCTGTGGCTGTTAAGCTAAGACGAACATTACTCTAATGGCTTCCTCTGCGGAGATACTGCCGCCGTTGTCATAATTAACCTTACCAGTTGGCCTAGCCAAGTTGTATTCTATTATCGCTAACGCTATAGAAAACTATTTGATATCTTTAACGATATCTATAACGCTAAGTCCCGTGACGTTAGAAATGTCAAATTTCCATACATTTTAACAGTTTGCATATAGCGTTAGCGATCTTTTCTTTTTAATGTTCCCAAACTAAGCTTAATGCTTGTGCTATGGGGACCAGATTACGGATATAATACATATATTACTTTTTTTTGTAAATACATACATACATACTCATATAATAGATAGAAAACATATCATAGAATACAACTTGACTAGACCCACCGATCGGAATAATGTATGCAAATATTTTCGCACTTTGTGTTCATTTATATGGCTGAGCTTATTAAATGCTTAAATAATATGTATTTATCAAAAATAAAAAAAAAACAACAAATGTTAATTTTTTTTCTGTCTGTCTGTCTGTTTGTTCCTGCTAATCTCGTGTAGGTAATACTGAAGGAATGTAACATGGTTTCAGTGGCCCGGCAATATAGGCGGAGAGACGGCACACGGCGGGTTTATTTAGTGGGTGAGGGCCCCACACTACCCTGTTCGTTGCCCCGAACGACGGGGTGTGCGGTTAGGTACATTTTTTCCAGACTTAACAAAAAAAAGTAATTCACCCATTTTTCACCTATACAGTGTTAGATTGTGAGTAGCGTTATTATGCAGTACTTACTTAAAGTAGCATGAGGTAGGATCAGGATGCAAATCCGGACAGTTAAAGGATTCAGGACACGTTCTGTTGGTAGCCGACGGCACAGCAGTGCAGCCTAGTTCCAAGTAGAAGCTGGCCATGTCGCACTCGCCCGCTATGTCTGTCGATACACGGCTCAATACTGTAACCAAACGATAATATTATCATCACAATTGATCGTACATTGTGGATTCAGGACCGGGTTTCCTCCAAGAATGAGAAGGATTTAAATCATGGTTCATGTCGTATCGAAATAAAGGTATTTTAATGGAATGCTATTGATTTTGTCAACCTAATTATTCAGGTGGTAACTAAAGGAATAATTTCAAGAAATCAAAGTTGCGTTCGGACTCTGTGTTCTTTTGCCTGGACATCGATCTTCTATACGAATATTACAAAGACATAACGTCTTTATGTTTGGGTGTCAGAGGTAATCTCTGAAACTAGTAAGTAGTTTATGACTTTATGAGTAAAAAAAATGTTTTAGCAATATTCAGAACGGACTTTGGAAATACCACACACTACCTATAATTTTCCGTGTGGAGCTGGCTTTAGAATTGTCCCACCCCTCTCCACCCATGGGAGTCGCAAGAGCCGACTGAGGGAATACCGAGGGAGTGGGCAGCAGCACTCCCTCGAGTATTAACAACATGTTGTAGCGTTCTCTTGGGGAGGCCTATGTCCAGCAGTGGACTTCGAAAGGCTGATAGATGGATGGACCTATAATAATATCTCGATAAAAATTTCGCAGCGGCATTTCGTGGCGAAGCCGCGGTGCCAGCTAGTAACGTAATAAATCTATAAAGTATATCTTTTGGTAAATACAATTTTTTTAGTATGTTTTACCCGCATGGTCACAAACAGCTATAAAATACAAATATATAGGTCGGTGATAAAATGCTTGTTAAATCACCCCTATAATACTTACTCTTGCTTTACCTACTAACTTCACGTAAAAATTCAACCAAACAATGAAATTCAAAGCAGAAAACAAATCATAGGCTTTTTATCCTGGAAAAATTCATAGCCCCTGTGAATAGCTATTTATTGCCATAGAGGCTTATTTACAATCCATCCATCCATCCATCAGCCTTTCAACGTCCACTGCTGGCCATAGGCCTCCCCAAGAAGGACACCTTTGAGTTTGATGAAAGCCTCGATTTACCAGATTGCTTTATTATTGAGTGAATGAGACACAATGAGTTTGAAAAGAAAATTGCTTTCTTTTCATACTTTTTCTTCTATTCTATTCATTCATAAGCGTTCTAAACAATTATCAAAAATTGTACTCAATTTTCTAATTATAAATTGGATATGTCTTGCGTGTTTTTGTTTTATGATAAAATAAGAATAATTCCTCGTGAAAGGTCAGGTCAGAAGTAACCTTAACTGACATATACCTACGTGTATGAGGAATATATTGACAGTGAATGAGGCAAAAAAGGTGAGCAAGGATTGTGGCAAGTGGAAATCCGTTGTCTCTGCCTACCCCTCTGGGAAAAAGGCGTGAGTCTATTCATATTTATTATTATTATTTCAATCAAAAACAACTCAAGTCCTACATACGACCATGTGTAAAGTAATAATGTTTGCGTTTTGCGTATTAGTTAGTTATTGGTAATCTATACTAATACTAATCTATACTATTATAAAGCTGTAACAGAGCTGTGTCTGTACTAGGGATGGGCCGAAATTCGTTTTACATTCGGCTTAACCGAATTTCGGTGGCTCGAACCGATCTTCGGCATTCGGCTGAGGTTCGGTCTTAAATGCCGAACATTTGGTATAAGAAAAAGGCATCTTTTCTACTAAAATTAGGAGAAATCAAAAGCTGTAAAATAAGTCACTTATAGGTACCTATACTCTAGAATAATTTAATCATGGTCAGTTGTAGGTACGCTAAGCTATAATTATTATAGATAAATTAAAATGAATATATGAATAGTTTTTTTCCCAATCCTTGGAGTCTATGAATCAATAAACCCAATAATTTGAAATAATATGTCACCTGCACTTATTCTATTACGGCGTTGTCTTTCATAAAAAAATACACACAGAACACGACAAATTACTCCCGAGAAAGCACACACCGAACTTCGGCCGAATTTTATATATTTACCGAATGTTTGGCCGAAGTTCGTATTCGGTTAAAATCACATTCGGCCCATCTCTAGTCTGTACATTTAAGATATTTGTGAAAAAATACTGTAATAGGCTATATAGGCGTGTCTAAACACAAAACAATTTTTTAAGAATTTTTGTCTGTTTTGTTTTTTTTAATTTGAAAGGCCTTGGTTAGACTTAAAAACTGGTATACATTTTATCCCGCTACTGTATCGGGTTCCTGAGATATAGCCGAAAACCTAGATAATCAGCAACCGATTTTCAATTTTTTTTACCAATAGAAACCCACGTAGTACTTACCCGAAAAATTATCAGACCTTTCGTGGTAGTCGTTTTTGAAGTAAGTCGGAGAAAAAAGGTTGAACGAAAACGTTTGTTACGAACGCTGCTTTAACGATGAGAGATATATGATTGAGTTCTAGAGAAAAGTTGTAGAGCTTGATAATGCCTACAAAAAAGCCAGCAACAGCATAAAATATGTCTCACTTTTATAGTCACAAAAAGTAGCTAGTTATTTATACCTGTTAAAAAAATAATTTAAATCGGTAGGTCATGTTTATTGGTCATATTATCAACAATTACGAATTCTTATTATCGTCTCAAGAGTTTAAAACAAAAGACTTTTCCCTTTTACTGTAGGTATATCATTTGGAAGAATGGTTAAAGAGCGAACACGACATGGATATGGAACCGCGACCGTGTCGTAATGTATTGATTGATATTTCTATAAGACGGTTTTTTTTTAAATGTTTACCTCCTAACAAAGTGGGCAGGGGTCAGCTAGTTAATGATATTTCCGTGTACATCTAAATTAGACATTTTCTCAAAATGATAAACTTTACCGACTTACGAGGTTAATATGGTAATATAACCCTTGTGCCCACACAGTTTGAAAGTAGACCCACAATGATTAAACCCGTTAATAATATAACAATAGGTTATGAAATATAGGTATATAAAGGATTGCCTAAGCCGCATTGAGCCATGTTTAACCTAATTTACATACTTGATTGTGGTCTGTACAGTAATATTATATGGCTGTGGTTAGTAAGTACTCTAAAATGGGATAGCTCTTGTGTGTCACTGCAGCCGACCTGCGCTTTGATACTTAAGATTAAGATTTTTACTTAATAATGACGCAGCCCTAAAAATATTTAGATATTTTTATATATATTTTTAGCATTTGGCATGCTTAGCCATATATGTAAATTAACACAAAGTGTGGACATCCGACAGATGGCACAGGCGTCACCGAAACGTTAAGTAAGAATGTGTTATCGAAATTAGCAGTCAGGAGCAATTGTCACGATGGCTGAATTGGCAAAGCATCTGGACGGTATCCAGGAGATGCAGGTTCAAATCCTGCTCGTGACTGTTGTTTTTGATTTCATACATTCACACTTTGTGTTAAACCCTTTTTAAAAAAAAACCCTAAAATCTTACCTAAACTTTTTTTTGTTATGGTGGGAAAAAATGTTCCTAACCGCACACCTCGACGTTCGGGGCAACGAACAGGGTAGGGTGGGGCCTTCACCTACTAAAGAAATCCGCCGTGTGCCGTCTCTCCGCCTTTATTGGCGGGCCACCGGAACCATATTACATTCCAGCAGTGGTGAGCATGTGCCCCTGTGGTAAATATAGTGCTGTACCTACCCTTGACCTTGACAATGTACTGTTTTCTTTTTCATACTACAAAAACGGTAGATAGATTCCACAATCCATAGACGCGAGCCACACTGGGCGCAGGACTCACGTGGTGGTCACGTGGTGGTTAAGGAAAACGATAGGAAAAGAAAGTTAGGGGAGGCTGTATTTTTTATACAACGTGGGTGGCAAACAAGCATACGGCCCCCCTGATGGTAAACAGTTACCGTAGCCTATAGACGCTAGCAACACCAGAAGCAACACTGGCGCTTAGCCATCTCCAAGGAAAGGGATAGGAGGTGGATAGGAAGGATATTAAGGAGACAATAGGAATGTAAGGATAATAATGGAGGATAGGGAGAAGGTTTGGGTCTCCGGCGCTCTCACTCACCATATGAAACAACAGTAGGAGTACTTTCCGTTATTTCACGTTGATGTTTTGTAAGAGGATGGTACTTCCCCGATCGAGGCGACCCATTCGTACTAGGATAAGTAAGTCTCTACCACTAGAACATTAGATTGTAATCATGGACATATAAAAATATTCGGACATAGTCTCGCTAACACAACTTTGTGCCGCTCAGAGTCGGCCAGTTCGCTGTACGTACATGCCTACACGCACACATTCACACGTTAGTCAGCCATTGCCCGAGTAAACGTTATCACAGTCGGTACGTCTACGCTGCAAAAAAAATATTAAAATACAGCATGTCTTGTATGGTGAAATGGTGTAAAAACCGTAGTGACCGAAAAATAAAAATCCAGGAGTCACATTTCATAGGTAAACGAATAATTTAATCACTTAGTTCCCTATTTTATACATTAAAATTAATATTAATTCACTAGAATAAAATAATTCAGTATTGCTAATACGAGTATTCACTAGTGCAAATTACCCGAAATATGGGAGTTTTATAGTTCTATATTTATTACTTTTTTATACTCTGATTTTTTATTTTGTAGAGTAAAATTATATTTGATTGCCACGTATCGTTAATAGTGTTGTTGTAGTCTGCGTTATCGAAAACACATTATTCATATTTTTTTATTATAATAAATTTTCTGATGGTTTATTAATTTGAATTTGCGTTGGTCAGTAGTATAAGTAGCATGAATTTATTATTGTAGTGGCATTTACAAAATCTAAATTAAAGTAATCATACCTATTGTAACATGTTTTAACGTAATAAAATTGCATTTGCGAGTGTTATTTATGTGCATAAGAAACCGCATTTAGCTAAAGCGACATAAAATAAGGTGGTAGATGCCCACCGTATATGTCTATTTGTCTGCTTATTAACATTTTAGTCAAAATGGAAAAAATTAAAAGAGAACTTTCTTAATAAATAGTACCTAAATACTTAGACATGAAAACATTATGATCTCATTCGATTGTTTTGTTAATCAAGTAATAACATTTGAATTGGTCAGCACTTATCGTATGATTCTGTCAAAATTCCCACTTCGCGCTCTGTGCGTAACTTCAGAGATGCAAAGATTTGTTGTGACTACTTGTGATTACTACGAGTATACCTACTCTTTCTTCATACAGATTTATGCAGTAGGTTTTAAATAAATAAATACAGTAAAACAGTGTTTTCTTGACTACTATTAACCTTTTCAAATAGTACGGTATATTTTATATACATTTCCAATAAATATGTCTGCCAATCTGTATTTGTTAAAGGGTAAATTTGGCTAACATGGTATCCCTAAATTCATTCACACATAGATAGCCGCCGCCATTACCTTGCCTCAATTCTGTCTTAGCGAGACGCTGTCCATTTCTTATACGTCCATGATTGTAATCTATACATCTATATCTATACAAATAAATAAAATTGAACTGTCTGTTTGTAATATTGAAATAACAACTTTTTACTATATGTATACGAGAGTATATACGCTACCTACAACATATTACCAATTTTGCACGCCTCATAAGCGAAGCGTGGCTGTTTGTTCCGGCTAATCTCCGGAACGGCTGGACCGTTTTAGACGGGACTTTCACTAGCAAATAGCTGTTGTTACAAGAAATAACTTAGACTACTTTTATTTCGAGCAAATAATTAGGTTTCCGTGAAAAAAAAAACATGAAAAAGCAGCTAGTCTAACAATAAGGTAAATGAATTTGTTTAGCTGTTACTACACTATAATTACAACTGCATTAAGGTAACGAGACGATGTATAACTAATAATTGTCTATAGGTAGGTATACAAGTATCCTTATGTTGTAATCACCATAATCTTATAATAAAACAAGTGCCTTGAAATTCATTACTGGAATTTTCCTATAAAAATATAATGACTTCTTTACTTTGTACGTGTGGTAACGGAGTTGGAATACAGGTGTCATCACCCCATTCTTTCCTGCAGGGGTCGTACGAAGCGACTAAAGGAAGTAAGTAATTATCACCCATTGCAATACTCACTCATTTGTTATCGGGCCCGAGCAGGACGGTATTGAATTATCGCGATTTTTTGAAATTATATGTGTTTTCAAACATTTTAGATCTATTTCTTTTAGCAATTGGCATGCTCCGCTACTTTTTAAAGTACAAATTATTTGTGAATAAAGAAAAAGAGATTTTTAGTAGGGGCGGGAATCGAACCACGCATCTTTTCCAATCCGGGGAAGTGCTCTAAACCACTAAACTACCCTACTGATCCCAAATTCTTAATCACATTTGTCTTACGACTAACGCCATCTACCGGCAAGCATTACATTTCAATCATGCATCATTATATGTGTTTTGTTTACAATTTATCACTGTTTGGTGAAGGAAAACATCCTGAGGAAACCTACATGCATGAGAGATTTTCTCGATAGCCTACGAAGTCTGCCAACTCGCATTGGGTTAGCGTAGTGTACTATGGCCTAATCCCTCTCACCATGAGAGAAATCCCGTGCACAATAATGTAACAGAAATGGGGTTAAAATTCTTAATATATAATACTTTCTAATATTTACGCAAATGTTACACATTTTGAAATAAAACTACGTTTACGGAGTGATAGGCCTCACCAAACATAATACAGGAAGGCACACCACAAGATTGCAAGATACAGTTAGCGTTTATTGTGTAGATAACCCACAGTAGTGACTAGCTTTTGCTTTTCAAAAAAATTAAATTAATTAGCTTCCAGTATTTCCGCATAAAATTTTATAATTCATAACAGTTGTTGCCTACTGAGTTTTCTGGCCGGATCTTTCTCAGTCAGGCCGCGTACCGATCCGGTGGTAGCCTTTTTTAGTCTTAGCATCTGGTAAAATCAATATATTTAATAATATAAACTAATAATGAATATTTTCTTCCAGGTACCAGTAACCTAGTTATTTTGTTACTAAAATTTTAATTGGTAGGTAATAAATCTCATACATTGTAAGCATAAAATTTAATGTAATAGACTTTAAATTTTATGCTTACAGTGTATGAGACACAATAGATATTTCAATTGTGTTTCCAAACGAATATTAGGTGGGTTAAAATAAATAAACCAAAAATCTTGTAAAATCATATACTTACTGTGGGTAGATGCCTTGGACGTCTACCATCTAAGTCCACCAGTAAACGCGATAAATTCCTTAAACGTAGTTTTATTTCAAAATTCTTAATATAGTTGAGTCCATGAGCGACGGTTACTACTTACCATCAGGTGGGCCGTTTCTCGTAAGCCATCATATTCAATAAATTAAATTAAAAAACACATACAAGACGAGGTTCTCATTTCGAGAACCTCCTCTTTTTGGAAGTCGTTTAAAAATGTTGTACATATAACAAAACACAAGCACGCGGGTCTTTTCAACTGAACATCGAACTCAATAATGATATTAATGATTTATCTAGGATCATCAGTTTCACCTCTAGGCTTAGAATAATCAATCAATATAACACGATGTAATAACACGAACCAAAATGAAATAAATAGTTGCCGAGCTATTCTATTATGTAGGTACCTAGGTCACATCAATGCGTGTTATACTAAACCTGCACAGAGATATTAATTTATGAATATCAATCAAAAGATACTACAAAATCATTTTAATTACAAATTACTACCTACTGCTGTACTTACAGCAACCTTTTTGGTGGCTTTTAGTAAACCTGCATTGATGGAGTGAGGATGGTGCAGTGAACGAAAAAAGCATAATTGTAAAGGAGGCCAGGTAGAGGCAAAGAGCGTGTCAAAATAATCGTAATAGTTGAATTAAAAATCGATAAAATTAGATCGTTTTTTTATTGAATACTAAAAACTGACGGCGAATTCATTCGCGTGCACTTTAAAATATAAATACGTGAAAGCGTTGCAACAAACAAACATAGTTTAGCATTAATAATATTAGTCAGTATAAAATCTGAATGTACTTACTGAACATAAAAATACCGATGACGGCCTTCATGTTCGATAACACTTCTCAACAAAAACTAACAAATAAAGCAGTAGGTACTTATTGTTTACTATCAGCGGTTCAGATGAAACAGATAAGAACAAGTCCGTCGCGATGTGATGTTGAGGGCACAATGACATGAAAATATCGTAATAGGTAATCCTCCGCTGCGGACGCGTCGCGGCGCTGTCTCTTTTTTATCGGGCTATTGTTATTCTTTAACCGCATAGAATTAGTCAGCCAGATACTAAGTAACATTTTTTATTGCTACTTAATATTAAATATACCGATGTATATTTAAAATATCGCTAAAACAAGAAGAGAGACGGCTCCTTGTGAGTTTATTTAGTAGGTTACGTCCCGAAGGCGAAGGAAAGGGTAGGGTACATCTATAACCGTCTTAAAAAAGTTTACTGATAAAGATCTATAATGCGCAAGGGATCATCCACCACATTATTATTATTCACATCTGCAATATCGCCCTTAGGTACTCGCAATTAAGTACAAACTTTGGGCCATTGGTAACAATTTGGACAATAAAGTACCCGGAACTTCGATAAATTAATAACTTATAAAATTCTTATCCTTGCTAATGAGTATGTTTGTTGTCTTTTACGCTTTCGCGCTGTTACTACTGAACTAGTCATCGTGAAATCGTCTGGAGCCCAGAAATGGATAGGCTACTTTCATCACAGAAAAATGAATAGCTTTCGTGAAATAGATAGTTATTTTTATATTATATGTAATTTGTTTGCCGTAAAGTGATTTATTTAATTTATATATTCTATGTACATCTAGTCTATTCCAAGTGTGATATTTTTAAAATATCTATAGATCTATTTTTTTAGAATGAGCATTAAGAAATTATCAAACCAAACTTCACTATACACTGTTAGTTGACGGCCGCGTGTTTCACTTAACATGTAAAATAAAGTGACCTCGTGTGTAGCGAACCTAAAGCGACAAGACTATATTAGGTTATTCAAGGAAACCCAGTTTGCGTATTTATTAACTTCATTAACTTGGACCGGTGACGTTTTCTTGGCTTAAATAGCTTTAGCACTGACCTCTGCCACGGCAATACGTGCTAAGGTATACACATATCTTTATGAGTGAGGAATTATATTGTAATTTATATATAGCTACATGTTATGCTTTTAAAATTGATAATCGATTGTGTCCCTGCCTGACGATTCTTGGTATAGCTGGCCTGCCTGTTTTATGTAAGAGGCACATCTAATGGTGGCCTTGCTCTCTGTGTTATGTAATTAGTGCCTGCCTGCTGTCGTACTGTCAAAAACCTCTGGGATGTTAGGGAAAAATTGTTATAAAGATGCTAGTCTTTAGCAAAAAAAAATTAGTTATAATATACCATAGTATATTAGCAGTGATATCCTAGCGATAAAACCAAGGACTGCAAAAGCAGTGGTATCAAGTTCGATCCCTAAGCCAAGATACAGACCTCCTACGGCATTTAACTTTCGAGATTTTTCAAAATGATCTGTGTATTTGTTTACAATTTATCGCGAGGAAACTTGCATGCCTGAGAGATTTTCTCTACGGCTTTAAGTCTACCCGCACTGGACCACCGTCCTGGATTACGTCTTAATCCCTGTCGCCATTAGAGGAGACCCGCTCCTTGTCCAATAGTGGGACAGAAAAGGCATGGAAAAAAAAGCCGACTTATGCTCGGGAGTTTTCTTAAGAGCAAATCAACAGTTATTCAACAGCAATTTGAACTAACCAACATTGGCAGAAGGCAACCAGTGAACTGTAATAAGATTGATAGATTGAAAATGTCATAAATAATTTATTATTCATCAGAAAATTACAATTCCTCTTAACAATGTACTTATAGTTCTAATTTCCCAGAATATTCGTTTATGTAGTTCTAATATATATATAAATAATACAACTACCTACATACAAATTTAATATCCGTCATGTACTAATAATATAACTTGCATTAGAAGACATATTGAAATGTCACCCTAAATGGGTGACGAACAAGGAAAGATTGAACATGATAGACAAGTACATTTCGCTATACCTTTGTTAGGTACCTAATTAGTCTCACGTAATAGGAGTCTGCCGGCCATAGTTTCGGACTTATCTATATAGTTCCAACAAAAAAGAATGATAGAACTATAACCATCTTTCCAGCCTAATCCTGTTTGATTTAGGCTGATCCACCAATATTTACTTAGAGCTGTCTATATGACCACCACGAACCTTAGAACAATACTAGAGTGCCATTTTTTATTCAGCACTCTGACGACCTGGATGACTGCCATGATCTAGAACTACCCTTCTGAAGCACGGAGGAGGTCAGATGTCCAAATAGGAAAGATAGAACTAATTGTTGGTAATTAAATAAGAGAAACAAAAAGAAAGAAAAGTATAACAAAGAGAATGACTTTATATCTAGATTCCTGAAGAAAATAATAGGAAAAAAGTGTAGACTGAAGGTGTAGCTTTCATCATTTTTAATATGGCATTTTAGTTGAAAACCTGTTATAGAATAAGTTGACGATTTGAACTTACAATAATAATATTTAATGATTTAGAACAAAACAAGAACTTCGTATTCGCTAGAGCTCTTTTCTTCGCCATCGAAGGGGTAGTAGCACGTGCCGTGACTCGGCTGAATCTGAAATCAAAAAGTATTTTAGGTACACGACGAGCAAATACCAAACATCTTGTGAATCACGATATTTTTTGTTTGTTTTTACAAATTGGACAATGATGTAAATTATTTTTTTCGTATTTAGTTTACAGTGTAAGGTTAATAACACATAATATTTACACTATGTAAAGAAAAAAAGACTTAAAGACTAACCTTAACTAGATTTTAGGTTTATATCAGCTTTCAGATTTAGGAGCGGGATAAAATGTATACCAGTTTTTAAGTCTCATCAAGAGCTACCAAATAAAAAAGTGGTATCAAAATCCGTTTAGTAGGTTTTGCGTGATGCACGAACGAAAATAGACAAAAATTTAACAAAAAAATTGTTTTGTGTTCAGACTTCAGACACGCCTATACAACCTAATACAGGGGTTGGCTAGAGTAGTGCCACCAACCCGTTACGCAAAATAGGCGCATTGGAAGACGTCGAATTGCGGAAAACAAGCCTGTGTATCACTTAAAATTATCACTTATAGCCAAATACAGTAATTTTTTTCTCAAACATTTTATATGTACAGACACAGCTCTGTTACTGCTTTATAATAGTACAGATTCCTATGATTTCATACATTTGTTTTTTTTTTCTTATTTCTTGGTGTATGACTTACATCGAATCCACTTCCCTTAACAGATAACTCTCGTTAGCTCATTACATACAAAATCACTTAGTGGGACCGTGTAGCGATATTTTTTAAACGGTGTTTTCTTAAAAAGTACGGCGCTAAATGCGCATCTAGGATCTGAGTATGGCTGTGCAGTTAATTTATAGCAGAATTTAGCGGAGGGAACAGAAGTGGTATTATTTCAACTATAATAAAATACAATTATTATAAAATACAATTATTATTAACTGCCTCTGTGTTGCAGCGGTAGTGTAAGCGACTGCTGATCATGAGGTCTCGGGTTCGATCCCTGGGTCCGCCAGTGTCATTGAGATTTTTCGTAAAAAAACATAAGAAAAATTCTCAGTAGCAGCCCGGAGTTTGGAAATGTGCCCGGTAGACGTCAATAGGCTCGCCCCCTATTACGTGGGACTTAAACATAGTTAGCGAATCGTGGGTGTGTAATACGCCTCTGCCTGCCCCTTCGGAGAATATAGGCGTGATGCTATGTTTATAATAAAATACAGTAAATAAAACGTAATAAAATATTATTATTACGTATTTGGCATAAATAAATCCTTATTATTTTAAGCCACACACATGATATTTAACCATTCATTAGTTACGCTTATGTTAAATTAATCCATAATCAATTGGTAATTTACAAAAAATATTCAACCGAGACTCAATTTACTATGTTATCAAGTATGTGCGGTATAGATTCAATGAGTTAAAAGGTCTTTGACTTTCGCGATACCTTTTTACTTATAGAGTAATCACAGGCGTTTCCATGAAACCTTACGTATTGGACACTATTTCTTTAGTACCTAATTTACATGGTAAGTCTTGATTCAATTCTTACTAATATTACGATAGTGACTGTTTTTTTTGTTACGCTTTCCAGCTGTAACTACTGAACAAATTCTCATAAAATTTTGCATACTCTGGAGCCCACAAAAGTAGGTACATAGGCTCAGAATACAGATCTGTATTCATATATATATATATACATATACATATATATGATACAAATCTGTATTCTGAGTACATAGGATAGTTTTCATCCCGAAAAAATGTCCCCATTCCCGCGAAATAGCAATTTTTACATAAAGAGAACTAGAGTGTCGTAGAGTGAAGATGATGGATGATGGCAGAATCTAGTAGTTAATATTTCTTTCTAGAAATTCTTTAGTCATCTTTACCTTTCCGGGCGTGGTGCATCCGTCATGTGTAACTCGGCCAAAATACAGTTTCTCGCCGTCGGCCGTGACTCCTGCCTCCACGGCTCCGGGAGGAACCTCACCATTCGTGGAAAATTGCCACGAGAACATTGCAGGAACCAGCACCTTGAATAAATTTTCAACTTCATATAGTCACTTTATTCTAATTTATAATGTGTTCTCCTGATTGATTTTGCCTCGTCTTTTCTTAATACGTTATAAACGTATAAATTCTACAGAGTAAATCCTTGTTTACACCCGGGTACCGAGGGATTGCGGCTAATTGACAAATGACACCCTAAGATTTTTAAAGATCTTTACATATTCTCTAAAAAAAATTATAAATCATCTGAAGACAAGTCAAGGAAATTCTTTACCAAAAAATGAATCATAATAGAATTAATTAAAAATACTAGCGTACATACTTAGACAGGCGCCTCGGCAGATACTATTCTTTTATTAATAATTTTCTATAAAAGTCAGATCTCTGTATAGTATAGGTATTAGTAGTAACGGTGAACACTGGTTGACGCCGCCAGAAAAAAGGCTCGGACTTAATTAGCACCCTCGTCTCTAATCTATAACTCTGTCCCCTTGATGAACAATGTACTGAATTGGCATACATACCTCAAACTGATCCTTGGCTATTTCTTCACCTCCATGACTGACGTAGCACGCGTTTCTAGAAGGAATAACCTTAGCAGGAAGGATATCGCCCTCGTGGTGTGCACGTCCGGCGTAGATCTCTGCTCCGTCACTATCGACGCCCACACGCAGAGCTCCTGGGGGAATGCTGCGCTGGCTTAAACAAGCTGGAACCCAACGGTATGTACCTGAAATCGATACAAAAACATTTTCAAGCTAACTATACACTTCTATGAGTGTGTTACACCAGTCAACATTGAAAATACATAGAATAATAAATAGTTCAGACAAACTTCGACTTGACACAGTTCTAAGTTAAATTGAGTTTACAGCTATTGCAAAAAATAATTAGTAGATATAAAATAAACTCAACAATTGCGTAAAATTAAAACATGTATTTTTGATTTTGACTGAAACACTATATCTACCAATTGAATTCAATTTGCTAGAAAGCTGTAGAAATAAAACAATTGTGATTTTGACACAGAACAATGATGACTTTGTTATTGAATGATGGTATTGGTGTAAAGATGCGAAAGGGAATGCTCCGATGGTTCGGTCATGTGGAAAGAATGCCGGACGTGCGTGGTTAATAAGATATACAATGCAAAAGTGGAAGGATGTGTAATGTGGTACAGGGGCAGACCGAGACTCACGTACCTAGAATCGGTCATGTATTGAAGGAAGGTGGAGTCAAGAGTCTTGGAAACCGGCGAGCGTGTATGAAGAGAATTATAAATGTCAGAAATCAAACAAAAAAATTTGGCCATAATATCTATTGGTAAACAAGCAAAAGGAAAAACGGGACGATAAAAAGCGCAATTAACTATAATGATGATATGAATACTAATGACCATTTCCCCAACATATATAACGATGGCCAAAACTCTATATGGATATAGACTTAATTCCAAAAGAAAAGTATTGATTAATATAATAAGCGCGAAAGAAACAACGTAAGTCTGGATTGGAGTCTCCATAGAGAGGATTGGCCCAACATTGCCGTACACAACGAAGATTCAAATCAGAGATAACACCCTCAGTTTCTACCTCACATTCATAAGAATTTCATTTTATCAAGTTGTACTTTAGTCAGAATTGTATCAAATGAATCATTGGTAACATTTTTATCATTATTTTTTATCGATAATACCCAATGTCGTGGATTAGATATAATGTATGGATTTTTTCTGTAAATTTGAAGATAATAAAGATACATTTTAAAGTAAATCCTATAGCTTATCATTTTTATTAAATCTAATGACAGAATAAGTTTTACATAAAGGCTTGTTTGCTTCAAGAGGTTCTCTAAAAGTATTGACACGGGTTGGTAGTGAAGGTGCTATCCCTGGAAACCCAATCCAGACTTACTCCACGGTAACTCGACAGTTTCTCCGGGCAATTCCGGGACGATATCTTCAGGGTTTTCCACGACCGTAACTGCACCACCGTCGGGAGGTGGTGCAACGGGATAAGGGTAGAAATATGCGGGGTGAACAGGATAAAACATGACCCCTGGGCCTGGAGGGGGGAACATGTGCGGTGGATGACCACCTCCAGATCCCGGTGGGCCGGCGGGGTAACCGTGTGGAGGCGGTGGACCGCCATACCCGTAATATGGACGACCTGAACAATTAAATCCTATTTACAAGTTGTTATGATTATAGGAACTGTTCTATCTAAAGAGATTTTTGTACAATGAATCGTTTAATTCCTTTTTAATTTAACACTCCATTCGCTTAGTCGCGGACACTTCTACAAAAACTTCGAGGCCGGTATATAAAACACTATTTAACTGCAAAACAATAAGTACCTATCTATGCCGATCTTCAATTGCAGAATGGTAGTACTTTTAAAAATATCAAATCAACTGTCAGTTTATGAGCTTGTTATGAGCTTGTTTTGCCTTGTGGGGCCGGCTTTAGAATTGTCCCACCCCTCTCCATCCATGGGTGTCGTAAGAGCCGACTGGGGGAATACCGTGGGAGTAGGCAGCAGCACTCCTTCGAGTATTAACAACATCCACTGCGATCGCCAACCCGCCTGCCAAGCGTGGCGATTACGGCACTATCCCCCATTCTTGGGGAGGCCTATGTCCAGCAGTAGACGTTAAAAGGCTGATGGATGGATGGATGTTAAGATATTCTCAATTATATACTCGTAAAAACTAGAGAATTTTACGGAATCTGTCGGGTTTACTTGATTTTGTATTATAAATACATCCAATGTTCAAATGTAACATGTTTGTTAATGACTTCGTGGCACTGTTCTCCTTTGATAAAACATACTTGAAACAGGTTTCAATTTGCTCAGTAAATAGTTATATCTAATGAGAATGTCGAGTGCTTATCGTTATAAGACTAATCGTTGTTAAATGCAATGAATAATTATTGAGTGAATAACTTTCTTAGTAAATAGTTACAAATAGATTATTTATTTCATCTTAATTATAACTTTTGCGCAATGCTATGGCACAAGGCGGACTACAAGGTATGGTAGCAAAGGCATTCTGTTCCAAAAGCTCGAGACAGTACACAGTTAGATGTTCAACAGTTTTTCATAATAAACTAGTGTATATTTTAAATTGCATTTATTACACCGAAACATTTTATTTCAAAGACTTTGTTATGACTTGAAATTGGCATATGCCTACATAGGCACATTGTTAGTTATATAATCAAAATTGATTTTTTTTCATAAGCATCTAGTGATTGCAAGAAAGACAAGCCATTAACCACAGGAATCATTAAAATTAAAAGGTCTTATTTTTTTGTATATTACTGAATAGGTAAGAACTGTCTAATGCATAGAAAATATTGTAAGTTACAGAGATTTTTATGGCTTATAAAATTTATTATTAAATGAAAAAATTGCACAGGTGTCGGAGTGGTTTACATACCGGCCTCCCGCTCGAGTGTTGTGGGTTCGATTCCCACACAGGACAACTCTTTGTGTGATCCACAAATGGTTTTTCTGAGTCTGAGTGTACTTTGTGTCCGTGAAATTGTATGTTTGTAAAGTCCCCCGCAATACAAGGATTGTTACTTAGTGCAGGGTGTTGTCTTTAAAAAAAAAACTTTTATTCGGACATGGATATAAGCTAACTTTAATATCAATATTTTAGGCAATATGAAGACTATAATTCTTTAAAAAGGCCGTGACAAGAGCCAGCACGCGAATAACCCTATGTCCAACCATGGACTTTGGTCGTATAATTTATTGTCATATATGTCATATCTAAGTAGATATCTAATACATAAGTAGGTATATAAATTGCATTCGCAGTATACAAAGCCACATGTAGATATGCTATGTTCAGTAATATAGGTAGTTTTAGCATTGAAAGTCTGAAGATGCGGGCTAATTTACATGTTAATGGCAGAGCATATCGACAAATTGGGGCGAACTAGTTTTTAAATCATTTGGTTCACCCAATAACTTAAAACTAGGTAACCAATTTTCTTATCATAAGCCTATTTTGCCTTTTACTACTGATTCACATTTTCACTCGTTAATAATATTTATCCTAAATGTTTTTGTGTTATAAATAGCGAAAGGAACTACGATTAATTGAAGGGAATTACGTACCTACCTACAACCCCGCATACTTATTACTGAATTCACAAATGGATACAATGAACAAGTATTATAGTAAAATTACGTTAGTCCCCATAACACCATCAATAATTGCTTAAACATAAATAAGTTATAAATAAAATCATAATTTTCTATCGTAATTTTACGTATTGAAACACCTAGATTATTCTTTGTACCTCTACCTAATCAACTATTTGGGTGTTATCATATAATATCTTATCGTTATCACTTACCTGCCATGTTGCCTTTGCTGTCACTCGAGAGAGACTAACTCAGTTCTACGATGAAATTCCATTTTATTTTTAAAGAAATGAAGTGAGTCATTAGTTACTTATTGTGATAACACTTCGGCATCCTTAGATACGTACCTACATAAGTTAAAACAATGGCCTGATATTACCCTGTGCACGTAGAAGTAACTTCTAAAAATGACCGTATTTCATATTTGGTTAATTTAGGTTTATAGCTATAAGTATCAATACATTATGTTCTCACTCCCATCGTTCCCATAGCTATTGTACGAGGGGACTTACTCTTTGATGAATGATTAGGGAAAATAAGCATGTAATACCACGCCAAGAAGAACTCGAAATAACCACATCGGTGGTTTGCAATTTACTGAAACCCTTAATCATTGAACTTGTCCCGTTGTCACAACGCCAAAGAGACAAGTGAAACAAGACCTCTTGGATGGAGAAGATTCGCATATTAAGCGTTTTACAGCTTTAAGATCATCTGAATAATTAAGTACATAATTTAGATTGATGGAAACAAGCCGCGTAATCTGCTGACAAAATCTTATAGGTTAATGGACCCAAATGTGATCCTTGTGTGCAACCATAAGAGATACCACAAATGCACATTTTATAGGTGTCTGTATAATCATATTATCAAAATATTTTATTATTTTTTCCACAGAAATTATCACCATCCATCCATCCATCCATCCATCCATCAGCCTTTCAACGTCCACTGCTGGATATAGGCCTCCCCAATAGAACGCCACAACGAGCGGTCCTGTGCCGACTGCATCCAGCGACTCCCCGCAGATTTGACCAGATCGTCGGTCCATCTGGTGGGGGGCCATCCTACGCTGCGCCGTCCGATACGTGGTCGCCATTCGAGAACCTTTCTTCCCCAATGGTTGTCGGTTCGTCGAGCGATGTGGCCTGCCCATTGCCACTTCAGCATGATAACCCGGCGGGCTATGTCGGTCACTCTCGTTCTCCTACGGATCTCCGTATTACGGATACGATCACGTAGGGAAATACCAAGCATAGCCTGCTCCATGGCCCGCTGAGCGACTTTGAGCCTTGATACGAGGCCAAAATTCAGAGACCACGTCTCTGTTCCATATGTTATCACTGGTAACACACGCTGGTCGTAGACCTTTGTTTTCAGACACTGCGGAATATTGGACGAGAAGATCTTCCTTAGCTTCCCGAACGCTGCCCAGCCGAGTTGGATTCGTCGATTGACCTCTTTCTTGAGGTTGTGCTTACCTAACTGGACTGTTTGTCCCAGGTAGACATAGTGGTCGACAACTTCGAGCAAGCGCACTCCCGACTAGGACCGGTGCTGAAATGACATGAACATTAGACATGACTTTCGTCTTGTCCATGTTCATTTTGAGACCCACTAGTCGAGAAGCCCTGCTGAGATCATTAAAGTGCCGAGTTAGCTTGGATCTGGGGTCTTGGACCAAGCCAACAGCAGGGCTCTGGGATCTGTACAACTATCCATGGAACTGCTGGACCTCTCCCAAGATCTCATCTCGAGATGAAATGACAGTGCCGTCGTAGGTCCTCAGTTTAGTCAACTGGCTTTGACCAACAGGCAGATCTCTTGCGAAAGTGTGCCTTGGTTCCGCTCTATCGCCTCTTTAATACGGGTAGTATTAAATTGGTGAATATCTTGGAGATCTGTCTGTTTAACCGCCTTAGGCAGCACCAATCGGCTGAGGCCTGGACTGTCATTTCTTGTCTCCTCTCCATGAGTTTGAGAGTATGGTGCGAGAGTTTACGAGTCCTAGTGATGCGACGGGCCTTGAAGTAGGTCGACCCGACCGCGTGGACAGTTTGCACGAACCTGCTGTACATATCGCTCGCTGATTCACACTCATCTAGACATTGGAAGCGATTTTGTACTTTGAACTGAAAGCTCTCGGGGTTCTGGTATTGGGCAGGTGTTGGTCGGAGCGTAGACATCATCAAGCGTGACCTCTCAACTTTCGTGCTAATATTCAAGATGCCCCTGACTAGTTGGTGATCACTCCCAGTTTTAATCCTGCTGATCACTGAGACATCATTGAATATGTGTCGTTTGTCCAGCAAGATGAAGTCAATCTCGTTTTTAACTGAACCATCAGGGCTTATCCAGGTCCATTTCCGCTGGGGCTGCTTCCTGAAGAAGGAATTCATCATGTAGAGGCCTTCCTTCTCCAGAAAATCAGCCAGCATCTGGCCCCTATGATTCCTCTGCCCGAAACCATAGTGCCCCACTTTCAGCTCATCGTCTGTCCTTTTGCCTAGTTTCGCGTTAAAACTATCTAACTTATCATCACGCCATTTCCCTTGCGGGGTAGGCAGAGAGAACAGAGTGCCAAGAGGCTCTATTCTTGCATACATCTCTTGCTTCCTCAACATTCATAACTCTCTTCATACACGCTCGCCGGTTTCAGAGACTCCTGACTCCACCTTCCTTCAATACATGACCAATTTGGTCTAGGTAGGTAAGTCTCGGTCTCCCCCTCATCCCCATCTTCTTAGCCAGTCGCTCGTCCGGCATTCTTTCCACATGTTCGAACCATCGGAGCATTCCCTTATGCATCTTTATACCAATTCTCTCTTTCATACCTATACGCTCTCTTACGTCATTGTTACGAATGCGGTCAGTCAGCCTCACTCCACAGATTCTCCGCAGAGATCGCATTTTGACCGCATTGATTTTGCTCTCATGCTCCTTTTTACATACCCAACTCTCGCTTCCATATAATAACGTTGGGACAAGCACTGCGTTGTGTATTGCGACACGTGCCTTCTGGCTGAGGTGGTGGCTGCCGAGAAGTTGTCCCAATGCTCCGTTCACTCTATTTCCCGCATTCACTCTTCTTTCTACATCAGTGGTGTACCTTCCATCCCGACTGAATCCACATCAAAAATATACAAATTCATCCACTTGTTCTAGCACACCATTTCCTATTGCTACTCTAACATCTGTTCTGGCTTCTTCTCTTTCAAAAACCATTACTTTGGTTTTGCTCAAATTCACACGTAGGCCCCTGCGCTAATAGGACCGCATCGTCTGCATATAGCAGCGAGTTAACCACTGAGTCGCCCATCTGAACTTCCACATTAATTTCCTTCAACCTTTGTAGACATTTATCCAGATATATGATAAACAGTCTGGCTGATAGAACGCAGCCTTGTTTAACGCCGATATTGACATCAAACCAGGGTGACATTCCATCATCCAGCCGTACACAAGCTCTGAAGTCCATGTAGTTGGACTGCACCGCTTGTAGCAGTCTACCGTTAATACCATACTCTGGCAAAATGTCCCAAAGTTCCTTACGTACAACAGTGTCAAATGCTTTCTCCAAATCCACAAAACTGCAGAAAACCCTCTGGCCTACAGCCAGATGCTTCCCCACAATGTTGCGCAGAGAAAACACTTGATCCATGCATCCTCGTCCACACCTTAAACCTCCTTGTGCCTCACACAAAAATTCATCAGACACCATCCTCATTCTCCTTTCAATAATCTTACCATACACTTTGGCTGCCAAACTGGTCAAGCTTATGGTTCCTGAGCTTCAACATAAATTGAGAAGCATCAGGAAGGATTCCCAGACATATGAGCCTCCAAGCTTGATCATCTCAGTAGACACCATATCAATACCCGCTGCCTTACCATTTTTCAAACTTCTAATCGCCCATTCAACTTCATCCATACTAATGTCATCAGAGGATTCCGGTACCGAATGCTGATCTGTTAGACCATATGTGGCACCAGCATCATCCTGAACATCCGCATACATTCCTCCAAAATATTCACTCCATCGGCTTAACACATCTTGTGTTTGCGTAAGAATGTCTCCACCTTTAGACCTTATTTATTCATTCTGAAAGCTGACCAACCACTCCGAGATTTCTTCACCTCCCTCCAGAAAAGTTTGGTGTTGCTCTCGAAGTTTTTGGTCAGCCTTTCTTCTACAATCATATTTGCTCTATCACGCTTCTCTTTTACTAAGGCTTTGGTGTCATTCTTACGTTGCCGGTATATTTCTTTCTTCTGTTCTTTCATACTTGCACTCAGGTTCAAAGAAGATACATAGTCCAGCCACGCTTTCTTCTTTTGGTCTACGGAAGCTGCTACTTCCGTATCCCACCATGCATCACCTTTCACTTTCCTATGCTTCTTTGAGCATCCAGTATTCGCGTTAAAGTCTCCCATAACCACCGTGAAGTAGGTTTTAGACGAGTGGATGGCCTTCGAGATATCCTCATATAGAGCCTCCACCTCGTCGTTGGAGTGTGTCGAGGTCGGTGCGTAAACCTGTATGACCTTCAATGAATACCGTTTGGTTATTCTGAGAATAAGGTACGCTACCCTACTCGACACACTCAATCCTCTCCACGTTGCCTACGAGAGACCTGCGAACGATAAACCCGACACCTCCTTGGGACTGGTGGTCGCCATCCCGGTGGAAGAGCAAGTTCCCGGACTAGAGGATTGTCGTGCCCTCACCCTCTCTTCGGACTTCTGACAACCCTATAATGTTCCAGCGAATCTAGCTCAATTCCTCTTTCAGCTCGGTGATTCTCTCGTCGGTCCGAAGTGCCCGAACATTGTGCGTTACCAGGGCCAGAGGTCGTTGTTTTTGGTAGCCTTTCCGCGACTGGAGACCGGGCCCGCTACCGCTAGGCCACAGAATAGCGGAGCTGCCGTGACTGGGGGTCATTTGAAATTGTGTGCTCGTCATGGGGGATAGTGCCGTAATCGCCACGCTTGGCAGGCGGGTTGGCGATCGCAGTGGATGTTATTAATACTCGAGGGAGTGCTCAGTCGGCTTTTACGACTCCCGTGTGTAGAGAGGGGTGGAACAATTCTAAAGCCGGCCCCACACGGCAAAGAAATTATCACAAATTAAACAAAAAGTTTACATTATAATATATGGGAGACGGCCTATACTAAGTGTAAACCTGTGCTAAGGGTCGCCTGAATGGTCATTAATTACAACATCTAATGGACGGCGCTTTTAAATGAATACTCTGAAGTTGTATTCGCAAATTAGGATAACGTGGTAACTAATATAGACACAAAACAGACTAGATTAGTTGTAATGCATGGATAATTCCTCTAATATACCTACGTCTTTTACGTCTTATAAAATTATAATTTAATGGTAAACCTTAATGAAAACAACCAAAAAGATATTTAGGAATAATCAATGAACGATTTTCGAGAACATGTGGAGAGAGTTTTGGGAATCCGTCTACTCAATGAACAAAACGTAACAGTTTGAATACCTGCCGTTATTTTACGAATAATTAGTGTATTTTGTGCTGTGAAAAAGAGGAATTTCGACGCCAAACCGAATGCATTTATTTTGGAAACGGCAACACCTTACCTCGAATATTAATAAATTATTACTCTGATTGATTTATAAATATTTTTAATAATTTGTAAGAAATTACTGGCCGCAAGATTTAAGAGCATGCATGACTATAATAGACATAGCTCTAAATTCATGCATTACTACTTCATGTTTAATCTTCTTGACTTCGTCCATGGCTGCATATGCTGATACTAGGTCATGGAGAATATTATAAATTATGTCCTCCAACATTTTATGAGTAGGCCTTTCACCTCCCTCGGCGACTATTAGCGCCGCTATTACCTGTAACAAAAAACATCCCCATAATACTCCATAGAATGTGTATTATCTAAATATATAAAAGAAAGTCGTATTAGTTACACTATTTATAACTCAAGAACGGCTGAACCGATTTGGCTGAAAATTGGTAGGGAGGTAGCTAAGAACCAGGAGACGGACATAGAATATTTTTTGTTTTTCTTTTTTATCCCGTTCCCGTGGGACGCGACATATAGCGTGGTATAACAAAATGCAACTGGCATGTGCGTGGGCCAACGTCATTTGAGTCACTACGGACTGTTCATCCATCCATCAGCCTTTCAACGTCCACTGCTGGACATAGGCCTCCCCAAGAGAACGCCACAACGAACGGTCCGTCATGGGGGATAATGCCGTAATCGCCACGCTTGGCAGACGTGTTGGCGATCGCAGTGGATGTTGTTAATACTCGAGGGAGTGCTGCTGCCCACTCGCCCGGTAATCCCTCAGTCGGCTCTTACGACTCCCGTGGGTTGAGAGAGGTGGGACAATTCTAAAGCCGGCCCCACACGGCCCAAATGGACTGTTAATGGTACAATATTCCCAACATATCGTGCTGCATGTGAAGAACTCAGTTTACTTGAAAACGATACCCTCTGGGATACGACAATCGTTGAAGCTATTATCTCTGCATCGCCAAGTCAGATACGCACATTATTTTTTTATCATCATTTCGACATGCTTTCCATCAAACCCATCTAACCTGTGGCACAAATACAAGGATAATATCCCAGAAGACATATTCAAATTCGTGTCAGTTCAAGAAATCCCGATCTTGAGATGAATGAGATACATAATCGGGCTTTGCTCTTGATCGAAGACATGTGTTACCTTATGTGAGGTAATTTATTAGTCAGGTTAGGAATGCTAGCGCCAAATAGTGAAATGAATGACGCATTTAATCGAGAATTGGAACGGGAACGTGAATATGATCATCAGGAATTATATTTAGTAATTCAAACGAATGTACCCCTGTTGAATCACCAACAAAAGGAAGTTTAATTAAGGAAATTGATGACGGAAATGGTGGTTTATATTTTCTGGATGCTCCTGGTGGAACTGGTAAGACATCCCTCATGTCAGTAGTTTTAGCCACTGTTCGTGCGAGATCCAACATTGCGGTTGCAGTTGTTTCTTCTGGAATAACAGCCACATTGTTAGAAGGATGCCGTACGGCTCATTCAGCATTAAAAATTACCGTTTAATCTTCAAACTATTGAAAAACCAACATGTAATATTGCAAAACACTCCGCAATGGTCAAGATTTTATCAGCATCGAAAATCATCATCTGGGACGAATGCACAATGGCGCATAAACGTGCATTGGAAGCACTTAACCGAACATTGAAAGATCTACGCAATGACTCGAGATGTTTTGGAGGTGCAATGATTTTTCTGTCTGGCGATTTTCGTCAAATACTGTAATTCCAAGATCAACTGCTGCCGACGAAATAAACGCTTGCCTTAAATCATCAGCGCTATGTGAAAAAACAGCAGCTGACAACAAATATGAGCGTTGCATTGCTGAACGATACATCTGCTGAAGATTTCTTTGAGCAATAACTGACTATCGGTAACGGTCGAGTACCTGTCGACGCATCGAGCGGATTGATTTTATTTCCTCCGAATTTCTGTAACTTTATCTCATCAAAACACGAACTCATAAACAAAGTATTCCCAAACATCATTACTAACCACATAAATAATGAACGGTTAAGTGAGCGAGCAATTTTGGCGGCTAAATATAAAGATGCAGATGACTTAAACTACATAATTCAGAATGAAATAATTGGTACACTGCATTCATTCAAATCTATTGACTGTGTAACAAATAAAGATGAAGCCACCAACTATCCAATTGAATTAAACTCCTTGGATGTGTGCCTGGCTTACCACCGCACAATTTACGACTAAAGGTTGGCTCCGTAGATATCATGCTTCGAAACATAAACCAACAAAACTGTGCAACGGAACGCGTTTGGTGGTAAGTAAATTGATGAACAGTGCGATTTACGCCACGATCAATTATATGTGGCATGTTCATGGGTCGGAAGACCATCTGCGTTATTTGTTGATAATAAAACGAAAAATGTCGTAGACGATATACACGTGATAAATCACCAGGTGCTTCACTGAAGAGTGCAACCCATGCACCAAAATACATGGCCAATAAAGAATCTTTAAAATACTTATTTTTTTTTATTTATATTTATTATCCTAATAAAAATAAAATCCAAAATCTGCTCATTTATTGCCCCTAAGGCAAAACAAAGTTCGCCGGGTCATCTAGTTTATGATAATAACTTTACCTTAGCCTTCCAGCCGTCTAGTACTTCTCCTAAAATTGTACCTTTCAGGGGAGTTCCCGCTTTTTTTAGGTTATGTCGCAACATTACCAAATGATGAGATCTACAAATATCTGCAAGGAATATATTGTTATACATTGAAGATGGTGTAATAAATTATATTAATCAATATTTTTTTGTCTTACCTCGTGAACAATCTTTTTCATCATCTTCATTAGGGCAGTCTATTTTACTATTACAAATGTATTTAAGATGAATAGATACGTTGCTGGCTTTACATGAATATGTCGTAAGCACAGGTTCGACTAAACAAGTTGCACGACATTTCGGTGGACAACGCACAAGAGCACACTTTCCATCCCGACAGTAACATCCTGTTGGGGTTATTACATTTTCATTCCCAGCGTGAGATCGCTTCAGAGCGGATACCATCTTTTGGTTTAACTTAAGTAAAAAGTTATGGTTCTGATCTAATTCATCCAAATTTGAAGTATCGAGCATATCTGCGTATATGTATACGAGCATTTTAAAATATTCCCTACGAAGTGTTTTAATAGCGTGAATATCAACGTGATATTTTGTAGTCATTTTCTGCAATTCCCGCGCTAATCCAATTAGGGCTACTACCTTATTTCTGCTTTGCTCATATTCTAATGATAATGACTTTAAAGACAATATTTCTATCAAATATTTATATAAATTATTAGCTTCATATTTAGTTAAAGATGGATCTGAAACAGATGTGTAATTAGATAAATATATATTTATAATACCTCTTTATAAAGTACAAATAAGCTTACCAGTTGTACATGCTGTTTCGTCAGACTCATCAAAACAATCTAATTTTCCATCACAAATTAAATTCATGGATATACTTTGCTCTCCACTTATAGATTGGCATGCCCAACGATTCAAAATATATTTCTGCCAACATACATGTTTACAACGATTATCACAATCGTCATTTATGCAAAATTGTTGTCTACAACTACAAAATTTAGCAGACCAAGTAGGCTTGTGTTTTCCACTATCGTAATCCACAAAATCATCTGACCCATTGTTCAAAAATTTACGGGTTAAGCTATTCCTATCAGCAGTTTTTGCAGTTTCTGCCTCATGGAGGCAAAGATTTTCTTCCAAAGCATACGATAGCGAGCTCACTGCCATACCGATATAACTAATAGATTTTTTCAAATATATCAAATCTCTTTCTTCCTCTTGATCATCTTCCCCGTTTACTATTGTCTCGTTTATTGAAGATAGTTCATAATTTTCAAGAAAATCTAGCTGTGACGATAACATTTCTCGTACGATTTTGTGATGACGTGAGAAAGTTTTTAGGTCAGCTATAGGTTGCAAACATTTAGTAGTAATTGATTTTTCTATGTACGACATTAAAGGTATTGCAAGGTGAACTTTTTCAGCCACTAGAAGAATATAAACGTAAGGTTATAAACTTATAAATAATCAGAAACTGGTACTAAACTTTTTGTCTAATATATAAAATTCTCGTGTCGCGGTGTTTGTGGTTGAACTCCTCCGAAACAGCTTAACCGATTCTCATGAAATTTTGTGTGCATATTGGATAGGTCTGAGAATCGGACAACATCTATTTTTCATCCCTCTAAATGTTAAGGGTAGTCCACCCCTAAAAATTTTTTTTTTAATTTTTAGATAAATTTTTATTTTTTTATGATACAGCATTAAGAAATACATACAAACCTAAATTTTCAACCTTCTACGATCAACCCCTATTTTTTATTCGTTAATTATAAACTTTAATTTTTTGGCAAGATATTATTTACATTTATTTTGTCATGACTTATAATAAAAAATATTATATTGTATTACTCAAAATTTTTCACCCCTCTACGATCAACCCCTATTTTTTATTTGTTAATTATAAACTTTAATTTTTTTGGCATGATTTTTATTCTTAATTTGTCATGACAGAATTTTTTTTTTAATATTACTCTCGATTTCCACCCCTCTACGATCAAACCCTATATTTCCGTCGCAATTTTTTTTATTTTTAATAATTTCCTTTGATTATGTTTTTTTTCTCAATTCAATTTGATCTTCCGCCTTCATCTGTCGATAACTGATCAACTATCAATCGATCAGTTATCCCCGCTAGATGTCTACCGTTGTCACCTCTCATCCAGTAAACATCATGGAGTAAGGATGAGAACGAAGCCGGTCTCCTGTCTTACTCTTTTTTGGTTTTGTTGTGTATCGATCGTAGCAGTCTGTTATACGTATTATTTTAATTTTTCTGTGCAACTCTCATATTAGTTTTACTCTCATCGTAAATTTATTATTAATTTCCAGTGCAACAATTATTTATTCGCAATTGATTACTAACTGATAAAGACAGTTTTAACTATTAGTTAATTAAGTGATCTCATGTAAATAAACACGTGTTGTGAGCTCCCGCCAACAACGGCCATTAGGTACCGTACCTGTATATATTGTACTTGACATTTTTTGGAAATAGTTTTAAATCAAAACGAAAACGTGTACATGTTTAATAAATATACCTGTTTTATTATTGTGAAAAGCAAGTCAAATAATAAGCAGACGAATACAATATTAATTCACTGTTTTTCACCAATACACTGATAAGGATTTATTAATTATTAATAATTTAATTTATTTGAAGACAATTTTAATAAATATTTTTTTACATTCAATAAAAATTTATTTGGGAATAAAGTACATCCTAAATAAAGGATACTTTCATTGTCTACAACGCTTTCGATTATAAGTAAATCCCCGCACACTTATAGTAGATAGTTATTTTGATGAACTAAAAAAATGTTTCCAAGAAATAATATACATGGCAAAACAACGTTTGCCGAGTCAGCTAGTATGATATAAAATAAATTGTCTACCGCATCTCTATTCCCAAGATGATATTTACGTACCTTGAGGGATACAATTTTTTTCATCGGCTCCGCTCCAGCAATCAGGCACACCATCACATAGTTGGTCTAAGGATATGATTTTTTCATCGCCACAACTTAGTTTATGCAAGGATCCAATTCGAAGACAAATTTCATCTACTATTTCTTCACAGTGAGGATCTATAGAAGTTTCATTCAAAATCTCTGCGAAAAATGTTTTGTATTGACTAATGTACTCCATATTTACTTCATGTATATGTTTATCGATTGTTTTAGCCCTTGTTATATCACTTGAGATGTCCTCCATACGTCGAGCTTTATCCTTCAGGAGCCTTCTCATCGATAAATCAAGACCCTGTGTAATAAGACTAGCGTATGTTTTAAGCTCTTTATGCTCCGTATGAATCTGCATGTGTTTTCGTTTAGAGGTTTCAATAATTCGTTTCTCAATCTTTTGTAAAATATTTTTTTTTTGATCTATGGTTTGAGAATCCCTTAGGTAAGTTTTTGCCAGTAATTCTATTTTATTTGCAATATCAGCTATTATACGATGCTTTGTTTGAGCATTTATTAATTCATTATTTCCTTGTTTAGGACTAAAACTTTTTTTACTGAGAGACTTATTGCTCGCATTATTCATTTGCTTCTCATTGCTCTTCTTTATCATAGCCTCGTTTTGTATTGTTGAGTTTAAATTGTTATCATAAGCTTTGCGCTTAAACTCTTCCATAATAAACTTAACATATTTACTTGCATTTGGTAAACCTTCAGCAGATTTTCTTAATTTATTTTCAATCTCATTCAAAACAAATATCTTCTTTTCATCTGCTACTTTAGATAATGAACTAAGTGTTATGTTGGACACTTTTTTCATAATTTCACGAATGATCATCGCCTTCATTGTGCCGGTTTCATATTCTTCATCCGCTATAAAAAGAATAGTTAGTTTATGTGTCTATCAACAGTTTATTGTAAAAAAGGACGACTATATGAAGTTAATACAAATAAGCAATTTACTTAGTGAATAGTTAGCTTGTAGTTAATTCAGGAGTCATATTTACCATAACTGTTGTATGTAAGAACGAACAAACCAGTAAGAAGAATATGAATATTCATTGAATTTTTCGAAGTGTACAAATACATTGGCGAAACACAGAAGACGCTTAAAATTAGTAGTTACCGATCCCATTTATCGTCTTATTGTGTAGTCGTTAAACAATGCAGAGCCCATTATTTATTTCTTTTGATATGAAATTAATTAATTTTTAATTAGCTAATATTAATAACCTTATTGCATATATACCTAACCAAAAAGAAGAGGGGAAACCAGAATTCGGTCCCATGCACGTAGTACAGAACAATAGCGGAGGTGTTTCAAGGCAAAATCTCTTTAGAACGAAGCGTCGCTAAATGCGGGTGTTCGGGGGACGAGGTACAACAATAGCTCCACCCCTAGATCAAAATCCATCTAGCGGTGAAATATATTTTACAGCGTAATAGAGCAAATTTTTCATTAATTTAGTTTGTATTTTCACCACTACGGCGTTACAAGCAAAACAGTTTGTTCCAGAACATTCTATATGCGTTAGGATGGCTGGACCACATATATACCAATATTATAAAATGGAAAGGTTTGATTGTTGGTTTGCATTGAATAGGCTCCGAAACTACAGGACCGATTTAAAAAAAACTATTATCTATAGGATTTCCACCCTCTCTGCTACTGTCATGGCTACTGTTGTATATAGTTTTAAAATGCTCAATAAAACAAATATATGAATATAGTATTTTATTACTCTATTTGCCATTAATACAATAAATATTCAACATAGTCTACGTTTATCCCAAAATGTTTAAAAATAAATGTCTATCCGTGTGAAGCCGGGACGGGCCGCTAGTGTTGTTTATATTATATAGATAATCAGTATTTGGCATAGACGCAATGATCAAAAGACCAACGAAGCGTTGGTGTGAGGATCCTAATCAAGTACAAACCGCCGCCAGAGTAACAGCGATAGCGAAACAAAATGCCGTATGTAAATGTTTATCATGATCATGTGGAGTCGTATGCACCTGTAATATAATAGGCGATAACTTTCTTATTAGATCTAGAAGCTGAGTTATACATTCGCTTCTCCTTTTTTGCGTTCGGGTCTTGACACCTCCTGGTCTTCAAGGCCAAATAGGCGAACTGCTGGCATGCAGCCTCCCTGCATGTACTGTTGAACCAGGGACGGCTACAACCACTGACGGGTATCTTGGTGCTTGGGATAAATTAATCAATCCCTATTAGCATAAATTTCGTCATGCAGTCCTAACTTATTCATGCGTTTCTAATTTCTGTATAAACAGGTAATCTAAAATGATAACAAATAACCAATAACAAGAAGAAAAAAAAGCAATTTAATAAATAACATGACTATAATATATTCGATAGTGGGTTCGCTGGTACGACGTAAACTCTTTTGTTATCAATAATTTTCGAAAACTCACCGACAGATGACACGTCATTTTACAATCATTATTTTTTCAAATTTCGTGTAACTAAGCAATAAATCGTTGAAATAATTAAAATTTTAATAAAAAAATTAAACAAAATTTACTTATTTGTGGCAAAAATTCTTATAATATGCTTTTATAATATTAAGATGACGATATCGCTGAGTTGTGGGTAGAACGCCACTTTTCGACGACAGATGTCTCTTGGTAACGAAACAAGAAAATGTGTTTTAAAATGCATATATTAATAAATTTAAACTGCTTATATGCATGACGACCGGGAGGCCGACGACGGGGAGGTACCGCCCGTGACGATGACGGAAATGGGGGTGGCAGCGGCGCGTATGCGGTGAAGTGCCGCCCCCGGGCCGGGGTTCCCGCCCGAGTGCTGGCCCTGGTCCTCGACACATATATGCATGCATAAAATGTTATGCCATTTTGTTTTAAGTTTGATCCTGAGCCATTTCTACACCTATCAACAGCGCACTTTATGGTTAAAAGAATTTAATACTTATTTAAACGTAAGATGCGTCCGTACCGAACGCAGTGACGGTTCACTCGAAACTGCGGTTTGAGGCCCCGCCCACTGTGACGTTACTGACCTACTTGAAGGCGACATGACCTAGTCGGCTTGCGGCATCTCCGCTATATTTCTGTACTCCGTGGTCCCATGGCATTCAATGAGACTATCCATCGTATCGAGCTATTTATGCCACAGGACCTGTGGCACAGGTGCACTTATTCCATCACTCCGATCCGAAGTGACCAGAAAAGCAATAGATAATAGGATAGGTCACATTAGAAATTTTATTTATTTATTGATGTGAAACATCTAATACGGAGGGTGGGTAAAATCGGCTGTTAGCGTGGCGACGCTTTTATTTTACTTGTCCCGTTCAAATCTTGCACGTTAAATTTGACACACTTCCCGGTTTCCGATTGAGCCGAAATTTTACACGCATGTGTATATCACGTGACAATGCAATATTATGATAACATGGAGCTGATCTCATTATGGAGCTGGAAGGTGGACATAGGAACTCTATAATGAAACGGCGCAACCTCATCGAGTTTGGGCTCGTATGATTCGTCTTGCCGAGTACTTTGTGTCTAGATGGTATCCAGGGTCTGATGATGGAGCTAGAAGGTGGCCATAGGAACTCCGTTATAAAAACACATAACTCCATCGAGTTTAGGCTCGTATGATTTGTCTTGACGAGTACTTTGTCTCTAGATGTTATCCGGGGTCTGACAATGGAGCTGGAAGGTGGCCGTAGTAACTCTGTAATGAAACGACGCAACCCTATCGAGTTTATACTCGTTTGATTCGTCTTGAGGGGTACTTTGTCAAGTTATGATCATTCTATTTCTACAAAATAATTTCGATGTTTTCACATCTGCTAGACGTCCCGCGACTTCTAGTTTTTTTTTTACTCTACATCTCTTATGCCTTATGGCTATTTTACAGGTTAAAATAAAAACCCAATGTAAGCCGAGTCAATTTGAAAATTAAAAAATTAAAACTTAAATTAAAAAACTAAACTTATTCTACTACGTTTACAAATTACAACAAACACGTAATAAATTATTTGCGACACCACTGTAACAAATGCCAAAAATGTCAACGTTTTCGTTTACTATATTTAGTATTTTCAATGCGCGAGTGATAGGAGTTTTGGCTAGTAGGTACTCGAAGCTCTGGAAATTAAAAGTGAAAGCCCACACCGTTTATATGATAGCGCAGGAGTGCGTTCAGCCAGGACTTACATCAGCCTGGTGAACTTGAAGGGTCTCAATCATTTCTAGTGGTAGAATGAAAGTAGTCTTATTACAACAAACATAGTGCACGACACTTTCGTTCCAGAAGGTGCAGGTTCGATCAGGGCCAGATTTAAACTTAATGCCGCTCCTGGGCACCGGAAAAAAATCCGCCCCAATACTGGAATTTTACTTAAACTTATAGTTTGAAAATTTAATTTTCATCAACATTTTTTTTAAATTCATTGTATGATTAAAGTTATGAAAAATGCAAAAAATAATTCCGTATATTGTTCAATTTAAAAAAAAAACAGTAATTAAATTTCTTTAATTCCAGAAAATAGAAAAATGAATTATTATTTTAAATCTCCAAGGAAATAAATTGATTAAATCATTTTGATTATTAAGTTTTACCAAAAATGCCAAAATTATAATATACAAATAATGGATGAATTCAATTTCTTGAATTATCAATTAAACAGAAAATTGGGCGCGTGGGGTCGTACATCCCTTTTTATGTTTTTTTTTTAGGTCAGCAAAAGTGTCCTACTGCACACCCCGCTGCCCGGGAAGACAATGGGGTAGTGTGGGGCTCTCACCCACTAAAAACCCACCCGCCCTTACTGCGGCGGATCACGGGTACGGGTGTGGACGTCACACCTTAGCGGTAGGCTTCCGCGGACGGCAGGGCAATCCCCGACCCCGCCGTCCGCAGCCTCGGCTAGGGCGGCAACAGGCGCAGGAAAGCGCGCGCACGCCGCCCCGCGAATCGGGTCCGCGAAGGAGGATTCCTCCCGGGCCCTCTCCGCCGCCTCCTTCCGCGAGAAGTATCATACACCCCAACGCAAGTTTCTAGGCTAATAACTACTTAAAATCTTAATTTAGGGCGCTGGTCTTCTAGGTAGCTTCCTAAGCACGTTTGACGTTTACAATTTAGTCGTGAACGGTGTTAGATCATGAACGGTTGGGCTTAGAGAGCATGTTTGGGGTGCACGACACCTCTCTAAAACAAAGACTGGATGGACAAATTATTTGTGAAAGTGGAAAAATGAGAGCTTTACTGCGAGCAGGATCCAAACCTGCATTCCATCCAATACGGGGAAGTGCTTGTTTTAGATGTCTAGATATTTTTATATATATTTTTAGCATTTTACATGCTTCGCACTATGACCGGGTGTTATGACCGGGGGCGTGTGCACCGCCCGTGAAGGGAAAAGTCCCTCTACCACCTCAGAGAGGAAGCCCGGCTGGAGGGTCTCCGTAAGAGGGGGGGGGGGGGGGGGGGGGGTTCCTGGGAGCGGAGCTTGTTAAGCGCCGCACGGTACGGGCGTCCCCAGGGGTCACGCTCGAGACCCTCCAGCATCTCCTGCCTTTTCACGTCTTTGGCGTGACAGATGGCCAGCTTAAACGCGGTGTGCGCACTGCTGTACGCCGCATACAGCCAGCCCTCCCGCTCTTCGTCGCGGATTCGGCAACGTCGGCTGCGGGTGTAGGACCTCCGGGCACGAATACATGCCGAACGGAGGTCCGCCATTTCCGGGAACAACCAGTAGAGTCCCCTTCCGTCGAGGTGGGCGCCGCACGCGGGGCCTGGCCGCATCGCAGATCTGCGTAAGCATGCCAGCCTCGGCGCCTACGTCTTCCGTCAGGGGGGGAGGCAGCCAAGTTTGAAAAATGGCCGCCTCCACTAGCAGGTCCACAGCCCATCGCGGAAAAGCGGGAGTTCTGTCCGCCACGTGACCCCTGCTGGCGCCCTGAAGGGTCAGGGAGACCTCCTCCTATCTGAATGTATCTGTGGTCAGATAGGGTCTCGAACTCCTCCAGGACTCGCCAACTCCTTACACGTGCGGCGACACTGGGGCTAGCGAACGAAAGGTCCACTATCGACCCGCCCCAGGGCCGCACGCACGTTTGGGCGGACCCTCGGTTGAGCAACACGAGGTCCGCCGCTGCTGCTCACTCTTGGACCGCCGCATCTCGGGGGTCCGTCCTGGGGGACCCCTACGCCGTTGATTTGGCGTTAAAGTCCCCCAGCACGAGCACAGGGCTCGGTGCTATACGCCGTATCGAGGTCTCCAGGCTGTGCAGGAAGACCTCGAAAGCCGCCAGACTACGACTAGGGGAGAAGTACACGCCATACAGCGTGACCCCTCCCCATTCAGCCGCCACATATCCCGTGCCCTGGTCTTTGACTGACAAGGGCGGGGAATGCGGGGCCGCCGAACCGACGACCACCACGGAGCTATCCCCGCTACTCGCCCAATTGGGGCGATCGGGGACTATGTAGGGCTCCGCGGCAACGGCAACACCGATCGACCGCTTAGGGCCTAACTTGGCCGGAGGCTTGCACCCTACCCGCCCATACAGTGGTTGGCGGGGCGATTGCCCGCCGCGCACGCGGGGCAGTGTGGGGTGGCAGTACAGGCAGCCGCCTGGTGCCCTGCCTGACCGCAGCGGAAGCAAAGCCAACCACCTGCCAGTCCCCGTCTGAGGACGTAGCAGTGGCAGGGGTGGGGGCAGGAGCCCGGGGTGCGACCACCGCAGCCCGTGAAGGTGTGACCGTTTGTCGCGGCGCAGCATAACGCGGAGGCACAATGGCGCTTGGCAGAGGCGGGAACTCCTCTCGGGGCTGACCCCTCGGGACTTGTCACACCTTGTCCTGTTTCTTGGCCTTTTTATTTTGGCCCTTTCCTTGGCCTACAGGAGCCGGCGAAGGTTTGGCCGCTGGTGGTTTGGCCGCCGGTGGTTTGGCCGCCGTCGCAGCAAAAGACACATTCCCCCCTGGCACAGCAGGGCTGTCGGTGCCGAGGACGCCGCAGCACTTTTGTCAGCCGCAAGCGGCGGCCGAAGTCGGGGTTACGGCGGCAAACTCGAAAAAAAAAGGAAAAAAAAAAATAAAGAAAGCCGGGGCAGCCGCAGGGAGCCCAAGCTCAACCCGCAACCCGGCCTGTCCCTGCTCCAATTCCGTCATCCGCGCCTCGAGGCAGCGGTTAGCCTCGTCGAGGCGCTGATTCTACGCCTCCAGACGAGCGTTCTGGGCCTCGAGGTGCTTATTCGTTTCCGCCAAGCGCTGGACCGATAGCGTGATCTCGTGCGCGACGTCTTTGAGGCCACGCACGAAGCTACCTTTGAGCTTAGAATAATTACACCTAGAACGATAGTTCCCTTCAAAGTGGCCCGTTAAAAGTGAGGCAATAGTATAATCTATGTGTGCATAAGGTACTTGCATTTACGCTTGACGAAACGCACACAGTGAAAAAATAATGTTGATAATACATTAAATTTTCCCTAAAAATAGGGAAGTTGAAACTATTTCACACTTATAGTTGTGATCACATTACAAATTAGATTACACCTTTTATTTATTTGGAACTCATCAATTCTTACTGCTGAATTGATGACAAAGGCCATAGATCCCATACAGAAATATAAGTGCAATTCGTTTACCGAAACTACTTGGTCGTTCCCGTTTTGTTTACATCCTAAACAGTGTAACGTACCTATTTACCAGAATACACGAATATTGCCGGCATGATGCACTAAAAAGAGTGAAATAAAAATAATCAGAAGGAAACCTAAAACCAAATCAACACATAAAATTACATATTATTATTATAAGTAAGTGACGCGGAAGTACGCGAACTTGTTGTTTTTTGTCTCAGTTTCCTTATTAATCAATTTAATTTAATCAAAAAGAAGAAACCGGCCAAGTGCTAGTCGAACTCGCGCACGAATGTTTCCGTACCATTGACTAGGTATACTATCTCCGTTCTTTAGATAGGTACAGCCTGGTGACAGACAGACGGACAGACAGAGCCAAAACGAGTAAAGAAACACGTTTGTGTATGGGAGGCCCCCTTAAATATTTGTTTTATTTTAATTTAATTATTTATTTTTAAAGTGAATATACATATAACTAAATATTCTGTGAATATTTCAAGCGTCTACCTGTTGCCGTTATCAACAGCGAGCATAAAGAGGCAAAAAAAAATCACGTTTGTTGTAAGGGAGCCCCCCTTAAATATTATATTTTTTTGTTTATAGTATTTGTTGTTATAACAGCAACAGAAATACATCATTTGTGAAAATTTCAACTGTCTAGCTATCGCCATTCTTGAGATACAACCTGGTGACAGACGGACGGACAGACAGACGTTGTATGGGAGCCCCCCTTAAATATTATTATTTTTTGTTTTTAGTATTTGTTGTTATAGCGGCAACAGAAATACATCATTTGTGAAAATTTCAACTGTCTAGTTATCGCCGTTCTTGAGATACAACCTGGTGACAGACGGACGGACAGATAGTGAAGTCTTAGTAATAGGGTCCCGTTTTGACCCTTCGGGTACGGAACCCTAAAAAATTGCGCCTTTAATTGCCTAATTGAGACGTGTTTCACTTTTAATTAAACAACAAAATGTGGGAGAATATTTCCCCGTGTCGGCAACATTTTCATAAACTGTGCCATGACAAATTATTGAAATTTATTTTTCATTTTGATGAATGTTTTACGTAAAAATATAAGTTTAGACGCATTAATTACCCGTGAAATGTAATGTTACTATCTTTCTTGTGCTTTTCCGATGTACTGTGACATCCGTTGACTGCACTAACCGTCATTTTTAATAAAAATTTCGGGTGTAGTTGTCGATACGACACGACCTTGAGCACTGACGGGCTGAGTAATGAACTTAGCCAATATGGCTAGGTTTGAGTTGCCTCACTTTACCGAGGCGGACTCGGTTTCTAGGTGTAATTATTCTAAGCCTTTGAGGTTCCGCGAACCAACAGTGACCGTCTCGACTATGGCCACACTGTTTAGGGCCCTCTCCTCAACCTCGGCCATCCCTATATGGCCCTCGTCTGGGAGGCGGAGCTTTTCCGTTAGGAGCGCCAGGTGCTCCTCTGCGTTTTGCACCACCTCCGTCCGTCTTAAATCTTGCGCCTCGGCCTTGTTCGCTGAGGCGGCACGCAGTATCGGTGTTCCGAGTCGGCTGATGCCTCGACCCCTAACCGCTGCGGGTATTTTTGGGAGAGGCATCTCTGTTGAGCTCAGGTCGGACTCCGAGGCAGCGCCCCTTGAGATAGGGTGCGCTTGCGCCAGAAACATGACTCCGACACCACCTCTGCCGGCCGCGATTGCTGACTCTCGGCAGCCTCAGTCAGGCCACCCTCCTCAGCGGCAGACATCTCAGCGGCTGAAGTGCCGGCCGAGCTACCCGTCATCGGGCCGTCCCTTGACGACTGGGACGCTCCCTTGGTCGTCTTCTTGCCCTTGCGGGACTTTTGCCGCCGCACGTTTTACGCGCAGCTGCACTAGTAGGGGCCGCATTTGCAGCCGGACCCCTTACGGCTGAGGCGTCAGGTGCATCACCCGACACCGACGAAGTTGTTTTTAAATTTTTTAAATCCATATGATTCCCACGATTGTGGGAGAAAAGAGGTCCACCCGTGCAGAGCTCCCATTACTCGGGTAAGCGTACACATGTAACCCATCACAGGGGGTCCGCAGGTACCCTGGCTGGGGCCGCGCTCGAGACTGAACTACCCATCAGCTATGCATCTCCTCGCTGCGCGCCGGAGCTTGAGATTGGGGGTAATTTTTTATAGAGGTTGTCTTCCTCGCGGTCCGGGCGATTAAGCCAAGACCCTCGTTCCTGTATGCCCGCGAGACGTAACCACAGACACGCGTTTAGGTTTACGATTTTTGGCCGGATCGGTCCTCCTAGTGGGAGGCCGTCCTTAGCTGCGCCGTCCGATACATGGTCGCCACTCGAGAACCTTTCTTCCCCAACGGTTGTCGGTTCGTCGAGCGATGTAGCCTGCCCATTGCCACTTCAGCATGCTGACCCGGTAGGCTATGTCGGTTACTCCCGTTCTCCCACGGATTTCCGTATTACGTACGTAGAGAGATCCCAAGCATAGCCCGCTCCATGGCACGCTGAGCGACTTTGAGCCTTGATATAAGGCCAACATTCAGAGACCACGCCTCTGTTCCATAATTCATCACCAGTAACACATAGTGGTCGTAGGCCTTCGTCTCTTCAGACACTGGAATTTTGGACAAGAAGGTCTTCCTCAGCTTCCCGAACACTGCCCAGCCGAGCTGGATTCGTCGATTGACCTCTTTCTCGAAGTTGTGTCTACCTAACTGGACTGTCTGTCCCAGGTAGACATAGTGGTCTACAACTTCGAGAAGCGCACTCCCGACTAGGACTGATGCTGAAATAACATGGACATTAGACATGACTCTTCTTGTCCATGTTTATTTTGAGACCCACTAGTCGCAAAAACCCTGCTGAGATCATCGAGCATGGTGACAAGGTCCTCCAGCTATTCTGCCATGACTACTAAGCATGCCGTCGGTCAACATGGAGGACAAAATTGAAAAAAGGTTTATTTCTGAGGTTATATAAATATATATAGTTTTGTCCGTTTTTTCATAATATTCATTTTGGCGAAACAAGAGCATTGTATCGCACTGAAGACATCAAACGACTGTGGTCAATTTGAAGGGAACATCGATACGACAGAGTCGCAACGTGTGTGTGGTAAGCGAACTATCACCGCGACGGTTCGATACGACAGTCTCTGCGACCGTTGCAATGTGAATGGCACGCTTAATTTTAGTAATGATTACTTTACTCTATGCTCACAAATATCTAGGTTATCTCTTAAAATTCTTTAAATTTACTGTTCAATGATTTTTTTTTAGAATCTTAGTAGTGTTACAATTTACTATTGTTTTTATTGTAATTATTAGTCAGTTATTTTTTTTTTATATATTCATCAAAACAATAAATGGAAACATTTGATGTTTCAATAAAAAATATGTCGATCGAATAGAATAATTTATTGTCAAAACATCGGATCAATTCGATATCTTATATGGATAACATCGAATATCCCTACTTTGAAGTTGAACGATAGATAATTTACTTCACTATTTAGAGAAAAGTTGAACATAGCCTCAAAGTGAATCAAATAATAAAAATAGAGTTTCTGTCAATTGAATTAGATTAAACGAAGCTCCGTAATTATATAAATTATTCTAATGTACTAGTGTGTAGTAATAAGCTATCATGAATTCATGTTTAATTAAACTTGCAGAGGTTGGTATTATTTAATTAATTTCTTCAATTTTTTAACTCAGGTTTATTTATTTTCACTTTATCTATTTACAGTTTAGTCGTGGTACGACAAATATTTTTGCAAAATGTTCGCCTATACTTGCCTCGCAAATCCATACTTCGGCACCTATGTGCAGAGTAGTGTCGGGAAAATATAGAATAACTAAGAAACGGGACAGGCCTCTTACTTATGAAATGGCGAATGGGCCACATTACATCGCTCACCGCAAATCTTGGAATTCCTGGAACACTTGTGAGTGAATATTCTATATTAAATAAATAAATATTCACGGACGATTCACACAACATCCTCTGGTCCCAAACTAAGCATAACGCTTGTGTTATAGGTACCAGATTACGGATATAATACATTATATTACTTTTTTTTTGTAAATACATACATATAATAGATAGAAAACACCCAGACGCAGTAGAAATATCTGTGTTCATCACACAAAGATTGTCCTGAGTGGGAATCAAACCCACAACCTCGTGCACGGAAGTCGGTTTCACTACCAACTACGCCACAAGGCCCAATATTAATTTGAATACCTACGTAGGTACTACTTACTAATACAATGTATTGTGAAAGTGGAGGGATGTAGGTACAGGCTGAGACCAAATCAGTTATGTATTGAAAAAAGGTGGGGTCAGGAGTGTCCGAAACCGATGAGAGAATGAAGAGAATTATGAATGTTGAGGAAGCAAGAGATGTATGCAAGAATAGAGCCTTTTGGCACTCTGTTCTCTCTGCCTGCCTCGCAAGAGAGATGGCATGATGATAAGTAAGTGAGTAAGTATATAGGTGTATTTATTTAACATGAACCTTATGTGATTGTTACCTTAATGATATTATAAATGTGAAAGTGTGTTTATTTCGCTTTCAACTACTGAACCAATCATCATGAGTGTGCATTTCTATAGTCTGGAGCCCAGAAAAAGACATAGGCTACATTATTATAATACAAAAATGGATGGTATCAGTAGGATAGTTGTTTTCAATGTGCGTTAGAATGCTGTATTTAAATCCAATTGTGAAGTGCACACATTGATGAATTAAACCAGCTTTTGTCCAAGGTTTGAGGTCAAATATCTGTTGTTTAACTTTAAGATAATTATTTATCTGGAATCCAGTACTCTACAATGCTAGGTAGTATAATTTGAAATGACCTATTTTTATTTTTTAGCGAACATGAAGGATGGCCTTCGTCGCTCAGAGACAGCTTTGGAGGATGAATTTATTAGGAGATTTATGACTGGAACATGGCATGGACTTGTTTGTAGTGAGGTATGATTAATCATCTTAATAATTATCTTACTCCCGCTTGCCTATGCCACTATACCAAAAGCTTTTAGAAATTAAAAGTAGATGTGGATATCCCTATATGAACTCCAGCCCACTTGGAATACCCTGCATTTATTTTATATATGCCCAATATATATGTAACTGACAATATATATATATGTATTCTTTTTGTGAAGCTAGCTGACGCGGCAAACATTGTTTTGCCATATAAATTATTTCTAGAGAATTTTTAGGGAATTTTTAGCATAGAATTTTCTTCCAAACCGAATTAGAAAAAATTTTTATTAAAAATTTAGTCCAAAAAATAAAAAATAAATATTTGGGCTGGACCACCCTTATCACTTAGAAGTATGAAAAATAGTTTACATCCTATTCTCAGGCCTACTAAATATACACACAAAATTTCATAAGAATTGGTCAAGCTGTTTCGGAGAAGAATGGCGACAAACACTGTGACACGCGAATTTTATATATTAGAAGATTTATAACAGTACCATGATGTTTTCTTGCAGGTCATAATCAAACGTCAATTCAACCACATTCGAGTGGCTGCTATAATCAGACGTGCTGTCTCCCCCAATAAAATGTACTTCCTTCTCGGCTACACAGAAGAAATGTTGGCTAATTGGTTACAATGTCCAGTCACTTTAGAGCTTCAGACAGTGGATAGTTTCAAAGATGTTGTGTTCAAGTACATTTAATGAACAATTTTTTGTAGTATTATATATTAGCTTTAATAAAACTGTGTAAATAGATCTCCTATGTTCATCATTTTGAAGCAGAAATATTGCTCACGTTGTAATCCTCTTTTTTTTGTTAAGGCGGGAAAAAATGTGCCTAACTGCACACCCCGTCGTTCGGGGCAAGGCGGGAAAAAATTGTACCTAACCGCACACCCCGTCGTTCAGGGCAACGAACAGGGTAGTATGGGGTACTCACCCACAAAATAAACCCGCCGTGTGCCGTCTCCACCTGTATTGACGGACCTCCACCTGTATTGGAACTGTGTGATTACTTCAGTGGTCCTATGCTATAATCCTAGAAGTCTATGTCGCAACTAGACGGAACTTTTTGAGTGGTTCCATCGCTCGGTTCTAAGCCTTAACGCTATAGATTATACTGACCCAGACAACTGGATAATAGTCACGCCTTTTGGTTTGATATTAACCAAATTGTATAAAAGGTAGTTTCAAGTTGCAACTTATTTTTACACCATGCTCTGATATCACGAGCAGTTCCAACCAACGTGTAAGTAAGCACTTGTTGTCATCACTAGGTTGGTAGTTTTAGAACGCTCTTGAGGTGATAAAACAGACCATTTTAACTAGTTCTGTACCAGCTTTATAGGATTGATCAGCTGCTAAGAGTATTGCGGGGCAGTCTGTTGATCTGGTATTATGGGAACGAGTTTAGACTGCATTTTTGAGATCGCCTGAGGATTCACAACTACGCTGCTGACACTGCTGGACGGATGTGAACATGATCTGAAAGTCACACTTCTTTGTCACAGTATATTAAAATTAAAGTATACAGTATTTTAACTCTGCATTAACCTTGAAAGCCGCTCGGTATATAAGCACGCCTATTGATGTTTCTCGTAATATGCATTTGATAGTGCTATATTAAATTGTTAATTAATTATTCACAAATATGAGTTTTTCACCGTGCATCACTGCGGCACATTCACGATTGATTCATACTGAAATTCCGTTCCACTGCGAGTCCTTTCGACTCGTTTGTATGTACACGTATATACTGTGATATAGTTAAAACTGATTCTTTACTAAATCCTTCAAGCAGGCTAATGTTTGATTTCTTTTGCAGTGTAATAGTAACAGTAATATGCGGTGATTTTTGCTAAATTTCCAAAAACTTAGAACACTCCTTTTTTTTTTTTTTTGTTAAGGCGGGAAAAAATGTTCCTAATCGCACACCCCGTCGTTCGGGGCAACGAACAGGGTAGTGTGGGGCCCTCACCCACTAAAGAAACCCGCCGTGTGCCGTCTCTCCGCCTTTGTTGGCGGGCCACTGGAACTATGTTACATTCCTTCGGTGGTCCGCCGGCGGCTTACCCTTTCGGGTACCCTCTACTGAGCGACGCATCCGCACATGGAGCGTCGCACCTTCGCGGGAGGCCTTGCGGGTGGCGGACGTTCCCCGGTCCATCCACCCGCAGCCTCAGCTAGGGCGGCATGAGGCGCAAGTATCTGCGCCTGCGCCGCCCCGGTCGCTGGCGGCGGTTTGGGTCAGCGGAAGAATCCTCCTCCCTAGCCCTCTCCGCCGCTTCCTTCCGCGAGATAACCTCCTCGCAGAAGGCAGCGACCGCGGCCCAATTCCTGTCACTGCCAAGCATCGCTCTGACACGCTCGGCAGCGAGAGGTCCCCCCCTATTTCCACGACGAGTTCACGGCGCTGCTCGGCCCAAGCCGGGCACGACTCGAGCGTGTGCCGCGCCGTGTCCTCGTCACAGCCGCAGTGGTGACAGCCCGGAGTCGCTTCCCTCCTTGCGACTATGTGCAGATATCTGCCGAAGCAACCATGCCCCGACAGCATCTGCACGAGTCGGAAGGTAAGGACTCCATGCCGTCGCCCCGCCCACTCCTCCAGCACTGGCTGGAGCGCCCCTACAGTCCAAAGACCGGCCCGGGGCGCCTCCAACCGTGCCCTCCATCTGGCCATGGCAGCTCGGCGGGCGTCGCCCTGCCACCTGGCCACCTCTCTGGGTAGGGGGCGTCCGCCCCCCTCCCGCTCTTGTGACGCCCGCCGATACACTTCAGCGAGCACCTCCGCCTCCAAGTCCCACGGGAGGATTCCGGCCAACGCGCAGGCCGCCTCCGTCGACACCGTGCGGTATCCACGTATGACCCTGGACGCAACGACTCTCTGTGGTCTCCATAGAAGAGCCCTGTTCAGTGCGTCCAGGGACCCCGCCCACTCGGGTGCGCCGTACAGTGCCATCGACCGGACCACCCCCGCGTAAAGCCGTCGGCACGCATTGTTGGGTCCGCCCATATTCGGCATGAGCCGTGCAAGGGCGGACGCTGCGCCGACTAGCGGGGACAGTTGGCGGAAGTGCTCGCGAAAGCGCCACCGCCCGTCCAGCACCAGGCCCAGATACTTAATCTGGGCCTGCACCCCAATCTGGACCCCGTCCACTGTGATTGAGGCGCCAGCAACTTAGAACACTCCTGCGATAAAGTGAAATGTGTGGCATTTAGTATTCAGTGTTTCTCTCAATTTCTTCATAGATACCTACCTACTAATATCTCACATCCAAACATGTGTGATATTTACACTAGTGTGCATACCAGATAATATAAATGATCAAGTTAAGTTTTTATACCACTAAAACAGAAAAGTATTGTACTTTTGATAGTTAGCCGTTTTTGTTTCATTTATTATCCCAGTAATACTTGAAAAATTAAAAATGTGGAGGGTTATGAAATAAAATTATCCATAAAATTCATATTATAATTTTTGATTCGTTCAAATATACATAATGTATCAACAAACAGAACAGCGAGACGCGGCCGGCGCATACCGACACACACACACACATACATGCGCACACGCACACACACATGCGCACGCGCACCTCACCGCTCACCTGTATCGAGCCGTGAACGAACTTCTGCACATACGCTTTGTACTATATAGACCATTTTATACTTAATGCGAATCGAACATCGATTGGTCTTACCATTTTAAATCTAATTTCCTGCCTATACGCATTCATAGACTTAACATGATAATTATATTGATTTGATTTATATTTATTCCTATGAATATTAATATCAGGTCATCCATCCATCCATCATCCATCCATCCATCCATCAGCCTTTTAACGTCCACTGCTGGACATAGGCCTCCCCAAGAATGAGGGATAGTGCCGTAATCGCCACGCTTGGCAGGCGGGTTGGCGATCGCAGTGAATGTTGTTAATACTCGAAGGAGTGCTGCTGCCCACTCCCCCGGCATTCCCCCAGTCGGCTCTTACGACTCCCATGGGTGGAGAGGGGTGGGACAATTCTAAAGCCGGCCCCACACGGCTAAAAATCAAGGGCCAAAATGTATAATCTGGCAATACCAACCGATTTTCGTTTCTAAAAAAAATAATATAATTATGTAACATCCGTTTTTCATAAGACAATTTATCTATATTTAATATCCGTGATTGCCTATGGTGTCTCTCTCGGCTATTATAATTTGTCTATCACAGTGTCGTAAAGCATTTGTCCTTACATACTAGTGAGTTAAACATTGCGATCTTATCATTAAATCACCATAAAACACATTTAGTAAACTCGTTAAGGTGCCTCAGAAAATATTTTTTTTCATTAACGTGATATTTCTTTTTAAAGTCTCAAACAGTCTTTCATATTGAGCTAATTCGGTGCCTGTGGAATGTCAGTCGAGAATCGACCCGGCTTATCGTGAAGACTTACAGTGACTCCCTCGGCTGTTGCATATGCAGAAGTCCAAACGGCTGATAATATGCGATGGCTCGCTCGTTGTTTAGCATTAATTGTTATCGAAATTACATATTTACAAATTAAATAATACACAAAACATGAAGGCTTTTCGTGGTTAATTCCAATCACTATACAAAAGTCAAGTGCATCGTTGAAGCTTCCCACCCGACAGACAATATAACTTTATTTAAACACACAAGCCTGATTATTTACACAATGAAACATTGAAATATAACACAATTATGTACAACAAATCAAGATTCCAAATGGAATTTTTACATTTGAGATATTGTAATGTTAACAAAGACGATACAAACGGGTCGTAGGAGGAAACAACAATGCAAAAAGTAAATTTAACATTGCAGATGGCAACACTTTATAAATAAATATATACCTACAGTCGAATTTAACAAATGTGCGATATAGATGTCTGTCTCAACGCTACACATAGCTAAAACTATTAAGTAAAAACGTCCATCAAAATTCTATTAAAAATAAAGAGATCATATATGTTCTACAAATAAGATAAACTTGTTGCAATAAAGCTCTATTTATTCACAAGTAATACTTACACTGTGACCTGTTTCTTTGAATACTATTCTTTACTGTTACGACGCAAATTTCTGTAGGTATCAGTTCTAATGAATTGAAACGAAATGACGTAGAGAATAGAAAAAATACGATTAGGTAGGCGCTTATTTTATGACGTTATTGATATAATTTGCTTCGCGAAAGTTATATAGGTAACAAGCTTATAAGTATATTGTTTTCTGATAAAATTACTACCTTACTAGCCTTTGCCCGCGGCTTCGCCGCAGCCAAAAGCTAGTTTTTAGGTTATATCTTAGGTTCCCGATATAGTAGCGGGATAAAATGTGTGCCAGTTGTTAAGTCTAATCAAGAGCTATCAAACAAAAAAAGTTGCATTAAAATCCGTTCAGTAGTTTTTGCGTGATGCGCGAACAAACAAACAGATAATCAGACAAAAAAATCTAAAAAAAAAACGTTTTGTGGTTTAGACACCCCTATATAGCCTAATTCAGTCATTTTTTTCTCAAATATCTTAAATGTAGATACAGACACAGATCTGTTACAGCTTTATAATAGTATAGATGACAGCGTATAAAAATACTACAAATGGCGTCTCATTATCGCATTTTAACTATAACCAAGTAAAATCGACGTCGACGTTTAATTTCCTAAACACCTATAGAAACTTGCATCCAGTTCTCGTACTATTTTGTCATAAATTATAAATGTAAACGTGATTTGGCATGTGATAATGACAGTTATCAGTTATCCGCAAGTAGGCAACACTTGTAAGTATTACTCATATTATGAATCATTAAATTCAAATTTTACAAACTATTTGTTGGTACATTACTGTCTCTAGTAAATTGATTAAGGCTGTATAATATTATGCCTCATATGATAGTTCATTTATTGATAACATGAGAAATGCAAAAATACTCCTAACATTTTTAACACGTTGACTGCGACAAGGAAGACGGAACTATCCACACGCGGTGTGTATTGCTGAACAGCAGGCCTACCATGAACATTTAACTAGCGATTCAATTCCGAGGCAATTCAGAATAGGTTAAGTATATTTAGTTCAGGTTAGGTTTTAAAATTATTAAAACGTTCAATAAAAATGAAAAAATAGTAACTTTCTTTTTAATCGCTTAATTTGACATTTGAGCGATCTTGTTTAGGTTGTCAAGTAAGTTCATGGTACGAATTTCAACACAAAGATGTCATGTTTACGATTCAGCCCCCTGAGGCAGAATGTCATATTTCACGTGTCGACCGTATCGAGATCACTGTGATTGGTTGAGAAACCCACGCGTGATGTCACAATAATCCGTTGGCCAATCACGGTGATCGTACAAGCGAGACGATACGATCGACATGTGAGATGTGAGATTCTACCTAACCCCCCTGATTGTGCTGGTTCGGCGACAATCAAAAGATTCGTCTTTGACAAGTCATGGTTCATGGTACAAAATTGCGATTCAGTTCAGTTTAGGTCCTAAACTGGATCGCAATAAGAATTCATGGTAGGCCTGCTGGCGTTATTCACAAATGCCAGAACAGTAATAAACTCGGCGGGTGCAGGAGCAAACTCCTACGAGCGACCAACTCGATATAATGACCATTAGATGGTCAAGCCAAAGTTAATATGATCAAATTTTATATAATATTAATAGTCTATGGGATACAATGTATGCGTATCATACTTAACAAAATAATTGTAGTCCAGTGTTTGCCTGAAGCGGAGTAACAACAGCGCAAACAGCAGGATATATTTATTTCTTACAGTCTACGCATAAACAATACGAACACTTAAATTATGTGTATATGTCACAGTCGACGTGTTAAATGGCCAAATACAATATCTATGAGATGCAAGTGCTCAATTAATCTGTGAATAAAACCTCAAAAATTAAAATTAACTGAATGAAAATTTTAATAACGTTGAAATTGTTCGCGACCGATGTAAACAGACATTGACTTCGTTCTACTGATTAAGATAACGATTTCTCCGTAGTTTGTAGTCAAACGTCCGGGTCAAGTTCAACGTCGTATCGACATTATAATTATTACCTACAATAATTTACAGCACTAGAACAAGATCACATTGATATGATTTCAAAATCTAGTGTACTTAGAAAAATTATACAGCGTCAGTAGTAAAATTAGATTCGTATAAAACTTCATTTTAACTCCATTTATCCTAAAAGTAATAATACAATATACCCTTTTTTATGATTTGGCATAATTTTTCTTTACAATAGGTGAGATAGATTACAAGAGAGACATATCACAATCACATTAGAAACATTAAAAATTAAATACAACAGCACCTGTCGCCGACCTACGTAATATACTGAATAAAAATATTCAAAATTATTCGACAAGTAAGTCCAAGGGAGGCGACTAAATAATAAACGTAGACAGAACTATGTACCTAATGATCCAAATAGTTTTCCTTTACTTCAGTGACGCTATATAAAGCGTTGATTTAAAACGTGGTCTAATCTACATCATCTGGTGTTAAGAGTTAAGTGTGGACAATATGAATATTCATTTGGAATATACAATTTTGACAATTTTAGATATTTACGTGAATAAAATGGATAAAACTACATTGTCAGATAAAAATGTAACATTTCTGTATTACATATATCGGAGTTAATTGATTTCGAATCAATTCCGACGTTTCGGATATTTTACCTCCTGCGATAAAGTACCCGAAAGGTCGCATATTAAAAATCAATTAAATGATAGATTCCGCCAAATTTGTTTAGTATTGTTACAAGAAATGTGTATTAGGCCACAATTTTGTACAACGCCTAATTTGTAAATATCACTTCTTATGACGACGAAACAACTAACGCTTTACAACGAGAATATAACGCCAGAGATCTACCAACTGGATATTAACTCTGCCGGTGACTAGCGAACAAGAATGACCCTCAAAGATGCCGATTTGCATTGCCTGGAGAGGATCGAGACATTTGTCTTTGAACAAGAAGCGTGTTTACCAGACATGGTTGCCATATAACCGGAGCAGAGAGAGAGCTTGAAAGCGAAAAAGAGTTTGAAAGTCTAAGTCTGTCTCACTTGCACTTGAACGCGATTCGATGATAAACAATCACGTTGAGTTGTGTTCTCGTGAGGCACACTTTCGAATGACAATTGCTCCTATTTCTCTTGTCTCGCAGTTTTAACATACAATTCTGCCTCCAGAAGTATATGTTCAAAGCCTTTTGTACTCAAGAGTTTAATATTTACGATTAAATCTTGAGACTATTTGATACATTTGATAGATTAATGTGTTCATTCGTTTGAACTTTTCACCACGTTGCTTGCTCAAAGACAATACCTACTAACATAAATCGACGCCCAAATATGTCATCGTTACTACTGCGAAGATGGAAGCCCACCGACATAAGGCCCGAGCCAGATGACGCAATAACTGTGTACAAAAACCGACACTCACACAACCATTTGTACTACGCCAGTATGCTATACCCGCTATAACAACTGATGCGGATCATTGTCGGACGCCCCCGCAATAAAAAACTCTTACTAAAACTAAAAAATAAAATGCATCTAACATCGTTTCGCAAATTTAGATCGGATCTCCTTTTAGAACTATGCGAATACTGAACCGTTTCGAAAGAACCACGAAGTACTTAGCACTAAAATTAATTATTTTGTGAATCATTAATTGATGATTTTAAAGTGGAGTATGATCACGATCGTCGTATAATATAACCTACTTACAGCTAAAGGGCACGTCCGGCAATAAAGGACGACTGAGAGTGACCATTCGTAAAAAAATAAAGACTTACACTAAGCTAAACAAATGTCCTTACTTGCGCAAATTTCTAACATGTTCTTGGGATAAAGGGTAAATTAGGGAGATTGGGATATACTTGTCTCGCTGAATAGTTTGTTGGTACACTCGATGCCTAATTAACCTAACACCGACCGTTCTTCGGTTTTTGATCAACGCTGCCACCGCACAGCTATACTGTCACACGAACCGAACGCCATCGATCTACTACACAGTAAATACCGTCTAATAGCTACATTCACTAACATTAACCGATCAGTGAGACAGTCATAATGACAAGAAGTTTACGTAATACTAGAGATTTAACACAGAGACAAAACTATTACATAACACACGATCAATTGACTATAAATATAAATTCTATTCAAAAGGATCAAGATGTTCCCGTGGAGGAAGCGAGAGCTAACATTTGCGGGGGAAGGCACTCGGACATATTCGACGTTCGCTGGAGAAAACACCACAACGCATCTTGTTTTGTACCCAAAATGACACGGCAGCACCCCACTAGTATGCTCAAAAGCTCCGACGGTGCCTATTAACTGGCAATAGGCCTCTAAAGGATTATTAAACATACTAAAGTAATATATATCACTAGTGGTGTTCTTGATTTGTACCCTCCTATAGTTCTAGTGTTACCTAACAATGATATAAGCCCAGTATTGCTTTAATTTAAGGCTAGTGGTACAAATCAGTTCTACCAGCCTCTTCGACTTGAGAGTACTAGTAGGCTAGTTGCTTCAGGTACATTTTTTTAATATGAATATAGACAAATCTCTATAAATATTAGCTGTTTTACATAAAACTTCTTGATAGACTGTGTATTAGACACGCAACAACTTACGTAAAACGGTACGGAACACCACAATGTGTACACTCGTATAGACATATCGACTTAGATATTAATCAATGATATAAGTATCACCCCAAGGTCCTCTCAACGACTTATGATATTATAATAATTTATTGCACACACGTGATGTCACTCGATTAGTTAGTTGTAACAATGGTCTCTCTATAACTTTATAATAGATAATTAAGTATCAAAAATAATTCAAATATTCTATTACGTAATTAAAGATTTATGATAGCTATGTTACAAACCCGGCCGCATATATTACCAACTATATTGCATTATGTTTACAACGAGTGAATCGGTCGATCGTACAACTTGCAAACATTTCTTGAAACGTCAATCGATTCGGAAAAAAAACACGACATATCACAAATGTAATGATATCACGTGTATTTAATATTTTGCAAGTTTTATCGATGATCGATAGATGTTGACTAATGACTACTCTTACCCGTTACTTCAACACTTAACAGCGTTGGCACACGACAAGTGAACAAATAACTAATTGAACGTCAAAGTATAAAGCGGCATCTAAACACAGAAAACATTGTCTCACTGATCCCCACAATAGCTTAACCGATCAGTCGACTACACACGATCACGTACATTGCATAGCTATCCCACATTGAAAAATATTATCTAAATAATATACAGTGGAGGAATTTCGCTCACTAATTTGTTAATGGACGTTTGAAATACATTGAGGACGTACATATATGTTAAAATTTATTGTGACTATTTAAATCCAGATGTTATTAAAAGCAAAAACAAACCCCCAGACAAGAAGATAAGGCGTCCACAACAGCTCGTAGCGGCAAACACTTTATACATTATATTTTGCTGTAATTATTTATATCATAATAGCATAAACAATAGAATCTCTAGTGACAGCTGTCAATTTTCGCGGTAAACATTACATGTCATATTATTAATTAAATTAACATTATGTACTATAAATTACATTTTTATTGTGACTGAAAGGCGCTAAAACGGTGATTGCCAAATACAATACTTTACAAACAACATTTAAAGTGATTAATATTTTCATTTGTTGTGCAATTTAAACTACAAAAGTATAAAATTAATAGTCTAGAATTAGACAGGTGGACTCGATATAATTTTCTCGATTCCACCTGTCAGGTAAGAGCCACACTACGCCGTGCTTACCCCGCTGTCTGCTGTTTCCGATATAGACATCAATGATGTACTTTAAAATATATTCCTCAACTGTATAATGCCTATGCTACATGAAAAACTAAGCGTAAAATTGTTGTCATTACAGACTGAAAAAATATTCTATCTTCACGATTCTATTACATGATTATTGACACAATAAGCGTAGGTCACAATTTATTTAATTACTATTTTATTGAAACAGTATTAATTTAAAATTACATCTATACAATTTTAAGATTCGTTTTTAAACAATTGCACACATTTTGCCACGCACTAAACTAATACAAGTCACTGTCAGTTTTTTTAATGTAATCAGTTTGAATTGTCATGTATTTAGCTGTTATAGTAAATACTAGTTCCGTTCTCTTTTCACTGAAATCTATTAGTATTTTAATCGAAATTTTAAAATGAAAGGCTTGGTCTAGCATTTACCGCTTCTGATGGAAACGTTTTATACAACCATCATACATGTGTGTTTCTATGAACGGTTTTTACCTAGGATTCATTTAAACTTGAGCATATTTCTTTAGAGGTACTGAAGCTACATTGACCTAATAAATTATTGAGCAAAACAAGTCGTAAATATTTTATAAATAGGGAAGAATTTATTGTATCCTATAGTTCAGTGAAGAGAGAACGACGTTCGGTATCAACTCGGAGTAGCATAAACACATTACAAATTATCAACTAGAGTAGACTTAAATACGGATTGTGGTCCATAAATTATAGAAAAAAAGTTAAGTAAGTACTTAATGCTAATCTATTTTGTACACAAACGATTCATAAGCTAGTTTCTGTTTATTGATGTTTGTAGCATATAACAAATGTTTTGTAACAAGATATTTGTGGGTATGTTGTAAGTGTTTCAGTTAGGAACACCTTGTCCAGCTGAATGAAAACAATGTAGTATAAGACACGGCTCTTGAGCTATGCAATGAGTAATGGTATGTTTCTATAATTAAATAATGATATTATTATAATATTCACGGACATTTTTAACACAACGTCATCTGGTCCCAAACTAAGCTTAATGTTTGTGCTATGGGTACCAGCTTACGGCTATAATACATATACTACTTTTTTTGTAAATACATACATATAATAGATAGAAAACACTCAGACGCAGTACAAATATCTGTATTCATCACACAAATAATTGTCCTGAGTGGGAATCGAACCCACAACCTCGTGCACGGAAGTCAGTTACACTACTGGCTACGCCACGAGGCCTGTCAATAATGGCAAGTAATGATAAAACCATGGAATATATAATAGTTTTTCAAAATTGGTAGCATGAAAAACTAATATGATAATAAATTTTATGACGGTGCGTCATGGTTACCTATATTGTAAACGTGATGGACAATAACTACTATCATTTTCAGCAAAATATATGTGCAACAATGATTACTGGATGAAGGGTTCATACCCACAAAAGTTGAGCTACGTGGCTAAGCTAAATTTATTTTACCACGGTCCACAAGGGCAAAGGTAGAAAATCCCATCTAAATGTGGTGTCAATGTTAATAATGTTGTTGAGGTGAGATACAGTAAAAAATACTTTAAAGACTGGCATACCAACTGATATATAAGTACCTAGTTTTAAAATTGGCTGTAATATGTAGAAACTCACTAACACCGCATTAAGAGATGCTAAAAGACAATGAAAAATTAATGTAGAACAGATCAAGCGACCCAAAATTAAAGCCATCAATTATAACAGGACAGCGCGCCACAGAAAAAAAAAAATTGCAATATCTCCATTTAATAAAAAGGTTTTAAGAAAAGATGGTTTTTATAACTACTACGTGTTCAGTGATGTGTTTATTGTGTTAATATAATAAGCAACGCAGACGAAGTCGCGAGGATCAGCTAGTGAAAATATAAATCTCAATAATGGTATAACATGCATAGTCTCAAGAACCGTGGTTAGTGTGTGAGTAATGCCTCCACTATAACGTCTGTAAGCGCAAGTGAGTGCATTATTGAACAAAGATTTATTACTTTTTTGGATATCAACGATGTAACCGCGTTAAATTTTAAAATATCGGTTTTACCATAGAACATAATGGTTTACGCTTGAATGTAACGTCTAATAATTACTTTAATAAAGGTCACAGTGTGATATTACATAGATTAATATATGTGAATAAATATATTACAAAATGCAAAATCCATTTGAAGTGACTATATGCAAGAAAATCTCTTTAGCTTATAATTTTTTGTTGTTTACGTGAATACTACAGATTATAAAAAGTAATTTTACAAAATTTATCGCGTTAACTTGATTTTATAACATCCCGATGTTTTGAATACTTTACAGCCTTCACGATCATAGCTTAACAATATTAGTATATTTAGTTGTATTTATACGTAAGTAATTCAATAGTGACGAGTGGCAGAAGTCCGCGCGCGTGTGCGTGCGCTAGGGGCGGGGCGCGGGGGGTGCTACCTGCGGCCGATGAGCCCGTTGGGCGCGCCGCCCGCCGCCGGCGCCAGCTCCAGCTCCACCAGCAGCGGGAAGTGGTCTGCCACGTGGACAAGCAGAGATGTTATACACATAACACTTTTTGGTCGAATATTGAACCAGGTAAAGAATGTGTATCTCTCAAAAGTAGTATACTAATTCTACCAAAGCGACGATCAGACAATACACAACGGCTGTCACCTAGCAACCTTAAAAATAGGGAATATAATGATAACAAAATTTGGTTATTTAACCTAATTGTATGTCTCCACATTAACTGTACATCCATCATACCAATAGCTTACAAAGCATTATTGACTTCCTTTTTTGTAATTATAACAATTTTAGTTTTATTTACCTCAGCGCTACTGACGCCCAAGGTAATACAACACTTTATTTGTGTATAGACAACAAAATAGAATGATATAAAATGTATTACCTGAAGGTATGTGCGGATGTGGACAGCCAACTACTTTATGCTCTTTGAACCAGTCTTGCGAGAGTGGCCCCAGTAAACCGAGTGGAGTCATCGTTTGTTTGCTATAGAATATGTAGTCTATGATACCTTTGAAGTCAAATCTGGAACACGTAAACAAACAAGTTAACACATTTTCATTATTGCTATTTAGGATGCTGATCAGGATAAGGACCCGCTTGGTTTTCATAACCAAGGAAAATAATCCACCTCTATGACTTCGACTGCACACATGGTGGAGTGGTTTAGATATCGGCCTCCCGTCCGAATGTTGTGGGTTCGACTACCACACAGGACAACTCTTTGTGTGATCCACAAATATATGTTCGTAAAGTGCCCCGCGATAAGGATTATTCTTTAGCGCAGGACAACACGTCTTTATTAAAAAAAACACAAATTGCTTACGAAATATTGGGACTAAAAAACATGTTGCAATGCTCAGACGGATAAACATAAATAGGTTTATCGGTGGTAAATGGACTGAGAAGAACTATATCTACTTGGCGTAGAGATACGGTATTCTTACTGTAACATAATATGGTGAGCGAGAATACAGACTCCACTCACTATTCCCTCTGCTTCTCATCCCTTTCCCCAGAGCAGGCAACGCGCGAATGATGCCTACGGTGTTACTAGCATCTGTACGCTACGTTAACCAGTGTACCATCAGTGGGGCGTATTTACCACCCTTGTTGTACAAATAATATGTTAAGCTCAACGTATCATTTCCCGTATTAGTCTTATACACAGTGATAGATAAATTAATCAACTATACCACACTGTCTTGCTGGATTGGCATCCTTTACTAAATAATATCATAAATGTGAAAGTCAGTTTGTTTGTCTACGATTTCACACAGTAGTTATAGTAGTCAACGGATCTTTGTGTCTCTAAAGTTAGGCACAGAGCAAGAAATAGGGATTATGAGCGAATCATACGATTAGTGCTGACCAATTCAAAAGTTATTACTCGATTAACATCATAATGTTTTCATATCTAATTGTTTAGGTTCTATTTATTATTTTTATATTCAATAAAAAGTATACGAGCTATTTGAGTGAATAACCTTTAATCTAGATATAGTAGAGTCCACATCTTTTAGTATCATCGATAAATAATATGATTATCAATTACAATTCTTAAATTATAATCCTTACGACACAAAAATTGCTACTGCGCAGCGTCTTGCAGCCAACTTCAGAAACAAACATTCGTTGTGACTACTATACTTGACATATCATTTAAGAGATTTTACATACATACATGTCAGACCAGAAAAAGACATAGGATGTTTTAGCTAGGAGAAATAAAAATGTTTCTGTGTTATTATTTGACACCGTGGAATGAATGACGCGATGACACTATGTATATGTGAATTCCTCAAAAATTACATATTACATGTACTTACGTATAATTAGTATAGGGCATGATGTCTTCGCTGTAGGCGGACGCTAGTTTGAAGTTGTGCGTGAACTCGTGTTCAGATCCGGGCATGCGCCGGAGAGACCCGGCATACCCCAACTCCTTAAAATCGCGGTGCTCCGAAGATACCCGGCCGGCCGATAAGAACTCCACCACACCTGGAATTAATAGTTATGAAATAAAATTGATAAATTATCATGTTTAATTGGTTTTTAATACTTGACGATTTATTTAATATACAGCTGATAATAACAAATATGATTTAATTTTTTTTTATTGCATGTGGTGGCTGACGAGCCACGGCCCATCTGATAGTAAATGGTAACCGTCGCCTCATGGACTCGACTATAACGAGAGCATTGTCAAGCCGCTGCTCACCATTTCATTTCACAGATATGAAATGAAAGAATAAACGGCTATCTCCTGCTACAACCATAACGCAACGATGTGCTTCATGGCCGGTCACACGGGAGATGGTGGTACTGGCCAACCCGCTCGGGCCCGATAGCAAGTTAGTACTCCCACTTGGTACCCAGCCCTACCACCAGTAATACAATTGGTGATCATTGCTTACTTCGCTTAGTCGCCTCATACGACACCCGTGGGAAAGAATGGACCCCATTCTTTCCCACCATCCATCCATCAGCCTTTCAAAGTCCACTGCTGGACATAGACCTCCCCAAGAGAACGCCACATGTGTCCATGATCATGAATGCTTTAATATTAAGTATATAGTTAAATACAAAAATGTCCAGTCAGTCAAAGTTTAACCTATTTATCCTCCATTTTTCAACCTATTTTCATTTTTTATGGTATGCATACCATTACAAAACTGTAACAGAACTGGGTCTGTACATTATAGATATTTGTAAAAAATACATATAATGTTTAGGCATGCCCGTATAGGTTAAGAAGGCGTGTCTGATCTAAGCACAATTTTTTTTTTCTGATCTTTTTTGACTCGCCGATCAGGCAAAAATTACTGAAACGATTCCAACAAAAAAGTTTCATCCATCCATCCATCAGCCTTTCGATGTCCGCTGCTGGACATAGGCCTCCCCAAGAGAACGCCACAACGAGCGATCCTCTGCTGTTTCACTCATATGGAGGATAGTACCGTAATCGCCACGCTTGGCAAGCGGGTTGGCGATCGCAGTGGATGTAGATAATACTCGAGGGGGTGCTGCTGCCCACTCTCCCAGTATTCCCTCAGTCGGCTCTTACGACTCCCATGGGTAGAGAAGGGAAAAAATGTTTCCATCCATCCATCCATCAGCCTTTCTACGTCCACTGCTGGACACAGGCCTCCCCAAATTGAGGGTATAGTGCCGTAATCGCCACGCTTGGCAGGCGGGTTGGCGATTGCAAGTGGATGTTGTTAATACTCGAGGGAGTGCTGCTGCCCACTCCCCCCGATATTTCCTCGGTCGGCTCCTAAGACTCCCATGGGTGGAACAATTCTAAAGCCGGCCCCACACGGCCAAGAAAAATAAAAAATAAAGTTTACTAAACTTAAATTGAATTTTATCTCTCTACTATATCGGGAACCAGAGATATAACTTAAAATCAAGCTGAGGCTACCAGTAAAGAAATTTGAAAAGTAAAAAATGTAAACGTGCAAGCAAATAACTTCGGTCGAATTTTGATGATGATGTGATGAATTTTGGTCATCTAAAATGCGAGTCGTTATGTAATTGAAATCTCAGGAAATGTGAAGCAATGTTTACGTCACAAACGCTCACTCTCATTTGTTCGTTATATCGCCAATTTGGAACACAGTTTGACCACACTAGATGAAGTAATCAGCGCGTCGAATCAGGAAACTAATAAAACTAACCATATAGAGTTCTCCATTTTGTAATGACAAATTAATCTTACCAGAGATCGTTAAATCTATTTAGGTACTATCAATGTCTTTGTTACGCTCGTAAAAGGCATAGATTGCAATAAATCTATTTATTTACAAGCCTAAACATATCCATAGAGTTATGTGTCAGTCAGATCGATTAGTGATTTTTAAGATAGATTTGTGACTATAAACTAGCTCCTACGCGCGACTTTGCCTGCGCGGTGTTGCGCAACTATAATTAATTTGCAAAATAACAGTAGCCTAAGTTACGTCTTATAACATCAGCTGCCAGAAAGTCCCGTCCAAACCGAAAGATAGACAAAAAATGTATTAACAGCACCAACTATAGCCCCTTGTTCTGTTTAGAGAATTTTCCCGGATATCGCTTTTCTGTAACAGACCATGACTTACTGCAAGGCCACGTAACGTACGTTTGGCATATCGCTAAAAAAGCGCTGTGCGTTTTATGTAAGTGGTATTCGCGAGATCAAGTGAAAGTTAAATCTTGACTGTATTTTAATGGCTAAAAACACGATATTTTTTATGTCAGCACCCCGCCAAATCCATTACAAAAAACTAACCACTGTCCGGCAGCGAATTGAAGTCACCACATAAGAGCAGCTGAACGTTGTCCCGTTGTCCGGCGAGCCGCAACGTCCGCGCTGAATCGTCCAGAATCGAGCGCAGCTCGTTGCTCAACATCATAGTCTGGATCAACTTCACGTCGCAGAATTCAGGGTCCCAGTGGATATGAGCGGTGCATACCAAGATCGGCTGGCCGAGCATCGATGAGTCCGTGGGTAAACCTGTAATTGGAGAGTTGTCCGATTAATATATAAGAATTCAACTAATATTTAAGTTCAAAAATCTATATATAAAGAATTTTGAGAGCGAAAATACACGAACAGCAATCTGGCAATCCTATTATCTCAAAGAGCATTTACTACATTCAGGCGCTAAAGCTACGCTCAACACGTTAGTACTCGTATTAGTACGCCTTATAGAAAATTGAGATGTAAACTCTTCGATCAACAATTGACCGAAGTGTAAAGTTGTCTATAGATAGCTATACTATCGAGACACATAGTAAATGCCTATATGTCATTCCTTAAAGTTTGAAAGATTTGATTTCGTCCGCTATAACGGAAATAGATCAAACGATTTCAGGACTCCTTGTTTTGGTACGAGACCCGGGATGACGGGGAAAACATTTATAGGTTTAATTACTGTCTATATCGGGTCTGCTTCCAGGAATTAAGAGCGCATACTTATAATAATACAATTTTTATTTAATTATAAACTTTTAGATTCGTGGGAGTTCAAAACAGTTTGTGTTTAGAAAATAGTTTTTCTTATAAATAATGATTTAATTAATAGATCCATCTCTATTACGTAGAAAGAAGATCTTAAATAAAATGGTTGTAAAATAATCACGCTGTGTGATTTGGACCAAAAGGAACTCAACACTCAACAAAATTTATAAGCATGTAAAATTAACTTTTTCTAACTGTGCCGTTATTCATTCAACAGTGATAGGTTTGTATGGAACTGATCTCTCCATTCACCTTCAATTTTCTTTTAAATGCATCGACCCAGTGGAAATTAGGGCAAACAACAAGCAAACGTCGTTTCTTTGCTTCCGCGTTGAACTTCCGTATAATTCTGTCATCGCTTATTTACTTGTATACAAGTACCTTGGATATACAGTTACTTTTTTTGGGTGTGTCGGATCACACTAAATGCAGTGTTACGTACCGTTTAATTTATGTTTAATAAGTATATCCTTACTAATATTATAAATGCGAAAGTGAGTTTGTTTCGTACGTTTTCACGCCGAAAAAACTGAACCAATCATCACGAAATTGATTACATGTAGTATGGAGCCCAGAAAAGACCTACTTTTATCTCAGAAAAAATAATGGTTCCTATAAGATCAGTATCTACCTATTATTGCGTTGAGATAATTTAAGTGCCTTAGAGAACATATTATATTCTGAAGTCCATGGGAATGAAATCGCAGGCAGAATTTAGTACTCTATAATTTATTTATTTTTCATATTTTATAGCCGAGATTTTTCAGATGATCCTCACGATGTTTTTGTAGAGCTTATTGCGAAAATTTGCCAATTAAAGGCAAGTCAGGCTGTCGTGTCTTTGGACGTCCCAGCCTTGGTCGAAGGATCGAACTCGACACAACTGTATTTGTAGCCCTTGGTCTCACCACAACACTTAAGCTAGTGACTAGACTAATAACAGTGGCACATATAATATACCTATGGGTACCTAACATGAGATATAGAGATGAAGAGCACTGAAGATGAGGGACTTTTACTGTGGAACTCCAAACATATATATTTGTAAAAACGTTTAATCGAAACGAATCTTAAAGGTGTTCAATAAAAACCATATCTATTTTTTACTTCACGTAATTATCTCTTGTCTATTAACCCAAAACTGCCACCAATACTTTCATACTTTCTCTCTACGAAAAAAATCTCCTTTAAAAATCTACTAAGTCGTATTTTATTATACTTATATAATAACTTGTACGTAAACGCAATGGATATTTAATCGCTGACAGCTCACAATAATGTACAGATTTCGATCGTGATTTCTATGAATCGATAGAATTTAAACCTCTGCCTACGAGATACTACCCATTAAGATTACTACAATATTAAAGTTCCTATGAACGTACTCTTAAGGAAGAAAGAAGAAGATCAAAACTAAATCATAAGAATAGTTTAGCGCCCCCTGTATCGGTCGTATTTATGAGTATTCAGAGACAGTTTATACAGAGCTGTGCTGCTACACGATGTATTGAGGCGAAATTAAGGCAGATTTATTTCTAATAGTCTAATACTAAATCTTTCAGAGTTTTCAGCAAATTAGGCACTGTAGCAATAAATACTTTACTGTTAAGAATAATCTATAGGTACTAACCTAAAATAAAGGTGAGAATACTTTTATTTTAGATATGTAGTTAGATTTTTAAGAAAGACTAAGCAAAATTTTACATCGCGCTATAACACATTGGAGCCGATTAGAACAAAAGTCAGAAATGAAGTTAAGCAATGCTATGCAGTGTGCACTGTGCACGGGGGTTGCAAGTCAAGTTCAGATACTTGACAAAAACTGAACATTAAAAAGAGCCGAATTGTGTATGTCTATTGTCAACGAGATACCATTAAAACCATAGCGCGCACTTTAAAAAAGTATGGAAGTACTTAGTTTTTTATTTTGCTACTGATGGCAGACGAGCCACGGCCCACCTGATGGTAAGTGGTAACCGTCGCTCATAGACTCCACTATATCGAGGGTATTGTCAAACCGCCGCCCACCATTTCATTTCTCAGATATGAAATGAAAGTATAAACGGCTATCTTCTGCTACAGCCAAAACATACTGACGTGCTTCATGACCGGTCACAAAGGAGACGGTGGTACCGGTTCGGGCCGATAGCAAGTGAGTACTCTCACTTGATCCCTACCACCAGTATTGCAATGGGTGATAATTGCTTAATTCTCTTAGTCGCCTTGTACGACACCCGCGGGAATTGCATAAAGACTCGATTGACTATCTAGTCTGAATATAAACTAAAATGCAATACGTTATGTATAATAAATGTGTTTGTGCGAATATTTAGTTCATGAGTACAATACTCACCATTTTCCCACGCTGCCTCTTTCGTCTTGAGTAAGGCAGCTAATCCAATGTTGTCCTTCGGCATGACTCTATTTAACATGTTATCTGATCCCTCACTGTTCGCCATCGCTAGCTGGTTGAACTCTATAAGATGTTCTTTTACTAACGCGAACCTGTTAATATAATTTCGTAGGTTACATATACGTATGTCCTTGGTAATAATTCCTACCACATGAACAGTTTTATTGTTATAATACGAGAGAGACAAATTGGTTATTGAAGCCTACAGACAGGACCAAGAGCATCACGAGTTGCCGACCCCAAGCATGGATAGAAGGTACAGAGGATGGATGATATACTCGTATGATGATATAGCAGACATGAGGAGGGATTTCAGTCTTCGGCATTGTTACAGAGAGAACGCCACGTAACATTAGAACCTACCAACTTTTTTATTAAGGCGAGAAGAACTACCTAAGCGCACACCCCGTCTATCGGGGCAACGAACAGAGTAGTGTGGTGCCCCCACGCACACCCGTCGTGTGCCGTCTCTTTACCTGTACTGGCGCCACTGGCGGACCACTGGAACTGTGCGACATTACTTCAGTGGTAGTAATACCAACGTCAGCGCATTATGTGAGAGGGTCCAACCCATTCATGACTCAACCTTAAACTCTGCCACTAATATTATATTAAGAAATGAACAGGGTGCTAATATAATATATATTAGATTTTAAACTATCGCGTTTCATTACTATGTATTCTATATGTATGCTGTAACGGGACTTAATGCCTATCTATTTAATGGTAAAATACCTTTTTATTCCCGACGTTCGACTACATAGCATTTAAAATACATAATATATATTATACCACTACCATAAGGACATATATTACAGGCACAATGGTATCAGGCTGGTGCTGTTTATTACGAGGGTATATTCCATATAAACATCTCATTACAAATCGATGAACGCAACAAACTTTTATAGCGCACACATAAACGTGGAATGAAGTCATAAGCTTCTGATGTTTTTTCTCGCGACAGTAAAGCGTGTATTGACTCTTAACATATACCTATTATAGGTATTAATGAGGGGCGTGGCTTAAGTAATAAATAGACAAATCTTGGATTTGGTAAATTGTAATATGCCTATGAGCAAAAAGTTGGTTAATACTTTTTACTGACATTCTTTATAAAAAATAATTGATTAATTGTCATACGTATACGCTTTCAAAGAGTAGTCTTTTTTGTTTCTAAATGTGTTGAATTGATTTCAATGAGATTCCGTTCACTTCCTGCGTACCTAAAAACGTACCTAGCTTTTTTTTAAATTCAGATTATTAGTGAAAATATTTTTTGGATAATAAGTTAATTTTGTAAGAAAATAAATATATTGTCTTTCGTTTGCAATAAACTTAATGGCCGTCGAGCCTATTGCTAAAAGCTGTTCTGTTTTATGCTGCTATTGAGAAGGTCTTGATAGAAAACCCAATAACACTTTAAACACAAAGTGAAAAATGTGAAATCGAAAATAACAGTCAGGAGCAGGATTTGAACCTGCATCTTCTGGATACCGTCCAGATGCTTTACCAATTCAGCCATCCTGACAATTGCTCCTGACTGCTAATTTCGATAACACATCATACTTAACGTCTTTGGGTGACGCCTGCGCCATCTGTCAGAAGTATTTTCATACATTATACCGACCAGGTAAACTTAATTTTACAATTAAGATTTTACCTAATAATGACGCAAACCCTTTAAATATTTAGATATTTTTATATATATTATTCGAAATTTCGAAAAAAAAAATTAGCAGTCAGGAGCAATTGTCAGGATGGCTGAATTGGTAAAGCATCTGGACGGTATCCAGAAGATGCAGGTTCAAATCCTGCTCCTGACTGTTATTTTCGATTTCACATTTTTCACTTTGTGTTTAATGTATAGTGCTAAGCATGTCAAATGCTAAAAATATATATAAAAATATCTAAATACCAATAACACTTTTTTCCGAGAGATCCGAATCCTAACGGCCTTTACACACCGTCGAGTTTTTTCTCAGGTATGAAAAGTTTATCTGCGATGTTTCCCTATAGCCAGCCAGTCATGAATTTAACTCGTATGTAACCCGAATTTGTGTCGAAAAATAGGCAACAGATGGTCCGTTTTATGCTAAGCAGCAACCAATCTTCTTTGCCTCCTCCCTCAGGGAAACAGAAGTGTAGTGAAAGAGTGTATGTATGTATGTAAGACCATTTAGCTTGTTAGATTTGAAAACTTAAAATTTTACATATATATTTCTATGGTCGGTATAGGCAATGTAATAAATTAGACTGCATAGTGTAGTTTCTGATACTACATGATATCATGGTTATTATTTCGTTTATTTAGAAGAAAAAAGTATTTTTGCACATAAATCTATTTAAATCCCCTCTGGAGATTGAGAATTGCGAGTGTAAAATAAATCGCAACTCCACGATTACGTCCGGCCGGGATTTTAACTCAGGGGCGAATGTGACGCGTAATTTGAATTTATGATAATACTATACCATCGTCTTACAATGTTGCACTGTGCTCTAGGAGTAAACAAAACTTGCAGCGTTAACGATAAACACGAGCATTATTTGATTTTACACCATCGTAAGTTAGCTAACTGTAAGAAAGTTACATTACTCGTACTGTTTGTTTTGGAGTGTGAAGGTAGGCTATTTTGCACGCGGTTTTGATAAAAAATAACAGGTACTTACCTACTTAAATGAAAATTAGACTTTTATACGTAAATCATTCTTTTATATTTTTCAAGTTTTACTTTCTTCGCAGAGGTTGTGTGCATTTTCAGGCAAGCGTAATTTAAATAGCGCATCTCCATATTATAAAAGCGTAATTAATAAACTAAAATGATAAAATCATTTAGTCACATTATGAAATGTTTATTTGAAGGGCACCCCTTTTAGGCAGACTTATGTGAATGATGACATTTCCAAGTCATGTTGCGTTACATTTGTGTTGTGATCGCTTATCTAGACACTGTCTAAACCACCTAAATTCGGGTGTCGTTTTTAATATTAAAGAAATAGAAGCGACACATCACCAGAAACCTCAAAAATTATGTGTTAAAAAAAAGGTAGGTAGGTAAGTCTGCTATACTGGCCTGATGCCAATACCAACTTATAAAAATCAGAGCTCTAGAGACACTTTGCAATGACAGTTCTTACCAATACTCTGTCGTCGATATACATCCATCCATCCATCAGCCTTTCAACGTCCACTGCTGGACATAGGCCTCCCCAAGTGAACGCCATAAGGAGCGGTCCCGTCATGGGGGATAATGCCGTAGTCGCTACGCTTGGAAGGCGGGTTGGCGATCGCAGTGGATGTTGTTAATACTCGAGGGAGTGCTGCTGCCCACTCCCCCGGCATTCCCTCAGTCAGCTCTTACGACTCCCGTGGGTAGAGGGGTGGCACAATTCTAAAGCCGGCCCCACACGCCGTCGTCGATATAAATATAACGTATTACTTACTTACTTATCATCACGCCTTTTCCCTAGCGGGGTAGGCAGAGAGAATATAGCGTATTATCGCTGTGATTTCAGATAATTTAACTAGATTTAATGAAAATTATAAGACCTAACTGCCTCGGTGGTGTAGCGGTAGTGTATGCGACTGCTAATCATGAGGTCTCGGGTTCGATCCCCGGGTCGGGCAAAATGTTATTGAGCTTTTTCCTAACAAGAAAAATTCTCAGTAGCAGCCCGGAGTTTGGAAATGTGCCCGGTAGACGTCAATAGGCTCGCCCCCTATTACGTGGGACTTAAACATAGCTGGCGAGTCGTGGGTGTGTAATACACCTCTGCCTACCCCTTCGGGGAATACAGGCGTAATGCTATTATATATATAAAATTATAAGATTTAAGCGATTTTCTTATGCCCTTCATATCTGTCTACCTACTGCTAATTCACGAGGGGCGGTTACCACCAGATGAAACGTACAACCATGTGTGGTACATAGTTGAGAATAACAATAAAATCTTCAAATACCTACTTGTTATAATTGACGTACTTAGACCTAGTAGAAAAAGTGGGAAGTAGGTTATCTTCATTCAAACGCACCGCGCTCGGCTTGTATGTGTGCGCCATAATATCGTACGCACACTAACAAAATCTCGACCCGTTTCTCAGTGCGCCAGTCAGGGCTAACACCGCACAAGGTTCGCGTGTCACGGCTTTTCGGCACCGCTAAATACATGAAAAATGTGTGATAATCGCAGGAGAACTTATTGCTGTGTGTTTGGCTGTCTAAATAATTCATCGATTCCAGAGTTGTCTCTGCTCAGATTACCTACTGAACAGGAAGTCACTTATAATATCTATAATTTTTACATGATGATGAGTGAGATACCTATTTATTTTTTTATTGTATTAGGTAGTGTTTTATCAGACAGATGAAGTAGGCACGCCTACTTGCCCAATATAATGTATTACCTAGGTATTTTTGATCTGTCAAATTGATACGCCGCTATTGCTTTGTTTACGTTTAGTCATGTCAATTTCTCAGTATTGTAGGTATAGTGACTAAGTAATAATCGTAAGTAAAATCGTATGTTAAAATAATCTGTGCTGTGTCGTCTGGGTTGAGGGTTAGTGAGGTCGGTTTTACCTTTTTTTTTTTTTTTTTTTTTATTTTAGGTTGGCAAAAATGTCCTACCGCACACCCCGCTGCCCGGGGAGACAACAGGGTAGTGTGGGGCTCTCACCCACTAAAAACCTACCGTGCGCCCTCACCCGCCCTTGCTACGGCGGATCACGGGAACCGCGTCGTTTCTCCGCGATCCGCAAGCGGCAGCCCCTTCGGGCACCCTCTCTTGTGCGACGCCCCGCGCACTTGGGCGTCACACCTTCGCGGTAGGCTTCCGCGGACGGCAGGGTACTCCCCGACCCCACCGTCCGCAGCCTCGGCTAGGGCGGCATCAGGCGCAGGTAAGCGCGCGCACGCCGCCCCGCGCGCCGGCGGCGAATCGGGTCCGCGAAGGAGGATTCCTCCCGGGCCCTCTCCGCCGCCTCCTTCCGCGAGATGACAGCCTCGCAGAAGGCGGCGACCGCGGTCCAGGCCCTGTCACTGACAACCATCGCTCGCGCAACGGCCGGCAGCGACAGGTCCACGCCTATGACTGCAGCGAGTTCCCGGCGCTGCACATCCCAGGCCGGGCACGACTCGAGCGTGTGCTGCGCCGAGTCCTCGCCGCAGTCGCAGTGGTGACAGCCTGGGGTCGTCTCCCTCCTAGTGATCGTGTGCAGGTATTTGCCGAAGCAACCGTGCCCCGACAAAACCTGCACCAACCGTAAGGTGAGGACCCCGTGCTGCCGCCCTGCCCATTCTTCCAAGATCGGCTGGAGCGCCCCCACGGTCCAGAGACCAGCCCGGGGCGTCTCCAGCCGAGACCTCCACTTTAGGACGGTGGCGCGGCGGGCATCTTCCCGCCACGCAGAAATTGCGCTTGGCGAGGGGCGGCTGCCCCCCGCCCGCGCCGTCGACGCCCGCCGATAAACGTCGGCGACCACTTCCGCCTCCAGATCCCAAGGGGGGGTTCCGGCCAACGCGCAGGCTGCATCGCACGAGACCGTGCGGTACCCGCGTATTGCCCTGACCGCTACGACCCTCTGTGGACGCCACAGAAGGGCCCTATTGCGAGCGGCCAGGGACTCCGCCCACACGGGCGCGCCGTACAGTGCCATTGAGGTCGGTTTTACCTAAACGATTACAAGTAAAAAATACAACTTGCCAATTTCTAGGCGCTGAATTAAAATTTAGCTAAAAGTGACAACCCTGAGACTGGCAAGTATGGTAGGTAATTATATCGCGGATTGGGCCGGAGATAGCCTACTTCCCCCCACTCTTTCTTTACTTAGGTCTATTATTAGGTAACGTTGTTCATTACTATTCACCTGAATGAATCTTAAAAAAGAAGCATAAAAATAATAAGAATCACTAAGTATATGTGTTCAATATTATTCTATCGCAGGCTAAATACTATCCCGTGAAGGTGCGATGCTCCGTGTGCGGATGCGTCGCTCAGTAGAGGGTACCTGAAAGGGTAAGCCGCTGACCACTGCAGTAATGCAACATAGTACCAGTGGCCCGCCTACACAGGCGGAGAGATGGCACACGGCGGGTTTCTTTAGTGGGTGCAGGCCCCACACTAATCTGTTCGTTGCTCCGAACGACAGGGTATGCGGTTAGGTACATTTTTTCCCGCCTCAAAAAAGCAAAGGAAATCTACTATATTTGTCTGTGTTTCTATTGTACGTCGATTATTCGTTTCACAGAGTGTCAAATCACAATGGTGCTAAAGAATTGTTAATGCTCTAGAGATTATCTCATGAACCATTCACCTCATTTGCAGTTAAAATAGTATTACATAATGGCATACACTTACTTGGCCGATCTAAAGAAGATAGCACATCCGTCAACGTATTTCCTCTCTGATTCGGACATGGTTTTCGCACGTGACTTGGGTGAGAAGATGCCGTCGTAGCCATCCCCTTTTAGTTCTGGCAGGAAAAAATGGTAGAACTGATCCGTTTCTACTTCCTGGTGACATTAGATATAAAAAATTAGTTTACATGAATTACGAACTGTGTGTATTCTAGAGAACGCTAACAAGGCCATTCCTGTCGTAACAGTTTTTTTGCCTCCAGTGCTCTCACTCACCATACGAAACATACCTCCTACCGTTAGCAGTAGGAGTATCTACCGTTGTATCAAGCTGATTTTCTGTGAAAGGATGGTAGGTACTGCCCCAATTGAGCCAGCCTATTCACACCGGACAAGCAAGGCTTCCTCTAGGAAATTTTACGGATATTAAATGAAAAGCTTAACCTCATCATATTTATGCCGCGTAAGCACAGGAGCTCTGAATTTAACTGACTATTTGAATAGTTCTCCTAGGGACAATTTGTCATACAGGGATTTGAGGGATTCTTCCATATAGCATAACTGGCTGAGAATGTTAGAGACTAATGGACAACCACTTAATTATACCTAAGCATAATATAGGACTATCGACTTACAAGAATATATTACTTTCTAGCAGAAATATTGGGAGTTGAATAGAGCACAAATAATAATAGGATATTTTTCCAGTCGATAAGACATTTATGTGAAACTTAACTTAATAAAACCTTACAAAAAGTGACTACGTAAGTGAAAATCCCCGAAAGAATAGGTACAGGGATTTCTCGACAAAGACATTAGATCCTAATTTGCCTGAGGGCGAATCTCTATCGTAATTTACTAGAACAGAACAGTAATCAAATTTGTAACGGAACAGTTTTTTTTTATCCTATACGGGTAGCAAACAAGCGTACCCATCTGACGGTAAGCTGTTACCGTAGCTAGTAGACGCTAGCAACACCAGAAGCATCAATCGCGAGTTGGTGTTCAGGCTTTGGGCCTTCAGCGGTCTCACTCACCATATGAAACACAACTGTACCCCTACAGTACCCCCGTACCTACCTACTTTTGCGTTGGATTATCCAACAATTCACTACAACGTTATTAATACTATCCCACATCCATCCATCCATCCATCCATCAGCCTTTCAACGTCCACTGCTGGACATAAGCCTCCCCAAGAGAACGCCACAACATGTGTTTCGCTGATATGGGGGATAGTGCCGTAATCGCCACGCTTGGCAGGCGGGTTGGCGGTCGCAGTGGATGTTGTTAATACTCGAGTGCTGCTGCCCACTCCCCCGGTATTTCCTCAGTCGGCTCTTACGACTCCCATGGGTGGATAGGGGTGGGACAATTCTAAAGCCGGCCCCACACGGCAATCTATAATAAACTATCCCACAATCTATGCATATTGTGGTACACTTGTGGGTGAGGGCCCACACTACCCTGTTCGTTGCCCCGAACAACGGGGTGTGCGATTAGGAACATAAAAATAGGTACTTATATGGCTGAAGTAATCGCATACAGTTCTGGTGATTCACCAACACAGGCGGGGAGACGCCACATAATGTGTTTATTAAGTGGATCTGGGCTCCAAATTACCCTGTTCGTTACCCCTAGCGACGGCATGAGCGTTTAGGTACATTTTCCCCGTTCCGTTTCTCTAGTATTTTCCCCGTCTTACCAAAAAAATGGGGTCTATTGAATAAAGTTACCGACCTGTAAACTAATGATGTCTGCTGAATAATGCCGAATTTCATCCAATATTCCTTTCTTTCTGTAGTCCCATTCTAGCGCCCAACTGGGGCAGTAGCCATACATCTGTCTTGTTGCGTATTTGTCGCACAAAACGTTGTAACACATTACTGTAAATATACCTGTAGAAAATAAATATTATAAGTATATTATATAAACATCGGAAATATTAAAAAAATGGGTGTTCGGCGGTGTTGGTGGACAGTGGTGGTGTCATGTGACTAAAGTACTCGTATAATAAAAATAACATACCTAATAGTACTTTCTCAGTGATGAATAAAAATTGATACATTTATTTATATAAATTATATTTCAATCGCTTGTAAATAAAGACGTTGCACATATTAGTTCTTATCCTACATCCATCCATCAGCCTTTCAACGTCCACTGCTGGACATAGGCCTCCCCAAGAGAACGCCACAACGAGCGGTCCTGTGGCGACCGCATACAACGGCTCCCCGCGGCTTTGACCAGATCATCGGTCCATCTAATGGGGGGCCGTCCTACGCAGCGCCGTCCGATACGTGGTCGCCACTCGAGAACCTTTCTTCCCCAACGGTTGTCGGTTCGTCGAGCGATGTGGCCTGCCCATTGCCACTTCAGCATGGCAATCCGGCGGGCTATGTCACTCTCGTTTTCCTACGGATCTCCGTATAACGGATTTGATCACGTAGGGAAATACCAAGCATAGCCCGCTCCATGGTCCGCTGAGCGACTTTAAGCCTTGATACGAGGCCAACATTCAGAGACCACGTCTCTTATCCTATATATGAAATGTATTAAATGTCTTTTGATATTTTTTTATATGGATATATATGTATATTTAAGCATTTGAGATGCTTACGGCCGAATACTGAAACGCTACTCAACTCCGTCACTTAGGTAAAGGCCTCCTATATATAAGCATCCGTCAAATTTAATTGGTATACACAAACGCCACTCAAGTAATTTGAAACCGTGATTAACTAAGCAGTCCTCAAATGTTTACATCATGGCAACACCTACCCAGAAAGTAAGTTCTCAGTTACCAAAATAAATAACTTGGTGTCGTGTATTCATTTTGGCCATACATAATTGAACAAACTGTAAACATTGAACGAAAATTTATTACATTGATTCGTGTAACCTAGAACGGAACACGGCCGATTTGACGGGCGTAAAAGAATAAACTTTACACACATTAACATGTCAGATCCATCCATCCATCCCTCAGCCTTTTAACGTCCACTGCTGGACATAGGTCTCCCCCAAGGGGGGATAATGCCGTAATCGCCAGGCAGGTTGGCGATCGCAGTGGATGTTGTTAATACTCGAGGGAGTGCTGCTGCCCACTACCCTGTTCATTGACCCGAACGACGGGGTGTGCGGTTAGGAACAAAAAAAACGGGTTTCATAGTGCTGCCGAATACAGAGTTCAAAAAGCACAGTTTCTTTAGAAACGCGGAACAGTGCACGAAATTCCACATTATTGTATTTTCGAAAGCGTCAAGTTTTTCGATGTTTCTTGACTACCTGAAGGTCTTTCGATATCAGAAAGCGATAATAATGATGATAAACTTACTTATCATCACGCCATTTCCCTTGCGGGGTAGGCAGAAAGAACAGAGTGCCAAGAGGCTCTATTCTTGCATACATCTCTCGCTTCCTCAACATTCGTAACTCTCTTCATACACGCTCGCCGGTTTCGGAGACTCCTGACTCCCCCTTCCTTCAATACATGACCGATTTGGTGTAGGTAGGTGAGTCTCGGTCTCCCCCTGTACCTACATCCTTCCACTTTCGCATTGTATATCTTCTTAACCAGTCGATATGATGATAAAGACATTTTTAAATATTTTAATAATAGTATGTAATAGATTTAAGACACGTCGCGACCACACTTAGATTTAAGGGCTACTTAGAACGATTTGACAGTTCACTTGATAGCAAAATGGCGTTGAGTAACGTTTCAGTATACGTATTTTTCACTGAGTGGTGTTTAAGTTGGGCTTGCGCTAAGTTGGACTTATATTTTAAGATATGCTTAAATTTTACTTTTGAGAATGCGAATTTCGGGTTTAGGAGCTACTCAAGAACCTAAGTAGCTGTTAAATATTTGAGTGACGTTTCAGTATTCGGCCGTTAGCCATATAAATGATCACTTTACTGTGAAATACAGAATAATAGCTACGAGCAGGCTTTAAACCTGCATATCCAAGAAACATTAAGGTGTAAACATTACCACCTTTTTTTTTTGCTCGTGGATATCCTTTATGGATACACGACCGCCGGGCAAACGGAGGGGTTATGCCGGACCTCCAGTGGAACTGGGCTACCTGCTAAAACCACGTGGTGTTCCTTCAGAATACATTTCGCCAGGGGTGAAATAACGTAAACATTACCACATAAGACATTTAGAATTAGAAGGAATGTTTTATCAAAATTCGTAGTCCTGAGCAGATGTCACGATGGCTAAATTGGCAAAGCATCTGGGAAGGTTCATGCACTTTGTGTTCATGTATTAAATGCGTTAAAATAATAACTATTTTATACAACCCAGATATAATAGCAAAAAAATTACTGCTGACATCTCAATCAAGTAAGATCGCTTCGCGTTCTTTTTATTTAGGTACATTTGAAACGTAAGAGTCACCATAAGTTATCCTAAAGATTTATCGCTGCAGGGGTACACAACCTGACATTGATCTGGATAAAGTGGTGCATAAAGTTTTAATTCTCTCAACACAAACGTCGTCGTTTATCTCGTGGCACCGAGTTACGTGAGCATCAGCCAATTAGTTGGTGACGCTTTGTAACAGACTGACGACAACTCGCGTGACAGATAAAAAATGTTCCAATTAAAAATACACTCGTATTATACGCATGCGACAGGCACGCGACACAAACAATGCCTTGTAATAATCATTTTGCATAGAAAACCACGCAAAGTATATTATTTAAATAAACATTTGGCCTTAACTCAGCTTAACTACTGAGACAACTGGCGACCTGAAAATAACATTGCGGTCAGATTTTTATCCAGGATTGTGACAGCCTGTAAGGTCTTGCTCTCATTTAACAAACACACAAATTGTGAAAAATTTCTGTGTAATACACATATATTTTTTCTCCAGGATTCTTGCATTTTGCTGCGAAACGTTATACAAGGATATAATCACTGTTTTGCACCTGTCACTGTATACTCGATGGGTACTCCAGTAAAGGTTGTAAATATGGTCAAATTCACTTGTTATAACGCCAGCAGATTGTTTTTTGTCTTTGCAAGCTTAGATAATTTCCTACATTTTGGTGTTTTAATAAATATCCCACCAAATATTATAATTTGATAAGAAAGGAGTGTGCATCGCAATCATTGGAAGTATAGTGAGACGGATCTATTTGAACGTACAAGTATCCACGATATTACGTAAACTTACATGTCACGACTGTGCTCTCTCACGCTCCACACCATTATCTCAGATTTATGCGGACGCGGCGCGCTCGCACCCGTCTCATTACGCGAATCAAAAGGTGCGCACCACAGAAGGATGAGGGCTGCTCGTCTAAATGTCAACTTCGTGGAAGACCTTGGCGATGCAATTATCTAGATTTAATCGCCGATCTCAGTCAATCAACGGACAAAGACCCGGGAGTGGAGGTCGTAAGACAAAGCCGTGCTGACATCCATGTGACAGTTGGAAGGACAAGACAATGCGTTGAGATCGGCCGCGTAGCCCGCGCTGGGACAAATTGATAACGATCGCTCGCGCGCTTATGCTAATCGACGTAAAGTCAAAGTCACCTGGCGACACTCGGCGACGATCAATACGGCCGCAGCACGTGCTTCAAATACGTCCATTGTATGCCCGATGCGAGCGTGCGAGACGCGGCGCACATGCCAAATGTCGCGAAACAATACACGCATCGATAATCGCTCGTTGTTTAAGGAACTACAACCGAAACGAAAGCTCAACACCAACATAATAATAAATGGTAATGTTGTCGAAGACGACTATGAACGCGTGTCTTCATTTCAAATAAATCTACACCGATGATGAAATAGTACGTGTACAAGCACAAACAATGGGGGAAGGTGACAGTAACTGCATGCGGTTACAATATTTCTGATGGCTACAACCATTGTGTTCTGTACCTACATTATGATTTTAGTGATGCGTGGTCGTATCAAGAATGTCATATACATGTATATTGTAAACTTATCAGTGCGTAAAGGACAATAAATGAGAAAAGGCATGGCGGCGGATGTAGGCCCACTAGTGCTGCATGTCTTGATGACCCATCTGGTATCCAGAATGCTGAATGCAGAACACCTCATTAAGCCCGGACTGCATAATGTCTGTTGATGCATTCAAGATGACACAGTTCCTACATCTTAAGTAATAACAATATGCGAGTCAAATCTCAGTCAACCAATGCTTCCCGTTAAACCACTCGGTTATAGTCACGCTCTCATAATGATTTCTAATATCAATACGATTCGTGCGTGGCTGACATGCCTTTTTTATGCAGTTAACACAGCTCATTAAAGGCGATATAAGTATGCAGAGATTTCGATTTGTATTGGCGCTATAAAGAGCTCATTAGATCGAGTTCGGACAGAGCTCAATGTGACAAACAATATGACGTAAGAAGTCTCAAAAGGCTTAGCAACAACACGTAGTTAATGGGCATCGAGACGTATCATCTAAACTTGTTGCTGATTAAAGTGGCTCAAATGGAGTGTTCAAATATTAAATTAAAACTTATAGTAACCGAGCTTTAATTTGTTTTAGAGGAGACTTGTAATGTTATAAAAAGCCAGTTTAGAACAGCGAAACGACACCAGGTGTATTTTATATACGGTACAGTTATTAGGCTTTTAATAATTTGCATACAAGAAAGTGCAGTTAAATTATGTATTTATACATGAAATCGACATATGGTGTTGGTTGTATGGGATAGGTACTTTGCCAGCTGTTTTCGCATCCTATAAAGGCGATGCAACTCAACAATCGACGCTGAAGGTATTTTAATGACGCACTAACTGCATTTATTCATTTTAAATGAAATCGATCGTTTAAAGAGCTAGAATTGTAGCGAAATAAAACGAAGCGCTGTAAGTGGGATTGTTTAGTCTAATAATTACAGCAACGTTGTTAATTACAATTGGCCATTATACAAAATTATAATTAAATAAAAGAAATTATATGAATTCAAGAGCCGTAAGTGTTGCAGGTTTACTATGTCATGTTAGAGGACACTACCTGATATCAATTAGTTGGGATCTTTCTTCACACGTTCTTGAAAAGTGTCATTTCAGGTTTATATTTTTACCTCTGTTAAATAAAATGCATTGTTATCCATCGTTCGATCCATGAGTGATACATGGAAAATATTAATCGAGGAAACACTGATATTTTATGAATCCATGATTCCGATTGTCAGACAACTGTTTAGTTGGTACATCTTCCCGAGAAACCGGCTCGGCCTTGGAACCACTACTCTTTACCTAATAAGCATGGTGGCAGATTTGTATCCTGCAAAAATGAAGGAATCTTGCGGGATGGCTCTTTTTCTATACAAACCTTTTTTTTTTACTTGGGGGGTGGCAATCCGGTATACAGCCTGCCTAGTGCCTACGGTACGGCAAGCGGTTATCGCAGCCTATCGGCGCTATCGACACCGGTACTCGCGCGTGCTGACCCCAGGGAAAGCTATAGGAAGTGGTCGGTCGGTCGGGCCACCCATTCATGCTGGGACAATCCAGGCTTTAAAAATAGATTATTTATGAGTAAAATGGTGACGTATTTATATTTCACGAGTGTGTCAGCTTTGCGCCACATTTAATTAAACAAACTTACAGAATGCCTTGAGCGCGTTATGTGGGTCGGTGTGCTCATAACGTGGTACAAACTGGATCGGGGACACTGTTTAAAATATATAATTAATAGTATCTCTGTCAAATGAAATAACAAGTCAGGTTGACCTGAAGTAAGATTTGACGTATAATAGGAAATATCAGATGGTGCGAACAGCTATTACAATACAAGGCTATGTCGATCAAAACATCTCACTCGGCAGCGTTTATCTCGACAGTAAAAAAGAAATAAACCAGTAGAGAATATCGCAGCTCATCTGAATATAATGGAAGTAGGCGGTATTTCAACCGCCTGTTTATTGGCGATACCATTACGTGGGCATTTTGTATCAAGACGGTCATGACAGTCGTTTATTCAAAAGTTGTAAATGTATTATACATACATTGATTTAATAAGGGCACCCTTGCCCAGTATGAGACTATATGTGATATTAAGTTGGCAAATATTTTAATATGTGTGATGAGCAAAATTTCTCATCTTCAATGTTGTTGTTGCATGGATTTATCAATATTGGCTACTCGCACTTCATAATGTAGGCCACAATTTTGCTTCCTAACGGATTTACGAGTACCTGAATACAATTTTATTGCTGGAGTTCTAGTTCTTGCCATGAAATATTCTGATTGGTATGTGACATTCTAGGATAGAGTGGAATTGTGATATGCGAAAGACGTATTTTATATTTGACGTTTACCAAAACATAAATATCAAACGATAAACCACAGCATTTTCTATTCCACACAATGTGGTGCTCTCCTAAACCTTCAAGTATGATTTGTCTCACGAGTTTGTTTATAAGATTTGCAGGTTCATGGATGCCATGAGGTCGCAGCCAACGCTTTTCATTGTGCATTGTTCATCCGCGAACGGCGAGACGAAGGGCATTTCCTCCGCGTCTCTTCTATTGCAAACTGCCCATGAGCACGACTAAACGCGGTGGACTGTATCGTATCTCCGTATATTTTAGATCACTTCCTTTTAACGCTCGATTGCTTCACAAATAGTTAAATACTGAATGTTTTTGATATGTTTGTACAAACTAATCAAATCGAAAATGAAGCGAATGGAAATATGCCAAAACACTACCAATATCATATGCCTCAGAAATAGACTATGTTAAGTTAAGCATTGATAAATGTGTAATCAAACCCGTTTCATAAAAAAAACGCTAAGAGCGGCTAACGCGCCTAAGAGTATATTATTTTATGGATTTTGCGAATTATCTGTTAAATTCGAATATTTCTATTAATAAGTACTCTTCTTTCTGAGAAACGCCTATCTCAATCCACAGGACAATAAGCGATTTATATTTTTTGGATAAGTCTTATCTTTAGCACCGTGCATCATAACAAAGGACTAATTTAATACAATATACACATAGCGTAATATATCCTTGAAATGTAAGCTAGCGTGTATTGTATACGGGCTGTGCCAAATTGTTACGCAAAAATTATCAGTGCAAATAGATTTTGCAAATAAAAGAAATCATGAATATCAGATGGGCAAAGAAAGATATTAATAAATTTGCCAGTGGTAAAGCAGGTGTAAGGTCGCGATGAGACTGGTACGCTCTAGCGTCGGCTTTGATTTATGTAAATTGGGTACGCGCTTCGTGCGTCGAGAAGCAACATAAATGCGGCTAGCAACGTGTGATAGGATTTAAACTACGACTCATTCCGGATTAGTTAGTACTCAACTCTATACCGAAATAAATTTCAATGGAGTTAATAAGATTCTATGTGAGAAAATATAAATTGGTTATAACGTTTCGATGTTTTATATAATAACAATACTACTACCAGTAGCTGCAGTCTCAACATACATAACGATCGATAAACCCTGTCATTATGATATCGAAATGAATACCAGTCAAAAAAAATACAAGGTAGATAATGGGAAGAATCCATCCATCCATCCATCAGCCTTACGACGTCCACTGCTGGACATAGGCCTCCCCAAATTGGGGTATAGTGCCGTAATCACCACGCTTGGCAGGCGGGTTGGCGATCGCAGTGGATGTTGTTAATACCTTACTCGAGGAAGTGCTGCAGCCCACTCCCCCCGGTATTCCCTCAGTCGGCTCTTACGACTCCCATGGGTGGAGGGGTGGGACAATTCTAAAGCCGGCCCCACACGGCCAATTTTCCCAAATATGGGAAGAATATCTTATCAAAATAGTGATTCCTAGGTACTTGTTACATATTTACTATAGTTCGTTTACCAGATATCGATTTTTAATCTCTAAAAATAACATTTATTTATTTTTATTTAGCTTGATAGGTTAATTTTATTAAACACCGACGATGTAATTCGTGGAAAATAAATTATTAATATGGCAGCACTAGTGTTGACAGTTTCAAAGTCAAAGTAAGCTGTAGACTAGACAGAGGATATAACCAATAGACACGTTCTCAGAGTATGCAGTGTGGATATAGTAATAGTTGGACATATGATAACCGGAATAATTTTAGAAAATAACTATGATTATAACTTTGTACACTAAAAATGCACCACCTATTTTAGCCGAATAACTACAAAAGAAATTACAGTTATCCTTTTATTTTGCTTAAAATGTATTAGAAAGTCTAATATTAGCGTATATAACGTGATTAATGAACATTTTTTTTACGCAAATACAAAAACAAGCTTATATACCGATAATGGGGAGAGTTAGCCACCTTATTATTGGGACCCAGTTGATTTTAAATTGTATTGTATCCCATTCACCTGCGTTTCTGTAGAAAATCCTTAAATCCGTCTTTGAAGGGTGGACTAAAAATTTCAAAAAATTTCTTGACAAAAATATTATTATATTATTTGGTACCTACTTAGTGTATGTTATCTACAGTTTTTATTCATATCGGGCAGTCCCAAGGGCTCGATAAGTTATCAATCAAAATCGTTAATTTGACAGTTGTGTTCGATAATATAGCAAAAACAATTGATATTTTAAACTGACAGACTACGAAAAATCTATACAGCGTGTAATAATAACTACATTTGATATCATAGCTACGTCATCGCTATCAATATCCAAATGTAAATCATTAATCAATTATCTGCCGAAGCAACCGTGCCCCGACAGCACCTGCACCAGTCGGAAGGTAAGGACTCCGTGCCGTCGCCCCGCCCACTCCTCCAGCACAGGCTGGAGCGCCCCTACGGTCCAGAGACCGGCTCGGGGCGCTTCCAGCCGTGTCCTCCATCTGGCCATGGCAGCTCGGCGGGCATCGCCATGCCACCTGGCCACCTCCCTGGGTGGGGGCCAACCACCCACCTCTCGCTCTTGCGACGTCCGCCGATACACTTCGGCGAGCACCTCCGCCTCCAAGTCCCACGGGGGGGTTCCGGCCAACGCACAGGCCGCTTCCGTCGACACCGTGCGGTATCCACGTATGAGCCTGGACGCGACGACTCTTTGTGGTCTCCACAGAAGAGCCCTGTTCAGCACGTCCAGGCACCCCGCCCACACAGGTGCACCGTACAGCGCCATCGACCGGACTACCCCCGCATAAAGCCGTCGGCACGCATTGTTGGGTCCGCCCATATTCGGCAGAAGCCGTGCAAGGGCGGACGCTGCGCCGACTAGCCTCGGGGACAGTTGGCGGAAGTGCTCGCGAAAGCGCCACCGCCCATCCAGCAGCAGGCCCAGATACTTGATCTGGGCCTTCACCCCAATTTGGACCCCGTCCACCGTGATTGAGGCGCCAGCAGGTGGCCGACGTCGGGGCCCATGGAAAAGTAGGGCCTCCGACTTGTCCAGGGCCACCCTAAGCCCCAGCGCCCCGATCCTCCTGACCACCTCCGAGGTCCCTAAGGTGGCCAGGAACGCCGCTTCCTCGAAGTTTCCGCCCCGGGCCACGACCAGCGTGTCATCCGCATAGCAGATGACCGCCAGCCCAGGGGGGAGCCGACATCGTAACACCCAGTCGTAACCGATGTCCCACAGGAGCGGCCCTAGAACCGAACCCTGCGGGACACCGCACGACATGGGTCTCCTCACAACGTCCCCTATGCGGCTCTCATAGAGAACGCTGCGGCCCTCAAGATAGTCCGCCACCAGCCGCCTCAGGTATGCAGGCACCCCGTGATACTGGAGCGCCTCCCTGATGCAGCTGAATGGCAGACTATTGAATGCGTTGGCGATGTCGAGCGACACCGCCAACAGCACTCCACCGCCAGCGACGACCGCCGCGGACGCGGCCCTCAGGCGCATAATCGCGCCGACCGTCGAACGACCAGCCCGAAAGCCGAACTGGGCATCCGACAAGTCGGGTCCGACGTCGCGCAGGTGCTGGACAATGCGGGCAGCGAGGATTCTCTCCAGCAGCTTACCCGCCTCGTCCAGCAGCACGATGGGCCTGAAGGCCCCGACCGAATCCGGCGTTCGCCCCGGCTTCGGCAGGAGTACCAGCCTCCCCTCCTTCCAGCAGTCAGGGAACCGTCCGGACGCCAGGCACGCGTTGAACAGTCCCCTGAGGCGGGGCTCCAGGTGGTCCAGAGCCAGGGCAAGCACCCGGGCGGGTATCCCGTCCGGGCCGGGGGCGGTGTTCTTCGAACGAATCCGCGAAACAGCCGCCCCCATTTCCGACGCAGTGACGGGCGGTACACTGAGGTTGGCCTCCCGGTCGCTACCTGGCGATGCCATGACCGGGGGCGTGTGCTCCGCCCGTCGTGGGAATAGGCCCTCGACCACCTCGGTGAGGAGGCTGGGCTGAAGGGTCTGCGTGAGGGGGGGGCCCTGAGTGCGGAGCTTGTTCAGCGCCGCACGGTACGGGCGACCCCAGGGGTCACGGTTGAGACCATCCAGCATCTCCTGCCTTTTCTCAGTTTTGGCGCGGCAGATGGCCAACTTGAACGCGGCTCGCGAAGTGCGGTACGCCTCGTACAGCTGGCCCTCCCGCTCCCCATCGCGGTTGCGCCGCCGACTGCGGGTGTAGGACCTCCGGGCACGAATGCACGCCGCACGGAGGTCCGCCAGCTCCTGGGACCACCAGTAGAGCCCCTTCCTCGGAGGAGGACGTTGCACTCGGGGCATGGCCGAGTCACACACCTGCGTAATCGCAGCGCGAAATCGGCCAGCCTCAGCGTCCAACCCCTCAGTTAGGGCTGGTGAGGACAGCCACGACTGAACGATAGCTGCCTCCACCAGTAGGTCCCTATCCAGCCTACCCACAGCCCACCGCGGGAACGCGGTAGTTCTGCGCGCCGTGTGACCCCTACTGGAGCCCTGAAGGGACCGGGAGACCTCAATCCGGATGTACCGATGATCGGACAAGGTCTCAACCTCCTCCAGGACACGCCAGTTCCTCACTCGTGCTGCGACGTCGGGGCTAGCGAACGAAAGGTCCACTATCGACCCGCCCCGTTGCCGCACGCACGTGTTGACGGAGCCTCTGTTTAGCAAACAGAGGCCCGTTGATGCCGCCCACTCTACCACCGCTGCTCCACGGGCGTCCGTCGCAGGGGACCCCCACGCCGTAGATTTGGCGTTGAAGTCCCCCACGACCAGGACGTGGCTAGGTGCCAGTCGCCGTATCGAGGTCTCCAGGCTGTTAAGCCAGACCTCGAAATCAGCCAGACTCCGGTTGGGGGAGAAGTACACGCCATACAGCGTAACTCCCCCCCAGTCGGTTGCTACGTATCCCGTGCCCCTGTCTCTGATCGACAAGGGCGGGGAGCGCAGCGCCGTGGAGCTGACGATTGCCACGGAGCCATCGCGGCTGCCCGCCCAATGAGGACGGTCAGGAATGCAATAAGGCTCCGCAGCTACGGCTACACCAATCAACCGCTCCACCATGGTTTGCAGGAGAAGATCCTGCGCCCTGGCGGAGTGGTTGAGATTCGCCTGGAGGAGGACAATGTCACGGTTGAATTTTAAGCCGTAACCATATCCTCCTCCACCCGAGACGGTGGCGAAGCCGCGCTAGGGGGGGCAGCCTGGGCCGATTGGCTGGTCCCCCCCTTTTTTGGGCCTGACGTCGGGGGTCTACATCCCTCCCGCCCCATGCAGTGCTTGGCAGGCCTATTGCCTGCCGCGCATGCGGGGCAGTGAGGGGCAGCGGTGCAGGTTGCCGCCCGATGCCCTGCCTGACCGCAGCGGAAACAGAGATCGCTGCAGTCAAAACAGTTAGTGCACGTCGGCCGGGTGTGTCCTACCGCCATACACTTATAGCACCTTGCGGGCCGGGGCTCCAGCACGGTGACCCGTGCAGAACTCCAACCCACAAGGAGCCTGCCTGCGGCAGCCAAGGTACTGGCCGCCGCGACAGGGCAACTCGCCCAGACGGCACCTACACCGCCGGGACCGGTCCTAATGGAGCCCACTCTGACGGCTTCCGAGCATCCGGTTTTGGAGGCAATGGCCTCCCGGACGTCATCAGCCGTCACCGAGTCGTCCAGACCGGAAATGCGCAGTTCAGCGCACTTCACGGGTCTGGCGATGCGGACTCCACTACCCTCGCCATACAGACCCCGTAGCCTTTCGGCTACCGTGTCGGCCATCTTGGGGCCCTCTGCCCCAGGGAACTCCAAAATGCGAGCCCCTGTCCGGGCTTGGCGGGTCCGGGCAGCGATAACTCCGAGGTCAGAGACGTCAATCTCGTCCCGGGCTCTCCTCAAGATGGCCTGATATGTCAGGCCTGCTTCCGCCTCCGGCAGCATGGTGATTACCACCGCTGCCGTTTTCGGCGCTCTAAGCTTGCGCGACTTTTTAGGGCCAGGCTTGCTCCCAGGCGCAGAGGGCTCCGCAGCCCGGGCAGCAGCCCCAGTCGCTACCCCCTTTTTTCTCTTGCCCCGGGACTTCTTCCTCCCGCCATCCACTGTCTGCCATCCCTCATCAGAGCGTGCAGGGTTAGACGGTGCGGGAGGTGAATTACGAGAGTCCCGGGGTAAGGTCACTGGGGCCCGCGAGGGCTGGCCAGCACACGAAAGAGGAGGGAATTCCTCTCTGGGCTGGCCCTTGGGGCGCTGCCCAGCCTTCTGCGCCGCTTTTACCTTAGGGCCAGTTTTACCCAGCCCCTTGGGCGGCGTGGTTGCAGCCGCGGAGTAGGTGGCCACGCGGCCGCCCTGGCAGGGCAGCGGCGTTGGGCCTGAAGGCGGCGCGACCTTCTTCCCATCCGCGGCCAGTGGCGGTCGGAGTCGTGGCTCCGGTGGCATCCTGGCGTTTAGGGAGCCGGTGCGCGGGTCATAGACCGCACTGACGCGATCCATGATTTGGCGCATCTGCTTCTCCGTCAGGAGATCAGGGTCCGGAGGCCCCGCACCCGCCATTGAAGCAGAGGCTCCCGGCCCAGCCTTGGCGAGATCAGGCCTAGCTCGCAGGCCAGCGAGCTCCTTCCGGAGCTCTGCCACCTCCGCCTCGAGGTGCTTGCAGCGGCAGGGCGCCTCCAGCTTGCCGATCCCCTCTGGCGCTGGGTTACGCCGGAGGGACTCCACCGCGCTAAAGGCTACCTTAGTAGCCTCCTTGAGGGCCTCCGCGAGGTCGCCCCGAAGGCCTCGCGACGCATTAGCCACCGTTGAAACGATGGCCAGAGCGTCGGAAACCCTCTGGGCAACCTGGTCCGCTGTAGGTGGACCATCCTCGTTCGGAGGCTCCTCTCGGAGCCTCGATGTGAGGAGGGTTACCCTCTCCTCCACCGAGAGCTCCGCTCCCAATCCCCTAACTGCGGCCTCGTCCGCTTGCGATGTGGATCGCGGCACCGAACCCAGGCCCCTACCAGCCCCTCGGCCTCTTTTAGCCGTTCTACTTGGTCTGCCCGGTGGGGGCATCGACGTAGAGCTGCCCTCGGACTCCGAAGCGTCGCCCTCGCACGCAATCGAGCGCTTCAAGAGCCGCGAAGGCCGCTTCACCACACCGACTGCGTCCGTACGGGACCCCGACGGCTCCGGCAGACAGACATCCGCGACCGCAGCAAGAGCGCTACCGGCGTCCGACGTCTCCACTGTGTCAGCGGCAGAACTACTCCCCTTAGGACTTGCAGCGGGAGTGCTTTTTCTCCCACGGGTCCTCCTCTTTTTTGCTTTCTCCGTCTTTTTTTCTTCGTTGGCGTAGGTTGCCCCCCTCAGATACATGGGGCTGACGGAGCCAGTTTTGGTACGCGGCTCCGTGAGGGATTCTCCAGGTGCATTGCACCCGGTACCCTCCTGAGGAATAATTGTATTTTTACTTTCCGCCATTTTTAAGCTTATAGTCCTTCGACTATTGTGCCGCCCTCGTGACTGGATACCCTCCAGCCATTCATCCCTCGCCGGGCGGGCAGAGCTTGGATTGGGGTGATTTTTTATAGGGGTTTTCTTCCCCGTGGTCCGAAGACACCCGGTCCTGTCCGTTCAGGGTTACGGGTCGGGCCGAACGGTGGTCTGCATCAGACCGTGCCCACCGCTCGCAAAGCAAGCAGTGAGCCCGTCGCCCCTCAGGCTTGAAAGCCTCGTCTCCGTCTCCCAGGGCCAGGGGAGCCACTATGGCCCCGCTGGCCCTCCACGGCAGACGTTCGGCCCACTGTAAGCAGTGAGCCCGTCGCCACTTGGGCTATAAGCCCCGTCTCCTGGGACGGGGAGGTCACTGTGACCCCGCTGTCCCCCTCCCAGAGTCGGGGGGGCCACTATGGCCCCGCTGACCCTCCACGGCGGACGTCCGGCCTATCCACTGTGCCCTCTGCTAGTCAGAGGGACACGCGGAGACCCGTCCCCTGCCGGGATTCAGCCGCCGGCACCAGAGTGCCGACGTTGCCCGGGGTGCACCAACGCGGAGGTATCCCGACCCGCACCCCTTGTCACGTGTACCTAGATTTTTTAAATTTCATCACCTTACTACGCGAATGTTTGTAACTTTTAATTTGGTTTGTCCGATAATACCACAGACAATAATACTAATTTATTATCACATCAACTTGAAAGTTACGGAGATGTTGTGTGCATGCACTGATGTATCGGATTTAATTTGGTCAAACGCCGAAACTATCCGTAAACGAATTTCATCCTCAGTATCGCATGTTTTTCTAAATACAGACTGTTTGATGGTTCCCAGAGAAAAAATCCAGTGGAGTGAGATCAGGTGACCGCGCTAGCCAATTAACTGGTCCACCACGGCTAATCCACCTTTCCCCATATTCTGTATTTAAATGGTTTCTCACAGTCCGGGAAAAGTGCGGTGGCACGCCGTCGTGTTGAAACCACATACGACGCACAAGATCGAGATTTAACTCATCAAGTTCTTCACTGAGTTCTTCTCGCGTGAAACGAAAGTAGTTGCTGCTACTCATGGTTCTTTCTAGAAAATAAGGTCCGATAACCTTATTATCAATAATTCCCGCCCAAACATTTATCTTCCATCGATGTTGGAAGTGACTGTGTTTTATGCAATGAGGGTTAATGGTAGACCATACTTGTTCATTGTGTGCATTAAAGATTCCGGTTTTAAAGAAGGAGCACTCATCAGTGAACAGTATGTGGGCATATATATCTACTCAGTTGAAGAACTAAGATCTGTCGACCTGGGATCCATTATAGTCCAATAACATTTATATATGTTGATATTTTATTTCCAGTGATTTTCTTTAAGATCGGGCCAGCCGTTCTTGATTTATAAAAGGACATACGGCCAGACAGAGACAGACAAAAATTTAGAAAACGGCAGAATTGGAATCAGTAAGTCTTAAAATTATTAACTATCATAAAATTTGAGAGGGAAAAATGAAATTAGACAGAGCTCACAGTCTTATATAGTATATCACAGTCTTATATATTGTAGTCTTTGTCGGCGGCTAAGCCGCATCCAAAAGTTAATTTTTAGGTCGTATCTCGTATAGTACAAATTATTTGTTAACGAGGAAAAAGAGAACTTTAGTGCGAGCGGGAATCGAATACTTTAAAAGTAGCTGAGCATGTCAAATGCCAAAAAATATAGATCAAAAATGTAACAATAAGCTTCATCAAAATCCGTTTAGTGGTGTTTGCGTGAAACTAGGACAAACACACTTAACTTATAAAGTAATAGTAAGTACATAATATCCTAGTCTCATTGTTAACTTCAGTTGTATGTTTAAATGTTATATTTGAGTTGCAGACATGACCTAACAACACTCACAATCATACATATCTATAAAACACATGCAATTTTATTTATATAGATAGTACATAAGGTACTGCAACTACAATATAATAAACGCATATCCATGCCGCGACGAGCGAACTCCACCTCTTCAGAATATTCAAATGTATTGAATTTTAATACGCAACGGTATCAGATGAAGGGATACAAGTTGGTGAAGGAACTTGGACCGAATTAGAATCCTTGAGGTATCCCACGGGTGGAAACATTATCGTTTTAGTGGTGGAGCGGTTATTTATGTGTGTGCGCCACGCCCATACACATGCCAGCATGACACTCAATTAATGACAAACTTGCTGGTGGGCTTTTTGTTGTCGTTATTAGATAATCTTGAACCATTCTAGGCTAGGAATCGAAGCAACCACTAAAAAAAACTTATAACTGACTATATACTGATATTATCATTTAAATTAATGTTTGCACGATAAGTGATTGCTCACTGGTGTAGCTTGTACGTATTGCTGGGTTCAAAAAAACTATCCACATTTTTTTGTGAGTTTTAGCATTTGACAATTTCGGAATTTTATAGTGAATTTTAGCATGCGAATTCGACTTGCATCTTCCCCTATGCGGAGGGCTGCTTTAGACCAAGCTAACCTGCTAAAAGCCTCCTTTTTACTTAGTATCCACCCGTCTATCTTTTCATGTAGTGCAACATGTATCCAACAGCTTTCTGCTGATTTTATATTATTTAGCCAGGTTGTTTATCCACCAAGCCAACCTAGTTACTTGGTGCATGGTATCCACTCGTAATCAAGGGGCATCGTAGCACAAAAAACTACACTAAAATAAAATACTGTACTTACAAGTCGGACGAGTCCTATTCGGCCGCGTCAAAGGTATCCAAGGCCTTTGAGGTGGTAGAGTGGCAGAAACTGAAACAAAAAGAGTATAATTAGCTTAGTTTTTGACAATAGCGAACGAGATATCAACCTAATAGATGGTAATCAGTGGGTTCCATTTACGAGCTCAGTGACAATATATTTGGTTAGATTAAATGCTGCAATCTATCCTTCTAGATTATAGAACAATAAATATAAGTTTACTTAATTATAGATATTAGATACCACCTCCTGTGCGGTTTTTATTTTGCCATGATACATAGTTTTGTTTAGTTCACTTAAAATTTAAAACGTTCCTTGTAATAAGCCCGCAATTCCAAAATGTATTATTAAAGTGTCAATTATTTCGAACTGAATAAATAATATTGTTTATTTGCTTACAGTACTGTAAGTAATCAAAGTCTCATTCGTAAAAATATGGGAATAAAATCGTGGTTCATGCGTGAATATTTATTTGTAACCGAATGGTATAAGTGTCTGAATCCTCATATTCCGAGTGAGAGTAAAAAAACTCCATCTCATTTGGATCTTTGGTCAGCAACTTATGTACGAACAAAGACATCTAAAAACTTATTTCATTGTTCTGTGAGTATACGAAACGAAACATCAATTCGAGCGAAAAATCAACATCAAATCCACAAACGTGCAGTGATCTCTGCAACGGTATCTGGACCCGCATTTGCAATTGCGACGTCAAACAAAAACTTAATTACTGTTCTTTTTTAAAGACAAAAGTAATATCAGTGATTAGAACAAGCAAATGGAATGAAATGATATTTCGCACTTTGAACTCTTATACTACCAGTAAGATGATATTACCAATGACTTAACTTGGAACGTGAACCTGACATTCCTATCATGGCGACCTGTCATTCCTATCTCTTATTATTAGTCTGTAAACGTCAAAGAAGGTGCGACGCTCCGTGTTGCATCGCTTAGTAGAGGGTATCCGAAAGGGCAAGCCGGCCGGCGCCGGTCGACCACTGAAGTAATGCAACATAGTTCCAGTGGCCCGACAACACAGGCGGAGACAGGGGGTTGGGTTTGGGTTTGGGTTTATTTACTGGTCGAGGGCCCTACACTACCCTGTTCGTTGCCCCGAAAGACGGGATGTGCGGTTAGGTACATTTAATTCCGCAAAAAAAAAAAAAAAAAAAAAGGAAAAAAAAGGTGTTAGTGCCGGCCTGGGCTGAGCGGTGGTACCAGATACAACCCCTTGTCGTATTTTATCATTTTTACTGAAACCCCGGGAGGGGACTCTTTCCCTATACCCGAATCCTCTACTTGCCTCCGATATAATTCCAAGCAGCTAGCGAGTCGTTATAATGGTTTAAAATTTAAATTGTCAATGCGACCGCTCTGTAATTTCATTAGCATACTAATTGATACTGTTAAAATAAATCATGAACAACCGTCTTCTTGTCATGTAACCTGTCTAGATGATGGAAGCATTTCATACCTTTCAACGAAGATTAATAAAACATAATTTTGTGCGTCCACTACTCGCGATGTGACGACAGATCGGCAAGAAAAACCTGCCAATTTACATACTTTAATGTATGGCAGTTCAAATTGTTTTCAGACTGACTCTACTGATCATATTGTTGTGATTGATAGCTTAATAAGTTGAACATGTTTTACAGCATTTTCTTATAATAAATAACAACACATACATACAGAGAGATAACTCCAAGCTCCAATCTCTAGTGGTAGAGCCTTGCTTATCCCAACATGAACTGACCGGCTCCATCGGGGAAGTACCACCCTCTCACAAAAGATCAACGTGTAACAATGGCACTTATTCCTGCCGTTGTGTTTCATATGGTGAGAGCGTCAAAGGCCCAAACCCGCTGCCTACCCTCTCCTTGTTATCCTACTTATTCTCTCCTTATTATCCTTCCTATCCATCTCCTAACCCGTTCCTCGGAGATGGCGACGTGCGAGTGATGTTTCTGGTGTTGCTTGCGTCTATAGGCTACGGTAACCGCTTACCATCAGGTGGCGTATGTTTGTTTGTCACCCATGTAGTATAAAAATAAAATAATAACAGACAACAAGAAAAATAATATTTGTTGTATATTTTCGCCTTCTTCATTGATGTCATTCCATGTTATTTGTGCATTTTTCAATGGACTGACTGAAAGAATATAATTATGTATATTTACGATGGATGATTAATATACAAGACACTTAAATATACGGAATTGATATAAGACGTATTTGGCGGTGTGCACATGGTTAATCATAAATTAATTCTATATGAAATTGCACTTTGAATATATGTACATAACAAACGTTTAAAAATTACCAAATAAAATACTTAATGGTTTTGTTAGGAAGCAAAAAGGTCAGTCAAGGATTTTTCTTAAAAAAAGGGGCTCATTTACGCTATTCGCATTCTCAAATAGAAACGTAGAATAGTTTTTTGGGCACTTTGATGCGTAAAAATCATAATGATCGCCTTTCGACGAGAAATAAAGATGATTCAATATCTTTGCAAATTCATATAACGGTAACTTGAGGGATAATGTTTTATTTACTTATTCTTAGCTGTGTTTATAATACACATTGAAAAACAAAAACGAAAGGGAGAAAGTGTGCTTATTGTTATTTTTAGTAGGGATAATTATAATTAATGTAGACGATATCCCCGATAACTGAAAGCTGTTATCACGTTTTTATCGGCTCATAAAAGATAAGCCAGTGCATACGCTAGGTTTCTGTTTTGTTGTAGCATATACCTATATATGCACTGCCTTATCTTCAAACTGGTTAGTTAAGTGCTCGACAATACTATGGCCTGACAGTAAGTCTAGTGGTAAGACTGTTAAGACCAAAGACTGAGTGCAAATACAATATTATCGAGTCTATCTAGTCTGAGATCGAGAGCTCGCAACGGACACCTTTGCCAATACGAAATTATGAGCGTGCCTTTATGTGAAATTTGATCAACGGTTTGTGAATTCTTCTCATTCCGAGTGGAAGAATTGTTGACGACCGCTTAAATACCGCTCACTGTAACAACAGACTAGTGCCCAACAGTGAAAAATTATTAGTTACAAATGTATACTACAATTCTGATATTATACAAATGCGAATTAAATGGATAGCATTTGTTAAAAGTGTTTTTGCTAAACTTGCGTCCGCGCCTTAGTAACTGTTGATGGCGTCCACTCGTGCGTAAATTACAAACGTCCGCCTCCATGTAATTATGTAATAGGTTACCTTCATGGTTATGTTCGATTTTTGATGCTCAGATAAGCACCTATTGAACACCGTAATGAAAATATTATTAATATAAACACGGCCTTCGGCGTTATAGCATGGTATTGAGATTTGATGTTAGATTAGATTGCTATATATTGTATTTGTTATGGAGTTCTCTCTGATTGCATGTTATGTTCCCGTTTATCTATATTGCATTTAGCCCATCAACATTGATTATGGCTTGTATAGTTTGAACAGGTACAATGCTATGTCATACTGCATAATCAGTGGTACTTTGCAAATAATAAAACAGTCTCGATTCAATATTGTAATAACGTTTTGTTGGAAAACTAATCTGTTTATGATACAAATTTCTACACTAAAACACACAAACCTCCTGATGTTGGGTATGGATGTATAAAGCGTCACTCATGTGCATATTAAAGAGGCGCTGTTTAGCATGAAAATTCACCTATACGGAGCAGAGAGTAGTACCTAAAAGTTACCCAGAAGTCGTCAGCAACGTAAAGGGTCTGTTAGGCTTTCTGGTGATGCTGAGTTGGCAAGAGTAGTGCCATCAACCCGTCACGCAAAATAGGCGCACTTACGATGTCGAGTTGCGGAAAAATAACCCCTTTGTTTACAATACAATACACAAAGTTAAAAAGACAAACAGATGGGAGTGGTTTAGATCCCAACCCTCCGTCCGAGTGTTGTGGGTTTAATTCCCACATAGGAGAACTCTGTGTGATCCACAAATAGTTGCTTTAGTTGAATGGGTGTACATTATATATATCCGTTAAATTGTATGTTTGTAAAGTCCTCCACTATACAAGGATTATACTATAGAGCAGTGCTGTCTTTTAAAAAATCTATACCTACCATAAATATTAATTTTAGGAGATCAAAACTGATCAGTCAACAAGTTACGATTGTGACACATCCGCTGGCGGCGAGCGGCGATGTTGTCGCCTCATTACACTTTGTAATTAGTCCTGTCGTCCGTGGGCTGCGTACGCGCTACGGCACTGCACTAAATCACGACAAGCTGTTTTAACATGCGCGACTGAAGCCGCCGGTGTCTCCCTAACACAACACCCATAATCTGTACCGACACAATGGACGTTTATGGATATGTTATTGAATATTAAACGCTAAAAAAGCTGTTCCATCTGTTTCTGTGGGTGTTTTACATATTTTGAGGTAAACAATGTCTTGAAAGTCGTTCACATTGAATAAGGTGACTACCTACTACTATACTAAATAATGATCCCCACAACGGCCAGTGTCAATAGCCACGAGCCGACTACGCAAGTGATATTTTAGTGCACAAATGTGTGCGCAAACACAAGTGCACACTGTTACCTCACTCTGATAATTCAAATTAAAATTCAAAAATATCTTTATTTCATAGACTTATTAAATAGCACTTAAAATCGTCAAGAATACACTAATATTTAACACGAGCGCCTGAGGCGAGTGCATCCGCAATAACACACAAAGTGGCGATTGCAATCGCCACAAGCGGCCGGATTCCGAAGTAAAGCCTTTCATGAGAAGAACCCGGCAAGAAACTCATAAGCCACTTTTTAAATTGCCAATTTATTACAATTTAATATAATCTTTATAACTAAAATTACATTATATCATACAAAACAATTTTGAAAATTAATGAATGACGAGCAGCTCAAGGCAATTTTGTTTTATCTTCAAGATAATCCGAAACAGTGTAATAACCTTGATTACAATGTCTAATTTTTATGGCTTTCTTAAACTTATTTAGTGGCATGTTTCGGACATTTTCAGGAATCTTTTGTAAAAGCATATATGGTCGTGGGTTCGATTCCCACTCCGGACAATTATTTGTGTGATGTACACATATATTTGTACTGCGTCTGGGTGTTTTTCTATCTATTATATGTATTTATTTACAAAAAAGAAAAGTAGTTATATGTATTATATCCGTAATCTGGTACCCATAGCACAAGCGTTAAGCTTAGTTTGGGACCAGAGGACGTTGTGTGAAATGTCCGTGAATATATATTTATTTATTTATTGCCCCATTTGAGATTACTAATTCTGTGGAGACGAGTACTGTGTGCAATAAGATACTCTGATATGACCGAAGAGAGATTACGCGCGGTGCTAATGGATTTTACGTGCCTTCCGACGAATGGAGGGTGGAACAGCGCCTGCATCCTTATTCTGAGCTGCTAATAACAATTTATTTGATAGAAATTTCAATAACTTTTTGTTTGTCCGACCCGGGATATGAATCTGATCCCGTAGAATGCAAATCACTTATTCATATCGACAACGTATTGTCGTGTTTGTGATTGGTAGAGAAACCATCGTGTGATGTCGCAATAATCCCTCGGCCAATCACGGTGATCTCTCAACTAATCACAATGACAAGATGCGATGTCGATACGTTTTAGTGAGATACATTCTAACCCCCCTGATACCTCATGATCCGTAGTAGCACACACTACACAAACGGAGCAGTGGCCATACCGAAGGATGAAGCAAATTAATGAGTTTGTTTTTTTTTAAACGAGTACTGAGATAAATTATAGACTGAGAGATATACTGACTAGGTACTGAGCCGATGCATTTCGAACACATACCGGGATACAATAAATTAGTATTAGAACGTACAGTGATTGAAGTCTACAACACTATAGCCATGAGATAGGCTCTGTGATAGGCATCGACACGCTCTTCACATTGTTAGCGCTCCGATATACGAGATAAGGCTTTCTCTGTCCCCAGCTTAAGAGCTATCGTGAGAACTGCTCTCAAATCATCCGTCCCACATCTGCAAAACAGCAGATTGCTTTGTTTTCTGTATAGTTTCACGTGTTTATCCCCGAAACCGATACATAATTAACACATCCACTATTTGCAAATCTATTAAGTCCCAATGTAATAGTGGAGACCATCGCCCTACACCGGGTATGTATAATTATAGATTTCATGCTGATACTATTTTTTAATACTAGGTAGGTGGCAAACAGCAAACCTCCCTCCGGTAAGCAGTTACCGTAGCCTATAGACGCTAGCAACACCAGAGGCATCACTCGTCGCCATCTCCACGAAAACAGATAGGAGGTGGATAGGAAGGATATTAAAGAGAATTTAGGTAGCATACTAAGGAGAGAGGCATCAGTCGTCGCCATTTCCAAAAAAGGGATAAGAGGTGGATAGAAAGGATATTAAGGAAAGTATAGGTAGCTAAGGGAAGGATAGTAAGGATAATAAGGAGAGCATAGGAATGGGCTTTGGGCCTCCGGCGCTCTCACTTACTATACGTTGTTTTACGCTGATATTTTGGGCGAGGGTGTTACATTCCCGATTGAGCCCATTCATGCTGGGATAAGCAAGGCTCTATTACTAAACTGTAGTAGTTTAGTATTTTCTAACGTCAAATTCCAAAATCACAAACGTAATCTAGGATTAGAATCTAAGACCTCTCAATTAGGCGTTGCGTATTTATGCCACTAGATTAACAAGGCAGCTCTATGTGATACCACATTAGCATAAAACATAATCTATATAAGACGTGTAGAAAACGAACGCTTATGTAGTGAATAGTCTAATAAATAAAATACATAATTAGATTGCGTAAAGTGTTATCATAAAATATCAAACACGCCGAAGCCGCCGGGTTAATAAATTCCACGCAAAACAATTTGTGTCCAGTGATCGTAGCTTCGCTAGACAACGGGGAGCCGATTGAGCAAAAACCGGTATAGGGACTGTTGCGTCACAGTTCGGAGCAAACATTAAAAACGATTCTCTGTTCATAGAAAATAATAATAATGATTATTCCATTTTTAAACATCTACATACGTTATATCTGTTATATGAATATTGGAGGTCCCTTTGGTAGGTTCACAATATCGCGCTTTATTGCAAATAATAAGCTTATCATTAAAAAAACGAAAAATATATTTACAGTTATTTTCTTGTTGCCCTAGAGTTGGGCATGGGTAAATTGACCATTCGTCCCGTTTTCAACGGGACTAACCCTTTTTTGTTTTCAGAAATTATCGTTAACATCATATTTGTAAAAAAATATAGAATGGAATAATTGAAATGTTTCCACAGAAACTCATTGTGTGGTGGACGTATTCAAACACTTTCCCATTAACAATTTTGAGAATGAAATCTTTTCTATTTTAATTGAATAGGTTAATTTTTTGTCTACCTGCTACAAATACTACAGTAGAAAGATGTATGTAATAATAAATTGTCGACGGCTGAAAAAACCCAGTTACAGATTTCAGTTTTTAAGATCGATTTTTTTTAGTTGTCGTCCCGTTTATATCGGAAAAATAAATGGTCACGTTAGGCATGAGTCTCTTTTCAGAGGCTTTACGCCGTTGTGCATTTACACTGGCTCAATGTGAGGTCGCATACCTACTTCTAAAACCATTCATAACATCTGTCAGGCATACCTACCTACATCCTTACAATATTGTCTTTTACCGGGTAGTGATAAGTTTCTAAATAAATAGGTCTTACCCTGCAATTTCAAAAATATAAGTTCTTATAAAGATTTAAATTTGTGTATCGCTCTTCAAATATCATAAAGAAAATACGTGTTCGAATGAAAGGTTAGTTCATCGGTATTGTCCCTTCGCATTATACCTATTTATGTGCAAAAGTACTCGGTCCACGAGAATATCATGTCCTGCGTGATCTGACTCGACAACTCCGGTAAACGCTGTCACACTCGACATGTATATGATGTTACTGCTTTTATCCATTTTCGTAATGTGACATTAATGAATGGCCTGTTTTGTGCATTCAATAGGCACGCACATAAAATTTTATGCTGGACAAATTCTCCGCACTATCCATTGAGTTATTTATTGTACATAGTTTCACGATTTTAGATATAAAAATAAACTACGTAAACAAAATAATAACTCATCCTCTAATCTTTTTAAGAGAGGCTTATTCTATATTCTTCAAAAGGATTCTTTCAATCGCTGATTTTACAAAAACCTCGAGCTAATATTTAAGGGTTATGAACAAACTACGAGTAAGTAGGTACCTACCTACCTTTTTTATTGTTTAGCCGGGAAAAATGTACCTATCCCCACACCCCGTCGTTCGGGGCAACGAACAGGGTAGTGTGGGGCCCGCACCTACTAAAGAAACCCGCCGTGTGTCGTCTTTCCGCCTGTGTTGACGGACCACCGGTACCTACCTAGGTACAAAAAGCCAATACGAGTACATCTCCTGTTTTAAAAACATTTTCTGTCCACTGGGGTGAGACGTAATATTAAATGTTTATAGGCTATAGCTATTTACGTCATTACAAGCAAACAAAATTATAAGTAAAATTATCAATCCGGTAAATTGCGAATTAGATTTGCACCCTAGGCTTCCGTACCGTTAACTAACCGTAGATTATACACAAACAACTCTACATTCAATTTGATTTATGGGAATTCAAGTCTGTAGATAATATCTACCTACCTTAACATAACTCAACAAACTATCAAATATTCTAGTATCAAAGTTAAAAATAACTTGACTAATTACAATCTTTATTTCAATTACTCAGTGTCCTGATTTTATTGTATCAAATTTACAATACAGTCCCGAAAATATATGTTCTTCATACGAGTATTTTTTGTGATATAATAATAGAGCGGTACAGTTTAATGACCTCAGCAGTCGATATTATCACAAAACTGACGACATTGTAAAATAAATATTTTCCCGAAAGTGTCATGAAATAACACGAAATAGGTATATCTAAACGTTATAGTGCTATAAAATTTGATGAGGCTAAACGCAATAAATCAAAAATATAAAGTAGGTACGTTCATAAGAAAATTCCACTGTATGATTCCACTACATACGTCTGTGCTTCAAAGTGATATTTCGTTGGAAGCAATGTTTTAGTTGAGATGAGTAAAAGATGAAATCGAATAGCAATTTAATTGTAAGGATAAACTGAACCAGATTTAAATTCGCAGATTACAATAAAATATGTAATTCGATATTAGCGATGAACACTACACTGTAAATATTTGGCAATTTTGAGTTTTTAATGACGTGTTATATTTTATGGTTTTATATATTCATTCTAAAAAAAATAAAAAGTTTTGAGTTATAGGTACCAATAAAACGCTAGTTAAATGTAGCTTTAAATATAACATGGTAATCCAAAGACCCGCCCACTAAAATTCCTTCATTTTTTAATTTTTCTTCTTAACCTTGCATCTGGTAAATCTTGTACAATTTCACTTTTCTATTTTGTTTATTGATGTACAAGGACTCGCACCTGTCACAATTTAGATGATCATAGACCAAAAGTCTATCTTTTGAACAACAAACATAATTTGGTATTAAATATACATACACACACATTGTCACGCATTTTTCTTGTAGGGGTAGGCAGAGACTACATCTCTCCACTTGCTACGATCCTGTCACACATCTTTCCCTTCATGTTTTTTCATCAACGCCTTTATGAATGCTCGTTGGTTTCGAGTACTCTTAACATAGCCTTCCTTAAGAACGTCTCGAACAACAAACATAATTTGGTATACACTAAATTACATACATACACATTGTCACGCATTTTTCCCGTAAGGGTAGGCAGAGACCACTTCTCTCCACATAAGAACGTCTCCGATCTGGTCAAAATACGTTCGCCTAGGTCGACGACCTCTACCATTTTGCCCATACACAGTCGCCTTGTTTATATATCTGTTTCGTTAATCTTCTTTCATCCATCCTCTCTACGTGTCCGAACCACCTAAGAATTCCTTTCTCTATTTTTGTCTCTACATCTTCTTTCACACCACAGCATTCTCGTATCACGCTATTTCTCACTTTGTCCATCAGTCACTCCAAATATGCTTCTCAGACTTCTCATCTCCTCAGCATTTATCATACTCTCATGCTTCTTCTTCCATGCCCAACATTCACTACCATACATAAGTGTAGGGACCAGCACACCCCTATACACAGCCAGTCATGCCTTTTTTGACACTTTCTGGCTGTTCATAAAGCCATGCAGTGCCCCATTCACTTTATTTCCAGCCATCGCTCTCCGCTCAATATCACAGTCATACCTTTCCATCTCTCGTAAACTTTGGACCCAGGTATACAAATTCTTTCACTTGTTCCACTCTTTGTCCTTCAATCAGAATTTCGCAATTTGTCATACTATCTTCCCTTCCAAAAGCCATTACTTTCATTCGATCATATCGACATGATATGTTATTGTGTCATTGTGATTGGTTGAGAGATCACCATGATTGGCCGAGGGATTATTGCGACACCGTGTCGGTTTCTCTAACAATCACAAGCGAGACGATACGATGTCGATACGATTTAGTGAGTTACATTCTACGACGCTTTTATTGTACTTGTCCCGTTCAAATCTTGCAAGTTAAATTTGACACACTTCCCGGTTTCCGATTGAGTTGAAATTTTACACGCATGTGTATATCACGTGACAATGCAATATTATGATGACATGGAGCTGATCTGATGATGGAGCTGGAAGGTGGCCATAGTAACTCTGTAATGAAACTACGCAGCCCTATCGAGTTTATACTCGTTTGATTCGTCTTGAGGGGTACTTTGCCAAGTTACGATCATTTTATTTCTACAAAGTAATTTCGATGTTTTCACATTTGCTAGACGTCCCGCGACGTCTAGTTTTTTTTTCATGCATTATGTTAACCATCTCCTGCAACTCCTCCTCTGATGGTGCTAAGATGACCTGACCATTTTTTTTTATTGCATGTAGTGGCAGACGAGCCGTCCATCTGATGGTAAATGGTAACCGTCGCCCATGGACTCGACTATACTGAGAGTATTGCCAAGCCGCTGCTCACCAATTTATTTCACACATATGAAATAAGATATAAACGGCTATCTCCTGCTACAGGCAAAACGCAACGATGTGCTTCATGGCCGATCACACGGAAGATGGTGGTACCAACCCGCTCGGGTCCGATACCAAGTGAGTACTCCCACTTGGTACCCAGCCCTACCACCAGTCATGCAATGGATGATAATTGCTTACTTCCCTTAGTCGCCTTATACGACACCCGTGGGAACGAATGGGGTACACTTGTATTCTTAGTCCGTCACCACACGGACATTAGCGTATTGGAGCCTATTGATGATTATCATTCATTCTCAATTCATACGAGCTCTCTTCAAATCTTTCAAACAATTGTCTATGTATAAGTTAAACAGCGACGGTGAGGCTACACATCCCTGTCTAACACTTTTTCCGATATTAAACCAAGTCTGTGCATGCCCCATTCATCCTGATACAAGCACTGGAATCCTTGTACAGTGATTTCAGTGCTCGAATCAAGCCACCGCCCACCCCATACGTAGACAATGACGGCCATAATTCCTTTCTTACTATCTTACACTGAAAATTAAATAATTTACAGTAGACAGCAAAGTCAAATAGTGTCTATTAGGGTCAATTGCAACAACTGGTGGGAAGGTAAAATAGTCTACGGGCGTCATCTACGAGAACACCTCAGTTATTGTGCTTATAAACACACATGCACTTACTTGTCTACCTGTATAACACAAACATATTTTAACCGTCTCGTCTCAATCAACCATTTTATCCGATTTCAATGTTGTTAGAAGCAATAGGACTATACCAAACATTTTATAGCGTTCTATTTCTAAGAAGTATCTGAGCAACAAACACTTCGAGGCTTAATACACAATATTTAAATATTTGACCGTATTTTTTATATAAGTACTGCATCGCGCCTTTCAGCAAAGGCAATAAATCGTTATGCTTACACAGCGGGAGATAGAAAAATAGTTTTGGTTCTTGACGCCGCATTTTATATAACATTGAATTAATTTCCTTGAACAGTATAGTATGATAGGTACTAAAAAACTAAAATTACTAGAATTCATGTTTTATTATTCTAACTACGTTTAAATATGTAAGCATTTAATTTAATATTATTAGTTTTTATATTATGTCAAGTAAAACATTTCGTAGTACGTACACAATAGTTTTTTGCAAGGTTGATTCTAAATTCTACGGAGCGTACCGCTTTGTAGCCACCGTATTTGCTCACTCGTAAGTATGTCCTCCCGCACGACCGTTCACGGTCAAGGCCAAACAGATAATAAACGTGTTATGTATGATGAACGACTTGCTACAAGCAAAAAAAAACAACTTGCGCGCCACGTGGGGAGTCTTTATGAGCATATCACAGGCCTTAATGACTCGTAAAATTACAGTGGTACTAATAAACTTATACTATGTAATATATAGAAGAATAACATTATTAACTATATTAGCTAACGGGATATTAAAATCTCAATCAGATAATGGTTGTAAGGTTGAACACCACGTTGTTTGAGAGTTTAATTTAAATATACAAGAAAACTATCAGCCTGAATGATGTCGGTCGTAACTCACTGTCGAGTTACACCGCTGTCACTAATGGATTCCTGTTAACTAGACAATTGCACACGATGATTACTGCAAACTAAAACGTTATTCTTACACGTTCTTTCACTTATAGTCCGTCAGTATTGGATAAAGCTAGTCCTACGTCAAAATCAATTAATGCGAACAAGTTTCCGCTCTTTATTACAGTATTAACAACAGACCGTTGTTAATACTTTTCCACAAAAGTGATTGCAGGGCTGTGTTACGGGAAAATTCAATTTGCCGAACTGAGGGCGTGGCGTTATTATCTATAGGTACTACTCGTATTATAAAATGGCAGATCCCGTTTTTTGTGTTAAGGTGAGAAAAAATTTACCTAACCGCACATCCCGTCGTTCGGGGCAACGAACAGGCTAGCGTGGAGCCCTCAGCCACTAAATAAACCAGCCGTGTGCTGTCTCTCCGCCTGTGTTGGCGGGTACTGGAACTATATTCCATCTATCCATCCATCAGCCCTTCGACGTCCACTGCTGGACATAGGCCTCCCCAAAATGAGGGATAGTGCCGTAATCGCCACGCTTGGCAGGCGGGTTGGCGATCGCAGTGGATGTTGTTAATACTCGAGGGAGTGCTGCTGCCCCGGTATCCCTCAGTCGGCTCTTACGACTCCCATGTGTGGAGAGGTGGGACAATTCTAAAGCCGGCCCCACACGGCAAGGAACTATATTACATTACTTCAATGGTATGGCAGCCTACACCTGAGAAAACGTGATCAAAAAAACATTTTTTATTAGACTGGTTGGAGTTTGGAGTCTCCGAAGTCAATTGTTTTTTTTCGCAAGTGATGCATAAACTATTGATTCGATGATATTTTTTTGCTGAATAACCTTATTTTGTTATTATATCGGAGACCAGTGATATAACCAAAAACCGCTTTCACCATGTGCGAAGGCTAGTGTATTGATAAAATGAAGAGTCAGGGATTAGTAATCATCGGCGCATTCGTATCACGCGCTCTCATTCCTCCAACCTAGTGCGTCGTACTTGGAAATGTGCATAGTTAGTGCGTGTGGGTCGCCAGCGACGTTATATTAATGCACGTTTAAACCTTGAAAGGCGAGGTGAATGAACCGGCTGACTAATAGGTGAACATTATGTTGATTGATCACCGAATATAAATATGTACTTTGATGACGATTTGATATTATCACCTCATTTACAATCACTACAATACTTGAGCTACTCCTTTCGTAGAAATACAACGGAGTTATCACCGTAACGGTGCGTGAGTACTTAAGATGAACGACAGGATAAGTTGAACAAATACACAGATTTCTAGAAGGTTTAGTAAAACCGTATGTAAACAGAACAATCTAACATCAAAAAGTTACAGTTGGCGACGTCAATGTATCATGGCCGTAGGGCCAGGTTGAAAACGGCTTAGTCATGTCATTCCAGCTGCGATGGCATGCCGTTTGTATATTAAATACTGTACCGAACTCCCGCAGAGCTAAGAATATAATTCTTCGTCTAAGATATTGTATTCGTATTAGCAACTAGTCTTTGAGAAAATATTGACTACTTTTCTACACAAAACATAAATAATGTCAAAATATTAATAAGTACTCTTAACAATTCATTACATGTGACATATGAGTTCAACCAATAACCTTTTGCCGCTGCCGATATTAAAAATAATGGAGTTGTTATTACTATATCAGCTGTGATCTGACCACCAAGTGAATATAAAATAAATCGCCACCGCCGAAAATTGCCGCCTCCAATCCAGCTGGAATCAACAGATAGTAGTATCGGTGCTGCGTCGCGGCACAACAAACATGGCAATTGCTCGGTCGCTCCGTCAGATCACTATCTCACACGCCACGGTGAACAGCCGTCGACTAAACATCGCTTGCATACCTCGCATTATCTAGGAGCTAATATGTCCACCGTCCATTCACATCGTGTTCTTAGCATATCGTTACAGATTTAAAACGAATTTGTAGAACTATACAGTGAGATAGAGGCTCATAACCCGCTGAGCTCACTTATACATAATATATGATGATGGTAGGCTACTTGGGAAGGTCAGTCAGCCACGGTCAAAATAGGTGCGCCGCTTTCTCAGACTTACTTCTATTAGGGTGACATGCTGACCTAGGACTATCGCTCCGGGACCGTAGAATGTTACTCACTAAATCGTATCGAGATCGTATCGTCTCGCTTGTGATTGGTAGAGAAACCGACAAGTGATATCACAATAATCCCTCGGCCAATCACGGTGATCTCTCAACCAATCACAATGACACGATATCATGTCAATATGATCGAGTGAGATACATGCTAACCCCGGGTCGCCCATAGGAATCGGAGATCAATATGCACCTTACGGCATCTATGTGTCTTCTGCGGACGGAAGTTTAGGCGCCTACTTAGGGTACAGTAAGCACGCACTGCGACAGCGGCGTCCCACGCGATTCACTGGGGACTATAGTCTGAGCCGAAGCTGAAGGTTCGTGAGGTCATACACCCTGTTGTGCACTACGTCCTAAACAGTAGGCTGTTAACAATAGTTGCAGTGTTCCGTGATGCTCAGGAGGACACAAGTTAATACAATATTTAAAGTGTATTTGTGTTATTGTTTTGTTCTATTTAACTGTCAAAACATCGGGATATATCAACCCCGTCCACGTGGACTTTAGAATATAAATACTATTCAAACACTCTCCTATAATATAATTAGAAAAGAGCTTAATTCTGTACTAGTACTATACTACCTCACTACTCTCTACTAATCTGTACTATCTCATTCATATGCCCGTGGTTAATATATTTATCAGACTAAATTGTTTTGCCTGTAAAACACACCTTATTTTCGATTGTAAAAAAATTGCCGGAAAGTAACAACGGAAATTTACATTTGCAACTTTTACTTCACAGTCTCGTTGTCTATTGTTGTAATATTATGAGTGGTAATAAAATAAGCTGTAAATTACAGCTTCAATAATTACGACGAGTAGAAAGCGATGTGAACAATTGCATACAGGCAGACATAATTGTTTTTATGCAAAGTGATTTATAGCCCATCTGAAATAACAGTATCTATATTTAGATATTAATGGCACTGAAAATATACTTTTTTATATAAAAAAAGAAGTAATTTTTTTTCCTATTTTTGGGTACGGGTCTTCACTCAGCGATATTTTGACCATAGCAACACATTGGCCATGTGCGGGTTGGCAGACTTTACAGGTCGTCGAAAAATCTTTCAGGTTTCTCACTAAAATATAGTAGTAGCAGAACAGTGATATTTTATTATTCCTTACAAGTTTGCAGTGATGACCTTGTATTAAACCAGGTCATCACTGCAAACTTTTATTATTTGTCTATGTTCATTTAGACATTATAGTCTATGTAGTTACAGATATATATTAAAATATGGGAAACGTGACTAAACTTACTTAGAACCAGATATGGTAGTCTAGTCTAAGCTACGAAAGCCTGTGTCAATTTAGAAAAGCGTTAACTTTGCGCGCTACAAATGCGTGAATAGCGCACTTTAACTAGAGAAAGATGCGCTACGCGTATATAATATTTATTATATATATTGTTTTATTTTGACGGGCCTCGTGGCGTGCTAGGTAGTGTAACCGACTTCCGTGCACGAGGTCGTGGGTTCGATTCCCATTCAGGACAATTATGTGTGATGAACACAGATATTTGTACTGCGTCTGGGTGTTTTCTATCTATTATATGTATGTATTAGTAGTGCCCGAGGATTCCGTTCCGCGTTAGAAATATTTTTGTCCCGGCCCGTTTGTCCCGCGTAATACTTTTGGTTATAAGTTCGGGATAAATAAAAATTATGATGATGAAGATATTTTTATTTTGTTTTTTTTTTTATTGTTTTTTGTGTGTTTTATTTATTTTATGTTAGTTTTTTGTTGTTATTTTTATTACTTGATGTTATTATACACTATTTACATTATTTACATCATATTTACTTATTTTAATTGTTCAAAACTTCTCGATATAATATATTAGTAGTAATGTTATCATTTGGTACTAAAATATATTGTCTTTCAGGTGTTCCAACCCGAGATAAGCCAACATATAACTGCCCATGGGAAAAACAAAAAATTCTTGAGGATAGTGCATTGTATCCTCAATATTACACACCGTGTCAATGGACTTATAGTGTTTGACTTGACCGGGAATTTTTCCTAAAATTATTCACTGAATCGTTTCAGAGTGAGACTATTGCCCTAGAACAAAGCCAATGATAATCCCTTTCCATTAATCTTTCAAGACCGGGATATATTGCGTCTATCAGATCTTGTAACCTGTGTAATATGTGACCTAACCGATTGTCAAGTTTAATGTCATCCCTACTGTTGGTGTTAGGGCAGCCAATTTTTCCTTCTCCAAGATTCAGTAGTTGATGTGGAAAGTCGTTATCGTACTTGTCGCTCAAGTAGGCTCTCATGTTTGTTCGTAAATTGAGAGTTTCAACGGAACTCCATAAGCATGATGATTTTAAGCATGCCCTGATGACATCGGCGCGTGTTCCTTTTGTTATTACTGGCGTTTACCGAAACTCGCCCACAAAAACAAAAGTAACACCACACATATCAGCGTCTGAATTTCTGATGTCTTTTATCGTACGGTTCACGGCTTCAATATGAGCTCTGTGACTCATGGTACATTCGTCCCATATAATTAAGGATGTATCTTGTAAACGGCCGGGGCGGCGCGCACCGCACGTTTTTATTTTGCTAATATCTTTGAAGATATTTGTTTAAACTGTATAGAGTTAAGGGCACAAATATTCTACATTGAATTTCCGTTCTAAAAAACATATTTATAAAAATATAAATTAATACCACATGGGCTAAATAAGCTTCACAAAAATTATTTTTATTTCACAATTTTAACAGTAAAAGCAGTTATTGTGAGTTATCCGTTGGAGATAGGCATATGCTATCGCGGACTTTATTACAGATTTTGATATGTTCTTTAATATTGTAGTACATTGTTTTGTTCTATCCTCAATAGTTTCCGCAGCGCACGCGATGAAAGCAATTTTTTTTACAACTTGGATTACATTATTCAAGTTTAAGTAAAGATGCGTAATTAATTTTGGAAATGATTATAGCCTATGATACTCCACAATAACGCAGCTTTCTATTGGTGAAATAATTTTGAAAATCGGTTCAGTAGATCCAGAGATTACCCCTTACAACGTCACAAACGTTACCTCTTTATAATAATAGTATAGATAGATTTACAAAAAAAAAAGTAATATATATTATGTAATGTATTATATCCGTAATCTGGGACCCATAGCACAAGCATTAAACTTAGTTTGGGACCAGAGAACGTTGTGTGAAAATGTCCGTGAATATTTATATTTATTTATTTAATATAATTATATATATTTATATATATTTTTAGCATTTGACATGCTTAGCACTATACATTAAACACAAAGTGAAAAATGTGAACGTTGAATGTTCTCAGTTCATCTCTACTCCGTCTTTACTTAACAAAATATTATATGCACACATCTAAGAGGAGGAACTTTATACGACGATACAAGACACTGTATGTCTTATCTGTATAAAAAAAAATAGAAAGCACAGACATGTACAGAGTTCTTCAACACGCTAAACATAACAAGCTTTGTTGCAAATCAATATACGAGTTTATATTACAAGTAGTCATTTTCCGCATTTCTATTAACATTCTGTTAATGGATGTAAAAGCAATTTCAACATTATCTACGGCACTTAGGCAAGTGTGACATGGTAAAGGCCATGATCGTAAGTGTGATAAAGTGAGTCTAGTAAGTAAGTAAATGTCAATTGAAAACTTTCACGTATCTGTTCAATACCAGTGGCTGCGGTTTCTATGACGATCGTGAACTATGACCGGTCGTGATCAAAGACGAAAGTGAAATGTTAAAGAGTATTGTATTTGTGAGCTAATACGACCCGTACAATGTGAAAGTGCCAATCAATTTTCCAATCACGCCTTCAAGCGATAGTGCCTTATGGATGTGTTCGTCATCGTTAGATTTCTGTTTGTAAAAAACGATTGATTGCTATCGTTGAATACAAAGTATGACTAATAAAAGTTTAAGGCGACGTGTTTGAAAATATTACAGTCATGATTGCTTTTTCAAGCGTACGGTCTTGTTGATTGCATAAATGTGCAGAGCTTAAACCATACAACTAGTTTCATTAGAATCTGTGTAGTAGGTATCTATATTGCTGTGTTTTCAAACAACGGTTTAGTGCAATGTAAAAGATGATGCGTAACTAGCGCCATACAATTCCTTAACTTAAGATTAATTTACCGTAGTACCTACAGGTAAAGATTTGATAAACATTTCGCGTTTTATTTCCACACCAAAAATTAAATTAAATTCACAGGTCTCGACGGGACTTTATGCCGTAACAATGCTAGTACTCTACATAATTCAAAAAATCGATATTAAAAACTAGACGTCGCGGGACGTCTACCAGATGTGAAAACATCGAAATTATTTTGTAGAAATAAAATTATTATAACTTGACAAAGTATTCCTCAAGACGAATCAAACAAGCATAAACTCGATAGGGTTGCGTCGTTTCATTACAGAGTTACTGTGACCACCTTCCAGCTCCATCGTCAGACCCTGGATACCATCTAGAGGCAAAGTTCTCGTCAAGACAAATCATACGAGCCCAAACTCGATGGAGTTATGTCGTTTTATAACGGAGTTCCTATAGCCACCTTCTAGCTCCATCATCAGACCTTGGATACCATTTAAAGACAAAGTACTCGTCAAGACGAATCATACGAGCCCAAATTCGATGGGGTTGCGCCGTTTCATTATAGAGTTCCTATGTCCACCTTCCAGCTCCATCACCAGATCAGCTTTATGTCATCATAATATGCAGATGCGTGTAAAATTTCAGCTCAATCGGAAACCGGGAAGTGTGTCAAATTTAACTTGCAATATTTGAACGGGACAAGTAAAATAAAAGCGTCGCCACGTTAACAGCCGATTTTAGTCTCCCTCCGCATTAGATGTTTCATATCAATAATCTATTTCTGATGTGCCATCAAAAATGTTTTAAGTAATCCTATACATTATACGATGATTACATCGGGATTAAAATATCTCCAGGTGAGTCAATATATAACAGTAAGCATTTAAAGCGTATAACGGAAAGGTTTGCGAAGCGGGTCGCTGGTGGTACCACATAAAACATATCAGCTCGCTTTATCTGTGCTCGTTGTAATGTTGTTTTGTAAATTCTTTTCACGGCTCCTGTTTTTTCCTACCTAGTTACGAGTTCTACGATAATGGCGGCGGAAGCCCGCTTACCACATTACTGAGATATTTACATGTCGTCACTTGTCGTCGTTCCTGTCTTGTTAAGCCTTTCTCTTAATTATACTAAATGATAAACGCTCTTAACGTCTGAATATTTCAATGAGTGTCTTCCTTAATAGAAATAAAAATCCTTGTTCATTGTTCCAGACGGGAGCTGTCTCATATATTTGTTGCTTTACATTGTCTTCTGCTATTACAAATAAGAAGCACACAATGACATGGCATTAATTTTTATTTAATAGACATCCATAGACTATCAGATACTGAGTCATTATATGTTTAAGCCATTAGTAAGACACTAAGCAAGTCTTCTCTTTAAGAAATGGAATTTAATCATAGATATTTTTTTTTATGAATACCCCTGCACTAAAGAATAATTCTTGTATGCCGGGGGACATTAAAACATACAATTTCACGGACACCAAAGTAAACCCAGACTCAGAATATCCATTTGTGGATCACACAAAGAGTTGTCCTGTGTGTGTCGAACCCACAAAACACTCGAGCGGGAGGCCGGTATATAACCATTCCGCCATCTGTGCAGGCAGTTATCCTATATATTTTATAGCGTTATATAACATGTAATCAAGCTGATCCAAAATCCAAACTTACGACCAGCCTAGAAGGAGTGCACGTTTTCTGATGATTACTTTCCCTGAATTTTCCTGTCGTTTTATTAAGACAAATCATTTAATAAGTGTTTTATGATAAAATTAATATAATTATGATTACAGCATTAAATATTTGAATTGTAAGTTAAATATTTGCGTGGTATAGTGGCCTGACACCACTGGATTTCCAGGTGTAAAAGTAGAATATGTTCAAAAGTTAAAATAAAAAAGACCCTACGTATATGAGAACAATATATATTTAGGAAATTGCTTTAGTTTTCACACGATCCAAGGCCCAGACGGACATTAGTTCCCATAACTATACACACAGACATTACAAAAACAAAGTAGGTATATTCTTGTATCTTATTATAAAGATTTCGTAATAATGTGATAAAAAAATGAAATGTTCGTAACATACGGTTTCAATGATCACGTGCAAAAAATGTTTATTTAATTATCGTTTCGACGAAAATGAAGTTTTATCCCCATGTAAATATTAAAGAAGAGCAGCTGCCATGCTAGTCCTTTAAAATTCCGATTGAATGGACACTGACAGGCGCATAAAGGGAAGGTGAAAATAAGCGTGAACTTTACCTATAACATGTAACCTTTCACTGGGCGAGAGATGGTTAATCAATCGAATATATTACGCTCCAGCTACCGTTACAAATTGATGCACATACCACGACAAACATGAGCGTCGTAGCGACTGACGTCCTCTCGATTACAAATGTCACATTGGCAAGGTGAAAGACATTACTATTTACTGGTCTGTAAAAATTTAAGCGGTTCTGAATTTTCGTTTAAATCAATTTGTGAATCAAAGACAGTAGCATGTTTCTTGTTATCGAAATGATTATTAACATTCTGACAAAACGCAGAATTTTAAATAAGTATCAGGCTATATTTTTTTTTATTGCATGTAGTGGCAGACGTGCCATGGCCAATCTGATGGCAAATGGTAACTGTGGCTCATGGACTCAACTATACCGAGAGTATTGACAAGCCGCTGCCCACAATTTAATTTCATCGATTTGAAATTAAAGAATAAACGGTTATCTCCCGCTACAGCCAAAACGCAATGATGTGTTTCATGGCTGGTCACACGGAAGATGGTGGTACCAACCCGCTCGGACCCGATACCAAGTGAGTATTCCCACTTGGTATCCAGCCCTACCACCAGTCATGCAATGGATGATAATTGCTTACCTCCCTTAGTCGCGTCATACGACACCCGTGGGAAAGTATGGAGTGGTGACATTTATATTCTTAGTCCGTCACCACACGAACAAATTTTTAAAATTCAAAAAGACCTTGAATAATTATATAATGGTGCTAAGCAGTATTCAGATCCACTTAGTCAATTGCAAAATCGTGTTTAACCTTAGCCTACTACAAAAAGTAAAAAGGTTTTATGGTATTGTAACAAAAAAGTATAATAAGTACGTATTTGATTTCTTAAAATTTGAAGATATCGTCATCAGAGTTGTGATCCACGATTTTTTTATACTACGCGGTTGGCGAACAAGCATACGGCCCACCTGATGGTAAGCGGTTACTGTAGCCTATAGACGCTAGCAACAACAGAGGCATTATTCGCGCAGCGCCATCTGCAAGGAAAGAGCTATCCCTTTCCTTAGAGATAGCAAGTATATTAAAGAGAGGATAGGTAGGATACTAAGGAGAGGATAGGCAGGATAATAAGAAGACAGGGAGGGAATTTGGGCCTCAGGCACTCTCACTCCCCATACGAAACAAAACGGTTGGTTAACCCCTACCGCTGTTTCACGTTGATCTTTTGTGAGAGGGTGGTACTCCCCAGATCGAGCCGGCCCATTCAGACTACCACTATAAAATTATAGAGATTTAAATCTTATTTCTTAATTTCGGATTTTGTGTATTTATTATTGATTTTCAATAATTTAAATCACAAGAAAGCTTGTGAAAGAACACTCGCTAAATAACGTTTTTTTTAGGGTAGAGTTTATATTGCACAACTAAGTATTATTTGTAAGCATCAGAAATAGTTAAACACACGATTCAACATTGAGCACCACTGAATATAATATTTAAGTTCTGTTATTTAGAACTAAAACCCCAATTACTGCTACGGATAGGATCGATTAATCTAGTACATTGAACTCTACATGAAAGAGTATATTGTTTATTCCGCAGTGCAACAGTTCATAGGCCGAGGTACAGAGGTCGCCATTGATTCGAGAAAGTGTTGTGTTTGAACATCTCTGTGCCTGATTTTGCAATTTGGTTTATAGACTTGAACGATCACTGTATTCCTTGTTACATGAACATTGCAATGTTCAATATGAATTGGTATTGCTAATTATCATCAAATAAGTATGAATCACAGCGTCTTCTATCTGGAGATATATTTATTTAACAGCTCCATGACAGTGACATGAGTGATAACTAACTTATCATCACGCCATTTCCCTTGCGAGGTAGGCAAAGAGAACAGAGTGCCAAGAGGCTCTATTCTTGCATACATCTCTTGACAGGAGTGATGCTACATCTTTAATAACCAAATGAAGTCCAAATTTGATGACGCGATTATAATAATAATAATTTTTTTTATTCAGACAGCGTCCATATTTACCATTAGGTAGCAGAGGCGGCTCGTGACCTTTTTTTATGGGTGTTCACAAAACAAAAATACGAACAGAATGTCTATGTATAAATTAATGTTCTATGCTTATCATACACAATGCATTTCGGCGATCTTGCGCCATAGTTCGCGATAATGTTTCTTTTTTATTAGTACGCCGTCTCACCTGATTATCGATTGCAAGCATTAATATTTCATTGAATTTGGATACAGTAAAAAAACAACCATTTTTAAGTAAGTTAAATTAAACCATTTTTTAAATAGGAACAACAATAAGTAATCTAATACTTTCTGATATTTACGCGAATGTTAAACATTTTGAAATAAAACTACGTTTACGGAATCTATCGCGTTTACTTGATTTTTTTTATTTCAAAATAAGTAATCTTTTAAATTTCTTAGTATATTGCACACGTATATAAAAGTGTAGTATCAACACAGTAATTTTTTTAATTTCTTTCGTTTAATTAAGTGAAATATTTTTATTGCTCGTCATAATTATCACTTCCCGTATACGATTCAATAATGACACGGGTCTTCGCCAAAAATTATCTGAGATTAAATTTCCCAAGATGCTTTATAATTATTATTTTTCTGGTACCAAAACGGCTCCTTGGTTTACTTGTCAAATCCTGTTAGTAATCATCTTTAATTGTCAACAACTCACCTGATGGTAAGACTTAAAATGGCTACTCAATAAAATGGTTCGGACATCTGGAAAAAATGCCGAACGTGCGACTGGTTAAGAAGATATACAATGCGAAAATGGCACGATGTAAGTACAGGGATGGACCGAGACTTATATGCCTAGACCAAATTAGTCCACGTATCGAAGGAACGTATGGAGTCAGAAGTCTCCGAAACCGTCGAGCGTGTATGAAGAGAATTATGAGTGTTGAGGAAGCGAGCATACATCTGCAAGAATAGAGCATTTTGCCACTCTGTTCTCTCCGCCTACCCCGCAAGGGAGATGGCGCGATGATAAGTAAATAAGTAGTATAAAATAAACTGCGTTTAGCCAAGCACAATTTCTACTAATTAGTTATTGTAGCAAATATTCTTACTCTGTACACTGAATTATCAAAAGAAGGCAAAGAAGAGGCTTAACATCCTTTTCCAGAGTAAAAACTCGCGTTATCCCCTACGGTAACCATTTTGCTATCGTGCCACATACTTGTTTCCCAAGTCTCTAATATAAAAAATATATATGACCGAATTTGCTCTGAATGCTCCTAATTATTATAATGCATTGCTCATGTATGTGAAATGAACATTTTAGTATAATTATGATTTTATCAGACATAATTTGTATCATTATGTGTAGTGTAATTGTAATATGTAGATATTCTTTAACGTTATATAAGTGTAAGTTAATATTTTAGTTCATTGCCTTAATCGCAATGTTGACCGAGCAAATATATTTCTAGATAATTGTGGTTAACACCTAAAATGGCTTGTATATTATGGAGCCACTTCATACTCCTCTATATTGATAAATTAATTATTTGTTTATATCAAAGGATATTTATTTACTACCAGGTATGGTGTTGTTATAATTGCCACTTTATCACTGAAAACCTTATATTTTTATGTGACAGTAACAGCCTAGTTGTAAGACCAACTGCAAAGACAGTGGTACCAACTTAACGAGATCAATCACCAGTTCGAGGCCTGTTTTAAGTTTGTTCATAAATTATCTCTGGTCGGTGAAGGAAAACACGATTGAAAGGTTTATTCGACGGCTATATAATATGTAATATGCCCATCTGCATTATTCAGCGTAGTGGACACTCTATTGAATTCTTCTCACTTTAACAGTAAACCCGTGCCCCACAGGAGGAGAGGAATGAGTTATGAAAGAAAATACTCTTACTGAACATGTGCTAGTTTTAGGTATACCTATTTACCGCGCTCCATTCATAATGATTTAAAATGAATTCTTAAAACCCTCCTCAGAATAGATTCTCTAGGGATAATCCACATTGAAGGGATTTATAAGTAATCATTAAAATTCTGAACCAACTTGGCAAGGAGGCATTTCGAAGAAACTGTTTAACGTTTAGTGTGATCTTGATTAACAAAAATAAATTTACTCTCAAGTTGATTTCAATCACAATTAGCTATACTTTACCGTGGTATTTAAATGGTTCTACTTAAGAGTTTCGATTCATATCGAATTCAACGTCAAGTTTAATAGGCAGACACCACATGTCTGATGTTGTTAAGTTTTAATTAAACCCAATAATAAGAAAGTAAGATACACAATTACATAATACACCTAATTATAAACCTGTTAGTTAATGAAGAAGACAGTGATAAACCAGTCTTAAATTACTAACGATGTGTGACTTATCTACATAGCCAGGTGATCACTGAACTCAGAAGGGAAAGCAATGCCAAGATAATGAGATCTCGGAAGCCGAGATTCACATTAGATATATGCAATATTGAATTCTCAACATTATTTGGAAGGTGTTGGTATAAACAGCAATTTTCAAAAGCGTGGAGGATAATTAATTATTAATGAGTGTCAAATATAATTATTATCTCATTCGACTATAATTAGCGGAATTATTTACAAGCACAGGTATTCCCGTCCAAGTATCAACAATACGTAGGTACCTCTCGGTATTTTAACAGCAAGTCTAAATGTTACTAAACGAGTGCACTGTGGTCACTTTCACAAAACAGATTATTTTATAAAAATGTGCATTTAGAATAGTGCTTTAATTATGTATCTTGATCGCAAATAATGAAAAAAGTTTTGAGACGATCAACACGTATAACGCTTTGTCTGCAAAAATCCAACTTAATTCCTTTAGATATGTTAATTCTAACAAAGATAACCATCTACTAAGCTAATGACGCTACAAACTAGTCAAATTGAACATGAAATTAAATAACAACGTTCTAAGCGTTGCTTAGCAATTTAAGAACGCGAGGGGCATTTCTGATGTAAAATTTTACTTAACAATGTAAATCTTGACAGGAGAAATTGTGTGCAATAGAAAAAGATACTGCCAGTTGAGTTCGAACCCGCAACCTCATGAATCTCCGGTCCATTCGTTCTGCCATTAAACTACCCGCAGTGATTAATTCAATTTTTTACAGTTTTACGAGCCCCGATGCAAAATAGTTCGTCTAGTGTGAAATTTTCTCTGTGAGATTTTTTCTAACTTCATTATTTTTGTATATCTATATAAAATATTAAGCTGTTCTACTATCACATGTCGCGTTACTTATGGCATTTTTAATTATGAACCAATAAACTATTTTAGCTTTTTAAATTTATACATATTCTGTTTTAAATTTGAAGAAGTTAAAAGCAAAATAGTTTGTCTAATTTTTAATCGATGCAAAAGAGTTCGTCTATCGGTGAGTTAAATAAGATTATTCCTTCTTTGTACAATTATGTTGCATAATTTAAATTTGTAAAAGTAATTCTGTGTCATTTGTTAAGTGAGACAGTATAAATTATAAAAAAAAAAAACAGTTTTTTTCATTAGTTTTCAAATAACAATGGGTCGTGGCAAACCCGTGTGTGAAGAGATTCGAAAGCGATAAGTTTGTGGGATCGATGCTGGCATATCAAGTTACCAAATATCTAAAGACTTGATACTTCCCAGGTCTACATTCCAATCAATCATTCAGCACTGTAAAAAGAATAGAACGACTTCTTGTTTGAAGAGAACTGGTCGACCACGCATCACAAGTGCAGTAGAAAACAGAATCCTGAAGAAAATTATCAAATATAATCGTCGTGATCGAGCTGGAGAACTCACGGTGCAATGGAAGGACATAATTCATAAAGACGTCTCAGTTGATCCTTGCAAAAGAGTCCTAAAAATAATGGGTTACGGATTTTACACCGCTAAGTAGAAACCACTGTTGACTGCTGTACAAAAGAAAAAGAGGTTGAAGTTTGCGCGTGATCATTTAAATTGGACTTCCGATCAGTGGCGTAGTATCATTTGAAGTGACGAGTCCGAATTTGAAGTGACAGTCGGCGATGAAAGGAAAAAAGTGATTCGGAACACAAATGAGGCATTTCATACTGATTGTCTCAAACGCAAAGTGAAGTTTCCAGCGTCTCTTATGATATGGGACTGCATGTCTGCACAAGGTGTTGGTGGTATGCAGTTTGTGGATGGTTCTATCAATGCTGCAAGGTATCAAAACCTTTTGGAAGAGAATTTACTGCCCTCTATTCCGTCACTTAAGCATCAAGATTCCTTCATTTTTCAACAGGATGGTGCTTCCTGCCATACTGCAAGGACAACAAAGACGTGGCTACTGGCGAAAAGCATCCCTACAATCGAATGGCCATCTAACAGACCGGACTTGTCGTCGATCGAAACCCTATGGTGGAAAATGAAAAAAGTCCTCCGTAAAAATCCATCAAGATCGTTGAGCGACTTAAAGGCTAAACTCTTGGCTGTCTGAGAGTCAATTACGCCTGAGGAGTGTGCAGCGTTGGTTGCAACCATGCCTCTTCGCATTAAAGCTGTCATTGAGGGCAAAGGTGACACAACTAAGTGGTAGACGAACTATTTTGCGTGAGTGACGAGGGTAGACGAATACTTTTGCGTTATGTTTCTTAGAATATTTTTAAAAAAAATTTATGCTATGTAAAGTCATGAAATAATTTCAGTTACGTTACAATAAACTTTAAAATGTTCCTCAAAATTGTGGTTTACTTTTTATTAAACGTTCTTAATTATTTTACCAATATTTACTTTCTATATTTTAAGCTTTGCACTACTTTCCATACTAGACGAACTATTTTGCATCGGGGCTCGAATTACTGTGAATCTTATTAAACATTGCGAGAATGTTTATTAGATTGACGCAAGTATCGAGGCCTGCTAAAGGGTTGTCTTCTAAGACCAACCGTGCCGTTTCGTGTCTACATGTTATCTAGTAGATCAGCGGTGTTACTTGACTACAAAATGATAGAATCTCAATAAGAATCTCACCCAGATTTGAGTAGCGTGTGACTGATTGATTCATTCTCAATATTATTGGTCAGGTAACACATTACAAAAATATCTATCAACTTTCACTAACATTAAGCCCTAGGTGGTTGAAAACTATTCTGCTGCCTAAGCCCGAGTACAAAATGTTACAAATTAATTATAAACGAAAATAAAAACCTTGATGTAGTATAACAAAGGAACATTATTCAACAACTCAAATTATTATTCTCATGACACAAAAAACATTGCTCAAAATCAGTTTGATTCATGAAGATAACTCAGATATAATAGGAAATATTACATACTATTTACCTTGCAAATATTTTTAGCTTCATTATATTCATAATATTACACTTTTGTCAAGCAAGGGATGAGTATAAATGTAATACGCGCACATTCTGTCCACATAGTTATAAATTAAAAATGGCCTGCTGCATTTAACAAACTATTTGCCTATTAAACCCTATCTTATACCTGCCGCTCAGGCTACATCACGTAAAGTAATTAAAATGCCAAATATATTAGCCGTATCTGTTGTATACGATGCTCAACCCACGCTCGATTCAATTAGCTATTATTTTAGCACGATAAAGCGTATAATCGGTTATATACAATTTCGGGGCAATGACCTTTTAATATTACAATATAAGCTCTCGTTACTCAGCCATACAATATAAAGAGGAAAGTTTCTACTACTTTAGTGTCGCGTGCCAAGATCGAAGCAATACATTGCAGTTAAAAACAAAATAAATAATAATATAAATTTCGAATGGAAAAATAAAACGCACTCATAGTCGTTTAAAACTTTAAGGGTCACAATATATATATATATATATATATATATAAATAAATATAGGCTATGCCCTGGATATTGCCAAAGTATCGTGGGCGGCAGTTTTTAGAATCAGGGCCCGTAGATTGCGATTGGTAGATAAACCAACGCGTGATGTTGCAATAATCCCTCGGCCAATCGCCGTGGTCTCTCAACCAGTCACAATGACACGTTGCGATGTCGACACGATTTAGTTAACTACATTCTAACTCTCCTGTACAGAAAACGAGAAGAGTATTATATTATGTAGTATTAGCTAACCTATTTAATTTTACCGTAGACGTACCAAGATTTCATTCAAAAAAATTTTTGATGAATAAATCACTGATATAATTTATGTATGTATGCGTTTAACAACAATCGCGGTTATATTCGTAATTACTAATTATATTGTATGTCCCGTGTGGTGAGATTAGGTCGCATTTCATCATCATCGATTTTGGCTAAGTTTTACAACATGCCTATCTGACATCAACACTTTTCTTGGGAATATAATTGACGGTCAGACGACACTAATAAATTAACAAACTGTGAAAATTTATAGGGCTGCGTCATTATTTGGTAAAAATCTTAATTGTAAAATTAAGTTTACCTGGTCTGTATAATGTATGCATATACTTCTGACAGATGGCGCAGGCGTCACCCAAGACGTTGCATGTTAAATACTAAAAACGATACTAATAAAATTGGTCCAAACATTTTTATGATCGTTAATATCTGTAGCTTTTATGTCGATGTACTGACCAAATTAAATCTGCAGGATCTCTTGCATGGCTGCTCCAGAAACACCAGCGACCGAGATAGATGGCGAGAAATCATGTAGCGTGTCACATGAGAAAGAATAAAGAAGATAGAATCCCCGAAGATACTTTACATGAAGACCACGACTGTTCTGACAAGATTGTTAGGAAGAAGAGGGAAATTGCTTATATACCTATGTACAGTTACGTTGTTGTTGGGTTGGTTCTCCACAATAAGGCCGGACGAACGTTGCTAATCTTCTCGATAACAACCAGGCTACGAGCTCCTCCGTCATCAAACGTTATATTTTATTTATAAAACGAAAGAATCACATAAAAATGTCAACAGGAAGTTATACACACAAAATTGGGCTTGATCGGTTTAAAACTAGAAAGTTGTACGATTTGTATACAGAACCCAGAAAACGTAAAAACAATTCACAAACAGCAAATATACGTTACAGATAACACAGGTATGAAAGAATAAATATAGATAACAGTCCCTTAACACAGAGAAGCTATTCGTAGGCAATGTAGTTTTTAAGCGTGACAGCCGAGATTGATAGTTCTCTAGTGAAAGTGAAGTTCGTGCGGCGACTGCAAATACGCGATAGGCTTTCGTAGTAATCCGGGGGCGGGATTGACGCTAAACCCAGCCGCTTTGCTAGAATACATGCTCGTATATTCGTAGCGACAATGGCCTGAATATTTTGCTGAAATACTTGTCCATATTATTTGTCGTGCAACGTTCCAAACGATGTCTATTTGTTCGAGTTTTCGTTGAAAAAGATCATTGACCGTATTTAATTGAATTATGAGGACCGTTCAATAGTATAATAGAAATTTGAGGTTCGCAAAAATAAGAATGCACTGGTAATATACCGATTTAATAATACTATTTTTTCTTCTCCCTGTTTTTTCGGTTTACCCATTCATAGACTTCGAGAAATATTTAATATTTCCGACTAGTTAATACTAGCGTAGTGCTAATTATATAAATATCACACAGTATATAGTTTTTCAAGGTTCTACTCACACCCATCCATCCATCCATCAGCCTTTTAAAGTCCACTGCTGGACATAGGGCTCCTCAAGAATGGGGGATAGTGCCGTAATCGCCACGCTTGGCAGGCGGGTTGGCGATCGCAGTGGATGTTGTTAATACTCGAAGGAGTGCTGCTGCCCACTCCCTCGGTACTCCCTCAGTCGGCTCTTACGACTCCCATGGGTGCAGAGGGGTGGGACAATTCTAAAGCCGGCCCCACACGCCATACGGCATAATACTCACACCCCCTTACTAATAAACATTGTTTGAGCTCCGAATAGCTATGCAGTGTTTTGTTCCGTTCTTTCAATGTCAACTGTCATATTAGTAACAAAGACAAAACATTGAATAACTACTCAGAGGTTATACAATGTTTATTAGTAAGGCAGACAAAGTTTACTATTTTTTTATACTGGTCGACCCATGCGGTATTCCGCATCCACTAAAGGACCTTTTCTTAGATGAATTTAAATCTCACATTAAAGAGAAGTGGTATATTTTTCGACCGTGGGTCTAGTTTTCGTTAGCCGGATGATAAGATTTAAAATGTGGTGTAAATCATCGAAGTTGATAAAGGAATAAGAAAGATCTCGCGGTCCGACAAAAAACAGGCTATATCGAAATAATATATAAGATTAGTACCAGAGTACCTTTTTTTTTATTTTTTTATTGCATATTGCATATAGTGGCAGACGAGCCACGGTCTATCTGATGGTAAATGGTAACCGTCGCCCATGGACTCGACCATACCGAGAGTATTGTCAAGCCGCTGCTCACCAATTCATTTCACAGATATGAAATGAAATATAAACGGCTATCTCTTTTTTTTTTTTGTTAAGGCGGGAAAAATGTTCCTAACCGCACACCCCATCGTTCGGGGCAACGACCAGGGTAGTGTAGGGCCTGCACCCACTAAAGAAACCCGCCGTGTACTATCTCTCCGCCTTTATTGGCGGGCCACTGGAACTATGTTACATTCCTTCGGTGGTGCTACAGCCAAAACGCAACGATGCGCTTTATGGCCGGTCACAAGGGAGATGGTGGTACCAACCCGCTCGGGCCCGATACCAAGTGAGTACTCCCACTTGGTACACAGCCCTACCACCAGTCATGCAATGAATGATAATTGCTTACTTCCCTTAGTCGCCTCATACGACACCCGTGGGAAAGAATAGGGTGGTGACACTTGCATTGTTAGTCCGTTACCACACTACAACTAGTACTATGTTTCTAGGCAAGTTAAGCCTGTTGCAAATTTTCAAACGATTCATAAATACTATATCTAGATGATATCTTCAAAATGGTACAGTGCGTGCGGTGCCAAGTACATAATCAAATCATTAATAAACGCAGCATTGGACATTTAAATATTTAGAATGTCTTCCCACGTCCAATTTGCATAAGAAAGTCTTTAAAGAGCGGCGCTAAATTTACTTTTTTAATTAATGTGAATGTTCGAAACTACATTTTATATAATTGGTGACGTAGGCGCTTCGTGTGTCATCTTATTAAAGAGAACACTTAAAGACGGAAAAATCAACTTGGTACCTTAGCACGTATATTAATAATGGTGCCATATTAATTTCGCATTCGAGATTTACAATCCCCGCATTTATTAAGTTTAATTTCCTGTGCCATAATTATTGTGGACGTGTACATAGCAATCATCATTTATTACAAGTTTCGTGGTTATTTAATTGTATATGTGTGCAATAAATGACACAGTCATCTGCTGGTACTGTTTGTGAATCTGACCAATTCAACGCCTATTTAAGTTTGGAGATTTTAATGAATGTTTATTAAAAGTAATTGTAGTTTATGGTTTTATACCCTATTAGAAAAATATAATAATAAAACAACGGCTCGTACGCTCGTGTACATTATTTTGGCTTTCAAATTAGGCGCAGCGCTGAACACATATTGTATCTTGTCATGCGATGCTCAAACTAGTACATCTATGAACATCGTCAAAGGTGAATAACCTTAGGTTCTCGTTATCTCTACAAGTAGACACATTACATTAGACATGTGACATCATTATTGTGACAGCAGAGTAAACATTTGCCCTGTTAGTTGTGTACTTCGTTTATCAGTTTGGACATAACATAATCTTGTCATTGCCCTGTCTCGGTAAGTTAATAAGCCTGAAGTACTCGCTCTTGTTCTACAGCCTATAGCTACAGTTTGCCTTTCAATATTAATTTTACACTACATAATAATATATACTGCTCGATACTGTTTTTAACAAATATTTTGAGAGTTTCAAGCTATATTTCACTACGTTGGTGCAATATCTCTAAGAGCTGAAAAAAACACTGTCCGGGAAGTAAAACATTAACACTAACAATACGTAGTGTGTAGAGTCATGCTTCTCACTGCTGCTTGGCCACACTAACGGGCAACGTCAATGCCCATCATCGCGATAATTATTGCGTTAACTCTATAAATTGGGTGGCCATACTTGAACGTTCAATTTCTTTGACGTACCGCCTCTGGACCTAACGTCGAACGGTAATGTGAATGCCGTTGTCCGCACACCTAAAGAGGGGCAAATAGCAGGGTAGTGCGGGGCCCTCATCCTACTAAGTAAGCCCGCGTGTGCCGTATCTCCGCCTGTACCTACTGGCGGACCACTGGAACTGTAGTTTGAATGAAACCCCAGCAGTATCAAAAAAACTAAACAGAGGCCATAAAAGCCAGCGTGGTATAGAAAATATTTTTTTCAACCCATTTACTGTCCCAACATTGGGCTCGGGTCTCCTCATAGTGAGAGTGTTTCAGGCCGTAGTTCACCACGCTGCATAAAAACTACGGATCTTTGCACTTAAATTAAATGTGAATTTCACATTCATATTTTAGCCATCAGAATCTCACGTTTGTTACCATATTGTGAGGTGCACTTGTTAAGAAGTACTAATTGCTGAAGATAGCTAAGGTTTTGGCAAACTGACGAGCAGTATAGACGTCGGTATTACCAAAATGTAACGAAGTTTCACACAGTTCATAGTACAGTAGCCACCTCTCAACGAAATCCCACAGACCGTTGCACTTAGCAGTCTACTCGTATATTTGCTTTCACAACCAGTGTCGGTTAGATCTGAAATTATGATCTCAACAAAATATATTCGATAGGAGTAGATGGTACGTCACGGCACCTAGGGCGTTCACATCAATAGTCTAAATCTATAGTGCATAAGTATTATTACAATAGACAGAAAAACTATATTAAAAACAGCTGTACAAAAATAGAACTACAGAATAGAGAGAGACCTGAAAAACTCTTATTGAATCTAAAGTAAATTACTTTTGGACTTTATAATAAAATTTCAATTAGGTACAAATAAATAAAACGCGATCTATGGTTCCCGGACCGCATTCCAAATGTTTTTTGCTAGTTTCTTCAATTCGAAATGCATGTATTTGGAAATCAACCGAAAGGACTTTTGACGACAAAAAAAATATCTATTGAGGAAGCTGAGCCGACGTTTTTGCGGGTCGGCTATTGATCGTGAAGCATTGATTGCGGGCGTCGACGCGTAGACTGGCGAGCAATGAGTACCGCCGCAGGTGTAGGCAGGAAATAACACCATATAAGGACACCTCAGTCGCTCTTAAAGTAAGTTGCTATGTGTTAAGCTCGCGATGAGAGAAAAAAACAGCAGTAATAGTTCAGCTATAAAAAATTAAACATGCGAAATCGCTGGCAATTCAGATTGAAAGGCGGGTTGAAAGCTTATGATTAAAAACAATTTTAAGCGAACACCGTGAGCTGTGTATGGTTTTTGTGATATAACAAAAAATGTGAAGATTGCGATCTATAAACGTAAGCAGAATAAAAAAAAAATACAAATTCTCCTATCGAGTTTTGTTTATAGCTTTTAATTGCTGTTAGTGCGTCCTAAATTATGGCGAAAAAATACTCTATATATATGGATATGCCCAGACTGCGAGCAATCGCGTAGGTATTCCATTAATTGTTGGGCGCTATGAATTCCACATAGGCGATACGCCGTCACTCACAATGTACACGCCCTTACCCTGTAATATTATAATTATCATATAATATACAAACAGTTAGTTGTAGCATCTTTTAAATTTAACGTTCAAGTCCCGCCGAAAGTTAAGATCGATTTCGTTGCTTTTTTTATTTGCCTATAACGGCATATCAGCCAGCTTCTGGCCTGATCGTAAGTAGTCATACTACTGATGGATCCAGCAATACCTACCGGAATTAGAGGAAATCGAGCATGGTTATATAATAACCTTGATAGGAATTACCGCGAGGCCTCACTGCGATTATGAAAACAAACTTACAAGTTGTATTTTTTTTATTGCATATGGTGGCAGACGAGCCACGGCCTATCTGATGGTAAATGGTAACCGTCGCTCATGGACTCAACTATACCGAGAGTATTGTCAAGCCACTGCTCACCATTTCATTTCATAGGTATGAAATGAAAGAATAAAAAACGGCTATCTCCTGCTACACCCAAAACGCAACGATGTGCATCATGGCCGGTCACACGGGAGATGGTGGTACCAACCCGCTCGGGCCCGATAGCAAGTAAGTACTCCCACTTGGTACCCAGTCCTACCACCAGTAATGCAATGGGTGATCATTGCTTACTTCCCTTAGTCGCCTCATACGGCACCCGTGGGAAAGAATGGGGTGGTGACACTTGTATTCTTAGTCCGTCACCACACGGAACAATTGTATATTTTCCAATAATTGATTTTGAAACAGCTGTTCTTAACTTCAGGTGTAACTATTCTGTACTACGATTAACAGTGTTTGGATGTTCCTCAAAAGTTTGTAACACGAAAAAAATAAATAAAATGCTTATAAATTAGCTGTTTATTCTTGCGATAAATTTTTAAGCTGGTTTGGTTACTGGTACGCGGTTTTATCACGAGAGCTTCTTCTACGAAGTAAAAAAGGAACCGATATATTCATGTCCATTAAGATATCAGTGATATTGGATGTATTCATGTATCAGTAATCCGACTCAATCTGATATGCTAATACGGGTGTATCGCTAATATGCCATATTCACTATATCGTGAACATGAACAGTGACCACTGAATATGGGTGTGTTGCTATATCCATAGACTAGATAGAGTCGCATATCGGTGAGAACATCGTACGTATCATATCGGTCAGAACATCGTACGTATCATTGTGTTAAAAATGGTGGTGGGAATTGATATGCAGCATATCTCTATATCCTCCGTATTAAATATTAGTGATATTCATATATTAGTATACATATTATGATATTACTTGAAGAATACGAGTATATTCATATCAGCTGATATTGGCAAATATCGTTATTAACCCATCTTTACTACGAAGTATGCTGGACTTCGTAGAATACACACAGGCGAAAAACAGCAGCAGTTTTTAACTTAGTTAACTGAAAGCGGCCTTGTGGTTGCAAAAACCGCCATGGCGATAAACCTTATTGAAGGCTTAGTATTCAACAACCATCCTGAAATACGAATTCTAAATATTTAAAATACTACACTTTAAAAAGGTATGTATATTTCCTAGGCTCTATATTTTTACTAGCGTATTCATCTTCTATTCATACAAAAATTTCCGTGCGTTAGTCTCTCAAGAATTTGAAAACGGCTAGACCGATTTTGATGAAGTTTTTGTGTGTTCGCAGTAGGCATGTCTATATATGGTTTAGATTTATAATGGGACATGATAGATGACACTGCAATTCTATATAGCTTGACATAATACCACGAAATTTCACCCTAAATCCCCATTAGAAAAAAGACTGGGATCGCCATGCCAAGGTTCGGGTCGGACAACGTTTGCCGGGTTCAGCTCGTATGAACCTAATAAATAGATAAAATAAATACGAAATACCATTCAGCCATTCAGCATTTTTGCCGTGTGGGGCTGGCTTTAGAATTGTCCCACCCCTCTCCACCCATGGGAGTCGTAAGAGCCGACTGAAGGAATACCGGGGGAGTGGGCAGCAGCACTCCTTCAAGCATTAACAACATCCACTGCGATCGCCTGCCAAGCGTGGCGATTACGGCACTATCCCCCATTCTTGGGGAGGCCTATGTCCAGCAGTGGACGTTAAAAGGCTGATGGATGGATGGATGGACCATTCAGCCACTCCTGAAATACCCGAAACTATAGGCCTGATTGACTTGAAATTTGCACTAAGAACGAATTTTGATCAATACCTATAAATACCTAATAAAAAAAAACCACTAGGATACCGACAACCTCCTCCCGCGAAGGTGCGGATGCGTCGCTCAGTACAGAGTGCCCGAAAGGTTAAGCTGCCGGCGGACCACTGATGTAATGTAACATAGTTCCAGTAGCCCACCAATACAGGCGGAGAGACGGCACACGGCGGGTTTATTTAGTGGATGAGGGTCCCACACTACCCTGTTCGTTGCCCCGAATGACAGGGTGTCCGTTTAGTTACATTATTTCCCGCCTTAATCAAAAAATAAAAAGGATACCGACAACCTCATTCTGCGAGGACGAAGTTGTAGGCCGTAAACCTAGTATATAGGTAATAAATAGCGGACTTACATAAGAACACCACAGGCACCGAAAACTAGTTATACACAAGTACAACTCAAATATATATTAAATCGTGTTACGTACCCACTTATCATTGAGCTCTTAATTTTGGAAACCGCACACATCGAGATGACTGTAATCACTGCGAGAGACGTCTCGTAAATCTTCAACTAAATTATAGGTTACAATTTCACGTTACGACCGAATCTTCGTGAACGGTGACTCACCATCTAAGCCTGTTACTTAGGTACCTCTATGAATTAATTAACTAAGAGACCTCTTGAGATTTGACCACAGTAATAATGTATCTACTAAGTGTAATCTTCGCAAAAAATATACGTCTTGCTGGTTTATGTTGCTTACAAGTTAAATAAACTGCTTATGTTATTATTTTTAAGAAATAATTTCGCTCACCAAAGTTCATTGCTTCAGATGCCGCTCGCGTAAGCTTAAGATATAATGATTAGAAAATAACTTTTGATGTACCTATCAAAATGTTTTATTCGTGTAAGGATTATGGTTGCATTTACATTTATTTCTGTATGGCAATATATTTAGATATAGATAAATAATGTAATTATACTAGCTTTAAACACGGGTTTGACCCGGGCATAATTTATTATGCTAGTACTTCCTAAGTGAAGCAACAAAAGGGAAGATGGCACGATTTTTTTCGTCATCTACAACAATCAAGATCATACTTCCGCCAATTTACACCAAATTTTGTAAATTATAGCTTACGCCTAATATCCTTTGCCCAGCATGCACTTTTACGGCAGTTTAGGGTTACTCTTCATGGCTCTCGTCCTGCCCAGTGATCAATCTTTTATCGGTTTTTAGAGGGAGTCATGGGAGCATCATCACGCGAGCGAGTGACCGGCCGCACACTCGCGTTGAACGTATTTCGCTTCGAGCACTCGTGTCGTTAGCACGAGTTTACATCATTTACAGTTTATTTAAAATAATGGTTAAAAGATAAAATATTAAAATTTATTCAATTATTAGCTGCTGAGCCTATGATATGAGTGTCCAAAAAACAAGCAGTATAAATTAAGCATACATTGCGTACATCAGGTACATAGAAATTACTAATTACAGTGTATAAAAAAAACATAGCACCACGCCTGTATTCCCCGAAGGGGTAGGCAGAGGTGTATTACACACCCAGCTATGTTTAAGTCCCACGTAATAGGGGGCGAGCTTATTGACGTCTGCCGGGCACATTTCCAAACTCCGGGCTGCTACTGAGAATTTTTATTTTTAGGAAAAATCTCAATAACATTGCCCGACCCAGGAACGAACCCGAGACCTCATGATTAGCAGTCACATATACTACCGCTACACCAACGAGGCACTTAAAAATAGCATCAAATAAATGTTTCTAGTCTAAAGCTATCTTTCTAGTAGCCTTGCTTATCCCAGCATGAAAGGGGCTGGTTCGCTCGGGGAAGTACCATCCTCTCACAAGAGATCAGCCTGAAACAACGGTAGGTACTGCTACCGTTGTTGCGTATGGTGAGTGAGAGCGCCGGAGGCCCAAAGCCCCTCCCTATCCTCTCCTTATTATCCTACCCATGCGCTCCTTATTATCCTGTGCCTATCCCCCTTCTATACCCTTTCCTTGGAGATGGCGACGCCCGAGTCATGTCTCTAATGTTGCTACCGTCTAACTCTATAGGCTACGGTAACCGCGAACTATCAGGTAGGCCGTATGCTTGTCTGCCACCCGCGTAGTATAAAAAAATATACGAGTATTTATTGATTTGTGTTAGGTAAACCAAAAATTACTTATATATACTATACTTTACATTTACATAGCTTAACTATTTTTAATTATAGGTTAAAATCACATGCACAATGTAATTATTATCTACGACTAACAAATATTTACTAACAGTATATTAATAGAATATAAATTGTTAATTTTTTTGTCGATTTTAGAGGTATTTTAATGGTGTTTGTCGAAATGCTGCTTGCGCGTTCTAGAATAAATTTATGTAAAACCTGGGTTTATTTCTTTACGTGCAAAATATACTCCAAGTTAAAAAGTTATATACTAACCCTGAGTTAGAAAACTCGGAGTTATTTAATTATCTCAATATTTTCGTAAAACGACCCTAATTTAATTATAAATAGACAAACAAGTATAATTTATACAATCAGACCAAAATTCTCTTAAATTTTAACGGTTTACCATCTTTTTTATTTTGAAACTCCGATACAAAACATAAGGGTGAGTGTTAGTTATGTATGTTCACAATGCGCACGCTGCCAGAATGTTGTCGTCTGTTACAAGGCATATGCTGGAGTGCGGAACAACGCGATGAATGTCGCGAATAGGGGAGGGAGCGTGTGGCTGTTAGAGCAATATTCGCAGCAGCACGACGAGCAAGGCGAAGACCAGTATGAGGGGTATAGTGTGGCTGTGGTACCTATTATAAATCACTCAGCCCATTAGTGACAACCGCATGAAAAGCCGTTCGGTAGTTTTTGATTTGGTTAAATTCAGACAGACAGACTCAGCGGGATCTATTATTTTAAAATTTGTATAGATGTAGTTGGGACAGAAAACTAAACACGTGCTTCCTTCACAACAGGGAAAATAATTTACTAAAGCTATTATTAGTTCTTTTGTGACTAAAGCTACCACAGTGGCTGTATTTGAAAGATGGCAACCAGTGATATTGAACAAAAAAAGAGGATGGCAACATTTGAAACAACTTATAGGTAAATTTGTTTCAAGTTTTGTTTTTGTTTCGCTTTGGTATATTACCTACTTCGTTTTATTTTCCTGGATTGCACACATATAATCTATTCCTTCCTTAGTTTCTTCTCACGGCCAACTTCTTGCTCCTGGTTTTTCTCATCACGACCTAACTTTCCTTACTTACATACTTAAGCTTCAAAAGCTGAACCACAATACCGGTACATGCGAAGTTTTGGACGGATGGATTTCGAAGCCTTAGGCAAAGATGCTTCTAAAACTCGTTGGGATCATTTGTATTCTGTCCCCTAGTTAGATGATAAAGTGTCCTACTTCAATGACTCTGTCCTTAAGCTTTTTGATTTACATGCGCCTATAAAGAGTTAGACTCGAATGTTCCCCAGCACCATGGATGTCTAGTGACATACGAAAAGCTATGAGGAAAAGAGCAGTTATAAAAATGTACGATGTGATCAAAATTGGCTCAATTTTAAAATCGCGAGAAATCGGTGTAATTAGATGGTACGTAACGCCAAACGCCGCCACATTCTTGAAAATATCACCTGTTCTTCGGATTCCACGATTTTGAAATTTCTTGGCAATTTGGTTATAGGTAGACAACGTCAGCGGGGCTCTTTTGCGGCGGTTAGTTTGGATGATATCAATATTCATTTCTCCACTGTGACTCCGATTGATCACCAAACCAAGTGTTGCACTATGAGTTATCTGGCTCGCCTGCCTCAACCCAATATTGAATTCTTCCATTTTTCTCCAGTGTCGGTGGCTGAGATCAAAACAAACAATCTATTATATGAAATGCGATTGGGTGCGATAATATTAGCCGTCGCGTGATTGTTACCTTATTAGAGCACCTTCTCCCAGCCATCTCCCACATCACCACCACCAATCATTCCCTAATTTCCGGAGAGTTCCCATCGCTATGGCGCAAAGCCTTTGTAATTCCCTTACCCAAGACCCCCAATCCCTCTTTGCCCAATCACTTCCGTCCTATATCCATATTCCCCTTCCTCTCAAAGGTGCTGGAGGCTTGCGTACATAAACAGCTTTCCAATTTTGTGTTTGCTAATGATCTGTTGAGTACATATGGACTCCACTCTAAGCTGGAAAACTCAGGTTGCGTGTGTAAGTCAAAAAGTTACTAGTACGCTACGAACACTTTATTGACTTAAGAATTTCTTAACGATTAAAACCAAAACTATGCTTGTGCAGTCCTTGATCTTTCCTTTATTCGACTATGGCGACATGAGTTATTTTGACCTGAGTGCAGACTTGCTCAACAAACTCGACCGTCTTCTCAATAACTGCATTCGATTCATTTTTAATCTTCGCAAGTATGACCATGTCTCTGCTTATCGTTTCCGCCTCAAATTCTTACCTATTCGTCAGCGCAGAAACATGCGAGCTCTCACCTCACTGTATTCTTTTCTTATGTCACCTTCTTCTCCTGCCTATTTAAAACCCTATTTCCAGTATCTATCATCTAACCATGATAGGGACTTACGCTCTACTGATAATAGATTACTTCTTTGTCCATCCTACTCATCTGGGTTTGTTAATTCTTCCTTTCCTGTCCAATCTGTTCTCCTTTGGAATACACTCCCACTCAATATCAGGATGTGTAAGACCCGCTACGAATTTAAGACTAAAGTCCGACAGCACTTTTTGGCCGAGCTAGAGGAACAATTACAACACTCGTGAATATTGTTTTTATACGTATATTATTATTATGTATGTATTTTATTATATATCTTACCTATTTATCTTGTGTATACTACGTAGTATATGTAGTTATTTAGTATGTATATATATTATGTATATGATTTCATATATATAAATATATATATATATATATACATATATATACCTACCTCACATTATCTCTGTGCCACCCATGGTTGACTGGTAGAGAATGCCTCAGGCATTAAGTCCGCCATTGTAACATTGGCAATGTACTTTGTTTTCTGCTCACATAAAGTTAAATAAATAAATAAATATAATAGAACGGGGTTATTTAATTATGTAGGTATAATTAGTCTGTATAATATAGGTAGATAGGTTATATGTAAAAAAATCACTGCAACAGAAACTGACATCTTTCATTTGTCTCGAAGCAATTTTAGCGGATTTTACTAAACGCAATGGCCGTTTGGATACCTGGATATTAACGAGGTAATAAAACTCATATTCGTTTATCAATCAATCGATAACCCGTAATTATAACACGTCTCTATTAATAGTAAAATTATAAAGATTCTCAACACGTAGGTACGCAGAGGAATTTCCATGCTTAGAAAATTGAGTATAGTGTATGACCATGAAACATATCGAATATTCCAGTTACGTTACACAGTTACCACGTTGCGGTATCGCACAAATGCAAGCAGCACACTTTCATGTCTACATTATATACCTGAGGTATATAACTTTATGTATTGTGCCAAATAGCAGAGAATAAACGATGCGTTCCAGCAGCTTTGCCATCTAGGCCTTAAGTAACGGACGAGGAGTCCATTTCGCTAATATCATAATGAAAATACCGTAATATGAGTCCGAGAAAAAGTGATGGGAATATCAATGAAGCTCTCATGCGAGATTCATATTATGTCGTAAACTTACAATATTGTGGAAGCCAAGACCTGTATTATCCGGTACCGTCAACATTTAAAGTAAATAACTTGAATACTGAATTCTCATTTACCGCGGAAAATTATAAACATTCCAACAAAATACTTTTATCGTAAATATTGTGGTTTGCAGTTTCTTATAAATATTCTTTTATATGTCTTATACATATACATGACATAACCAATATCTAAGTGTGTTGATATTAGTTACTTAAATCTAATGTTCTAAACTCAGCAATGTTAGTAGAAGGAACTGTCAAGACCACGTTCGAAGTAAACAGACTGGACATTTGATTTAGAACTATTTTATACCGTATATCTATAAAAGATTTATTAACAGTAGTAAGTTATAGACTACTAAAAGTAGATTACCATAATTAGTAGAAAACCTGTCTTAGATTATTACAATGTCTCTTAGAATGTGTTAAAAACATACATGTAAGTAATAAAAAAACATTTATAATTGGTATTAACCTCTTTTGCAGAGGAAATGTAAATAATGATTATATTATATATGTACTAAACTTATTTTTAGTTTTTATGCGTTTAAAATATCTTTTCGCCATATTTGCTAAAATAAATTGGCGTTTCTGTCTGACGGTAAATATGTAAAATAGAAATTTAGTGGTTAAGGGTTAGGATCCAAAAATTCTAGCTAATTCCAAAAATTCTAGCTAATTAGTATCAATCTAAGTGTGTCAAATTTGATGGTAGAACAGTCAATTCGTCACGGATGTGAATAGCAAGAGTAAGCGTTTTTGAGCTGACCTCATAGTGAGTTTAGAATTAGGTTGGCGATTGTAATACTGCACGATATCCTAATTAATATTCTGAAAGTTCTGAAAGTAATTTATATGCATATAGAGGTTCTCTTGCTTACAAAAGATCTCCTTTAAATTTTCGAGCGTACTGGCCCATTTAATCTGTCTTAGCTCCAATTCAAACCAATTAAAATCAGCCAGGACCGATGAGAATAACAAAACATAATATGCGAGTAAGTGAAGGTAGGTCGTCGACCGAAGATGCACTCATCGAAAATATCGTCCAAGAATAGTTGACGTGCTGATGCACCATACTCGTTGCCTACTTTCGAGGCAGCAGTTACGGCTCAGACGTGCCGTCAGCAGTAAGACAGGCTATTGAAGTTAATTAACAACGAAATTGTTCGGAGACAGCTAGACGCCTTACTTCTGTGGCTTGTGTTGCATTACGCTCCGCAATAATAACATACCACACAGCAGACGCAAAGCAATTAAAAAGTTGGAACGCCTATTTCCCACACATTACTGGGTGAACGTTGCGATGTATTGCTATATAATAATATATAAATATACATAAGTAGTCACTTAATGCTGTAGGGCATATATCAAAAGCTAGCGAATTCAGGCGTAGGGAAAATTATTGGAATTGAGGTGAAAGCGGCTAGATTCAACAATTACCCGACAGTAATGACAATAATACAACAGCTGCAGAGAGCGGCCGTCTACAAAACAAAGCATTGATTAGGCAGTTTTCAAACAATTTAGTAAACAGTATAGGTGCCGCTAGACGACGGGCCTCACGCTCTGATTTGCATATCGCTAACGAAAGTGTAGCACTGAGGTAAATCGACCTATATGCTCGTGCAGAGGCAAATGCCCGCAACGAATTATAAATTTGTATATAATTGCACAATTAACATAAATAACATCTTCTTGTTTAATATCCCTAAATAAAAATTATATGTATCTACCAATAAATAATTACAGTTTTAGTCCAACGGGGAAACCAACGTAATGCTGCCACGCAGAAGTCTCTAAGTTTAAGCCCCCACAATGCAGACACAATCAATGTACCTATAGTTGATCTTGACTTTCATGAAGCTGCTGTCGTTGTGAGAAGCCAGTACCTTCAAATACTATGGACTCTAGTCTCACTTTAGAATATCTTTATCGTTTTAGATTGCAGAGGTGTCAGATGGTGGTCACTTCTTATAGTAATTGATATTCTTGAGAAGCCAGTACCTTCAAATACTATGGACTCTAGTCTCACTTTAGAATATCTTTATCGTTTTAGATTGCAGAGGTGTCAGATGGTGGTCACTTCTTATAGTAATTGATATTCTGTCGTATTTGGTTGGCCTAGAAAGTCAACCTCAATATAATTGGGAAAAGGATCATGATTATAAAGGCCATTTATATTAAGATTAAATTATAAATGAGCTATAAAACTTGGGATACAGCCGAAAAAAAAACAGAAATAAGTAAGTATTAGGTGATCAAAAACCGGTGCATTTGTATATTAGTCGCTCCAGTTGTCGCGTCGCGCTCCCGATTGTCGTGCGAAAAGATCGCTACAAATCCCATCGCAAATCAGCAGCTCTCTAATGGACCCTCGAGACGGCGTGAAAATCAAGTTTTATGGTTAAACGCGTCCCTAATCGGTAGCAAACAAATTATAGGTTGGTAAATTCAACAGCGCGCAGCAGGGTAAAGTGGGCCAGTGAAAAAAGTGAAGTTTCGTCAAATGCACCATTTACCTAATTCACGAGAGCGGAACCAACGCCGTCAGAAGCATTGTGTCGGTGCGCGCAGTGCACTGATCCATTGTGGGAAGTGTATTAGGTAACGTGTTCGAGAGAGCGCGCATGAAACAATGACAACGATTTGCGTCCAACATTGAAGAGTGAGAGCGATTTCTCGGTACCAAATATACAATAAGAATATTTAGATATAGCTCAATTCGTATAACACGCTTATTACTTATATTTTCATGATATTCTCCATTAGTCGTATTAAGATTTGTGATTAGACGAGGTCGGAATGCGTTCTCGGATAATATCAGGTGCGCGTGAGACGGATTCATCGCAGCAGCTTATCCAAGAACGTAACACTGTTCACACGCTCTTGATATTCGTGATGTGTCACACACCCACACAAATTTTAAGTTAAATATCAAAGACGAAATACAGTGCAAAATGCTCTAATGTTTAGAAATAACCAGCGCCAGCGGTGTAAGTAACAGTTGGATGTTAAAGCTTGTAGTAATCACGTTAGGACTTTATTAGGTCCGCGCGCAGGGTTAGGCGTGGGTGCCACAATGCCACTAACGAGAGCCCGATATCATCTGACAGACAGGGGTACATTAGTTAATGCTGGATGACTAACAAAGCGGCATAGATAAGAAAAATCGTACAAAAAGTTCAACTGTGGTCTACAATGAAAGAATGATGACTTCTGCCGTGGCTTACAAAAGATTGTGAAACGTCATGCAGTGAACAATAGAGAGAGCGACACGAAGAGCGAGCATCATGCATTACTAATCGTACCATGCGTCTCATAACGATCTAAGTCTCCATTGCATTCTGTAGCAGATATCTGTTGAAGGACAAAGGGCAAGAGGCATCCATAATTTAATAGCATACAGAATTAGAACGACGGCGACGGTTACCAGTTGAATGTATACGCCACCAGACCAGCTCAACACTATCGCTTTTATGTAAATTATAACTACCAGGTTTTGTACATATTTATAAAAGATTGGGACAGTTAAAAAAATACAAAATGTATTTCGCCGCTCGTTTACAAGTGTACACAAGTAGTACCAGTACAGTACAACCAGTGATATATTTAGGTGTTGTATGCTTAACTAATATTATAAATGTGGAAGTGAATTTGATTTGTTGGTTTGTTTGTTTTGGGTTTGTTACACTTTCACGACGTAATTACTTGACCGATTCTCATATGTAACTAACTAGCTGTCCTCGCAAACTTTGTACCTCCCAGAATCAAGAAAATCTATCGTTCTCGAGTTATAATCAAATACGGAATGTATGCGAAAATGAATTTTCTTCAGTCCTTTTTTCGTGATTCTTTTTCCATTGTTTTTTGCTATTCTGGGCAGAGGCAAATCCAAGAAATAGAATATTATAAAAATCGGTCCAGTTGGCCTTGATTTATAAATGTTTATATATATATATTGCATATAAATAATGTACATAGTGTCTGGAATCCAGAAGAGGACCTAGACAGCTTTTTATCTTCAAAAACTGAACTGTTGCTAGGGGATATTCATTTTTGTATAGATATAATATGCCGTACAGTGACGTGTTTATATTATACTAGCCTATGCCCGCGGCTTCGCCGCAGCCAAAAGCTAGTTTTAGGCTATATCTCAGGTTCCCGTTATAGTAGTGGGATAAAATGTTTACCAGTTTTTAAGTCTAATAAAGAGCTACCAAATAAAAAAGTTGCATCAAAATCTGCTCAGTAGTTTTTGCATGATGCGCGAACAAACAAACAGATTCACAGACAAACAGACAAAAAAACTAAAAAAAATTGTTTTGTGTTCAGAAACTCCTATATAGCCTAATACAGTAATTTTTTCTCAAATATCTTAACTGTACAGACATAGCTCTGTAACAGCTTTATAATAGTATAGACTAGATCCTGCCCGTGACTACGTCCTCGTGGAATTCAGAACATTAATACATCATTCTATGGCACATTCAATTTCTCTATGTAAAAATAGCTATCCATTTTTCCAGGATTTAAAGTAGCCTGTTCTTTTCTGGGCTCCTAACTCATTATGTATGCATATATAAATTTAATGACGATTGGTTTCAGTACTCACGGCGTGAAAGCTAAACAAACAACTCACTTCCACATCTATAATATTAAAGCAAGTAAGGATTGATCCATCTGAGATTCACGCATATAAAGTAGAGGGCAGAAGCTAGTTATAGACATTAATACCTATGTATCTAGATATAATAATAATAATAATCTTTATTTGTATAGAACTACATGTACATCTTAAAATTCGATAACAATCTACATTAATCTAAAAGACTGTGGTGCAGTTGTTCACGCCCAACCTCCGTGTTACAAAATATGGAGTCCTTAACAAATAATAGAAAAAACAAAATTGTAGGTAAGTATGTGTGTTTGTGGTGAGTGAGTGTGTGTGTGTGTATGGTGTGAATGAAAATATGTGTGTGTTAGTGGATATGTGCGTGAGTATGTGTGTGTGTGTGTGTGTTTATGCCAGTGGATTTTATTTCTTTTCTTTTTTGTACATCATACTTTTACTAAGCATTCTACTTCATCATATGTTAACGTTTGGAGCCATCTTATTAGACTTTTTTTACATTGAGACTGTGTCAATGGGTATATATTTAAAATTTTATTAATTCTATTGTATAATATAGGGCTAAGAAAATAATAGAAACGTTCTAGTGTAGCTAAGCTGAATCTACGTATTTTACAGACTATGTCTGAGCGTCTTTTTCTGGTAACAAGCTTAGGATCGTATTTTGTTTCCGAATGTTTGCGAAGTACAACATTTAATACATATAACTTCCTAACTGTTAGGACCTCCATTTGTCTATAAAGTTCATCAGTCGGAAAAAGTCTGGGTTTGAATGCCATCACTTTTAGAATAGCGCGTTGTGCTCTCTCAAGGCTAATCATATGGGTTTTAGTAGCTCCACCCCAGGCTGACACACAATACGACAAAATGGATTGGGCTAATGCGAAGTACACCGTCCTTAATGTCTTTTGGTCAGCGCTATTCCGCAGTTTTTTGAATACAAAAATAAATTTTCTAATTTTGTCGGTAAGTGACTTTATGTGGAATGTCCAGGAAAGAGTAGGATCAATAAAAATACCAAAGTATTTGATGTAATCTGATCGAGTTATGGCGAGACAGTTACAGTTGTCAACGTTTTCTTTTCCACACTTATGAGTAATAATTTGGAAGGAGGAATCTGGCTGAGATGACAGTATTGGCGAGAAAGCTATAAAACATGTTTTTCTTAAATTTAAAGTTAAAAGATTTTCTGAAAGCCACGTGTTTACGGATGTGATTGTAGTTTGTGATAAAGTCGTAACATGGTTCCAGCTGTCTCCGTGAACTATTAATGCAGTATCATCAGCATACGTAATTATGTCAAATAAAATCCTGAAGAAGGAACATAAATAACATCAATTTACGACCCCTAGGATTAAAGGACGTGTACCACTGAAGTAATGCAACATAGTTACAGTGGCCCGCCAATACAGGCGGAGAGACGGCACACGACAGCAGTATTTCAAACTTTCAATTCAAAGAATTATATCAGATAACAAAAATTAAAAATTGCCGCCTGGTATGCCTTAAGCAAAACAATATTCTCTAATGACATGCATCATTAACATAAATAATTATGTAATTATTGCAATGCAGGCAACACATAATCACTTGTAGATTTCTCTTAGGAAGACCTATAAATACCATTTGGCCAACCAAGCACTCGTATATAGAAGTAGGTTATCGAAGGCTAGTTGATTAAACATTATGTAGGTACATAGGTATACTACTTAATTATTTAAAATATATACATATACTTACGTATTACTTTCATATTAACAATATTTTCATTTTACATAAAAATACTTGGCTAAATATTATTATATTCATATTATTATATAGAGAAAAGCTTTTGGAGCGGCTATTATGACACATTTCATAGTTGCTTTTAGGATAATACAATGTCTAATGTAAAACAGAGCGGTTCTGAATTGTCTTGATGGAACGTTCCATTTCAGAGATTGCTGGCGTCGGCGGAACACTTTGTTAAACGGAGTGAGAATTTAGAACACATTATAAATACAAGACTAGCATAAAGATATACTGTAATGGAATAAATACGTGCAATAAAGATAACTCAGAACGCAGAATTACTATTTGTTGCAATTTTTTCTCACAAGAAATCGAGTAAGTACTGTCATTCTGCTTCAATTAGGAGAATTTTGTTATAATTATACTAGTACAGGTAATGGTAACTAAACAGTAGGATACTTGCACAAGGAAGACTATTGATTAAACATTTTTATAATTACATTTCATACGTTGTGTATTGTATGTTATGTATAGTATACCTGCTTTTTTCGCAACTCATTACAAGCCTTGCCGATTCTCGATCTATGAATAAACCTCTAAATCCCTGCTTTAACAGTCTTTGGTCTTACCACCAGTGTATCACTGTTTTATTAGTAAATAGGTACTGGTTTTAGCTTAATTCTATATAACGACATATCACAAGTTTTAAAGACCTACGACGTGTAAAAAGATTAATGTGTAAAAAGATCCATGTAAAACGATTTCACCATGGAGTCAAAAAAAGAAATTATCTGAACCTCAATATTTAAAGACGGCAAAATGATGTCTTTCACCATACTTCGGTGCAAAAGATGGCTATGGAGGTCATCACGCATCGATCGAACTACAATTACATGACTCGACAACAAAGTAGTGATAATTTAGAGTCATTATTCTCCAATCTATATATTATTCGTGTGTCACATACATTTCGAAAGCTAAGCGAGATAATTCAAAACGATCTGAAGTCTGGACGTGATCAGAAACGTAATAAACAATCGATCGCTGTCAAGCGAGCGGCATCTAAAATGTGTTCTTAAAAAATGAAGATTAATGTAACATAATTTTTAGTAGAATAAATCTTAATACTATTAGACTAATGACCGACTTCGATATAAATATTTTTTGTATGATATACAAGTATCGTAATTAATTCGACTATTAATCGTTAATTGTATCTCGTTAGGACTGACAGAGATGATAATAATATATAGAGTTAATGCGGAGGTAATTAATGAAAAAATCGCTGCGGGAGTAATCAACGTACATCTTATTCATTTATATGTAGGTATAGGAATAGAGTGCAAATAATGTAGGAAACACTTACGAACTGAAACAACATATTATCACGCTCTTATCGCATTTCATTATTCCTAAAACAATTCGCATATATTATTTTGCTTCATTTTAATATTAATTTTAAGTAGCGAATTAATCTATAATCTGAGGTTACACGGTTTGTTTTTTAACTTCAAAATTGTGTGGTATCCGCAAGATGATTCAAAATTAATGTTTATTAGAAGGATAATGTAATACATTATCAATAGCGAAAATAATTAATCTTTCCAAAAGCATAGTTTATTTAATATTAATAACAAGGTAATAAATCCTAAAGCGCAACATATGGTTTCATAGATAATATTCCTAGCTGCGGTGCGCCGGCGCATTCGCCTCACTTTCACACTTTCACTAGGGCGACGCCCTCGCTGCACGCGCACGCTTCACCAACAATGCGACCGAACAATGCAAAACTGATTATTCAACACATTCGTCAACAAATATCAACAAACAGAACATTTGCAAATACGCGCTTATGTAACGCTTGATGAGTTACACATGGAACAAAACTTCGGTGAACGACGTTTACACAAACCCTGTGTGATATCGATGAGCTGAGTCACGACATTTCTCGCAACAAAAGTAAATAAGAATTTTATCCAATTTAGATAACTACAGATTGAAATTTTGGAGATGCTCTTAATGTGCACACAAAAAATAAATATTTTAACTGAATTGTTGAACTATTTGGTATAACAGTACATGTTCGTGATGAACGAGATAGGCATCATTTTGGACTTTAGAAAAACAAAGACATCGACAAAAGGTACATGCTGGGGCAGACAATAATGTTTACAGTGAATGGGACCATTGAGCAATCAACGGTAAAAATAAGTGAGTAACGTAATAAAGAACAGATTGAACGGTCGGTAACAGCAACAGGGGCAAATCCAAATAATTGTAATCCTTTGTCTTGAAATTTTCGACACAGTCGCGTATGGTAGATATTAAGAGTATGTTACAAAACGAATTGCATTTAAGTGTTATTAAAAGCGAAATTTAAGCAATAACACAAGGTGCACGCCATTGCACAAATCAAAACGCACATGGCGTCTTTTCTGTAGATAACAGCCTTGAATGTGAGCATCAAATGATGCTGATTGCGAATCATACTCCCTATCTGCATATAAACTTGTTAGTTCACAAGCTTTTGTGTATTTATTTCATGCAAATTTTCTGTATTTAAGCTGCGGTCGGCCAAAGCGGTGTTGCGCCAAGGTCCACTTGTCCCTTCAATACTGAACATGAACCCGGTTTACCTTCAAAAATACACGTTTTGGTGCATTGCAGTAGCTTTAGTTGCTCGTAAAATAACAGACTAAGGAAGATACGAGTACATACACAGTAGCAAGCTCTTCTTGTTAATAATTTTAAAATATCAACCAATTAAATCTTATGATAGTCTCACACTTTTATTTTTACAAAGGTGTAAGTGATATATCATTTTCACAATCAGATGTTCTTACTCAACAACGTTTTTCACAAAAAAGACATAAAGACATACAGATGTACAAGCCAACAAAAATGTTGAAAATAATTGTGTAGGTGTAAAACGAATCTTTATCACAAAATTGGAGAATAAAATAAATAATTTGAAAGTTAATAAACTCCACTGCCAAACTGCCTCGGTTGGTGTAGCGGTAGTGTATGCGACTGCTAATCATGAGGTCTCGGGTTCGACCCCCGGGTCGGGCAATGTTATTGTTATTTGATTTTTCCTAAAAAGAAAAATTCTCAGTAGCAGCCCGGAGTTTGGAAATGTGCCCGGTAGACGTCAATAGGCTCGCCCCCTATTACGTGGGACTTAAACATAGCTGGCGAGTCGTGGGTGAGTAATACACCTCTGCCTACCCCTTCGGGGAATACCCGCGTGATGCTATGTTAAGTTTTTGTTATAAACTCCGACTCCAAAAAGACAATACTTATACTAAAAAGACCGATACAAACTTTAGAATAGAAAATAAAATAAAAGGAACCCTTCCTTGGCAGTTGAGTAATTAATGGGTTCCGCTTGCAACTAAACTACTTTCAGCTCATAATATAGTCTGATAAGCCGAAGTAGAGTTTACTTTGTTGATAGTTTTATAGCACATTTGGGTTTTTGAGACGAATATAACGATACGTTAACATACAAGATACGCGCGAAAAACATAAACTTTCCTTGCAGACAGGTAAAAAGAAAATTAAATTACAGATAAAGCTTAAGGAGAAGTATAGACTTAACCCACGTGTATCCAAGCAAACGGAGCAAAGCGAAGACGGCTTAAGTTTTGTGTCGGTAATTGAATATTTAAAAAATATACGTTGGTTCAAAACCGAGGTTACATTTTTTGAGGACAAATGAGAATAAAATTCATATCTGATATGAATCGAACACACACGATAATTTTATATGATACATATATTTTATAGTTTCGTGATATTAATTGAGACAAAAATAACGGAAACTGAGCAAAATTAAGAAACGTTTTAGAAAGCCTTACGGCTATTATATTATCTAAACTCGTGTTAGGCGCAGTAAACGCTTTCGTTGCACCTGAGTTGAAAACGACTTTCAATTACTACGTAAATTGATCTTGCTTTAAAAGACTTTCCACTTTGCAATAAAATAAAAGCATTTTCAAATGCAGAGGTGATTAAGCACCTATAAGAAAAACAAAATTTTATTTCTCTGTTTATTTTTTTATGGAGCTCTCTCCCACTATTCGCTACAGTTCTCCTTATCAGAGTAATCTTACTATATATTCAGATAATATCTATTCAGGCCATGGTCATTTATTTTATTTCACATCTATACTAGGGCAGGTCAGGAGTGCCCTACCACTGAAGGTGTATGTAATATAGTTCCGGTGGCCTGCCAATAAAAGCGGAGAGACAGCACACGGCGGGTTTTAGTGGGTGAGGACCCCACACTACCCTGTTCGTTGCCCCGAACGACGGGGTGTGCGGTTAGGAAACTTTTTTCCTGCCTTAACAAAAAAAAGGTCAGGAGTGCCCTAAGCCGATGTATTTATGAGGAATGTAATGAGAGTGATTGAGACAATTAGGTGAGCTAGTAACACGCCAAGCGGAAATCTGTTTTTTTATCTTGAGAACAGGCGTATGTAATGACGTCCCCAATTTCTAACCTATTTCAATGAAAATTAAGAATTCATGTTCTTTCCATTTGGTTAGGGAGCTGGATGCTGAAATTTCTATATGATCTGTTCGTGTGGCAGACATGATTAATATCGATGATTGTATCATAAAAAGCGCGTTAAGGACCGCGTCTGCCACCATAACATGCCTGCGTTATCAATTGACAACACTTTAAAAATGTAAAAAAAAAACGGTATGCTCTTGACCCGATGGTCAGAAACACCTTCAAAACGAGGCACATCGAAGCGGCAGACGTCCAGCCCTCTGACTTTTTAAGTAATTAATTTTTAAACGATTTTTTATAATTTAAAAATTTGTATATTAATTGTTCGCTTGGCAGACCCGAATTGTTCGATTAATGACGATATAAAGAACCACAGAAAAATAGTCTGCCACCGTGATAGCGCTGCGTTTTCAATCGACAGCGCTTCAAAAGTGTAAAAAAAAATGTCTGCTAAGTCATTTGTTCGTATTTGCCTTTTGGACCGATGGTCAGAATCATCGTCAAGACGATAAACATCGAAGAGGCAGAGGTCCAGACCTCTGATTGTCCAAGGGCAGAGCATATTTATATATTTTTTTTTTTGAAAGTTTTGTCTTTCTTTCTTAGAGAGAAGAGAGTGACAACGGTATAATTCTCTAGGTAATTGGCGTTTACCTATGGGGTATTCCGCGTTAAATCACACGGTCATTGGCCTGACCCCTCGGATTTTGATGTCCAATGAAACGTGGGTTTCGTTTGGCTCCAAATATTATTTAAAATGTTTAGAAATGTTTATTTTATTTTTATTAGGGTTGTCCGAGCTAAAAAACATTAAATTGACGAAAAACATATATATCACCGGCAATAACTCACGTTGAGGATCGATTTAGTCGACCCGGGTTTCGAGCATATTCGATGCTCATCAGTTTCAATACGAAAATATAGTATATATTTTAAACATTTTTGATCTATAGTAATTATTTTACCGCCTGATTTGAGGTGAAATCCCCCTATAGACGGCTGTTTTACGCGGCCAACCTTGTGAGAACTGTCGATCGTTTCCCTTCGTTCGCTCCGAATAGTACTGTCTTGCTCTCTCGTACACGTATTTATGTGGTGATCCTGTCTTATATATATAATGTACTATCGTGTACATTACATGTAGGTATATCTAAATATTTAACGAAGGCAGGGGCTTATCTTCATTTTCTGGTTCATCAGAATGATGGTCAGACATGAACCCTCAGTCTTGAACTCACACGACGTTATTGTTCAATACACTTATCTTTATGGATAGTTTAGTTTTGGTAACAAAATATCAAGTGATGCTCACAATATTTTAGGATGTAACTCTCAAAATAATCACATACGAGTGCAGGTTAGTTGTATGGCGACCACGACCGACTGTGTTCACGCTCTTGCCAATCGAACCCTCGTAGGACGTCTGTTCTCTTTTAAATTGACTAACTGCTATCATCTGTCAGCCGTCACCTCACCGTACCGCCTGACAACTGTCATCGCATCCCAACACAACTCAATCAATCGCATACTTATAATTTAAAGACATTATAAGATATTGAAGGTAAGTGACTCAAGCAATAATAAAATTACATTACATAGTCTAGTAGACGTCAATAGTCTCGCCCCCTATTACGAGGGACTTACACATAGCTGGCGAGTCGTGGGTGTGTAATACACCTCTGCCTACCCCTTCGGGAATACAGGCGTGATGCTATGTTTTTTTAAATAAGCCTTTTTAAATTTTTAATTGATTTCGATTTTATTTCCTTTCATAAAAGACAGAAAAATACACTTTTTAGATCTATTTCTTTTAGCAATTGACATGCTCCGCTACTTTTTAAAGTACAAATTATTTGTGAATAAAGAAAAAGAGATTTTTAGTAGGGGCGGGAATCGAACCACGTATCTTTTCCAATCCGGGGAAGTGCTCTAAACCACTGAGCTACCCTACTGACCTTTCGATCATCCCAAATTCTTAATCACATTTGTCTTACGACTAACGCCATCTACCGGCAAGCATTACATGCATCCAATATAGTAAGTTTAATTTTGCAATTATAATTCATACATTACTTACAGTAGGGGTTGGATATCAAGGGGAAGTAGTAGGGGCCCAACAAGTCAGTAACATCATCTGCCTGTGAGCGAACAGGAGGGACCTCGATGTGTTTTGTTTTTATCGGGAGATAGCCATCCATTCTTTCATTTCCCATGCGTAAAAAGAAATGGTGAGCAGCGGCTTGGTAATATTTTTAAAATTGTTGTACTTAACATGAGCAGCGGTTACCATTATAAATCAGGTGGCTGGAGGCCCAAATTTCCTCCCTAATCTCTCCTTATTACCCTTCCTACCTTCTCCTTACTGTCATTCCTACCCTCTCTTTATCCACCTATCCCTATTCTTGTAGATGGCATCGCATGAGTGATGTCTCTGGTGTTACTAGCGTCTATAAGCTACGGTTACCGATTACCATCAGGTGGGCCGTAAGCTTGTTTGCCAGCCATGTAGTATAAAAAAGGTAGACCAAGGCTCGTCTGCCAACGTAAAAAGAAAAAAAAAACGTACCGCACTTTTAATTTGGATTGGAATAGTGCTTATTCTCTGACAAGGATCCATGAATTAGACCCTGGGTTCCTAACCCGGGGGTAAAACTTGTATTTCGCGGGGGTAACAATGAGTTGGTTGCTGTCTCGAACGCCGATTTCAAAATGACAAGTGTGTGCACAGCGTGTCGAGCGCCGACTTACGACTAGCGCGCAAAGTGTACCTGTCTACGCCACCGCCGCCGCGCCGCTCGTGCCAAACACAAGCATTCATCATACCAATGTTTGCCTTACACTTTTAACTGACGATTGTGAAATCACTCCAAAGTTATTTTATTTTTAGTTATTATATATTTATTGAGTTAAACCTAGCTTATAAATGTAATTTAGAGTAAAAATATCTCAATTTTTCATGTGCAAATCTCAATTTTTCATGTGCAATTGTTTTTATGTTTAATAAAGTCTACGTATTTGTATTAACACGTATTGTTTGAGATAATCGTTGGGAGGAGGGGTAAAATCAGAGACCCTAGTTAAGTCATAAGGGTAACGGACCTAAAAAGGTTAAGAACCACTGAATTAGACTATATCATAATTAACATAAGTACTGTTCTGGTTAACCATTTGATATTATAGGATCTTTACTGCAATAAGCTCCACAATTTGCAGTATTATACGGTAAGATATCTTAATGAGATGGTGCAAGATAAGAACATTATGCAAAGGGGTCTTTTGTATACAACCGCGGTACAAGGACAATGGTGCTATGAATTTGTTAAATACAGATCATTGTACTGGCGACGCCATCAAAAGGATCTCTTTGTTTACGGAAAACAATAAAACACGACTGTTCGACTGTAGGAATAGTACACGTGTGACTTATAATCTTAATTTTAATTGTATATCATGTAGGTACCTACTACCCATAGACAATTGGATCGCTGTTTGTGTTCAGTACACTGTCATTTGTTAATTTAATTATACGAGTTTCAGCATGAACTACAAGTTTTATATCTTTTACACAATTTTTCGCCACCTTTGTAAAACTGACATTGTATAAGAACAATAAACTACTTAAAATACGATTCCGGTGCTACATGATAAATTTTCGTGTCGCAATACAAAAACACGGTGTTCAGAGAGAACCCTGTATAAAATATATAATTTATAATGTGAGCCTCAAAGACCGTAGTAAGAAACTAGTGTTTAAGACTACTATTAACAAAGAATGGTACGTTTCGTATTCTGGACAATGGGTATATCTTTGAAAATTACCCCTTAATCCTATCCAAATCTTACGTCACTAATTGCGTGAGCATAGGCGAGGAAATCATTTATAGCTCATTGAGTGGAGTATTGGGTCGATAGGGACCAATTCAGAAATAGCTAAATGCTAGTATGTTTCTAGAAATTTACAAATTAGATAGAAAGCAGGATCTCCAATAATATGGTCTCAATTAAAATTTGGATGCGCCTGTTCACTTAATGGTTTAGCCGGACGATGTTAATTGCGTAAGAGGCGTACGTAACGAGCTCTTAATTGGAATGCGCCCCAATTAATGTGGACTACGCTCGTTCGGTGCGAGTCCATTTTGGAAATTGGAACATGTTTACGCGCCGGTTCCCGGGTGAACGGCCGCCCGGTGAAAGTCGGGACGCGGATATGGGTCAGGTGGTCATTTACCCTCAGGTAACTGATGATGTCACGTCTCAAAAATACACTACTTAAATTGTAGAATAGTGTCATCTTTCTAGCTGAAATATTAGGTGTTTAAGATCGTACCATTTGAATTAATATCACGGGAATATTATATTTCAGTACACGAAATTTTTAATAAGAAGGTCAAGCAACTTCTTAGTTCTTCTGGTTGTGCATTCTATAACTTGTTATTTTTAAATTCGTTCACATCTAAGGACGTGAAATCTACTGCGGCGTGATACTGGTAAAACCAGATATACAAATAAGCACAATATGGGATGTTTACTCATTTCTGGTTTGAATTTGCGGTCCACGTCTCTTGCGCGGGAAAGTTTGATACAGTAGTAGGTAAGTATAAAAACAAACGTAACAGTACTGGTTACATTCATTTGCGTATTAAATTTTGACCCCGAATATTAATAAGAGAAAACATCACATTTCAAAATGGCATCATTATCTTAAAGTTATATTATCTAATACTAATTTGTTTCGTTAACCAGCGGTTTTATTGCATTTTTAATTAGATAATGTTTATAACCATCAAACGGTGACAGGTGTGTGTAATTAATTTACAAACTAGTTATGAAATTATTATTAAATAGGTTGTTACAAACTTGCAGCACACTCCCTCGAATACGTTGGCCCTACTTCGGTGTTTTTAAAAGAATTGATTAACATAATAGTAATGGTAATTATTCTTTCTGTCGGTTTTTGGACCCATCGACCGTGAAACTCCATGTACGTTGATGTCTTGGTGCAAGTTACATACTTAGCAACTCATATAGTACTTAACTAGCACACGCCTGCGGATCCGCCGCTGGCTAAATCTAGCACCCACCCTTTTAATATAAATACGCCATCGCATATGAACTCTCAATTTTAATTTCCCAATATTTTGTTATTGTTATAATTTTTTTAAGCATTTGACATGCTAATCCATAAACGTACACAAAGTGAGAAAGTGTGAAATCAAAAATTCACGAGTAGGATTTGACATCGATCGATCGATCTTTCGAGCATCTACAAGAAAATCGTACCAGATGCTTTGCCAATTCAGCCACCGCGAGTTCCGTTCGAGACTACTAATTTTGATAACACATTTATTCTCAATGTCTTGGATGACAACTGCGCCATCTGTCGGATGTATTTGAATACATTATTTCGACCAGGTAAGCTTACTTATTACAATTAAGATTCACACACTAAATTGTAACAGTGTATTCTATGTTAGCGATCCAAATAAATATATAGATAGGGATACATTTCTCAATCCACTATTTTAATCAACAGATTCATACCAAATAATAACGCAGCCCTATAAATGTTTTGATACTTTTTAAGCATTTTAGAATAAATTAACGCAGGACGGTTTTCCAGAAATGCACATTCAAATCCTGCTCGCGACTCTTATTTTCAGTTTCACATTTTCGCAATTTTATGTTCATTCCCTTTTACAATTATTATAGTCTATAAGTAAGAATATTAAGAAGTAAGGGTTTAGTGTTTGTATTTATAGCTTTACTAATAGGTACCTACTTCAGATTATTTTCTTAGAAACTATTACATTACTGTGAATGCTACTGTGGGAAAAAATAACACAAAACTCATTACTATCGTCGCACTGAGTTTTTAACTTACGTAAGGGCCTCAAGGACAAGTCGACTGACTTTCACCTCTCACGGTTATAGAAGGGAAAGCTACTTTTAGAGCGAAGCTTTTTCATCCTCAAAACCTTTTCACGTACATCCCGTCAAGGGCACTTACAATAGAGGTAACCACCGTGACTGATATAATTTAGATAGGTATCACGTAACTTCGACAAGTCAAGCAAATAGTAGACTACCTTTGTGAAGCGAGTGATCAAAGAATAGATAATTATCTGATTCCGCGGAATGGCTCTAAGGATTGAAATCATACGTGCGTGTGATAATGATATATCTAGATAAGAATATATTTAACACATTGGATAATATTTATCACGAGAGCATTAATAGAAGGTAATGCGTTCTTATTTTTGTCTAGTATGAATCAATTTATTTTATATTTTAAAGAACAAATTATTTGTGAATGATTATGTTGTCCAGCTGCAGTAAGCATCTCTTTTTCGACATTCACAAATAATTTGTTCTTAAAAGTAGCTGAGCGTGTCAAGTGCTAAGATACAGATCAAAAGATCAAATTATTTTATATAGACAAAAGATTCAGTATGTAACATGTCTTCAAGGTCGCCATAATACGTAAAAAATGGTTTTGACCTCTTTGTTTTAGTAGATAGATGTCGCCGTTTTTGGCAACTGTGATGTTTTCCTTATAGGAGTCACGTATTACAATGACAACTTCAAAAGAGTCGATACCTATAGTTAGCCATATACATATTACATAAAATGCCATGCTCTAGGGTCTATTAGATATAAGTGCGAAATAGAAACGGAGACTCCCGACTCCACCTTCCTTCAATACATGACCGATTTGGTCTAGGTAGGTGAGTCTCGATCTCCGCCTGTACTTACATCCTTCCACTTTCGCATTGTACGAGTATATCTTCTTCGGTCGTCCGACATTCTTTCAACATGCCCGAACGGACCATTGGAGCATTCCCTTTCTTATCTTTACACCAATACTCTCTTTCATACCTACTAGCTCTCTTACGTGGTCGTTACGAATGCGGTCAGTCAGCCTCACTCCACAGATTCTCCGCAGAGATCGCATTTCGACTGCACTGATTTTACTCTCATACTCCTTTTTGCATGCCCAACTCTTGCTTCCATATAATAACGTTGGGACAAGCACTGCGTTTACACAACATAGGATAGACGACACATTATTTTCTTAGAAACTATTACTATGAATGCTACTCTGAGAAAAAATTACACAAAAGTCACACAAGATAGGATAGACTACCATTATCCCAGAAAAATGGATGTTTTCTGTAGATAGCCCGTAGATAATAATACTCGTAGTTTAGAGCTTTTATATGGAGACTATGAATGTGCCATATGGTGACGTACTATATTGAGCCAATTATGAATCCCACACAGACGAAGTCGCGGGCAGTAGCTAATAGGCCATTATGACTAATTGTTAACAATGGTCTTAACAATGGGGTTTTGTCACATAATTGAGATATAGAAATGTTTATTTTCTTTACAGGTGGTTCGAATTGGTGATTGTGAGGCCCCTCTACATTGAAAGAGTAATTAGGTACCTACTGCCTAGGCCATCTGGCCGTCCATCTAGGTAGGCATAGGATTTTTTTTTACTTGCTTAGCCGAATCATGGAATCACGACCGTGAGAATAGAATGGTGACATTGTGTAAAAAAAGGCAAAGAAACTATTACAAAATAATATTGATAATCGATACTAATATAATTTAGCTGAGTTAGTTTGTTTTTGTTTTGTTTCAACGCGCTAATCTCTGTTAGTTCCAGCGAAAGCTGTAAGCTATCACCACGATAGACCCTTGACACTGGACAGCGGAAGAAACCGCAAGACATAGCTAGCAGTACATATTATTATTACTTACTTATAATCACGCCATCTCCTTTGCGGTGTAGGCTCTATTCTTGCATACATCTCTCGCTTCCTTAACATTCATAATTCTCTTTATACAAGCTCGCCGGTTTCGTAGACTCCTGACTCCACCTTCCTTCAATACATGATCGATTTGGTAGGTTTTTTCGGTGTCCCCCTGTACCTTCAACTTTCCACTTTTTCACGCATTGTATATTTTCTTAACCAATTGTTTCCACATGTCCGAACCATCGGAGCATTCCAATATAGGTACAACATGTTATTCACTCAAAAAATTCTTAAAAACAGATAATACATCTCGAGTTAGTAGAAGTGATACAGGAAAACGTCAAACGCTATATCTAAGATCTAAAATAGAAATTCATATGCAAGACGAGGCGAGTCACAACTACGGAAAACAACTAAAAATAGCTGCTAGATAGGCTTAGATAAAGTTAGTCACTAACTCTATCTGTTAGTGTAGTAGTACAGCTTAGAAATCGATTCAAGAATCTAACAAAACAAACAAACAACGCAATTTGTTAGAAAGTTAATACCTAGTAAATAATCAACTGATTCAACGACACTTAGAAAGCGTATAAAAACCGCAAAGTTTTAAAGTAATTCTTTAGTAATTTATAATCATTAAATTGAGAGTTATATTTCTATTTTGCTGTTACAGCCCTTTTTTTGAGGCGGACAACAATGTACCCAACCGCATCATTCTCTATCCGCAAAGCCTCCGTGTGCGGATGCGTGGCTCAGTAGAGGGGGACGAAAGGGAAAGCCGCCGGCGGACTACAACAAGTAGTATAACACAATTCCAGTGAACCAACCGCCACTACAGGCTGAGAGACGGCACACGGCGGGTTTATTTAGAGGATGAGGGCCCCACACTACCCTGTTAGTTACCCCGAACGACGGGGTGAGCGGTTAGGTGCTTTTATTCCCGCCTTAACAAATAAAAAGGGTAGGCAGAGACTAAGGCGTCTTATTCAGACTCCTTAGGTTCACCATACACGTCATACGGTTAAGGGTTTCTCAATATTTAATTCATCCCTTGTCCAGACAAACGATATTTTTTCCGAAAATGCAACAATATCTTTCCACACAGCTTCATTAGCTTTATAAAAATTTCAATGCATTCAAATCTAGAAATGGCATACGGAAAAAACCACTCAAAATTGCACATAACCTTATTAACACTAGTATCCGTATATAATAATAGTATCAGTACAATCCGTGCGACATAGCAGGCTAATTTTCCTCAATTGTGTACTAGACACGTGCAAATAGAGGACGAATATGAGCGGTTTAAAAGTAAATCTCAACTTGCTACTACATACGTATAAGTTTTTACGTGACATAATAATTTGTAGTTTCTGTCTGTATCTTAATCAAAATGATACATAATGAGGTTAAAATTGTGTTGTTAAAAAAATAAATTAGCAATTCAGCTCGAAATGAGAGCAATTGTACCATTATATGAATAAATTAGTTTTTATAATGTTGTTCACAGTATTATGTGCTCAAAAATTAAGCCGTTGTGCCTACGTGTTATTTTGTTAATGCAATTTTATTTAAAATGATTCTTCTCCTTCTACATTGCGCGAAACTTAAAAGTACAGTGGTAGTAATTCCATTTCATGCATATATCTATATAATTATCTGTTTATCAACCATTCGGAGGGTAGTAGCGTCCTACTACTTAATATATATTTGACCCGTCCGATGCTCTTTTCTTTCCATAACAAACGATATAATTTGAATGACAGTTATAAGAGAACGAACAAAATTTAAAGGTAGGTGCTATAAATAACCAGTTTAGAATATGAAAGAAGGATAAAAGGTCTCAAACAATAATATAAAGTTGTTACATCTAAAAATAAATATTCCCCGAATGACCTGCGAGACATAATGGAGTCAAAAAAAACCTGTCTGTAATAATAGCGCCTCGTTTTGTAGTAAATGATAGGGTGTGTATGAATGCAGCTTACCCAAAGCTCCGAAATTACACTGCTTACCTGCAACAAAAGATAAATAGAGATTATGTATTCCACGTGTTAAATGGATGAAATCGGATTGGTTTCTATGAGGAACAAATGAATGTACCCAATAATATCTAAGGTCTCAATAAAAAACTTAAATTTCTTTAACTTCAATACAAATAAAACCGGTCTTTGTCAGAAGATCGACTAACACCACGAATTCATATTGTGATAAGTAGTGAAATTACATTATAAAAACAAATATACACAATGCCTATAAATATAGACTAAACATATTCTATTAGTAGGTAAGTACATTATCTCTATATTCATTGTTATTTAAAGCGTTATTATTATGTTATTAAAGCAACAGTAGGTTAGCACTGTTTCGAAGTAGCGGTAGATTATTACCTGATACTTAATACTATCTAAGATATTAATATCTACTAATTATTGTAAAAATAAAATTGAAAATTACGTATCTATAAATTTATATTATATAGTAATAATATTAGCAATTGCCCGCAGCTCCGCCGCAGGTAAAAGTTAGTTTTTAGGTTATATCTCATGTTTCCGATATAGTAGCGGGATAAAATGTATACCAGTTTTTAAGTCTAATCATGAGTTATCAAATAAAAAAGTTTCATCAAAATCTGTTGAGTAGTTTTCGCGTGATGCGCAAACGAAAAAACAGATAAACAGACAAACAGACAAAAAAATCTAAATAAATTGTTGTTTAGACACGTCTATATAGCCTTATAAAGTCACGTTAGTACGTTCTTTGAGTAGTTTCATAGGCCAAATAATATATACTTAATCCCGATAAAAATACAATGATCTTTCGGGGCGGAACCACAGGCACAGCTAGATTATTTTACACGATAATGGTCACAAAATGTATGCGGTACAAATAATTATAGAGGCCTATCGTGCCAAATTCAATTTAAATAGATCCAGATCAAACAAAGAAATGCACGAACTAACTTATAAAGTACTTTTATATATATTTTGTATTTATAGACACATACACATGTGGGTCATTACGCTCTTTACAATTTTAATTGCTAATTGTACTCGTATTGTTACGTTTTAGTTTAACAAAATTAGCAAAAATATTTTATGATGCCATTGACATATGACCTCCACCCTCACGTCACGTAATATAACGTGATCAGTTTCTGGAGTGATAGTCTAGTGATAATACTAAAAACTACAAAAACAGAGGCATCGCGTTCGATCCCGAGTCTGGAATCAAGACCGGGCAAGACACACTGCTAATTTTTCAAAATTATGTAAGTACCTATTTGTTCGGAATGTATCACTGCTCGGTGAAGGAAAAATATCGTGAGGAAACCTGAATATCTAAAAGATTTCCTCAACAACTTGCTGTGTCTGCCAATCCACACTAGGCCAGTGTGGTCAACTAAAGCCTACATCCCTCTCAATTAGAGAGGAGACCCGTGATCAATACTAAGAGGTTCTGAAAAGATAAGGTGTTAGAATATTTGGAACCAGGGCCGGATTTAAACTTAATGCCGCTCCTGGGCACTGGAACAAAATCCGCCCTAATACTGGAATTTTACTTAAACTTATAGTTTATATCTTTTATTTTTCATCAACATTTTTTTTTTTTACATTGATTGTTTAAAGTTTTGAAAAATGCAAATAATAAATCCGAAGTTTTTTAAATTAAAAAAAAATACTAATTAAATTTCTTTAATTTCAGAAAATAGAAAAATCGATATATTAAATCTCCAAGGAAATAAATTTATGTAATCATTTTGATTATTATTTTTTACCAAGTGCCAAAATTATAATTCACAAATAATGGATGATTTGAATTTCTTGAATCAATTATTATCAATTAAACAGAAAATTATTAATTAAATATATTGAGCAATCTTGATAACACTAAAAAAAATTTTTTTCACTCAATATTTTGCCGTCCAAAAAAATTTGCCGCCCTAGGCACTTGCTCCGACTGCCCCTAGTGTAGATCCATCGCTGTTTGGAACTGACTCTGCACGAATATCAAAGACGTTCAAAATGGCTGGACCCAACAACCCCTGCTTGGTACGAGACTAATGGATTACAACAGCGAAAAGTTACAAGCACTGTATGCTAGTTTTGGTCCCCTCGTAATCGTTGCCTTTATATAATGAAAAGTTTGTGATGACAACGACGACATTTGCCAGCGCTAGATTGCTTTCATTTGTTCTTCTGGTCGGTGTGTGTAAAGCACAATTAATACTGATACTTCTAATACGGCGTATATTTTTGTTGTAAACATACATTTTGCTCTGTTCTGCCATGCTTTGAGTATGAGCTATAAAAAATGAGCTTCATCAGAACATCAGATGATGATGAACATCAGATGTCTGTAACAGAAACTTAGCTTCCTTTTCTGGGCATAACTGTAAAATCTTGGTTAAGCAAGTAACATTCTCTCAACCTCTTGGAGTTGGCGATGCGCGAGTGATGACTCTGATGTTTTAAGCGTCTTTATGCTACGGTACCCGCTTGCCACCAGGTGGGCCGTATGCTTGTTTGCCACCCGTATAAAATTATAACAAAAATGTACTTAGAAAAGGAGACATAATCACGTTATTAAGTATTGTATTTCAGTTTTTATAATTTTTAATGGACTAAAAAGTGAGTAGTACCTACTTATGTTTCGTAGCGTAAATGTTATTTATTATATTATATTGTTAAATTTTATTTACTAAAACTTATAATTTTAGCTTCTTACTGGCGCAATATAATTACTTGATCAACACCGCAAACGTCCACGTTCGGAAGACCAGCTTAAATCAATGACACAACAACCGCAGACAAGAATAACGACGTCCATTACCTTCATCACTTCACACGCGCTGATATACCAATGAAACTGCTGATTCGTTGAAATTGAGTTTTGGGATGTAGACATATTTCAATGACATGTTAAAAAAAATATTGCTCTATATTTACTATATTCTTTTTAATCTATACTAATATTATATATGCGGAAGTGAGTTTGTTTGTTACGCTTTTCCGCCGTAACTTTTCAGCTAATCATCATGAAATTTAGCATACAGCCCAGTCTGCAGCCCCGAGAATGAATTAGCTACATTTCCGGAATCCTAACAAATGGACGGTTTCTGTGGGACAGCAATTTTGCATAAATAATTATAGATAAATGATTTGCCGGAGCTGACGTACCTATATTATATTGACCCAAATCTAAAGTTCACGTAAAAGAAGTCTTATATTAAACAATAATCGTTTCTTCCAATGAAAGTAGGCCAAAACAACAGATCAAACAAACACACAACAAATAAAATAACTAGTAACAAGAGACAAATAAAATATTTTCCTATTGTACCCAGTACCTAATATTTAAGGCCGTGTGGGGCCGGCTTTAGAATTGTCCCACCCCTCTCTACCCACGGGAGTAGTAAGAGCCGACTGAGGGAATACCGGGGGAGTGGGCAGCAGCACTCCCTCGAGTATTAACAACATCCACTGCGATCGCCAACCCGCCTGCCAAGCGTGGCGATTACGGCATTATCCCCCATGACGGGACCGCTCGTTGTGGCGTTCTCTTGGGGAGGCCTATGTCCAGCAGTGGACGTTGAAAAGCTGATGGATGGATGGAACTAATATTTATCACTCATATATATAATATTTATTATCTATATGAGTGATAAATAGCAGGCTTTTGTTTTCTTGTATCATGTACTTATGAATAACTAATAACTGTATGCTCATGTAATGTATTCAAATTAAAGCACGCGCAGTAATTTATAGAACAGACCTACATGGTAGTGAATGTATATCGTTACTAGGAATAAAGAGACTGATGCAAAGTAATAGAAAATTAATTTTACATTTTAATGTTTAGTACGTAAGAGTCGTACGTACTGTAATATTAAAATGTCGTTAAATCGCCTTTAAATGCAACGAGTTTCAAAGTCAGTCTTGTGTAAACTGAAAATAGCGCAATTGGCTTAGAATACAAAACGTACGGCGAATGCGGTACATGTTAAATATATGTCTACTCCTACTAACATTATAAATATGAAAGTTTGTATGTTGTTATCCATCCGTCCATCAGCATATCGTGCGCCGTCGGATTTCCACTCAAGAACCTTTTCCCCTTTGCGGTTATCGGCTCTCCGAGTGATGTTGCCTGTCCATTTCTACTATAGCGTACCACTCTCGTTATCCTTTTTTTTTCTTAAGACGACAAAAAAATTTACCTATCCGCACACCCCGCCGTTCGGGGCTACGAACAGAAGAGGCGAGGCGGAGGGCCCTCAACCACTAAATAAACCCGCCGTATGCCGTCTCTCCGGCTGTGATGGCGGGCCACTGCAACTATGTTACATTCCTTCAGTGACCACTCCCGTTATCTTGAGAATATCCGAATTGCGGATTCGATTACGTACAAAAATACTGGGTATAGCCCGCTCCATGGTACGTTGAGCGATTTAGAGTCTTGATACGAGGCCAACACGTTAACATAGAGATTTTAAGGATCCGATTAATAATATACATTATCAATTTATGTTAAAGTTGCCGATCCTGGTACTGAACTTAATTACTAGATTGCGGCATAATGCTATTTTTTGCTCTGGATCATTGGATCTAGATTTCGCTTCGAGATTTCGTCTGCTTGGTCTGAAATGTCTGAAGGCCAAGCAGACAAAATCTCGGGCAGAAGATAGGTCCATGCATGAGCCTAACTTTTATAAAGTTGTAACAGAACTATGTCTGTAGTTAAATTTTAGATACCTATTTGAGAAAAAAATACTGTATTAGGCTATGTAAGCATGTCTGAACACAAAACAATATTTATTCAAATTTTTAGCTGTTTGTTTGTTCGTACATCACGCTAAAACTACTGAAATCATTATGATGCAATTTTTTTGTTTGATAGCTTTTGCAGACATAGATAGTAGTCTAGGTTTTATCCCGCTACTATATCCGGAACCTGAGATATAACCTAAAAACTAGCTTTTGCGTGCGACGGAGGCGAGGGTAAAGGCTAGTAATTAACATAGTAAAACATTTACAATGACAGCTTTTTCGTACTAATTGAGTTGGGGACATTATCTCAACCAGAACTAAGTTGAATGCGTGTTTGGTGTTAAAAGAATTGTATTAAGGGTATTATTACAATATTACGCTTATCGGAAAATAGACGATTGACATTATTTATTTACGTTTTAAGTGAAGACTGAACATTAAAATATAAAAGCAGTTGTTGGTATATTATTAAATAACCCTCGAAGGTAGATCAATAAATTAAACTGTACTGTAACCAATGTTCGGAATGAAATGATAAAAAATGTGTCAATGACATCTCACATAGGTAACACACAATTTCAATAGAAGTTTTAGGAGAAACAAAAATGCTCAAGTACGTTCTCAGATATTATCTCGTAAGCATATAAATATATGGCTACATATCCTTAAAAATCGTGTTAGTTATTAGTGACTGACGTTTTTAAGTGCTATGAAATAAAGATATTTTTGGATTTGAATTTGAAATATCCAAGTTTCCATACATGTCCTTTTCGGGGTTCTAAACGATCTGAATTATATAGATATAGCTATGTATGTTAAATTTCACGATGATCGTTTGAGTAGTTATGGTGTGAAAGCGTAACAAACGCATTTTTAATATTAGTTAATACTAGTCTTTGCCCGCGGATCCGCTGCAAGTAAAAGCTATTTTATTGGCTTTTTTTAATGCATTTGGTGGCAGACGAAAATGGCCCAAAAATGATGGACAATGGGACCGGACCTGATAGCAAGTGAGTACTCCCACTTGAGACCCAGCCCTACCACCAGTATTGCAATGGTGATAATTGCTTACTTCCCTTAGTCGCCTCGTACGACACCCATGGGAAAGAATAGGGTGGTGACACTTGTATTCTTAGTCCGTCACCACACGGATGAATTCATGGTTACTACCTGTGTAGCGTAACGGCGAAGCCGTCACCTCACAATTATTTAGGACCTATCTAGGGGTCTAAAAAAATAAAGCAAGAACATATTCGATACAAGATTTAATTAGCAGAAAAACAGTTTGATATAAAAATACAAGAATTACGGTAGGAAGCTTCATGAGTTTAACTAAGTTCAGTAGAATTTTAGTCACCTCGAGGTTAGTTTATTACTCACAGTAGCACCACTTCACGAGTGGAAGGATGATCGTTTCGTAAGGTCTTCATATGATCCTTTTATAACGTCTCAGTTGATATTTTTATAAAGGTCCTTCTATCTCAATTAATAGAATAATCAGTAGACACTTCTATAAATAATGCCCCTCGAATTAGTGGCTTAGTCTCGGTCATAGGCGCAGACCTCAAGACAACAATAAGATCTCGGTTGACAACACAACACCTGAAATATCTTCAAGAGGCTAGAATAGAGAAATATGACAACGAAGTTTCACGGACGACGCTAGGATCTAGAATGATCATCCAAACGTCTCTCCGGACTTGATTGTTCGAGGATCAAGAACTTCAAATTTTAAAATAAATGTTTCCTTTTTTTGAGGCCTATGATTTATGTAACCTATTTAGAAAAGAGGATTAGGTAATATTATTACACCTGTCATTCGCTATATCGCGCCGATACTGTCGCGATACCATAGGCATAGTTCCAAAGTACCACCAGTAAGTATCAGTACCATAAACGTCATATCCCAGCAAGATTATTCCTGAACTTAGTATGTTTACTGGCAGCTATTATCTGTCGTACATCTGTGTTCGACGCGTGTGAACGACAATATAGGAGTGCATCGCATGACTAATCTACCCTCTTAACATTCACACAGCGTTCTGAACTCTGCCGATAACATGAATCGCATTCATCGCGGTACAAATGACAGACCAACCTGCATAAAAGGATACTTCTATTGTCACGCCTATCAGAGCTATTATCTAACAAATAGTAAAAAAAAGAAAGTAAGTCCAGTAAGAGAATAAAACATGATGCAGAAATAGATCACTGCGGGGTCAACATGCGATAGGTAAGCGGTTATAGCGCATCATCCACGAGTTGCGGGTTGAATTCCCACTCGCACTTACTTATTTATTTCAACCTCACGTAGGTACATCTTTACAAATATTATAAATGCAAAAGTGTTTGTTTGTTAAGCTTTCACGTTGTAACTACTAAAGGACCATGAAATTTTAAATTTTGTATACATATAGCGTGGAACCCAGAAATGGACATAGGGTACTTTCATCCCGGTAAATAAATAGTTCCCGTGGTATAGCTATTTTAATATAGAGATAAATAATATGCCGAAGAGTGATGTGTTTATAAAGCGAAGTCTACGCGGGTGGAGTCGCGGGCCAAATTTAGTAATCAAATAAACAAATGCAAACTAATGCTAAAAAAATTCTCTGCCAGCACACCAGGTCACGCAGAAAAGTAGTAGTAAAGCAAATTCAATATTAGACAACCAAATGATGTATATTCACTTAATTAATTACATATATTCATCACTTATTAAAGTGTGTGCCAAAACAATAAAAAATAAAAAGCTGTTTCCAATTTCAAACAGGTTTATCGATGTTAAAGTTATTGGAGTAGGTATATTTTCGTTGAAAATAGGTTATTCCGAAACTTTGTGCAACCACGAATGCAAAATATATCTAGACCAGACATCGAATGATCTTTTTACGGGTATTAAACGCTGGCCTTGCTACGTACGTTTTGCTTGCACAAATAAACAAAGTTGATTTAGAACACCTCTAAGCTGTGACTTCCGTGTGCGACCTGGATTTATATTTATAATGAAAGTGGTTTAATCCTGCTAAACTGGTTATAGTATAAAACAGCAAGTCATGAAATTTACAGCGGCTGAGCGATTCAATAAATCTAGTTAAATATGATTATATACTTACAAAACTCACAACGAATACAAATGTGTGTTGTAGTGAAATTAAAACATATTAGGGAATTATAAATTATTACATGACAGCCATACGACAAGTAGTTACCAAAAGTGATCCGTAGCTAGTCCATACGTAACAGTTACTATTAACAAATGTTTACTCGTACACGCGCACACAAATTAAGATATAGATATCAGCTACAGTAACACGTTGACTAAGCGTGAAAACTATAACTGATACACTCAGTCTCGAGGAGAATACACATCGTGCGAAAGAGACGCCCGCAGTTACTGAGTCTTCATTGTATCGTTACTGCAACGCGTATCTATTGAAGCGGTTGCCTGGCCTGCCTGGTTAACATTTTGCTGACAGTGTAGCGTTCGTTCGAATTTGAAACGACGCGTGTTTTGTTGCACGTTAAAAAACATGTCCACGCCCGGATCAGACGAGTGGACTGAGGAGAAATGTTTACAGTTGATAAGAGAATACAGGGCGAGACCTATATTGTGGGACCAAAAGAATCCGTTATATTTTGTGAAATCCAAGAAATTACCAGCTTGGCAGGACTTAGGTGCAGCTGTCGACAGTTCGATGGAGCAATGCAAACGTAAATTGACCATTTTGAATTCGTCGTTTAGAAGGGAAAAAGCGAAAATAAAACACAGTTTGAAGAATAAAGGTGATCTGTTTACTTTGGAAAAATATAATGTGTAGCTTATAAATACATTTTTGTTTGTTGTTTCCAGCATTTATAGTCTACACCTGCAAACCCGGCCAAGCGTTGCTGTAGCTCAGTGGCTATTCAACGGGAACCATATTTTTTTGGCATAAAAGTAACCTATGTCCATTTCTGTAAATCGGATTATATGTATATAAACTTTTATGATGATGGGATGAACGGTATGATTTTGGCAGCGCATAGGATATGGACAAACAAACATAGATTTATGTATTAGATGTATACATTTTTTCTAAACTTCATATAAGAAGCTTTAACATTAAATTTCATGCATCTTTCTACAAAGGTGCCGCGCTTCCCACAGGTACAAAATTTCGCCCTCTTAGGGGTAAAATTTATATAACCTACGTGTTCATTTATTTCTAACTATATAGGTACAGGTATCAGAAATTTCATGCTTCTTACTTCCAGTGACGAACTTCGCTTATAAATTGTCAACCCCAATTTTTCTTTTTTATTGCCTGTAGTGGCAGACGAGTCACGGTCCATCTGATGGTAAATGGTAACCGTCGCCCATGGACTCGACTATACCGAGAGTATTGTCAAGCCGCTGCTCACCAATTCATGTCACAGATGAAATGAAATATAAACGGCTATCTCCTGCTACAGCCAAAACGCAACGATGTGCTTCATGGCCGGTCACACGGGAGATGGTGGTACCGGTTTGGTACCACCATCTCCCGTGTCTCGGGCTCGGGCCGGATACCAAGTGAGTACTCCCACTTGGTACTTCCCTTAGTCGCCTCGGGTGTCGTACCCGTGGGAAAGAATGGGGTGGTGACACTTGTATTCTTAATCCGTCACCACACGGAAAAAAAGGTAAAGGTATATTTTTTAAAGTTAAAGGTATATTTTTTTTAAATAGTGTCAGTGCCCACTATAAATATACATTTATTTCTAACCATGAATCAGGTATATATGAAACTTCATACTTTAAATAGGTATGACAGACTTCCATGCAACCGGTCATCCCTCTTAAGGGTGAAATTTTCAAAAAGCCTTTCCTAGTGCCTACTTACAACAAAAATGCATCATCTACGAAACATCAAGTTTGTAGCCCCAGTAGTTTAAACTTTGCGTTGACGAATCAGTCAGTCGGGACAAGCAATTATACATGTATAGATGACCGCTTACCATCTGGCCTGCCCGTGTGCTTATTTCCTACCTTTGTAATATAATAAAAAATATATATACAGGTAATATAAGTTTATACACAAGCTTATTTATTTTACAGATTCATCTCAAGCATATGTAAGCACTTGGTTTGCTTTTAAAGAAATGTCATTTTTACTTGACAAAGAATCTGAGCGTAAACGGCAAATAAATGTAAGGGTATTCATATATTCTTAACATAAAAAATTGCTTCACAAGAAATTAATCCTTATATACAAAACTATTACCCAGACACTTATTAAATGTCAAAAAATAAATAATTCTGTTGATTGTAGAAATATCTGTTGCTAGATTTTGTCTGCGTGTCCGTCCGCGTGGACTATAAGTGCATCACTCTACAGTACAATAATTATTTCTATATCAAAATAGATAATATATGTAATGGAAACCATTCATTTTTCCGGGTTGAAAAGAGTCAAGTTCCTTTTCTGGGTTCCACGACATTGTATGCAATATTTCATGATGATTGGTTCGGGAATGGCGACGTGAGAGCGTAACAATCAAACAAACAAACTCACTTTCGCATTTATAATATTAGTAAGCATGTGTTTAATGGAAACTATAATATTCGGTACAATGTCTGCCGGATGAGTAAAGTCATTCAGCATATATGCTGAGACGCAAGCAACGCAGATCCACGCTGCGTAGGGCGGGGCAGAATTTGTAAGGCTATAGGAATAAGCGGTCGGCACATTTTTTTTTTATTGCATGTAGTGGCAGACGAGCCACGACCCATCTGACGTTAAATGGTAACCGTCGCTCATGGACTCAGCTATACCGAGAGTATTGTCAAGCCGCTGCTCACCACTTCATCTCACCGATATGAAATGAAAGAATAAACGGCTATCTCCTGCTACAGCCAAAACGCAACCATGTGCTTCATTCATGGCCGGTCACACGGGAGATGGTGGTACCAAACCGCTCGGGCCCGATACCAAGTGAGTACTCCCACTTAGTACCCAGCCCTATCACCAGTCATGCAATGGATGATAATTGCTTACTTCCCTTAGTCGCCTCATACGACACCCGTGGGAAAGAATGGGGTGGTGACACTTGTATTCTTAGTCCGTCACCACACGGACAAACACACGGCCTTTCTGGGCAAAAGTTCACTTTTCGTGCAAGTTTGGTAATCTGAAGAATCGATCCATTATTGGTATAATGGACGTAAGACGAGAAATTCTTCTGAAGTGGTATTCATGTTCTGCCTTAGAAGATGGAAGAAAGTTGTACTTAGATAACGACGGGCAATACTTTGAAAATATATTTTTTTTTTAATTCCAAACAAAATCATTTAAAAAAGAATAAAAACGCTTTAAGTATTATAACGTTTAGCCAATGACAAACCGGGCGGGCAGGTAGCCATTGTTGGTGCATTTTCATTGGAGGTTAACGTTACTTTACTTTGAACAATAAAATGCTAAGCTGGGGATAAATATGACTTATATAATATGTATTTTACGTTTTAGGACTCGAACTCAGACGTAGTGGATGAGGACGAAGAAATTGCTTCTAATATAAAATTAAAACTATTACGGCAGCACATACAAACGCATCCTCGTACCAATAAAATAAAACTTTCAAAGTCAGCTACAGAGAATTTAATATCCAAACCGTCATCATTAGAAAGAGTAGATTCTGCTGTGGCTCAACCAGAGCCAAGTTCAGTTCAAATTCAAACAGCATTGGAAAGAGACGAGGAGATCAAATCTTTCACTTCCTTCGTAGGCTACAAAATGAAAAAGTATTCCGACACTACGAAAAATGCAGTGCAACAAGCTATATGTAATATTATTTTCAAAGCAGACCAAAACTATTATGAGAAGAATATTTTAGAAGAATGTACAATTGTGGACGAGGAACCAGATACTCTAAATAATGAATTATTTGATGAAAGTGAGACATTTATTAAGATACAAAATGATTCAGACAGTGATTAGTTATAATGTATTGGATAACGTTGATTGGTATGAATAATGATTTCATTTCTGTTTGTTTGAACAAAGCTATCCAAAACCATCCACAAAATTAATGAGAGAAAGGATTTATAGATTAACAATATCATAGATATACATAAACGTATTTAGGTATACAATATTGTACAATGAAGTCCAAGGATTGATTTGGTTGAATGCGATTGATCACTGATATTACCAGGTGGTTCTTTTTCCATTTTTAAAGACAATAAGTAAATAAATAATGCTGACGACTTTAATACATTGCTTATTTTTTAAACACCTACCCTTTTTTTTTGTCTAGGCGGAAAAAAAGTTTGTTTGAGTGTTTGCCGTGTGGGGCCCGGCCTTAGAATTGTCCCACCCCTCTCCACCCATGGGAGTCATAAGAGCCGACTGAGGGAATATCGGGGGAGTGGGCAGCAGCACTCCTTCGAGTATTAATAACATCCACTGCGATCGCCAACCCGCCTGCCAAGCGTGGCGATTACGGCACTATCCCCCATTCTTGGGGAGGCCTATGTCCAGCAGTGGACGTTAAAAGGCTGATGGAAGGATGGATGGATGGAAAAAAAGTACCTAACCACACACCCCATCGTTCGGGGCAACGAACAGGGTAGTGTGGGGCCTTCAGCCACTAAATAAACCCGCCGTGTGCCGTCGTCCGCCTTTATTGGCGGGCCACTGGAACTACGTTACATTCCTTCGGTGGTTTTTAAACACCTACCCTGGAAAATCGGATAGATATTATTCAAAAAATACCTATTTTAAAATACCTATTTAATCTATCTACCTATTATAAAGCTGTAACAGAGCTGTTTGTACATTCAAGATATTTGAGAAAAAATTACTGTAATAGGCTATATAGACGTGTCTAACACAAAACATTTTTTTTTAGAATTTTTGTCTATTTGTTCGCGCATCACGCAAATAGGTACTACTGAATGGATTTTGATGCAGCTTTTTTTATTTGAAGGGCCATGATTAGACTTAAAAACTGGTATACATTTTATCCCGCTACTATATCGGGAACCTTTTTTTTTTGTTAACAGAGTAGTGTGGGGCCTTCACCCACTAAAGAAACCCGCCGTGTGCCATCGCTCCGCCTTTATTGGCGGGCCACTGGAACTATGTTACATTCCTTTGGTGGACTATATCGGGAAACTGAGATATACTTAAACGAAAAACCAGCCTTTGGCTGCGGCGAAGCCGCGGGTTATATAATTATGAATGATAGGAAATCAATGTTGCAATAGTGAATTAACGCTATAAGTACCAAAATTTTTATTTTTATTATAATCGAACACTTTAAAAACCTCTACGTTTTATGACAGTTATATAAATGAAATTTGAAGTTATAGCGCATATAAAGAGCCCAGAACTTCTAGAATATAGGACATATAGGTAAATAAGAGCAGAAAAAACAGGATCATTAGAGCTCGCTTTAACCCTATTACCGCGCACGGATAGGTTTAAACATAAAGAATAACTACACATATCCTCCATAACATAAATCTGTCAAATCGAGACCTTCAAAAACGGGACTTTACGCTTCCTAGTGGGTTATTAAAATAATATTTTATTTATGTAGGTATTTAACAACAATCTACTTGGTTGGTTACTGTTTGTATGCTAATTATAAATAAGTCAAGGTTCATATTTGTTTCCTGTTGTATCGAGAACAAAATAAATAAAAAATTTTCTTTATTGTTTTCTAATAATGCAAATATTTCTTAAAATTATAACATGATGTTGAATATGAATTTTATATATATATTTTTTTATGAATTTTGTTATTATTTAATAATCATCAGTATATTTTTTCCGTGCACATTGTGGTCATGTGTAATGTATAACACAAAATACTTACAGAAGTAAAGAGAACTAATATGGCAAACTTATTGCGCAAATGAAGTAGTGGTTCATATACTCCGTAATGACATGGGTTCATTTTCCTAAGGAACAAAAAGTTGGTATTGTATTATTTTTTGAGTAACTTTTCTCGGTTTTTGTGTATTACAAAGTCACATAACCCAAGGGCTTTAACAGAAGACAACACCATTTTAATAATAAATACGCATTTAATTAAAGAGTAGGAAACCTCAAAGCCAGTAGGTATAATATATTCAAAACCATTGCATAATCATTCATAATAAGCACTTATCCTGATCTTTATTATCTTTTAATAAAGTTTTATCTATAAGAATAACAGATAGTAGTAATTCCTTTACAGATATCTTATGTATACAAATTCAAGTTAGTGTTTGCATAGTCGCTTGTTTGCCCTCATACTAAATAATCATGCAAACATTGTAATCTTACTACGCCATAACTTCAAAGACATAATATCAATTACAGAGATATATTATGTGCATACATACGACTACAGGTGCCTATGTAATTTGATTAAACACATCCCATAGGATTTGGCGCAGCTGTGTTTTTAATGAACCTTATGCTGTAAGAAATAAATACAATATGAAGCCCATTATAATGCTATGAAGAGACCAACGTTATGTGTCATCGTAAAATAATATAATTATAATAACAGGTCGCAAATTTAACAATTCGTTCCACTAAGCTTATTATAGGTATTGTGTGTAATGTTAAATAATAAGCGTTTGCTCTGGCTTATGCAGCATTCGTTCTTAACTAGACGGTGTAGTGATAGGAGATGTTTAACAAAGGAAGCAGAAATGGCTACGAAGATCCAGATTTGTTATGAAATATTTATTTATGCAAATGAATTCCTGGGAACTGAGGACGGATTTGTGCTATGTCTATAAAAGTAAACCTTGAGAATTATCATATCAAACTGTCTACTAATTCTCTGCCTTTATTAAAATTATTAATTATTCAAGCACAACCCTACATCAAAAATCTTGATGGGAACGAGACGAGATGGAAGCTAGCTTCTACCTCTTCACAATTATGTATTTTGTACGAGTGTCCCGGGTCAAAGTTACGCGGATCATTAAACAATTTCAATGGGACTTTGAAAAGAGTTGTCATGCGTATCTAATGTTACGTTGATTCTTGCGTGTCCACATTTATGTGGGCATATGTGCTTCTTAACAACCTATGAACTTATGTCACTGTCGGATGGTAAATCAATTATGAAAAAAAAACATGCATAAACAAACACCAAGTAAAATGAAAAGACACTGCCAGAAACGAGTCGGATTCGAAACTTGGTATACCTATATGAGGTCACGCTAGAGTACAAAAGACTTTGCTCGCATTATTATTTGTAAAGGGCACTTAAATGTCAAGGTTTCATTTTAATAAGAAAAATAATATTAATTTATAAATATATGTTCCAGTTGTAAAAATATAAATATTTGTTAAGTATACATAGTTCAGAATGATAATGATGTATACCAAGTAAGACGCCCTTCACATGAAGCGTGCCATACCCATAACATAATGTAGAGTTGTGCAGTTATTGGAGAAACGAGGTTATCTTTGTTTTTGTTTATGATATCTTGACTATAGATGGAGCCTGTAGCCTACTATTGGCAAATCTTTTTTAATCTAGAAAACCTTGTACTTGACACCATTATATCTAATGCAACTTTATGTTTGGATTTAAATTATATCATGCCAGTGTATGTATTAGTTGCTTATTATAGATAATAGCTAGATAGCACAGCTTTCTGTTAGTCAACTCACCAGTAAATACATTACAAATGTATATGTCCGAGATTAAAGATCACACGCAAATGAGATTGGTGTCATTGCATTCTAAGTCCTTGACCCAATTTATCTGCCATTTTGACATCACTTTATTAATGAGGCTATTAAAATAATTAAGCCTTTAAGTACTATATCAACAATAGCGCATTCTAACTAAATGACTCGTCTTTTTATTAGACGAGGCCATCACACTAAATTGTTGCGATAAATGCCAACAGTATGGGACCGTAATAGGCTATTACTTTAGTGAAACAAGACCAATTACGAGCTAGAGAAAATTACTTTGCAACAGAATATTCATTTCTCTAAATGTTAGTTACGTCGTATAATATATCCGCATGGAGTCCTTTATCTGTTCAAAAATCTAAAGCAATCTAGTTGCCGACAGGACACGGCCAGTTTCAAAAATGGACAGGCGACGTGCATGATCGTCATTACACGCACAAATGATCCATGCTCGTAAAGGTCAGGAAGTCAACGAGTAATGAACACAATCTTGAGCCATAACAAATGTAGTTTATCGCGACATCACCCACGCAACATAATATCGTACTGACAACAATGGACTCAAGCAATTTTGTCTTTGGGGACACGTATTTCATTTGAAAATTAATCCGTTTGTGCTCAATGTGCTTATAGATAAAATCTTGAATGACTTTAAATAAACTTTTATCTGTAAATCATAATAATGTCAATCCGGTCAACGCTGCAAGGACCCGTTTGATGAAGACGGCCCAGGACTGTCTGTTATGGCGCTCACTTGCTATCCTGTCTAGAAACGGACGAAATATAGGTTGTGGCTAGATGACATTATAATCTTAACATGCTTATGTAGTTACTATATATTGTAATAGGCTTAGCTAAGATATTAATTAATATGTTAGATATTGCTTGGATATATTTTCTTTCTTATCAGGATAAGTAAATTCCATTCAACTAAATGAGATCATATATAGGATATTTCGCGCGTCATTACACCGTGAAGTCATGTTTTGATATACTAACATTAATGCCAGATGACAAGTTAAATGTAGGTATAATTTGTCGTAATTATTTTATGACGCGGAATCAAGGGCGGAGTAGTCGGTCATCAATCATAATCTATGACTCAGCGTAACAATGCACTTTGAATGTTAGACAGTAGGCAATATCTATTAAGTATTTTATTTGTCTTTATAGTAATAATGACAGCACGAGAGAAGCTAGTGAGCACACTAACGATTTCGTCTGCTGGGTTAGAGACTTGGGCTCAGAGAGAAATGTTACACATATGGGTTATTAAACGCTTTAGAATGCTGAACTTAATTACCATATCGATTTATTTTACAAAAATCAATTACAATCCGAGAGCCATGTCATTTTTCGAGATAATACATAATCTACGTGTTAACCCACGTAACAAATCACCTCATCGATACTACTACTTTCAAAGCCCCCCACTATTGTGGATGTGCTTTTAGTGGGTATTCCGGGCTCAATTTTTCAGCACCCAACGGGTCTCAGATATCTAGGCTTGATATGTAAATGAATTTCCACAACAATAAAAATTACATCTAGGTATATCAAATTACGTCCAATTTAATTTCACCGTATTTGCGTGATTCAGTAACTCAGCTACACATACAAACTTTCAACCTCTCAAATATTATAAATGCGAAAGTTTGGATGGATGCTTGTTACGCAATCACGCCAGAACAGGCTAAACGGATTTGGATGAAATTTGGCACATAGACTATAGTCTAGCTTAGCAGAGCTACTTTTTATCCTGACAAAATGTATAGACAGTTGTTTTTTTTTCAGAGCAAATGGAATGGATTAGTAAGACGATATACATATAGACATCTCCAAGATATTTATTGCACGCTTAAACAATTGCATAGAACCAAAGACATGAATCAGCTTAATACAATCATTAATTCATTAATCATTGCGAACTGAAGTGTAAATGGGTGGACTATATGAAAGTTTAACATGTTAAAAACTATATTTAAATGGCACCGCATAATTTAGGCCCAAGTGAGATTACGTTAACGAGCTGATAATAGGATTACGTCTGTGTCCCAGTTTGACGGCGGCGCACCGTTACCAATCAACCTACAACGGCGGGCAATCTATGACAATATAATGATTATGTATTTATCGATGCATGTGAATGTTAAATACAATTAATTTTATTGGCATTCAGAATTCTGTCTTGCACATAATCTGAAGAGCAGGCACTCCTACGCTAAAAACAGGGGATGGTGAAATATTTCATCATTACTGAAGTTAGTTTGTGTGAGTCTCTGTGGTGACGGACTAATAATACAAGTGTGACCACCCTAATCTGTTCTGCGGGCGTCGTACGAGGGAAGCAAGCAATTAAAACCCATTGCTTTAACCCTGCCAATGTTGGTTACCACGTAGAAGTACTCACTTGTTACTTAACCCGAGCTGTTCGGTGGCACCGCCGTAAGGACTTCGGTATGTTTTGACCGCAGCAGGAGAAAGCCGTTTACTTGTTTAATTCAAATAGCATGCAGCGGCGTGGCCATATTCATAGTAATGTTGTGTCTATAAGTGGCGTTTACCACTTACTATCAGGTGGGCCGTGGCTTGTCTGCCACCATAAGCAATAATAAATCAATGAAGCTTATTGATGTATTTACTGGTATGTGTTAGGTATCATAAAGTATTTTTTTCTGCCTTCCAGAATAAACCGATAACCATCTCACAGAATATCGGCGTAAAGATATAAAAATCTTTAGTTCTAATATTTGGAATACCGGGAAATGGAAGTGCGAATAAGACTCGTTGATGTGATTGATAGTCATGACACTATCTGGGCCGTGTTCGGAACATTGTTATGTCGTACAGCATCAATAACTTCAAACAAGATAAAAGCTCGTGGATCAGTTATGAGTCGACGACAAATTTTAGTGTAATTATAATAATTTTGGATTCATATCACGCGGCGTAATTGAATGAACTTGCAACGCGATCATGGTCTGCGTGCCGTTTCACTCGGCCGTGACTCACGAATTAGAGCTAAGTCGAGATCGTAATTACGCTGGTTATGTCGTGCACACCCACTCACAGGCATCGCTAGATAACAAACGCATCAGAAAACTCAATAATTTAATCGGAACTCGAATTAAGGTCAACAATGAAGAATTCAATGTTGCAAAGACGAAAGTCCGCGATTTTGCTGTGCACGCGATTTATACTGTAGAGTAAATATTATTTATATTATATGACGTTTCGGTACATCGACGATAAATCTGCAAAGGAAAAACAAAATTCTTCAGATAAAATATGTTTGTATGAAAGATAAAGTTACATTTATTTTGTTAAATCATATAAAATATGAGACAAGTCGATGAAATTCTGTAAGATTTATTGCACAGAAATTGTTGATTGGGGAAATAGACAAATCTTAACAAAATTGAGCCACTCAAGCAGTGGTAAATGTATTATAATTTGACATGACTATAAGCGCCTATGACATTAAATCTAGATAGATTTTAAGTAGAGATTAGTTTAGAAAGCAATATTGTCGCGAACAATGGGCAAAAGTGGAGCAGCCAGCCACAGTATTGCTCTCCAATTAACAAGATTAAGCAAATTGAGGGAACAGCAGAGGAGCTCAATAATCAAGCCATAATGAGGTGTTAGAAAGCCGATAACTCCATGTCATCTGCAACTAACTGACGCATAAGATGTTCGTTTGTTGCAAAATTAATTGGCTGATAGTTTGATAGTATATTTGTACAGCTTGGAAGCTAGGGTTGATAGGAAGATAGAGTTTCCCACTGTCAGCCGAGAGTTTTCCATCTACATATTTGCTTGTTGATGAGCAGATTTTGGAGAGAGCAGTGGCATAAGTTGGAAACATTTTCTCAATGACAATAGAGGATTAAAAATATAAGGTTTTTATGCATCCATTGTTTATTCCATATTCTGCTGCGCATAGGCCTCTACAAGTGAGTTCGCAGTGAGCGGTCCTATGCCACCTGCATCTAACCACTCCGTAAGGCTTCATCCTGTACTGCGGCACCCGTTGCGCACTTTTAAAAGTGCAGTTAAATTTTAGCTTTAATAAAAAAAGTAACAACTTTCCTGCGCTTAAATTCGGAGTGAATTAAATCGACTGACTAAATCTTTAGTTTTTTATTTATTTATATAATTGATAAATGTGAGCGCGTAGTATAGTAATAGAGCGCCGAAATAATAGCTGTGTTTTAAAGTAATCAGATAACATGTCACTTTACCTTATCAGCTGATACCGAATCATATAGAGTGCACAGTTAGGTACGGGCTCCCTCGACTAAACTATCGTCCGATAAAAGCCTGTAGTGCAGATGTATCATTCTTTAGAGTATATGAAAAGCGATCCAAATCAATAAATACATGGATTTATAGCTTTAAATGATAAAAGTGGGCGCGAGCGCCTACCTTTAGAGAGAATATCCAATTTATATAAATTATATTTTCATTTTTATCTTTAAACGTATTTATTATGATAATTTAATAAAATATCGCATAAACTGTCCTCAAATAAGGAAGAAAAACAATTATCTGACTAATTTATTTACCTGATTATCATCGTGATATATTAAAATGTAACTAGCAAATCGATTCGAATGCGATCTGTAGTAGATATATGAAAAAAAATCTTCCTATGCCTCTGTTTTTTTTTCTTTAAATATATTTTATGTACAGACACAAAGCTCTGTTATAATTTTAGCCATATAATAGTCACCACCCCTCAAAAACCTAGCATTATTCGGGATAAAAGTCATAAATACATGTTAATCCAGGTAATAAATTATCTATATGGCAAATATCAGCCAAATCAGTTCAGCCATTTTTTCGGGATTGAATAACAAACATTCAAATTTTAACATTTATATATAGGTAGTATTGATAATAACAGAAGGATAGACCAATCAACCTTTAGACCAAACATGAAAATTTGCAGTGCAACCTATTGTTTTATTGCTACTTTATGTAAATACTAATATTTATATAGATATACATATTAATAGAGCATTTACGGTAAGGAAATTAAAAGTGATGACTAAGTGATCTGGTAAACAACAAATTGTTGACCGATGAGCGTATTCCGTTTAAATGAGACACCTATAACGTGTGAGCCACTGCCTACACCGTCCCAATTATTTTCAATGTATGACTTTGAACGTCCCACCTTATATCGAGTCTCGCCGGTGAACGGACATTATGTATTGATGTTTAGATATGCCTCAGCAATGTGATACAATTTTACAGGGTGATCGACCGCTTTATATGCTTTTAAAGTTTTGTCAATATTTATGTACATTTTAAAACGAACACGTTTTTTACATTTTACTCAAATGTACCATCGTTATAGTATATAATAAACGCAAAATATATTCCAGCTGTACTGTTTTTAACGTTGCAACACAAACAGTTTATATAAATTTCTGACATAAATTTAAGGTAGGATTTACTTTTCGGAGCTTGTCGTGGACTTACCTTATTCCAACCGGAAAGCATACAATTTAACAGCACAACAAAATACAATTAATTTTCTTATACGTATATGTTACCTAATTTAAATAGGTTACTGAACTAGTTTGACAGGCTATTATGGGAGACCGTTCAGAACTGACTGCCCACACAAGTTTTAAACAATACTATGAACAGAAAAGAAAAACAATCCTAATAACATACAGTAATTAACTGAGTTCGCGTCAGAAAAATATTTTTTGGCATCACGCCCGATGTAACCATGACATTTTTATAAATTATCCGCAAATATTCAAGCGACTCTGTCACTGAGAATTTATTATAATTGTCATTTAAGAAGTTTTAATTTAAAAAGTATGTAATTCTTTATCTCAAAATAAATTAGTGCAAAATAGGTTATAAATTACTTGCATAATTATAACGTTGTATCCGTTCAAAATTTTAGTTGTAATCAGTGTAAGAGATAAATGTAATTTCATGTAACATGAACGAATAACACGTTGTAAGTTATAATACCGAAATTATTAAAATTTATTCCACCCAGATTAAATAACATTCAATTCAGCGATGTGAAAAATAATTTGGTTAGGTATTGGTTATCATCACAGTCTGGACCGGTACCAGTAGGTACGACAGTAGCCGAATAGTAAAAGGAAATTAATCAATCTGCTTTCAGTGGAAATGCGCTGGTACCCGACTTGATGGGAGGGGTAGATGTAAAATTTATAGTCTCAGTGAGATTATGGAAAGCGTAAGTTAAATTCGATAGATTTTGCGATATGTATGTAATCAAAGTTTGTTACTTGTATAGTTGGAGAGTACAAATAACGTAAACGAGTTCAAGTTATGCCGACGGGTATGTCACAGGATATGCGCTCCGGTGCGCGTGCTTCATCAGATGTCCCCTTTGAAAGTCCAGCCAAACGAGCAGCAATTTCACTGGTGCCAACTGGCGCGTACAATGAAACACTACGGGTACTTTTTAAACTTTAAAGAATGAATCGTTTAATGAAAAGTGACATGAGTTGATGAATCCTCGTAATGAACAGCGTTAAAGCGCGCACGGGTGTTTCATAACGACAGAACACTTTCACTGTGTGCTTCATAATTCCAGTAAGTCTATGGGTACGCAAAAGCCATATAGCGAAGCTTAGGAAATCGCATGCGACTGAAACTGGTTGGGTAATCATGCCCCTGTGAATAGGCACACGGCCCAGCTCAGCACATCGGGTTGCACAATGTGAACGATGATACAGACACAGAAGCTTTGTCACGATTCGTGACACACAACACAGTGAAATATAATACAAGTGGGTTATTTAGAACGTGACCGCACAGCGATACATTACCCGACGTGATATGTAGCTATGCACCCATTTCAGGAGAGATATACTCCTAGAAATACATAGGCAATTACATCTATGTTCTCTTATGCTAATTATAAGACAACTTATTTGGAAAACAATCAGATTAGTTGATTGAAACGCGTGGATGCTAGCAAGTGACGTCCAACTAATTCAATTTAGTTTAATCGCATAATAGTATGGCCTCTTTTCAAAACTTGAAACTAAGCCAATCAGTGTGGTCAGCAGGCGTCTACTACTAGCAAGCCAATCCCTTACGGTCGTATACAGCATTGCTGATGGCAGACAAACCGCGGTCGACTTGATGTTCAGTAGTAACACTTTGAAATACCACAAAGTTGTTTTAATTGCAGAAACTATTAGTACTTACAAATTATCACGTCATATTATTTACCTTTAAAAGAACATCCATCCATCCATAAGCCCCTCAACGCCCACTGCTGGACATAGGCCTCCCCAAGAGAATGCCAGAACGAGCGGTCCCGTCACGGGGGATAGTGCCGTAATCGCCACGCTTGTCAGGCGGGTTGGCGATCGCAGTGGATATCCCTCAGTAATTTAGTGTGACAAGAATTAATACAGATATTTTTATGTGATACAAAGTATAAATGGATAAATATTGATGAAATTTGTTTAAAAAGCAAAGAGAATTTTGTCGGGTGCTTTTGGGCTGCACTGGTGACATTCTCTCAGAGAAAAAAATTAAGAATACTTTTAACCTAAGGAGACTTATGAAGAACGTCATAAATATGGCTGAGCCGACACGTAAGGATAGCACGAAAGGCGAGCAATCCCTAGCCTCTGTCTACTACACGTGGCGCAGATCTATAATTATACTAATGATTAAAACTCTAAAAATTGTGAAACGCTATCAATATATTATATATAATCAACTGACTAACAAAGTGGCAATAAATATTAATTATTTATTCTTGCTGCAAAATCTATGGTGGTAATTTGTAATCATATAGCCATTAAAAATAGCAAATAGTTTGACATGACAAGACTGCCACAATAATTGATCTGACAACAGGATCACCTTGTACTCTCAAAAAATCTTGCCAAGCAAGGCATGACTAAAGTTTGAAAGGTAGGTATTTGTAATGGATAATATGAATATAGTAAATAAATAAGTGAATTATTTAAATTTCAACTAAGTTGAGTGACAACAGCACATTATGTATTGTAGAAAGAGCAAACACAAATATGTAAATAATAGCCATTTCATCTTTAAACATTATGTCCCAATGCAAAGCACAGAGTTAGGCAGACGTAGCATTTACATGGCAGACGAGCCACGGCCCATCTGATGGTAAATGGTAACCGTCGCTCATGGACTCAACTATACAGAGTGTATTGTCAAGCCGCTAGTAACCATTTCATTTCACCGAAATGAAATGAAAGAATAAACGGCTATCTCCTGCTACAGCCAAAACGCAACGATGTGCTTCATGGCCGGTCACACGGGAGATGGTGGTACCAACCCGCTCGGGCCCGATACCAAGTGAGTACTCCCACTTGGTACCCAGCCCTACCACCAGTCAAGCAATGGGTGATAACTGCCTACTTCCCTCAGTCGCCTCATACGACACCCGTGGGAAAGAATGGGGTGGTGACACTTGTATTCTTAGTCCGTCACCACACAGAAAAAAGTGTACATTTAAACATAATATGCAACAATATAAAAACAAAAAAAACATAGTATCACGCCTGTATTCCGCGAAGGGGTAGGCAAAGGTGTATTACACAACCACGATTCGCCAGCTATGTTTAAGTCCCACGTAATAGGGGCGAGCCTATTGATTATTTTTTTTTTACGAAAAATCACAATAGCACTGCCCGACCCGGGGATCGAACCCGAGACCCCATGATCAACAGACGCTTACACTACCGCTGCACCACAGAGGCAGTCAACAATATAACTCTCTATTTTATCTAACTTGGGAGTCTCAAGAAAGTTGCATCTACTGATCTTATTATTAGAGACCGGCAGATTATATGAGCATCATACCTAATTGCAGTTACAATTTTATTACTACTTATTTGTACAGCTACATAATATACTAAATTCCGGTTATAAAACCGTTTTGTTTATGATTATTTGTATTCAAAACCTACGAAAACCAGCGGACGGTTACACAATGTCCCTTCTCTAATAATATACTTGGTCTGATCGAGTTGTTCCATATTCGAGGGGCGTAATCACATAAATCACAACGAATGTTAAGCCCATTCATTAAAATCTCATTTCAAAATTCTTCCTGTATTTTCATGTATCTCAATAAGGTATGCAAAAAAGTCTTCAAAGATAGTCATAATCGTACATTTAATGTATCCGAATAACATGCGTATCAAATGAATACGTATATTCGTACTAGTAATTAGCTACATCCGGTAAAATATTTACAGTTGCATTGGACGCATTTACATGTTATCTCGACAGTCAAATGTGTTCTTGCCACTTTCAGCTTGTATTTTTATCAAATGGATTGATATACACCGATATAATATTAGTTTTTTTTCCTTGTATGGCGGGGCACTTTACAAACATACAATTACACGGCGGGAGGCCGGTATCTACTCGTAAACCACTCCGCCACCTGTGCGAGTTGTCATGTGTGTTTAAAAAGGGATTGGTTGTCGTCCTCTACTTTCCCGCTAACTTTTAATTTCTTTTGATGATTTAGAAGTAACTTCGTTCTTATTCTTTGAGTTTTATGTCCCTGTGGTTACTTACGCAAGATAGAACAAATTCATTTTACTCCGCAGATTGCTAATAAACTAACATCAGCAAATATAACCACTAGGAGTGAGGGAAAACACGAAAAATATACATAATAACATAATTAGATAGATTAGCATAGCCAGTTTAGTATATTATATCAAAGAACTGCAATTTAACGTAGCCTCGCGCCTGTTTTCCCCGAAGGAGGTAGGCAGAGGTGTTTTATACAACCACGGTAGCCAGCTATTTTTAAGTCCCACGTATTACGGGGTGAGCGTATTGCCGTCTACCGGGCACATTTCCAAACTCCGGGCTGCTACTGATAATTTTTCTTTTTACGAAAAAGCTCAATAACACTGCCCGACCGAGGATCGACCTTCATGGTCAACAGTCGCTCACACTACCGCTGCACCACAGAGGCAGTTAAAATTAAGAGGCAATTTAACACTAGTATATTCTCTATATTTCCTTACGATATGTTATATAGGACACCTAAGGGAATTCATCCTTGATCTAATATAAGACAATCATCATCTTCAGCTACTTAGGATGATGCATATCAATGATTATCATTTATTATTATTTATTAAAACATTTCAGTGGTTCATTGTAATTTCGTATTTTGTACAATATTTATTCCTATGCTTGTTTGTATGTTTCTTTTTTAAGAAGGTACTAATATTTAATTGTAAAACCATTTGTGTAGATATTCAATGAATGTTGTGTACGTCTTAACAGATATGCATAATAGAAATATATGTTGCCTACAAATCCTGTGAAAATTAAATGTATGTTGTTGATGTTAACTTAATAAATAAATAAATTATTATGATCAGGCATTATATTGTATGCTACTTTGGTACCCTACGTGTAACCAAACTGCACACAGTCACCAAACACTGGCCATTATAAATGAATGTTTAGTGAATTTGAAGTGACGTATATTTACTTGAACTAACTTTTACTATTTCGCGGTAGGACTACCGTTAACACGCTTAAGTGCATAATATATTTCCATAGAAAATAAACTCTAAATATATTCAGTGGGTGCCATTTATAGGCATTTAGGATAATGCACTCGTTTACGTTGCAATGTTTTGTTGCAGTGCAACGGTAAAATCTTGCAAGCGGTAAGGCGTGGGTAACTTCAGAAGGGATATTGCGAATTATAATGCACAAATATTTAGTTACATTATCTTGAGTTCATTATTTGATAGGGAGCTGTGAATAATCGATATTTTCACATACGAACACTCGGAAACAAACGATATCGTCGTACATTATTGATTCAAACGATTCTCGATCACATAAACTTGTTTAAGGTATTGCGTAGAATTTTACATCCCAGGTAATATGAGCTGGAGTTATAAAATAAAACCAATGTATTACCGATTACTATTATAATATAGTGGCTAGGAAAATATCGATTTTAAGCTTGTGCGAGCAGATTATAAAACGAAGTTTACTGGTTTCCCTACACGAATCCATCAGTCCTTCGAGTTTTATGTGCTTCGTCCGTAAGCGTAAATTGCCAAGACTGCAAGATTCATGATTTCAATACGTAAATATATCTTTATAGGATAGCTATTACTCAGAAATCATTCTATTATATGATATATTAAATGGATTTGGTTTTTAACAGAATGCAGTGATAATCTAATGGCAATATAGATGTAGAGCTCTCAAGGCAAAAGCTACCGAGTTAGTTCCTTTATAGATAGTTTCACCAAAAACTAAACATATTTCACATTATTACACTTAGTGTTCATGTATTAAATTTGTCGAGGTTGAAAGGTAAATGCTCCATGGGTATCAGCGAGTTATCAATAATTCTCCAAAAGCGGTTTAATAATGTAGGTAACAAGTTTCAGTATCACACAAGTTCAGCAACAATAACAGCTTGTTAACGTCTTAGCAGTGACTAATGAATTTCCTCGTTATAGAAGCCAAACCAGCAATTGGCTAGCAATCGTAACACCTAACAGAGTACCTATTCAACAATAATAAAATACAATATTACTTCCTTAAAGTAAAATAGCATCTTTTATCTATATTAACGTAGCAATATAAATTAGAAATACCAACACTATTTTCTACGATTAGCATTAAACCGAGTTTTATTTAGGTAGGTACTAAATGTAATCTATCTATATGTATCCTGAAAATAATAAAAGAAGAAGTTAAGCTTGCTATATAAGTCATTGTTCCATCGGGAAATTCTCAATAGCAGTCCCGCCCCCAATTACATGGAATATCTTAATGAAAAAGTGAGTGTGTTCACCTCTACCGAAAAATGCGTGACCCAAAAAGCATTAGTTTGTATTGGCAGTCTCTTGGCAATTTCAGAGCCTTTTGACATAATATAAAATTTTGATATCGTGATAAAACAGGAGTATGAAATTTCAGTAACATAATTTCAAACCATAAATAATTTCACATGAAGAAAATAATGTTTATATCGAATGGTAACATGTTAAGATTACAAAATGTCATTATCACCTTTCTATACCAGAGGTATCGTAGTTTTTTTTTTATGAAAATACCAATTACAATAGAAAAAAAACCGAACCACCGACCACACTGACAAAAACAAATCGTGGCGTACTCAAAGATAGCTTTCGCTGTTATTTTGTTGGACCAGAACCGGTCCGTCGTCTTAACCACCTTAGCCAGCTGTGAAACCGAAGCGAAGGTGTTCTGGTTGCATGACTAGTCGATCAATAGACAGACATGAATAACACAAAGAGAACATATAAGAATTCTCATCTCGGGTCACAGAACAAACAGTATTCAGAAATGAGGCCGCACAAAGGGCCATGCACACGAGCCAGTACGAAAGTGAATTACACAGTCCAAGGCTGACCGGTCTCACCTCAAACCAAGTGACCTTTACCAGTCGATTGATATCCTTGTTCCCCGTACAGTCAACATTGAAACACCAAGTTGTGTTGATAGCCGCTGAAATCGTATTAAACTACATATTGAAAAAAAATAACTTTGAGCAGGTGCAAAATAAAGTTTGTAATAAAATAAGAAGAGGAATTCTTGGTTCTGACTATTAACTAGAAATCGGGTTTTAAAAATTGAATTGATACAAGAATGTCCGATTACTGATTAAGCGATAACTATAGTGAAGGCACATATTTCTGATAAATGTTTTTAAGAAAAAACGAATGATCAAAGAGATTACTCAACCTAAGAAGCTTGGTTGCCAAGCATTCCTCTCAATTAACAGAAGAACTCGAGACAGTATTATATATCTGAACAAAAAATGACAGCTATGAAAACATTAATTATATTCACGAAGAAACGGGCTGTCAAAGTTTGTCAGTTAGATGTGTAACTAAGTAACGATCGCACTAAGTAAAAAATGGAATGATCCTTTATTAGAAAATAATAATAATGATAAACGTTTTAAATAACATATATACATATTTATAGAGTTAAATGAGGTGTGAGGTGTCATATGAACCATTTTTCTTCTAAAATTATCTAAATAATGTTGTTTGGGTTATCAGCTAATAGATTTTATAATCGTCATTTAAATATCATTAATAATAGCTTAATAATTGGAACATTGACTGCGGTACAAATATCTCTATCTTCAGAAAGTCTTATAAGGTCACGGAAATCGTAACGAAGTATGATGATGAAGACAAAGAATTATAATGTATAATTTGCTACATTCGTTCGATTCCAGATTGCAAATAAAATAAAATCGAATTGTATTGTACGTTCCGATGATATTCTTTCGCGAGATGAAACATGAGTAATCGTAAGCTGACACATGACATAAAAACTTATGGTAGGTGTAAAACAAAGGATCAGATATATTACAATTAGATTTTCAATGATAATAAGCGGTCAATGGTATTAAATTTAGTTAGTTCATTCGTAAAAAATCTAAAGGATTATATAAATATATTAATATATTTATAGGGCTGCGTCATTATTTGGTATGAATCTTATTTGCATTAAGCTTATCTGGACGGAATAGAGTGCATACTGTGCGTTTGCATAAGCACATGGTTTTTCCGGAAATGGTCCAAATCCTGCTCGTGACTATTATTTTGGATTTCACATTTTCGCAGTTCGTGTTAATTTATATATACATAGCATAGCTATGGCATCACATGTCAAATGCTTAAAAAATATACCTATAAATATCAAACAAAACAACTTACGAGTTAATTAAAAAATATATAAATATTACGAGTTAAAAATATATATATGCTATTACTCTATCTACTAGCTTACATAAATATGACCTACATTGATGGATTACCTAATTATTCTAATATTTTTAACAATTTCTATTGTTTGGCTAAACGCACTAATCACATAAGTAATCACGTAAGTAACGTGTTTTCCATATGCTTTTATGTAAGTAGCGGCATATAGGGTATTTTATTTCCGTTTACAGTATATTTATCCCCCTTAACTGCAGATGGTGGAAACTGCGAGTGCAACTTGTTATTAATAATTGGTACTCTATTGTAAATAAAAATGATTTATGTCTTAGCTTAGACACATAATGTGGTTGTTAGCTTACAAATCTAAGTTTACTTTTATAATTCTGTAAAGTTCCCAATTGCTTCAATCACCTTAAACAAAACATTAATGAAAATTATACATCTACTAAATGTTCTTCGTATTTATAACTTCATCTATTGCTGATAACAGCATAAAAATCTGAACAAAAATAAAAAAACATAGCATCACGCTTGTATTACCGAAGGGGTAGGCAGAGGTGTATTACACAACCACGATTCGACAGCTATGTTTGAGTCCCACGTAATAGGAGACGAGCCTATTGCCGTCTACCCGGCACATTTCCAAACGGGGATCGAACCAGAGACCTCATGATCAGCAGTCGCTCACACTGCCGCTGTACCGAGACAGTTAATAAAAATCTTTTAGGTAGTTTTTGTTTATTGCGTTTAGACAGAGGCGGCGATGTACCTATAGTATAGATTAGAACGGGACAAAGTCTTGGTAGCCTATCAGTGTGTAATCAAAACATTTACAGTAATCTAACATACTCGTAGAACCAAATGAAACGTTATAAACAACTTATCTTACAACATTTACTGGAGCTTAATTTTTTATGTAAATAAACGTAATATTATTTTACGAGCTGTCATTTTATCTTTTTCTCATTAAATCAATAAAATATAGACACGCATCATTAACATCAAAAATAATGTCAGTGAGTCAAATGGCGACTTAATTTCCCAAATTCTGTTAAACAAGCGCAGAACCCGTTCAATTGGAAACCGGCACCAAATCTCTTTAACGGGTAATTTTTTATTGCTACCGGCGGCAGACGAGCCATGGTCCAGCTGATGGTAAGTACCGCTCATGGACCTACCAGTGTCGTCGCTAAAGCTCTACATTGCTGTGAAGATACAATTGTTATCCAGGTAAAAAACGGCTCGGGGATAGGCACGGCAACATACATAAATCGAGATTTTTCACGGGTTTTAAAAATAAGATGACATCCATCGGCAACTAACTATTGGCGTGGATCTGTTTGCAGTTTTTCTTTAGATTGCAGTGATATCTAGTCCGTCACAACAATAGGACATCACTATGACGCGAGCGTTACGCAAGTGTAAGTGAACATGAGGGTTTCCCAGGTATTTTTCGTCGAATTTCCTCGGATCGCCCTTCCCTTGATTTTCCCATTTCAAGTAACTTTTAATAGAGATGCTTACGATAAGCAATTGTTTTCTGAGTGTTGAATATAAATCGGAAGTGGAGTGTAAAGCTCGCGAGAGCACACCTTATGCCGATTTATGACTCTTCGAAACATAATATCAACGACTGACGAAAGCGCGTTTCGCAACAACAATTTGACGAACTGAATCAACGTTTAATTTACAATATTTTTTTCGAAGTTGCAAACATATACAGGACGCATCCTTTTGACGTCTTTCTACAACCCTTAGTTAGGATATCCTGGTACGGATGAATATGAAATATGTTGATCTCATGCGCGTTTTCAGTTTTAAAATGACAACACAACTTGTAACTGTTTACCTAGTTTCTGTTTAGTTGAGACTTATTTAATATTGTTGTGAACAGCTCCGGGTTTACTTTAAGCAGCTTTTTTCAGATATTGAAATTAGTTTAAGTCTAAATAAATCAAAATATAACGTATATTATCTTCTAGCAGCATATTATCCCATTTCCCACTTGGGACTCGCACAAGAGTAAACTAAACTGCATGGTAGATGCAACTGAACTATTTATTACTTAATATTATCCTTATATAGTATTTGCGGCACAAGGTAGGAAAGGTAAATATTGTTGTCACTTTGACATCTTGTTGTGAGCCGACCTCGGAGCATTTTCAGTGTTCTAGTACGTGACGAATTTACTTCCTCGAGGCGGCAGGCACACCCACTAATACGAGCTCCGATGCAAAATAGTTCGTCTAGTGTGAAATTTTCTCTGTGAGATTTTTTCTAACTTCATTATTTTTGTATATCTATATAAAATATTAAGCTATTTATATATATTTTCAGCATTTGACATGCTTAGCATTATACATTAAACACAAAGTTATTTTCGATTTCACATTTTTCACTTTGTGTTTAAAATATTAAGCTGTTCTACTATCACATGTCGCGTTACTTATGGCATTTTTAATTATGAACCAATAAACTATTTTAGCTTCTTAAATTTATACATATTCTGTTTTAAATTCGAAGAAGTTATAAGCAAAATAGTTCGTCTAATTTTTAATCGATGCAAAAGAGTTCGTCTATCGGTGAGTTTCCTTCTTTGTACAATTATGTTGCAGGTTATAATTTAAATTTGTAAAAGTAATTCTGTGTCATTTGTTAAGTGAGACAGTATAAATTCTAAAAAAAAACAGTTTTTTTCATTAGTTTTCAAATAAAAATGGGTCGTGGCAAACCCGTATGTGAAGAGCTTCGAAAGCGAAAAGTTTGTGGGATCGATGCGGGCAAATCAAGTTACCAAATATCTAAAGACTTGATACTTCCCAGGTCTACAGTCCAATCTATCATTCAGCACTATAAAAAGAATAGAACGACTTCTTGTTTGAAGAAAACTGGTCGACCACGCATCACAAGTGCAGTAGAAAACAGAATCCTCAAGAAAATTATCAAAAATAATCGTCGGTGTAAATAAATAATCTCACGGTGCAATGGAAGGACATGATTCACAAAGACGTCTCAGTTGATACTTGCAAAAGAGTCCTAAAAATAATGGGTTACGGATTTTACACCGCTAAGGAGAAACCACTGTTGACTGCTGTACAAAAGAAAAAGAGGTTGAAGTTTGCTCGTGATAATTTAAATTAGACTTCCGATCAGTGGCGTAGTATCATTTGGAGTGACGAGTCCGAATTTGAAGTGACACTCGGCAATGAAAGGAAAAAAAATCGGAACAAAAATGAGGCATTTCATACTGATTGTCTCAAACGCAAAGTGAAGTTTCCGGCGTCTCTTATGATATGGGGCTGCATGTCTGCACAAGGTGTTGGTGGTATGCAGTTTGTGGATGGTTCTATCAATGCTGCAAGGTATCAAAACCTTTTGGAAGAGAATTTACTGCCCCCTATTCCGTTACTTAAGCATCAAGATTCCTTCATTTTTCAACAGGATGGTGCTTCCTGCCATACTGCAAGGACAACAAAGACGTGGCTACTGGCGAAAAGCATCCCTACAATCGAATGGCCATCTAACAGACCGGACTTGTCGCCGATCGCAAGCCTATGGTGGAAAATGAAAAAAGTCCTCCGTAAAAATCCATCAAGATCTATGAGCGACTTAAAGGGCTAAACTCTTGGCTGTCTGGAAGTCAATTACGCCTGAGGAGTGTGCAGCGTTGGTTGCAACCATGCCTCTTCGCATTAAAGCTGTCATTGAGAGCAAAGGCGACACAACTTAGTAGAAGAGAATACTTTTGCGTTATGTTTTTTAGAATATTTTTTAAATTTTTTATGTTATGTAAAGTCATGAAAGAATTTCAGTTATGTTAAAATAAACTTTAAAATGTTCCTCAAATTGTGGTTTACTTTTTATTAAACGTTCTTAATTATTTTACCAATATTTACTTTCTATATTTTACGCTTTGCACTACTTTCCATACTAGACGGACTATTTTGCATCGGGGCTCGTATAATAAACATTATATTAATAAACGTTTTGATTTTTTGATATTCGTTACAATCACGCAAAATGGTGGAACCATAGATGTAGTATATAGATAGATCGGTGATGCAAAAGAGTAAGAACATAGTATACGCGTATGTTAGAGCGAGATAGATAGACGAGACCACTATCATACACGCTATGGACCTGTATGGACCTGACATCAATCGTCAACGCTCCAAATTTCGCATATTTTAGCAAAATTGGAGAAATTATCGTTTAATTCTGTATTAATTGACATGTCTAATCATAGTTACGTGTGCAGTGCCCGGATGTAACTCATATAAGAAAGAAAAAACACAGAATTGTACATTTCACATGTAAGTAATATATATGCAAAGCTTATGAACTTACCACAAACGCTGTGCTCATACACGGAAATTATTGCATTAAATAATATGCATGCCCGGAATGCCTTCAAATTCAATATAAAAAGATAACAAATACGTGAATTTTGTGATATAAAATTTACAATGTTTCTTTGATAGAGATTGACACTCGGTCTTTCGGTATCGATAAAATGACTTCGATGTGTCTATTATTGGGAAAGGCAAAGCCTTGATTTATGTTTCAGTAAAGGTTATAATATATAATATAAGATAAGGTTATATTAATATAATATAGTTATTACTTTTTTTTTCAAAAATTTGAGTTACATATCTCTACGATTAAGTTATAATTTTTTGAGTAAATGTATTTTTATCTTTGGATAGTTAAAGTTTATATTTTAATTTAACGTTTTAGATTTCCTCAGAATATTGGTGTTCGACAAAAATGGCTTAAAATGATTAATAGAGAAAACTGAACTAACTAAACTAACTTATCATCACGCCATTTCCCTTGTGGGGTAGACAGAGAACAGAGTCCCAAGAGGCTCTATTCTTGCATACATCTCTCGCTTCCTCAACATTCATAACTCTCTTCATACACTATCGCCAGTTTCAGAGACTCCTAACTCCACCTTCCTTCGGTCATGTATTATGACCGATATGGTCTAGGTCTTCCTTCAATACATGACCGATATGGTCTAGGTAGGTGAGTCTTGGTCTCCCCTGGACCTACATCCTTCCACTTTCGCATTGTATATCTTCTTAAACAGTCGCTCGCCCGGCAATCTTTCCACATGTCCGAACCATCGGAGCATGCCCTTTCGCATCTTTACACCAATACTCTCTTTCATACTGGATTCCCAAAAATTATTCGAAATTATGCAGCAAGCACTTTGAACAAAAATGTTTTTCTCATAGAGGCACACAGAGAGTAAAGCTACGTTCCGGTTATATACCCACGTTATTCATGCCGGTACGTCATTTTAGAATTTCAATATCAATTGTGTACCACACTTGCCCAATACTGCTGTTTGTTTATGTTTCTGTTAATTTATTGTATTTCACTAACGTAGCTTGTGTACCTTCCGGACATTGTGACAGGTGACGTATCCTAGATTTATCAATACGATCCTGAAACAAAGCTTCAGTCGAGAGTTTGGCTGTTACAAAACGAACCAACGCTACGAAACGACTACGAAAGTGAGGCGATCGAGAAGCGCAGGGAAAATTTTGATCACTAGTTTCTTCACTTTGACAGGATATCTGGTTTCAATTCCATACCAAAGCAGCATCAACGCCGAATAGTACACCACAAAATGCCTGCCAGAAGTTATGTCTGCAATGAGCAACAAGCGACCGAACACCGGGCTCCGCAGGGTACTGCTTCACCTTGACAACGCGCCCGCACACTCAGCTCTCAAAACGAGCGTCTGTGTGTCCTGGACACCACACCGGTCAGTCTTGGGTCACCCTCCTTATCTAATCTGGCACCGTGTGAGTTCTTTTTATTCCCTAAAATAAAATATCAGCTGAAAGGGATACAGTTTTCATCGCCGGAAGATACACAGCGCTCGAGAAAGCCGTGGAAGATGTGTCTGCCGTGGACTGGAAAAATGTTTCGAAAATTGGTTCAGACGCATGAAACTTTGTATAAAGGCTGGTGGAGTTCTTTGAAAAAAATTAATTAAAATATTTTATTCATAGAAGCTATTTAGATATTTTTATATATATTTTTAGCATTTGACATGCTTAGCACTATACATTAAACACAAAGTGAAAAATGTGAAATCGAAAATAACAGTCAAGTGCAGGTTCAAATCCTGCTCCTGACTGTTATTTTCGATTTCACATTTTTCACTTTGTGTTTAATGTATAGTGCTAAGCATGTCAAATGCTAAAAATATATATAAAAATATCTAAATATTTATAGGGTTTCGCGTCATTATTAGGTAAAATCTTAATTGTAAAATTAAGTTTACCTGGTCGGTATAATGTATGAAAATACTTCCGACAGATGGTGCAGGCGTCGCCCAAAGACGTTAAGAATGAATGTGTTATCGAAATTAGCAGTCAGGAGCAATTGTCAGGATGGCTGAATTGGTAAAGCATCTGGACGGTATCCAGGAGATGCAGGTTCAAATCCTGCTCCTGACTGTTATTTTCGATTTCACATTTTTCACTTTGGGTTTAATCCATAGAAGTTATTTTTTTAGTTTCTCAAAACTTTATGAATGTCCCACATATTAATAAAACATGTTTTATTTCAGTTTTATTTCTATTCCCTCGAATATAAAATTTATTTGAATTTACTTTGCACCTCGTGACACTAAAACAACACAATGTGTCGATAGTCACGTTTCGTGAACGTCCCAGCACTATTTGAAGTGCACACATGCACATGACACGCACACTGGTACGTGTCAGTTTTGGTCTCGTCATAATTACTCTATAGCCGATCTATCTACATACTACATCTATGCACCCATAGAACGGATTTGAATGAAATATGACAGATTATGATATGGTCATACTGACAGTTACAATTTATCTTAGAATAGCATAGCATCACGCCTGTATTCCACGAAGGGGTAGGCAGAGGTGTATTACATACCCACGATTCGCCAGATATGTTTGAGTCCCACGTAATAGGGGGCGTACATATTGCCTTCTACTGGGCACATTTCCAAACTCCGGGCTGCTACTAAGAATTTTTCTTTTTATTATTATTAATAATTTATATTATCTTAGAATTACTGAAGATTATCACTATGTGAGGTTATGGTACAGGATATACTACAGGTACGTATTTTTCTTTATTATAGCGCTAGAGAAATGACGGCTAATTTTAATCTTTTAAATAAATTACAAAGTTTTCTCCTGGACTTAGTTGTAAAGTCCACGCCAGCAAAGTCACGGGTTGCAGCTAGTGCTTCAATAAATGACAAAATACGCATCATACCGACAGCGGTTAGTTATCATCACGTACACAAATCAAACGTACACTTTCGGTGAATAACGAGGTCATATAAGTAACTTCTGTCATAACTTCCTAAGACATATGCATCTTTTTTAAAACGGACACCACGATGGTACTATAATAATTATGTAGTTTATTTAGTGATATTATTCCTGTAAATTATTCTCAAGAATATTTTTTGCAGTTTTAATAATGCGGGTCCTATACAGCCTACTATTCGTCACAAGCGTCTATAATGGCAGAGAAATTGGACGTCTTTCTGTTACCACTCTATCTAGGATACTTTGACAGGCGTACCTACATGCCATACCGCAGTATGGTCGACTGTCACAGGGGCCAGTTAGCTTGTTAGAGGGCTTTCTGTACTTTTCCGAAGGGATGAAGCAAATATGTAACAGGTTTCGCCTATCCAATAGTATCTATCCCAACGTAATTGTTGGCATTAAGGATTTCAACTCAAGAAGACCTTATGGTAAAGACCAGCAAGCCTGTTATAGTGGGATCCATTTCCTCAAAATTAGCTACACTTTTTATACAATTCCGAACTTTAGGCATGATTTCAACATACACAACTTTCCTATGCCAACAGTATTTACGTCATATTTATCCAAATTCTACACGGCAACCATATTCGGAAGTGAAAGTGACCAAAGCAAGCACATGGTTTGCGTTGTATGTTGCGCCTCCTTATTTTCGAACATACTTCACAGCCGAGGGCATTCCCTCTCGCCCTTACTTCAATCCAAAATTTAACATCGCTTGACATTTCAAGCGATGTTAAATTTTGGATTGAAGTAAGGGTGAATGTTAAACAGGTAAAACAATTTTTGGGGCACATTTAAAATACGAATAATAGTCCTTGAATTAAACATGTGGCTGTAGATTAGATGCACGACATTTCCGCAGCAGTACACGTGGAGGCAGAATTAAATATGCTCGTTGTGCGGTATGAGCATTTTAATTTCAGTAACTTTTCCTTTATAAACTGTTTATTATACGGTTCTAGGTTCACTAAAATCATGCGAAATTAGCTATTACAACGTAAAACCTTTAGATTTAAAATATGTAGATATTCGTAAGATCTAGTTTAAAACGCAAGTACAAAAATAGGAAATTTTAATCTTTTTTCAACCTTTCTACTTACTGTCACACTAATGGACACGGATCTGCTCTTTTAGTACACCACGCTGGTCCAGTGCGGGTTGGCAGACTTCGCAAGCTATCGAGAATATCTGTCAGGCATGCAGATTTTCTCACGATGTTTTGCTTTTCGATGAAGCAGTGATAATTTATAAACAAAACACATATAATTTCGAAAAAGGAGGAAAATAAAAATCCTAGAAATACATCGATTGGTCGCGATCACTTAGTCTACTCTCAAAATGTACCTGTTTTAAATTTCACATTTATATTTAGCAATTTTGGTTCAGGCTTATATTTTAAGGACATAGGTAACGGTGAAGAATTGAACCGCAATTTAACAACTCGATATAAAAATTGTATGTAATTATGACACGGATTGTTGAGGTGTAGCCGGATTATAATTTTGCCGTGATTAGGTTACGATAATAATAGTTTAAAGATGACCTTTTCATATATTGCAAGAATATCTATAATGCCCGCTTGATTGAAAGGCCATTTTCTCGCACTTGCACGTCAAATATCAGGGTGGTGATTACAGACGCTATATTACAGTTCGTTTCCCCAATGCTTATCGCTACCCCTAAAGATCAGCAGACATATTAGGCTGTGTTACATAGGCTTTAGCAGCGAATATATTTGTTATTTTTTCCGGTCGTTATTTAGGGTACGCAAGGGAATCCGTACACAAGTACACTGCCAAGTAAAGTGCCAATGTATTACACCTTAGTCTACATGTGTCGTCTTTCCTTATATAAAATGTAGAAATTGTAATAAAAGATGTTCAAAGTTTTGCCAATATCGTGCCAGCTAACAACTGTTGTTACGTAAGTTTTCTTAAGTTAGCCAGAAATGTGAATTTTTTGCTATGAAATCGTGCGAAATAAACGTGAACTCATTATTATGCAAGCGAGGCGTATCTTAGTCGGAGAAAATAGTTACGTCATACACAGTCACGAAAACATACGAGTACCTAAGTGCCGCGGTGTAAAAAATAAACATATTTTTCAATTTGGTTTTAAAACCGGAAAAATTTATTAATATCATTAATTCCATAAAAAAAAACAATTAAGTACAAATAAAAAAATAAAGAAGAAGAAAAAACATCAATTTATAAGTGTAAGTTTTTTTTAATTTGAAGCTGACATAATACACCCTTGCGTGGCGTCTAACTATTCAATATCACAGATACAGTAGATACCGAAATAAAAGATGATGAATAAATAATAATTTATCCCTATCGTAATGAGTAGGCTTCAGCTACGACTTATAGTAACGAAACACTTATTTACACTGGGTGTTACAGACAGCCCCCTCTGCAGAGCCTGCACGGTCAGAAGAAACAACCAGCCATGTCATCCTTGAATGCACAGGGGTGGAGCAATACCGGGCACGATACGTCGGGTCACCGAGGTCACTCCCAGATGTCGTCGGCAACATCAAGGGTGTGCTAGGCTTCTTGGTAGAGTTGGGTTGAATAGACCAACCCGTCACGCAAAATAGGCGCACTGAAAGACGTCGAGTTGCGGAAAACAAGCCTGTGTATCACGTATCCCTATCGTAGGTTTTTATCCGAAACTGGTATACCAGGGCGTAATAAATATAAAACTGGTAAATTTATATCATAGCTGATTCAATTTCACTAATTTATTCTGGTACATTTTCAATATCTTAATTACTTGGCTACCTCGAGGCATTATCTTCACTTAGATTAATTAATTTCACTGAAAATTATTACTTTTAGTGAAACTTTCTCCATTTTCGGAATCATTATGGTATCCCAATGTTGTAATAACTTGTAAATCTTAAGAGATAAATTGATTAAGCTCCTACATCATATTTGTAGCGTATAGATCTTATAATGGAAACAAAAAATAATACTTTCTTGCTAACGCCCTGCCGCTGATGTTATTCAGCAGTTATAGCTGTCGACATGTTACGACAGCCGACGATTAGCACCACTTGTGTGTTTACGGCCTTAGGATACGCACAAGCGGCACATTGCCGTCGACAGGATCGACTGCCACCGCCGACACTATTCAGTCTTAGAAAGCTGACTGTCTAACATGTCGACAGCTAGATACTGCCTAGGACTAACATTACGAAAAAGTAAACTAACTTAAGGATAGTTTAATGATATTTATCGCCACTTTATAGTCTAGATCACTTTGAATAATTTCTGAATTCTCAAAAAAAAAGGAATCTTTTAAGACTGAAAATTTGTGATCAATATGCGTCATAAATATACAATATGTAATTAATAACTGAATACACTCGAAGAAACATTACAACAGATTTTATTTAAAATAAATTCTTTGTACAAAATGAGGTATCAGTATCGAGATTCTGAAACACAATTTTGAATAGATATAAAATTTTCAAATTCTCGTAACTTCAGTTCGAAACATTAAAATTCAACACCAAAAGTTTCACGACGAAAATCGCCACTAAACAGTAACGAGAGAGAATTCTCCAAGTCGTAACTTAAACACCTTACGTTCCAATTTCCAACTTTTATCAAATTGTAGACAGAATTCTGCAAGAAATTGTTCCAAAAGTTCTGGATAAAGAGTTAAACAGAAACATTAATACCAATTGGTATTTTATTTATTAATGCGATGAGCTTTTAGCTGTGTAAAGTTTACAGAGATATAATTTTAAAAAATTGGCATTTAATTACTCGCGAATCCGTATATATAATTGAATCTCAAGACAACTCATTGAAATATGGCGGTGGTAATTAAACCCGTCTGGTGTATTTTACAGTTTAAAATTAAAACCGACCACACATCTAGATGCGGTAGGGCCACACGTCCAGATGCGGGTAATAAATAATAGCTCACACGTAATACAGTGATAAATATGGTTCATCCGTATCTAGGATAAGGGTTGATGTGACGTAAGGTTACTTCGTCATTGTTACTAGAAATAGGTACCAGCATTCTTATATGCAGACATTTTTTTTTGTTTATACCCTTTCTATATTAAAAATTCGACAGTGTAAGGACAATACAAAAATATAAATTGAATTCTGTACGTTCCACCTAAACCTTATAGCTATCTAATATAGCCAAATAAATTGATTGGGTCTGAATGAGCTCTATTTTAATCATTTCTAATCTCTAGTATAAGATTTCTATGGATATAAAACAAACGAAAGATATGTATTATTTAATTAAAAAGAAGGCTTACTTAACAGGACAGCGACGACAGAATCATATGTCCCTAAGCCTCATTTTTTTTACGAAGCAGTTCTATTAGGTAGGTACTTCACTGGTTAGAAGCGGAGACTCGGTGCGATCTTGGTCGTAATTCTATACCTTACTTAAATTGAGTAATCAAAACTAGGTCTAAAAGACCTTGTAATCTATATATATACATATAGAAAATTGCTTGTCTTGGTTGACGTTCAACACACAGCCAAAACTAAGATCTACAGAGCTAAAGTTTGCAATGTAGGTTTATTCATAAGGTAAGCTTCCACTAAGAAAGGATTTTTGGAAATTCTAACCAACGCGGGGGAAATGGGAAGTTCCGCCTACCTTGTATGAAATAAAAGTATTTGTTGTTTGTAGATAGAAACTTGCTTTGGTATACACATACTATATATACCTATATCCATACAGTTACTTAATATAAATAAGAATTACATCTGCTTTCATAAGTAAATAATGACGCGTATCAGGGTTTTTGGTACAGATGCGCCGAATGTTTCAATATTCGTATTCGGTATGTGTCATTCGTATTCGGTTAAACCTATCTGTAGTTTTTGAATTTTCCAATTTTGACAGAAGGACCTGGATGGAGAACATTTATATGGGAGTGTCGTTTTTTCTATTTATTACGATAGGAACTTGAAAATTAGAATTGTATATAGGTACTCCTCATAAAAAAATAGGTAGGAGACGTGGTTGTTGGGTTTTTCAATTTTCCTAACTACTCATGGCACCCAACATGAGTAGCGAAAGTTAGTGTCGCTTTTTTAAGATCTTTAAATATAGTATTGTTTCATTAAATATGATTTGCAAAGATGCTGGCACCAGCTAGTACTTCAATAAACATAATTATGCGGATTGATTCGCGTTAATATTAGCAGTAGGTATGCATTGCAATGATTCGTCGGTAGTTCATAAACTATTAAAATTCCGTTATGAACATAACTGCGGATTTATTTTATCTAAAACTATATGATTGTCTGTAAAGTCGGTTTACGGACGATAATTTTACGTGATAGCGTCATACGAGTATGTTTTCTGAGAGTTTCACAAACAATACAACGGTCGCCATACATTTTTCGGAACGCGACACTTTTTCGTGCGTGCAGCCGGCGTTCATCGATTAACAAGACGTTATCACGTCAAAATAAAACAGTATCCGATAATTTAACAAATAAGAGTTCTGTCAATATATACATAAAAAAACATACACAGGAGCCTATTTTCTCCTGTATTATATGGAAACCAGACAGGCACATCGATGCGTGCATCATTAGCATAGTATAAAAAATTGTACTAATATAATATAAATACTCTGAAAATTTATGAGCACGTCCATCATTCGTATCAAGAAATCAAATAAAAATGCAAAGTTGCAAACAACATAACACGCGACCTTATTTATTACAGAAGTTTCTTGTGAATTAAAAAATTTGATTATCGTTATTTCCTTAATATACTAATATAAATGCGAAAGTGAGATTGTTTATTTGTTTGTTACGCTTACACGCTTCAACTACTGAACCAATAATCATGAAAATTTGCATTCATATAGTCTGGAGCCTAGAAACTTACATAGGCTACTTCTAATTGCGGAAACATGGATAGTTTGGGTAGGATAGCCATTTTTGTATAGTATCTCTATATAGAAGTGTGTTGTAGAGTGACTTATTTATATTCTAAAGTCCACGCGGACTGAGTCACGGGCATAATATAGTATTATATAAAACAAAGTAATTGACTAATATACTTTTACCTACATTGCATAGATTAGGTAGGTTGCGTTTAAGAGCATTGCGTGACATCCTGACATTGATCTATGTGTTTGAGTAATATTTTGTTGGCATAACATTCCAAGGTTATTCATATACAATGCCATGAGAGGTACGTTCATACATGAAATGCTAACATTAACTGCTGCTCAAGAGTTGTTAATGGCCAAGTTCATACCAAACGTATAGTCAGCCATCGACTTTGAACGAGCTTTACGCAGTTTTCAGCTGTTCCATACATACATTATTCACCTTTACGTTAACACCCAACCGACAATACGCTTTTAAGCTATGCGTCGCAGAATCTTAGCTTCCGATTAGTATACTGCTTCACTACGCGCCCCGGATGCTTATTGGTTATGTAGCTGAACGTAATCGAGTATTGGATAGCAGCGACGTGCCGCATAGGCCGGTGGTTTCTGCTCGCTATCATGTGTTATGCACTTCAGCGTATTGTCAGCATAGTATAAAAAAATGTGTAATTTCATATTCACAGTGAGCCTAGACGGCGGCTGGCTATACGTTTGGTTTGAACGCGGTCTAATAGTTATCTAATTATGACACTCCTTAGTTTGGATTTTCCATTGTAAAAACCTTTTAAAAAGTGTTGAAATTTATTTAATAGTTTGTTATCTATTCTATATACACGCCTTTCTTTTTTTTTTTGTTATGGCGGGGAAAAATGTTCATATCCACACACGGCAATGAACAGTGTAGTGTGGGGCCTTCACCCACTAAAGAAACCCGCCGTGTGCCGTCTCTCCGCCTTTATTGGCGGGCCACTGGAACTATGTCACATTCCTTCGGTGGTCTATATACACGCCTAGTTATTTTTTTCAGGCAGACTTAAAATGAATGAAGTTATGGTTGAAATAGATTCGCTAGATAAGAAAATTTAAGAAAAATCGTTGTACATTTTTGGCAAGTAATAGAAATATTTAAGTCATATTAAAAAAGGGTTGTTATTTTAGTTATTCTACTAGATTCTGTGTGGACTTTTGAATTGGGTCCCTTAAATAATATAAATATGTTACTTTACAGAAAACTTAATTACTTCTATAAAAAAAAAGTTATCCCATATACAGTAAATATCTATTTTTCCGCAGTATAAAAATATTTTTGGGCTCATACCCAATCTCCTCATCACATTTGTCTTAAAAACCAACGCTACCTATCGGAACATATTTACATGCATTAATCCAATATAGTTAGTTTCATTTTGCAATTAAAATTCATACTATTTGAAACACACAAAAAAAAATCACGCCATCAAATGGTTAAAGTAGCTGAGCATGTCAAATGCTAAAAATACAGATCAAAATTATTAGAAAAATTACTTTATGTAGCAGAGGAACTCACAGACATATTATGAAAGAATAAAGGTACCCTAAGATTCGAACAATAGATTTATTAGCCCTCTTGGTATGACCATAAAAACTAATGATTCAGCAAAGTAGCCGCTTAAGTCATTACGATATCAGTACAGTCAAATAAAGTGTATGTCAAAGATAAAATTATGACAACATATAAAATAACTTAATTTTTAAGTAAACCGCTAACCGGTTTGAATAAAAATTTTCGAAGATACATGTATAAATATGCAATATTGTGCAGACTCCGTTTCCACACATTAATTTTTAATTATACTAAATCTCTCTTGATAGCGATCACAGGAAATCACATATTCGAAACTGACAATTTTTCAATTAGCTTATCTCTAATTTGAATTCCATCATTAGCATGCCTCTCTAATTTTATGTAAACAACAAAATGGTGCATTTGTTTTTATTGCATGTAGTGACAGACGGGCCACGGCCCATCTGATGGTAAATGGTAACCGTCGCTCATGGACTCAACTATACCGAAAGTATTGTCAAGCCGCTGCTCACCATTTCATTTCACGGATATGAAATGAAAGAATAAACGGCTATCTCCTGCTACAGTCAAAACGCAACGATGTGCTTCATGGCTGGTCACACGGGAGATGGTGGTACCAACCCGCTCGGGCCCGATACCAAGTGAGTACTCCCACTTGGTACCTAGCCCTACCACCAGTCATGCAATAGATGATAATTGCTTACTTCCCTTAGTCGCCTCATACGACACTCGTGGGAAAGAATGGGGTCCACTTGTATTCTTAGTCCGCCACCACTCGGACAAATGCATGAAGCGCTACTTCGACATTGGCTGTTCCAATTATTCTTTTGAGTATCTAAGTTTTAGTTTGCATGACTAAGGGTGTATAGAATACGATAAAATTATGAATTAAAAAATTACATCGTATAAAGGTTGTAGAATATTGGTTTAAGTTAATCCTTCATTCAATGCCACTACCGCTGTCTTTTTTCTTTCTAAACGGATTAACAAAACCGCGCGGCAACCACACTAGCGTACTATTTTTAACCATATTGGATTTAGTGTAATTTATTTTCAATATACCTAATTAAAACAGCGTTGATGGTTTTATAAATTATTATAAAATACCATGACTAGCGTTTAAAAAATAAATCGTTAATGGTTTTTGTGTACACCATTTCCAAATTATTCGAAAATACGGTTCGGTTAAATTATTATGAATGGGAAAATGATTAAATACGCTCTATTTTCACCTGAACCTTCAAGCATTTCAAGCCAATAAAAACAGAGTATATACTATACAATTATAAAAATATACAAAATATACGATTTACTCATCATGTGACAGCTTTGCCCGGAGTAATCGGTATGATGTCATTTACACCCGGTAGGTATATGTCGCAGTGAGGGTACCCGAAAGGGTAAGCCGCCGGCGGACCACCGAAGGAATGTAACATAGTTCCAGTGGCCTGCCAAGAAAGGCGGAGAGACGGCACACGGCGGGTTTCTTTAGTGGGTGAGGGCTCCACACTACCCGGTTCGTTGCCCCCGAACGACGGGGTGTGTGGTTAGGAACATTTTTTTCCGCCTTAACAAAAAAAAAGTATATGTCGCAGTCAATTCACGTCACAATCACAAGCATTTGGTGCTACTCCAAATAGTCCAGACAGTATGTAAATTAAAATATCGTAATATAATGATACCGGTTTCTTATAAGGAAATAATAGTAACCATAAATTCATCTTGCGAATAAGTTACCAATTCATAAAGATTACGTATCAACATAATACCTACGTAATATGCATAAAGCGTGAATTATCAATCAAGACTTTTAGTATTGACATATTATAGCAAACTTTTTGTACAAGTAGAAATACGTTAATATTAGCAATAAAAAGGACATGTAAGTACCATTTACGGCCTGTGGCGGCCATAACGTTTTCAATATTTAAAATTAAACTAATGATTTCTAAAATCCGTCAGTGGTTTTCTTTTCTTGATAGAACTTCAGAAAAAGATTAAGTTTAAAAAGCTTATTATTTTGAATTTGTACTTTATCTTAATGGTTATTGATTGTTGTGATTGTTATCTGTTGACAATCAAATAGGATATTGCCGCTACGCTGAATTGACAACATTAAAAACTTTGGTACCTACTATTATATTACAAAACAATATTACGTAGTTATTTCTTAAATAATTTCGTGAGAACGGTAATATGACTATTTAAGAAAATATATTTTATAATTATTTGGTGAAAACTGATATTACTTCTAATCAAGGGTAGCAATTATGATTCAAAATATTGGAAAAACATTTTACATCTGTCATATCATGTCATTCTACTCATCTACTGTTGTTATTGTGTATTGTGTATCGTGAATATTGTATTGTGATTTCATGAGTGTAAGTTATATATTTAGTGATTTTAAGTCTCATTATTTGTTTATATATGTAGATATTATTTTATTTATTTATAATTATGGTGTTATTTTTGATCAAATATTCGATTTTGAGGTGTTTCAATTTCAAAATTATATCCATCTTAGATGTCTTTTATCTCTCATCATCCAAAAGTTTTAGTGTGAAAAGAAATACACAGGGCAATAGGGTAGTCATTTATCTTCAAAAAACATATTGTTTTATGTATGTCCTTTCCAGGCCGAGAATGTATGGGCATTTGGTACATCTCCTTTATATTGATACGGACATATTGGTAAACGACAGCAAAATAAAGAAATTCTTGTTGTGGTTTTTATAATTGAGATCACTTAGTGGATTCTTTGCGGGTTTTTTCGAAATCAGTATTTCGTATTTCCGAGCTTAAAGCGGCTCAACAGACAAATAAAACGATAAGGGATCGATAAACGTGATAAGACCATCACTAAATTTTAATAGAGGGCGAGCATTAGCGTTCCACTAATTCGCATGTTTACATTTACGATTTGGAACACTTGTAAAATGTATACTTAATTTAAAAGTAAACAAATTACTTTATTTTAATTTAATATTTAGGTAGCAAAATGTCGATGCAAAATTGATGTCAACTGTTAATTTAGTAATAATTATAATCCTTAGTAATTTTATCAATATGAAAGCGAATTGTTTTCTTGTTTGTTCCGTAATTACTTAACCAATCACCGTGTAATTTTGCATACATATAGGTCGACAAAGGATATATCAGTGCTTTTTATCCTGTGTTGTATATATTTGTGAATCACATTCTAAAGGGGCTGTATATTCATATATTAATACAATTATATCAACCGGTTTCAGCTATTTATGCAAAAAGAATTTTTACAATGTAAAGAACAGAGAATTATAAAAAGCAAAGAAAATCAATGCTAACAAATGAGATGCAATCAGCCTAGCAAAGGCGAAGTGGAAATCACAACAACAACATGGCATCACGCCTGTATTCCCCGAAGCGGTTGGCAGAGGTATATTACACACCCACGATTCGCCAGCTATGTTTAAGTCCTATATCCTATTGACGTCTACCGGGCACATTTCCAAACTCCGGCCTGCTACTGAGAATTTTTCTTTTTAGGAAAAAGCCAAGAACGTTGCCCGACCCGGGGTTCGAACCCAAAACCTCATGATTAGCAGTCGCATACACTACCGCTACACCCCCGAGGCAGTACTTCTTGTCAAATACGAATTGCTTGGTTATCCTGTCGCCGCAACTATGAGCGGCTCCTCACCTATTTCCTCACTGAGGATCTCGGTGTGCGGTACCCTTGCTAACCTCCAGAGACTCAGGTTCTTAAGCCGTACCGCTGTAGCTGCTGACTTTTGTTTTATGAAGAGATGCAGTGGCGGCAGGCCTAGAATAGCTTCCAGGGCAGCAGTTGGAGTTCACCTCATGCATCCCGTGGCCGCCATACAGGCCAATCTCTGGAGTCGATCTAGTTTAGTTACGATAGTGGATAATTAGGTCCGTGGCCGCCACACCACCACACCGTAGCTAATCATTGGCCGGCTTACTACCTGGTATAGCCATAGAATGATTTAAGGGTCTAGGTATAGTTTTATTTATTTTGCTATTTAAATGATTACTCCAGTTTAACTTAGAGCCAAGAATTACGCCTAGATACTTAACCTGTGTTGATAGCTGGAGTTCTGTCTTGAATAATTTTGGCAGTCGGTAGTTGCCCAGGTTGCGTTTGTTAGTGAACATTACCATTTCCGTCTTTTTTGGTCTTTTTTTAGTTCGTTGATAGTACACCACCGTTCCATGATGACTAGGGCGGCGCGTATAACGTTGCATTCTGTACTTTTGCTGTTGCCGCTTGTCAGTATCACTAGGTCATCGGCATAACCGACTGTATAATAGCGAGTGGAAATCACTTTTATTATAAAATCTGCTTTCAAATCATATACACTATATTGCTATAATACCAGCGACAATTGATCGCAAAATGTAGGAATAAGATACTGTTTTAGGCGACTCCATTTCACCTAAATAGTGTAGTCAAACGTTTACACAAAACAATTAACAATTAACCAGGCGTATATTCCCAGGCGTTATTTTTTGCAAGAGCTCCTACAGAATTTCATTGGGCAAGAAACAGACAAATAACATAGTCGTAAACAATAAACAATGTCAATCGCACTCCACCGGTGTCCTTGGCAAGAGTTGTGACATCGAAAATGTTGGATTGGCAAACGACGGCACCGTGGACACAGTTACCCACTTTAATCAATTTATTTTTATTACAAAAACGTTTTACATAATATTATGTACCCGAAAAACCTTTTTCACATAAAGAGTAACATTTATTTGACAGTATACGTACTACATACAACATAAGAACCAGATATTGGATTTAGGTAGTAGCGATGTGATGCTATCCTACATCTTAGTAACTACCTAAGAGGTAGGATAGCATAAGATCGAAATACGATGCCGGTAATTTGGCGCCATGGTTTTATTAGGTGAGAGATTTTTGTAACTCACAGCCTAACCTAACCTGTGCAAGTGGACGTACAACAGGTGAAGAATGTGTTCTTTAGGTCTCCTTGTGCGAAGCCCTACTGGTGTATTTTGTAAGGTGAGTGAGAGGGCAAGTGGCCCAAACCCCTCGTTATCCTCTCTTTATTATCCTTCCTTCCCACCCACCTCTTATCTATCCCTTTACTTGGAGTCTTGACCTTTGGTATTGCTAGCGTCTACGGTTAACGCATACCGTTAAGTGGGTGGTGTTTGTATGCCACCTGTGTATTATAAAAAAAACTTCTTCACCACTTACTACAATAGTGGGGCTATTGGCTGTTGGGCACAGATCTCCTCCCAAACTATGATGTTTTTAGACTTTATTCCACCATTGCGGTTGAGCAGATTGCACAAGTTCTCGACAACCGAAGATTTTTCCTCCACCGGGCCGCTAATATTTTGTTGTCAAATACACACATGAATGCGAATATTCAAAGATGAGGGATCGAACTCTGTGCCACTATCGTTACGGTTCGCAGTATTAGGTACATACAGGTTATTACTGCATACCTGGTTGCTATTACAATAATTATGCATACAATATTTGATTGCACAATAGAAGTAGTGCCTTTGAAATATACTGGTATATTGGCGGTGGTAAAGTTTAGTACCAGCAGGTCAAAATTCCTTGTAAGTAGGTACCGCCCGCCATCTTCGCAGCTATTAACAGGCTGTTCTTCTACGCAATACTTTGCGGCCGTTACATTTACTATCAAATGAACTGTAGCTAGTATATTTTGCTCTAAGTCAAGCTTTATCTACAAAAAGAAACTGCATCAAAACACGTTCAGCAATTAAAGCGCTAACAAACACAGAAAGATCAAAATAGTTGTTTTGTTCTGTTAGCTTGTTTCATAACATCCCTTCTCCATTTTTAATGGGTACATATATTTTCAAGGGCCGTGTGGAGCCGGCTTTAGAATTGTCCCACCCCTCTCCAAACATGGGAGTCGTAAGAGCCGACTGAGGAAATACTGGAGGAAGTGGGCAGCAGCACTCCCTCGAGTATTAATAACATCCACTGCGATCGCCAACCCGCCTGCCAAGCGTGGCAATTACGGCACTATTCCCCCAATTTAGGGAGGCCTATGTCCAGCGGTGGGCGTCGAAAGGCTGATGGATGGACATATTTTCAAAGCACAAACACCTTTTTTTAGGCGGGTTAAAATTTACCTGCCGCACGCCTCGCTGTGCGGGGAGACAACAAGGTAGTGTGGGGCTCTCACCCCCTAAAAGACGCCGTGCGGAAGAATAAACGCCTAGCTCTACTGTGTTTTCCTAGATAGATCTTTAGACCAATCTGGAGCTTCCGACTTTACTTAGCATTTATTACCTGTATCTAATAAGCCTACTTATATCTAATAAGTCACAAGCGTTTATTGTTAAATAAGTATGTTTATTACACATACACTTAAAATTATTGATACATTAGTTCACATATTTATTTTTTAAATGTATATTTGCTTTAGCATTTCAAATATTATTTTATCCCATAGCGTGAGTATACGGTATAACCTTCATCAACATTTTTTTTAATACGTGACCTCTAAGCCCTATATACCTCCGATTAATAGCGTCATTTGCAATTCAATGATGTATCTGAAGATGTCAACATCACGGACATAATAACGTCTCCCAATGTTTAATAAAACTGATGAGATCATTCACAAATAATATTAACTTGTCAATCAATAACCTGCACAGATGGCGGAGTGGCGGAGTGGTTTAGATACTGACCTCCCGTCCGAGTGTTGTGGGTTCGATTTCCACACAGAACAACTCTTTGTGTGATCCATAAATAGCTGTTCTGAGTCTGGGTGTACTTTGTGTCTGTGAAATTGTATGTTGTTAAGTACCCCGCGATAAAAGAATTATTCTTTAGTGAAGGGTGAAATATAATATATGTAAATAAAACAAAGTTGGGTTATTTGTGTTAACCCATTTATAACACAAGAACGATTGAACCTATTTTTATAATCTTTGAGTTGTTGCATTGTCTCCGCGAGGAATAGCAGAATAACTATATAAAACAATGGACAAAAATCACCTATTTTTAATACATTTTCTATAAAACAGCTTTTTTGATGAAAAAGCTGCTTTTAATTCAGCTATTAAGTTAAAATAAAAGTTATTGGTTCTGAGGCGTTACGAAATTCGCCGGGTCATCTAGTCTTAATCAGAAGCGAAATCTTATTATATAGGTATTTGTGAATAAGGAAAAAGACATTTTTTGTACTAGCGGGAATCGAACCCGCGTCTTTTCCAATCCGGGGAAGTGCTCTAAGCATTTAATGCTAAAAAATATAGATCAAAAATGTTCAAAAAATCGCGCCATCAAATAGTATTAATTTTAATTGCAAAATTAAACTTACTATATTGGATTGATGCATGTAAATGCATTCCGATAGATGGCGTTGGTCGTAAAGACAAATGTGATGAGGAAATTGGGATGACCAAATAGGTCTGTACGATAGCTCAGTGGCTTACAACACTTCCCCGGATTGGAAAAGACGCGGGTTCGATTCCCGCTCGTGCAAAAAATCTCTTTTTCCTTATTCGCAAATAATTTGTAGGTACTTTAAAAAGCAGCGGAGCATGTCAAATGCTAAAAAATATAGATCACAAATATAAGTATTTATCAATATTGATGTATTATAGGAATAATTATAGGTTTGCAATCAAAGCATAGTTTATCGTCTTATAGAACAGCAAGCTGGATTACTTTAAAACAGTTAGCTACATACCCATCATTAATTACGTGTAAGCACTATCTGCGTGACGGTACGTACCTGAAATGAAAAAGAACCTGTTTACTTACGGACTCTCAGTACCGATAATTAGAACGCTTCGATTACTCGTCAATTAACAGAGAAAAAATGTAATAGTACAACCAAGTGTTTGTATTTTAATACTGGCACGGATTGATGTGTTAAGGCCACTAAGATTTTTATGATTAAATTTGAAAGCTGACATTTTGAATTCTTGTAAACGATACGTGCCGGTATATTTTTTATGCAATCATATAATCGTAATATTTGGTTGCGAAATAAGCGAACGAGACGATAGGTACTATACGGTATTGCAGCATACAATCACGCTAAACTTCGTGAGAGTTTAGATTGGTTCGAAGTTGCTTCTCGGGAGATTCAATTATATTTAATCGTCTCGAGATGACAAAACTCCTATTAATCCGACATTGACCTCCAATATTTTATCGATATCGATGACATTTTCTATTATCGTTTATCTCTTGGTAGATATTATTCGTATTGGAAAACCAATATTGACATTGTAAAATCTAATTCATAATGCGCAAACTATATAATTGAATTATTGTGTAAAAAATATCTTCTCAAAATATGAAAATCGACAGGTGCGTAGGAACGTCACTACCGGTCGGCTGCTGATAAGCGAATGTATGCCGGCCGTTCACCTGCGCCCAATCACAAAGTTGTTTGTCTTACTCATTCTCGTTTTGTGCATTATGCGATAGACTGAGACATGTATACATGCACGTAATATAATAACGTCAAACAAAGAACTGCATGAAACAATCCAAATAACGTCATGGTAGAATTTCAAATTGTGCAGAAAATGCCACTATTGTGGTAATTAAATGACGTTGTGTCCCACAGTCAGAATGTATTCATTGACACAGTGAGAGTCTGTTTCGGTATTGTGCTTAGTAAAATCTTCTAATTAACTAGAAGCGATTGTGCATTAAAATAATTCGAATACATACGAGCATGTCACACATATTGAATATCAGTTGTATTGTTAAGTGTTAAATTAAAACCTATTGTTTGTCGTAACTCGTAACTGATAAGTTATTTACTTGTCTGTAGGTACTTTATGACGGTCAATGACTTAAAGCTAAACAACTTTAAGAAATAAACGCCCAAAATTATTAAAACATTGAAAGGCAGTGTATATTATAATCTTTGATCGATTATTTGATCACATTTATCAAGAGCTTAAGTATACAAGAACAATGCCTAAAACATACATAGGTAAAGACAAACATACATAAATTTGTAGCTGCTACCGGCCACTAGGAAATAAGGAGAAAAATAATCTTTTATTTGACTAATCAAAACGATAAAAACATCATTTACTTGGTAATTTTCTATATAAAAAAAATGAATCCCTATTTCCTCACGCCATAACTGTCATCTTTTCTTTTAAGTTTTATAAATACTTTATACTCGTAGAAGGTTCTTACGAAAAATTAATAGAGATGCAAAAATAATTTGATAAACTTAGAAACGAGTATTGGAACTTCACGCGTTTGACAGTTCGCAATAATTGAATATTCATAGCTAAGACAGGCCAATGTCTGTCAGGTCCGCTAGTTAATATCAACCACCACAAATAAGTGAAGACCAATTGTGACAAAGATACCCAACATAATAAAGAGAAGAGACTACTAAATAATATGGCGTATTATATAAAATATCGCAGTGTTACACGAGGCGATGTTCAATCCTAGAATATAGCAAAAAAAAAGCAGTCAAGATACGCTCGAGAACGGCGTGGCAATGCGTAAGCCTTACATAAGCGGCTTGGGACTTAAGATACTTACCACGTATTTTTAACTCAGTCGAAATAGGAAGTGGTCTATAATACTATCAGGGTTGACAGATTAAAGATAATCGTACGGTATCTTTGATTAGTGTATTTTGACCGCCAAACTATAAAATAATATCCTAAGATCATTATGCTTGAAAATATGAGTATCAATCAGACATTCTGTACTTATAAATCAATTAGCTTCGGCCCGCGACTTCGATTAGCCATAGACGTGTCACACAAGCACTGTATCAGAATGAAAAGTATTCTGTATTTATCCAGGCCATAATTTAGCAGCAAATTACGTTCTAACCCGTTTAGTAGTTATGTATATATGCTTAAATAGCTACCCCACGAGAACTAATAATTAAAAAAAAATTAAGTATCTCTAGTCTATCTACCTACCAAGGTTTCAGTCGTTTAGGCGTATTATTTCAAGCACCCAAAGGTCTTTAAACAATAACAAACTTTCACATTTATAATATTAGTAGGAAGTGGGACAGTGAGAAGTAATAATCATAAGAACATACACATTTTGGAAATTCAAAACCACGTCGTAACTAATCATTGAGGATGCACAAGTAAATTTGTGCCGTATTCGTAAACTTTACAAATATTACACTAACTAAATTGTTTTTAAGAAACTGAACTATTTATAGCCAACCCTAAATGTATATTATATAATTGATTTATTTATATGCATAGAATAATAATGATAATTAGGCAATACGGTATTAATCAATTAACTTATATTTATGTAGTAAATGACCCTCAGTAAAAACGAATCGATTCATTTATGTTTTATCTATCTAAATATGTTCTATAAAATAACGTCGCTGCGTCTGTCCGTCTCTGTTCAAGGAAGATCTGTATGTAGGAAGGTTTGTTTTGTATGTAATTGAACTTTCCTAGAAGTAGAGAAATATTTATTTTGAGATGGTGTGACGAAAAATGCGTTTTTCATATGTTATGCTAGCTACACTTAGGAGATCGTCAAACCAAATTATTGTACGAAGAGATTGTTGTTCTACAAAAATCCTAGAGATTATTCATCAGCAAATTGCAAGGTGCACCCGTGCAAAACCAGGGCAGATCACAAGTTATGTGGTAAATATGTTATTAAAACATGATTTATTGTTATTGACGAACATGATCCAAACAAGATACATCGTGTTTATTCCTTATATCCCCATGATTCGGAGCATTAACACACAGATTAATTATTAAGAGCAACTTTTGAAGAGGCCCTGGGTTTGGATCTAATAAACTCCAAATAAACAAAATTTAATTAACAATTAATTTTATTATCTATTTGATGGCTAGCCGCAGTTAATGAACTCAGGTTATCGTTTTCATTACGTTAAGTTTTAAAAACTGGTTCTGAGGATTGATTTACGACAATGTACTAAAATTCAATTTAACATACCTCATGATAGTCATGAGTTCATGACTGAGATAGTCAAACCAATTTTAATACGTTAACTTTTCCTATAAATATGTAGGTACAATGAAATCGATAATATTAATTGACTAATCAAAACAATATTTTTGTTAATTTGTGGGCAAAGAAGTTCCGCCGGAGTCCCAATTTAATAACCAGGATACCTATACCTACTAAAACCCCGAGGTATTTCTCTATATACTCTCTACGCATGAATTTCTTCACCCCTGGCAGGTTTGGGCCTTCATTCCTGGTGGCCCCCATCTAATAAGGTAGGGCCTAGCCCATCCTCATGTAGAGTTAATCGATTTCCCTAAGGTAAAATACAACAATATTAGTCAAATGAGCACCAAAACAATAGCATGTTTTTGTTTACAAATTATTGAGTCGCTGTTGGGTTACGTTAGCCTAGTGCGTGTTGCTAGTTTGTTAACAAATACAAATATAATTTCGAAAAATCATGGGTGTGCCGAGGGTGCGAGGGCTGGACCTCGGACTAGGAATCATATCATATCCCCACCACTGTGTCTTTACAGTCTTTGGTTTTACCACGAGGCCATTATTTCGCCCATTTGTTGCATTACTGTATACATTTCGTTGAAGTTATTTCATTACTAACTCAGGTAGGTACCCCTTTACATTATTAAAGAAATATGTATTATATATTTAATTAGGAATATGAATGATGTAGGTATATTTGGTACACTTTAGGCCTTCAGCCTCCCTACGTAAACATCACGAGCACTTATTATGTAAGACGCAGCTCCTTGCGGAATTCTAATCACTATAGTAACATAGTATTTAATGAGAAATATAAGTAAACATAGTAAATTAAAAATCAAAGTACGGCGAGTAATTTAGAAGTAAAATATTAAAACCATCAAACAAAAACATAAAAACCTCAACTCTATTCGGCGTAAACTATTCTGAAAATAGATCATTCGTTATTCAGTCACTTTAACCGTTTAGGATTTCACTTTTACAATAGTTCAAAACAGTTCTAAATTAACGACAATTGAGGGACAGTGAAAAGCGTTTACGGAGGTCGCATTCACCCGTCGTGTTGTTTGTCACCTATTTGTGCAAACAATAGTTGAAATGAGCAACGGAAGCGTTTATGAGGCTAGCTCAGTATGAAGCCAAATAGAGCTACTGACTATGGCAGTGGCAGTGCATCGTTATGGAACGAAACAAAAACGTATCGTGACTTTCATCTTTTATACAAGAGACGATTTGTGAAAAATATAATATATACTTTAGTTCACAATACTGACTTTCCCTCATCGCTCTATAAAAGGTAAGCGCAAGTATTCGCACCAGCGACTTTAAAGACATGAAACAAAAGGTGAACACACTGATAGCAGCTGTAGATATTTCAGATAAGACGGCAATTGAAATCAGATTTAAATCAATTTGATGATGCACACGTAGGCATACAAGCACAATCTCCATTATAACAGGATTTTAGTTTGTTACGATCGACTTAACGGGCAAAAATGATTCGCTGTAAGTTAATCAGCGTCCAGTTGTTGAACGCCGACCTGCATGTCGTCAGTCGCAGAACGAGTTTTTGTTCGGTCTAGCTAGGTAACCAAATGGTAGCAATATATTTAAAATGAACGTTTGCTAAATTCTTTTAATAATATCTTGTAACTGTACTCGTCTGCCAGCCAAGCATTAACGAGCACTCGCAACCGTTTTCGAAACGCGTCGTTGCCGTGGCTGCGCCCGCGCCACCGCCCGGTCGACTTGCGCAACCGTACCGCGCTGCAGGCACTCCAAAGTTCCCACGCGGATTTCGTATGAACAGGTGGTGTTCGAATGCAATTACTACACACCACAGATATTGCAAATTACAGATTCCTTTGTAACCAACGTTGGTGAATAACAAACACTACAAAATACAATCAAGTTTATTGTTAACATTTACAATATTACAGCTCAATACATAAGGATTACAGCAGGCGAGTATAGAATTATTGTTGCGACGTGAAGGTCAAAAAAGAGAATGCGGTTATTCAAATTAGTTAAGAAACAGATACTATATTAACGAACATACTATCTACGTATTCTATAACAAAATATATTTTTTATCACATTTATTTACTTGGGTACCGTAGCTTAAACCTTCTTTAAAGAACATTTTTTTGTGAAAATGGAAAGAAAGAGCTTTACTGCGTGCAGGATTCGAACCTGCATCCCATTCACTCCGGGCAAGTGATCTGGGCCGCTAAGCTATCGCAGTCTACTAATGGTGGCACCCAAACACTATTTCACATTTGTTTTACATGTCTTTATGATCCACACCACCTATCGGATGTTTTTGGATGGGACGCAGGTTCGAATCTTGCTCACAGTTAAGCTCTCTTTTTCCACTTTCACAAATAATGTATTTTGTTCTTTAAAGTAGTTGAGCATATCAAGTAGTAAAATACAGTTCAAAATATTTAAACCTACTTCTTTAAAAGTTCCAACTTATATTAAACATAACATATAGTAAATCAAGCGGCACTCAAGAAAATATGTCTCACGTATATATAAGATGATTTAGTGCGTGTATGTTTGCGCTAACTTACAATAGAACGCAGTAGAGCACTCAATGCAATAAATATGCAAGCTCACGATCTAAACACTTAAGAGGTCATCTGTTGCGCCTACGGATGTATTTACGAGTCCGAAGTACTTAGTGCCGCACCTATGCCCTTTAAAATTTACATCACATCTAAATAGCTTCATGAATAACACAGATATAAGGAGTTTAATGAGTAAACGATCTGTGAAAAAACATTCGAGTAATAGTGCGCAAAAACTTTATTAAATCCGAAACGACTTATATGTATAAGAAAAATCACAAGGCAATCGATATGACCAAGATTTTACTTTTAAATTGGATTTTTTATTCTTAAAAGGTTAATCGAATAAAGTATGTAAATGAATGTGGCTCGATATATTAGATGTTAGTCTAATTACGCCGTATAGTGCGATAGTTAAGGGTTGGAATGCAGCGGCGGAGTAGATTGTACGTCCGCAGCGGTAGGTAGGTGTGTCGATCAACAACCTTCCATTCTCTAGCGAGCCTGACACCAATGCCGATGGTGCTATTAAATATTAACAGGTAACAATCGCTACCTAGTTTACGCTACGATTGAGGCAAGCTATCATTATATCTGGAGATAATACCGCACATGAACGATTCCAGTTGTATCACGGCATTCACGTAAATATGTATGCAAAACAGTATACTCTCAAAATTACTGTAATTTATTAGTAGTTTCAGTCTAATTAATCTCCGGCTTATAGCCGAAAAGTTCATTTTCGTAATAGAGTGCTACATTAATTTGAATATTTATAAGTAAGTCGTAAATTGAATGCCACTCCAGATTAATACGACACGATTTTCTCTTTAGAGTTTTAAAGAGGCATATCGCACACAAGATTTAATGGCAACATAAAATGAGCTCCAAAACCAACAAGAGATGCTTTAAGTATGAAGAAGTATTGAGTAAAGCCGTAAACCTCGTGACCTCAATGTAGACGGCACGGAGACTGGAGTTTAATAATAATTTGGTAACGTTAGGAAGCGACGAAAGCTAGTGCGATGTGGAGCGGGTTTTCTTTACTCCCTGTGGTCCTCGCTACCTAACCTGACCTACCGCGTGTAAAGTGAGGAACTCCGCGACCTTGATCGAATAACAACAGACGCACACCAATCACATCACATTTCTTCAAAGCCATATCTATACAGTTCATTACTACAATAAAAGGAATAAGTCGCGTTCGTACTAGATCTTTTGATTCTTTACTCGGCACAATTTGAAAAGAAGTCAAAGGCGGCAATGACTTCAAGAACCGTAGGAATGTTGTAACAATTAACTCATCAGCTAGCAACCATATATGCGAAAGAACTAACGGTCTACTTTGACATAAGAATAGATAGATTCGATTCATTGTGTTCTTATATCAAACTAGACTGTGGTAATATCAAATTATAGAGGACATGTCTTTTTTTCTAGAAAATAATTCGGATATCTAATGCTATTATAATCGGGGTGGTTACTTGGCAAATACTGGTACAGTATATAGAAAATCACCAAATATCGCAACTATTAATTACTAGCTGACCCGGCAAACGTTGTTTTGCCATATAAATTATTATTTCTAGGTAATTTATAGTGTAGACAAAAATAACTGACTCATTGTAAGTGTGTAAGGATGTGGTATATGCGTGAAATAGGCATGGAGCGCTGTGAACGATGAGAGAATATAAAAATAACAAACGCCAAACATTATTATTTTTAAGTTATTGAAGGTTATTTCTTAAAATTACATATCACTAATTAATTACGACAGTAACACTAACAAACAATATCAGTCTCTTAATGCTATAGCGTGAACAATATTTTTTGTTAGCCCATCTTTAGCTAACATAGCGGTCGCCCGCGGCTCCGCCCGCTTGGATGTCGGTTACCGCTGCAAAAAGCCTTCCCAGGAAAGACACGGTCAGCAAAATGATTCCCAGGTCAATTCACAGACACCGACACTAACATCGATGACGCAGTCATTATCCGCAGGCTGCATAGATTGTCTTTATGAGGATGTTAAAGTTGTTGATGATGAAAATATTTAAATGTTATTAATACTAAGTTTTCACTTCTGCCGACAGTCCCGGAGTGAAACCCGTTGTTTTAGGATAGATAACTAAAGCGATTATTGTAGAGCTTCTCTATAAACAACATTTGATGTAAAATTATTTTCAGGTAACAAAATATACTGATGGTCGGGAGCCCCGACCCGTGATAGGGCAACGTAAAGTTGCCCATGCGTAAAACATTCTTTTCGTAAATCAATTCCTACTAATTTGAATGTTTGGCTTTGGGATTTGTTTATTGTTAGTGCGAAAGAAATTTTTACTGGAAATTGGAGCCTTTTGAAGGGTATAGGCAAATCAGTAGGAATCATGGGTATTCTTGGTATATGAGCTAATTCACCAGCTGCAGGGCCGGTGATAATCTTCGCTACTATTAAATTATCTTTTAGCTCCTTTATAAGAAGTCTCGTGCCATTACACATGTTGGGGGGGCTTAAATTTCTGAGAAGCATTACCGGCGTGCCAACTTTTAACGACAGTTCATGAGGTGGGAGCTCAGCAGGGTTCAGAGAATTTAAAAATTCCTGGGGGTAGTGCACTGCGTCCTCGATGTTAGTGACGGTGTCTATGGATTTATAGCACTTTACTTCACCCGGTACTTTCTGCATAATTAAATTATTTATTTCGTTGACTGTTTCATTCCTGGGAGAAACTATTGCTCTACAACACAGCCAACGAAAATCATTTTGATGTAAGTTTTCGATGTCAGGATATATAGCATCTATCAGACTATCTAAATTATGGACTATTGGGCCTAGAGACTCATCCAAAGTAACTGCATAATCGGTGCCCAAATTTAAAGATGGAAAAATTCCTTCTCCAAGTTTCAGCAGCTGTTGTGGAAAATTGCTATGCATACGCATTCCATGTAGATGAGCTCTCATATTGGTGCGCAAATTCAAATGTTGAACAGATGTCCAAAGTTGAGACGATTTTAAACATGCCTTCATAATATCTGCTCGCGTACCTCTGTTGACGACTGGAAGCGTTCTCGGCATCTTTTTTTATCTCCAGATGTCCAACTACATCTTCACCACGCCTCCTTCTAGTGAATTTATTATTTGCCCATGTATAGTATTGCGGGATTTCATGATACAGAAGAGTTTTCGCGAATTCATCTTCATTACAGAGAGCAAAAAATGCCAGTAATGTGGTATTGCGTGGGTTTTGGACAACTTGATGAGCTCCCTGGTGTAAAATACACCCTTTGACCGTTCTCTAGATGAACGGCCAAATGCACTACAGTAGGATGCCGGTCGTGAATGGGAAATTCAAATAAGCGCCAGACAGCTTCAGATGTGCTTATGTACCTGCTATTTAAATAGTTTTCGACCTCATCGTGTGGGTTTCTAAGGCTAAAAGTTGCCTGATCTGAACCTTTATTTATATACTTACATATATATTTAATGGCTTGGACAGAGTGGCAATACTCCACGTTTATATGAGCGTTAAAAGTCTTACATAGTAGCGGGGAGTATGGAACAATCCACCTATTATCTATCGTCACCATGTTGCCCCTGATTTGTAGCGTAGTGCTCCGACCGCCATTTCCTGTATCGCGCCTACGATAAACTGGATACCCATCCTCTCCGGTCTGGGTATCGTTCATGAAACGGCGAGGGTATTTTTTTGTGCAGACACGGTTCTTCATGCATGGTGCAGCTAAATTATGTTCTCCGCAGGGCCCATGTACCATATTTTTAGTTATAATGTCGTGTAGTACCGGATCAATTTCTTGATCGGGTAGCTCCGCAACTATGACACTGTCGATCTCATCTGGTTGTATTTTAGTTTCTAGCCAGAACAGCAAATGACAATGAGGTAAACCGCGCTTTTGCCACTCCACACTTGCCATATAACATTTTACTTTATCGAATATCTGTTCTTTGACAAATAATTTGATGAATTTCTTCATCTTTAAATGAAATACACGTGAAATTATGTCATGACGGTCGAAAGACCGTTGTCCTGGTAGCAGCTCCGCCTTAATTTCAGGCCATTCGGGGTTACATGTAAAAGTGACAAATAAGTCAGGTCTACCATAATTTCGGACGTACGTCATCGCGTCCTGCGTCTTCTCGTGCATGAAACGCGGAGAACCCGTAAATGACGATATCAATATGACATGTTGACCGATATTTGATGGATCAACATTTGCATCATGATTTAAGGCATCTCTGAGATGAATGTAGTCATCAGCCCTGTCTTTGTTGATTCCGAGAAATATAATTTAATCTTTCCGATATCATTTTCGCCATCATGTCAACACAATATTGACTAAATAAGTCTCTGTAATAATGTAACGGATTAAAAGAGTTAGTTCTAAACATTAATCTAAATGCATAACCCTGCTGAGGGATAGTCAAATAATAACCGTCTTCTCCTGTCACAAACATTATAGGATACTGTAGTGGATCATAGGACCGATGTAGCTCAGAAACTCTTTTGAGCTGTCCGTCTCTACCGTGTAAGACTATATCCCTGGGACCTTTGCCTTCATTGACCAAGAGAACGGCTACCTCGTTTACAGTAGGAGCATTATATCTGCCTCTGTGTGCTGTCTGTGGAGTGCGATCTGAATGAATAATTAACTTTAAATTATCTGAGGAGTTGAGTTCTAAGTTTTGTTTAAAACTTCGTATATACACGTTATGATTATTCAGAGCGGTCTGTAATTCGCGAATTAAATCCATTTTTAAGGTTGGTGCGATGCTTAATCGCAACGATAACTGGTCTGCAATATATTTGCAAGTGCATGCAACTGCGAAATAAAATATATTTGCAAGAACTGTGGGTTTTGGCCTGATGGTCGTAAAAGGCTACCAATGAGATGATACACCTGTCCTTCAATTTTAAAAGTGGGCATAAAATTACCTTCCCTGATTTCTTTTGCGTCAAAAGAAGTCATTTGAAAAAGACTATTGTATTTACGTATAATTGTTAAAAAATGTCCAGATAATGGATGGTTATTAGTTAAAAGATTTTTTATTGGTTGTGGCGGCTCCTGAAGGTTAGGAAGACAAACTTTACCTGAAGCACAGCACATACCATTAGGTTCGTCCGCCCATTTCTTGGCAGAGCAGTTAGAGCAGATCTTATTCATGACTCCGATTTGGACGGACGCTTGTTGTGCATAATCAACCTGCGGATCATATCTGAAAGCCAGTCTGTTGCTGCTAGCTAAAATTCGATTGCGAACTCTATTTGTGGACAACTGCTGTCTCTCTGCCTGAGCTCTAAGTCGTTGCACAAACGCTCGACACTCGACTCTCTTTCGCGCAACTGAGAGGTCCTTATATTTTGTTCATGAAGACGTTGGGAACGCTCCAGCCTCGACTCTCGTGCACGTAACTCAGAGATTCTCAGATTTTGTTGTGCAAGGCGTTGCGAACGTTCGACACTCGACTCTCGTGCGCGTACCTGAGAGTTTCTCTGATTTTGTTTAGCAAGGCGTTGTGAACGTTCAGGTGAAGATTCTCCCATACGACGTATTCTTGCTGCCCGTGCTTGAGAACTATGTTTAGAAAGTTGAGACCTGGCTCTCTTAGGCATTTAGGTAATATTCTAGCTCTGAAAAGAACTGTTGTTTAGCCCTGAAAAGAACTGTTGTTTAGCCCTGAAAAGAACTGTTGGTTAGCCCTGAAAAGAACTGTTGGTTACCCCTGAAAAAAACTGTTGGTCAGCTCTGAATAAAACTGTTGATTAGCACTGAGAAGAACTGTTGTTTAGCTCTGAGAAGAACTTTTGCGTAGGTGTAGTTTTAAGAAAGAAATCTAAAAAAATCGCACGAAAATTATTAGACCTCGCGCACGACCGCTGCGTAGGGAGCCAACCTCGCGTCTGAGCCGCGCGGGTACCTTAATCATAGATCAAAACTCCCCTCCAGCATGCGCTCCCCCGCCTTGGTGACGCTCACTTCGCAACGGGCCGTGCAGCAGAAATCGTAATATTTTAATTTCGCCATAACTTCAAAACCAAATGTCCAATTTTAATCATTCAAAGACCAAATATTATCTACATAAACTGTACTTAATGATGAAATAATTTATTTTGAGAAGGATTAATAGAATGAGTAAAATAAATGCGTTTAAATGTTGTCCAAAAAAAATTCAAGATTTTTAAATAAAAAAATGGTTGTTGGGCCTCACTCGACATAGATAGTGTGACAAGGAAGAATTTTTAAAAACGGTCCAGTAGTTTTTGAGCCTATTCATTACAACCAAACAAACAAAGTTTTACTCTTTATAATATTAGTGTAGATATATTAGTGTGTTAATAAATGCATTAAAGCATTAATGCTACACACATGCTAGAACGAGTCAATTCCGACCCAACATTCATGAAACGCATTGTTACTGGTGACGAGACGTGTGTTTACGAGTTTGACATGCAAACACCATGGTGAATACCAGATATGGCTCCAGCCGACTTCTTTCTTTTTCCTAAACTCAAATTACCACTTCGTGACACCTGTTTTCAATCGGTAGAAGACATAAACGAGAATTCGCGGCGAGAACCGAGCTTAATTCCGGAAACAGCGTTTAAAAAATGTTTTGATGATTGGATTATTCGTTGGCGTAAGTCTATCGTTTCTGAAGGAGCATACTTTGAAGGTGATAAAATAAATTTGGATGAATAACAAAATTTTTGTGTATTATTGATCTTTTCCCGGTACTTTCTTGACAGAGTACCTAGTATATGAACAATTATCACAATAATCAGTCTCACTCAAGTCTCAAAATCACACTTAATACAGAATGGATTACTTTTATGGACGGAAAAGTAACATTAGTAAGTACCTATTGGTATTCATTCATTTTTATAAGTTTAAACAAGCTACAGGTAAACTTTGCCAGCTTTGGTATAACCAAAACAAATTCTTATTTGCTAAAAGTAAAGTATTATGTTTTTTCTTAAACTTTGGCAAAGTGTTACTGTTACTAATTGAGCAAATAGCGAAATCTTTTATGCTATGCTGTACTATAAAACTTGTATAATTTACTTACCGGGTCCGGTGACCGGACCCGGTAAGAATGGCCGTTTTGCAATCTCTACTACGGTACTACCATCCTCTCATAAAACATCTACGCGTAACAACGGTTTTGTATGGTAAGTAAGAACGCCGAACCCCCTCCCTATTATCTCCTTATTATGCTTCCTATCCTTTTACTTGGAGATGGCGACACGCGAGTGTTGCAATATTACAATATATAATAGTATTGCTTGTTTGCTAACCATGTAGTATAAAAAAATACCAGTATATGAACTTCACAGATATGTTTCTCATGGAAATACAGTAACTACCGTAGACAGTGTAGAGGTACCACTTAAAACTACACCATCAATTACAATTATTTTACGAGCAATAACATAAATCGCATTAAGTAATACACTTACGCGATTGCCCGATGGCGGTGGTGTTTGACAAATGATGGAGCAGCCCAACAAATCGCCCACGCTTCCCACTTATAACTCGTTCGAGCCGCTGTTCACTACTCACCTCGTCCTCGTCTCAACTGATATAAAAACTAGTTCAATCTTGGACACGACTGGTAGCAACCCCGGCGGTGGAGTCATAGCATCGCCTATTATGTCTGACCTACATTGACATCGCTAGTGCTAGCTGGACGACTTTATACTTAATGAGCTTTCCTATAGCATGTTTTATATAGATATTTGTGCTATGGAATTATATTTATACAATGTGACAACGGCGACATTACAAGGTACTTAATACTAATAACGAACACAAGAGTAAAATACTTTGGAAAATCCAAAACTGCACGCCTCATAATCGTCATTTTTCACAATAAAATTGATTATTTGATAAGTAGTAACTAATAATGTATTGGTTTTACTAAGTAGTTTTCAATAAATCACATAGATGGCGCTAATTTCAAAAAGTACTAATGTGGGGTGGGGTTTCATGTCTTATACGCCATCTAGAGCTAACTTTAAGAAGTTGGTCTGTATTCTAGGTTATAGTTAAAATGACTCAAGCCAATATAAACTGTATACTTGTAAAAACAAGTTGTAAAATCGCTTGCGTCGGCCGTCAAAATGAACCGAGACGTTATTTCGTCAAGGTTGACATTTCAGTGTCGTAAAAATTGTGGACCGTAAAATATGTTTTTTCGTGTTTTATAACGTTGGTGTGTTATTATTTACGTGTGTTTAATTATTGTTATGGATAAAATAGTTAATATACTTGACAAATATCATCAGTTCGTCAAGCAAAGGTAAGAACTTTCTTTTAACAAAAAACAATGTACCGGCCGGGCGAACGGCGTTCTGTTAAAGATAGTAAAACCACCGGTGGCTATGCGTACGTAAAAAGGTAGTTCTCATGAAAGACGCTGGTTTTAATGTCACGTCGAGCGTAAATGCCGTAAATATTCAGTATTTTTTTGTTAATTTAATAACAATTAAACCACATCGAATCAGACCGTGAAAAGTAATAGGGCTCTATTCCTAATCATAATAATTCGTAAACGAAAATAAAAAACTCAATTAGTAAAGTATTTTGGTCGTTATCGTGTTAACATACATTACCTACAACTCACGGACGTCCAAGCCAGATTTTTTTCGAACAGTTTTTAAACTAGTTTAAATAACAAAAATGGCATCAAAAATATCAGTGTTAAAACTAGTGTTTGTTCTTTATATTATTTTTTTCAAACAGTTTTTTAACTAGTTTAAATAACAAAAATGCCATCAAAAATATCATGAGTGTTAAAAATAGTGTTTGTTCTTTATATGTGTGTGTAGATATTATATTACAAGTGCAATATATGATAAATAGAGACATTTTAAGTTTGAAAAATCAGTTGTTCCGTGCAAAACGGGAGTAGAACCCACCTCAACGCTTCGCTTATGAGGCGTGCAATAAAATCTAAACAAATAACCGTGTTGATTAAGGGCAAAATAGCAATGACTATATTGTATAATCAATAAAGTTCTTACAGTAAAAAATGTTTTTAGTTAGGTATTACAAGCCAGTGCTCGACTGTGTCCATCTTGATAGTAGGTTATCTATACCTACTGGCCGAACCCTATGCCGAATCTTCCGTCTTTCACAACCCAAAACGTTTAGTAGGAATTGGCAGAATGTCTATAACGAACAAATGAATACCTGTGCTGCTCGTCATGTTGTCCAATGTTAAAATGGGAGGCCACGCTAACTAAATTGTGTTGTTCTAGCTAACAATATTTCAGAATGCAACGTATGTAATACCAAAAGTCAGGTCACTCTGGTGTCTATGCTTGAGGTTTTGAGAAGATAGAATATTAAAAGAGTAACAATCAGATCAAGAAATGCCAACACATATAGGTACAGATACATATATATGTAAGTACCTATTAAGTACTGATTTTTCTAAATCTTAAATGATAACAAGTAGTAGTAAAAAACAAAGCAAAAAGGAAAGTAATGGATTCGTCTTATACATAATCAAATTACTATATTATTGTAATTTGATTATGTATAAGACGAATCCAAAGAGAGGCACTAATAATTAATATTTTGAAAGATGAGTATAATAATTCGTCATACTACAATTTGCTTTATAGAATATAACAATAAATAATTAATGATTATAATAAAAACTTACAACCTTAAAATTGAAATGTATTTCACTACCGAATTCTTCCAAGTTATGTAGTTCCCTCGTAGACCTTCAAACACGCATACTTGAACTCGAAGCAAACATATTCTTTTCATAGTAAGTAACGAACGAGCGCGCAAACACAACGTTTTACACGAAGATAAACTAATAAATTCTGTTTTCTGCTTGTTCAGCAATCAACCTTGTTATTGATTGACAATTACGCTTACGGCAGTAGGGTCACGGTTCAATAACGCTATTTGTACCAGTGTTATTGAAATAAATTGTCAATTCTTATTGCACAGTTGTTAGTCAGCTTGGGCCACCAAAGACTATCCCCTTTTTTATAGCGGAACAAATGCCGACCACACGTTGTATCACCGAAACCGGACAATACAGGAATATAGGGTGCACATTGGCCATTCATTAAAATTCCTTTATGGGCTATTCATGCACTTGGTATACTGATTACTAGAATTATGACATTATTGCTCTCCTCTCAGAGCATATTCCCAATATTAATAACCTATCTTAGATCTCGATTACTCTCAGCTCTTTTACAATCATGTTGACACAAAAGATTTGAATTTACAAAAATCAAAATTATATTTGTATTTTTTAAAGATTTGTATTTACAAAAATACTTTTGATTTTTGTGAATACAAATCTTTTGTGTCAACGTGATTGTAAAAGAGCTGAGAGCAATCGAAGATAGCTGTCTAAGATAGCTTATTAATATTCGGGGTTAGACAACCAGTGACCTGTCTAATTGACCACACTGAGTTATGAACCTTGAACCGGTTTACCGATTAATTTAAGTTGTTGCAGCAGTTTATTGTTACTAATAAAAATATTTTACATAAAAAAAACGTTTACTTCGAGCGACCTCATTATGAACTTGCAACATATGAAAATATACGTTACAAAACCGCAGAAGGTTGGAATAACTTAGCCATATGCACTGGGGACTGATATTAAACACGAAGGTCATAATTAGTTGCTCAAATTAATATAAGGATGTAATCAAAATCATTAAATTACGAGAAACTGAAAGTGTGGCTAAACAAATATTATAAATACTCAAATATCCATATGGGACGAGTACTGATATGCTACTCATTTTTAATTCTATTATCTTTAACGATATATAGATAACTATACATATAATAAAACAGTAGAGCACGATGTATCTTTTGAAGAGTAGCGAGGGGACCGAACGATAAGAGAAAGCTAATAGAACACTAAACGGTTATTAATTGTCTGACAGATTTTAATGCGGTAATCACGGGTAGATAGAGGTTGGCTTGGAGCAGAATATAGGTGTTATAGTAGTCACAACGGATCTTTATGTTTCTGAAGTTACGCACTATGCTCAGTGGTCAGGCACAGAGCAAAAAATGGGGAGAATGACGGAATCATACGATCAGTGCTGACCATTTCAAATGTTATTACTCGAATAACAAAACACGCCTGTATTCCCCGAAGTGGTAGGCAGAGGTGTATTACACACCTACGGTTCGCCAGCTATGTGCAAGTCCCACGTAATAGGGGGCGAGCCTATTGCCATTTACCGGGCACATTTCGAAACACCGGGCTGCTATTTTTCTTTTAAAGAAAAAGCTCAATAACAATGCTCGACCGGGATCGAACCCGAGACCTCATGATCAGCAGTCATCACAAAACAATCGAATAAGATCATAATGTTTACTTATCTTATTATTTAGGTTCTACATATTTCTTATTTTTATATTCAATAAAAAGTATACAAGCGATTTTAGTGCTTGATGACAGTAATCAAGTATCGCCAAAATATTGAAGTGATCTAATGAAATAGGATTCAAGGATTTTGAAATATATATATATATATAAAAAAAAATAAACCTACAAAATACAACAATCCGCCATGATAGCTTAAACAACAATCAGAGCGAATGACATCACGTACTAAGGCGTGACGACATTCGCTCTGAACGTTATTGTAAAATAGTGTCTTGACTCTAATTTATACTGTTGCCGTACTGAGGCGTGACGTCATGACAAATGGCGTGCGTTTTGGCGTGAGTTCGAAAATTTAAATTTCATTTTATTGCATAAAAAGCCTATATTTTTACAGAAATATGATATATTTTTCACTTAAGTATTAGATACTTTTGAAAATCATAGAATAGATTTTCAAAAACAGTCATCATGCCTGTTTTTAAATTATAATCCAACATTTATCGATTAATGTAAACTGTAGAAGACGCACATGCCTTGTGACACAAAAATAGCTACTGCGCAGCGTCTTGCAGCCAACTTCAGAGACACAAAGAGCCGTTGTGACTACTGTACATCATTTAAAACGGAGGTCAAGAAAACAGTTATTGAATATAATTAAGATATAACTAAAGTATAAGCCCTCATTTAGTCCCTCACTCAACGACATCCCGTTATTCTATCTAAAAAAATAAGATTGAAAAGCGTTTGAATATTTAGCTAATAGATTCCTGTAATAACGTAAAAGTCGAGAGGCGCCTCTAAATTCCACTGCCGCTGATGCGTCGTTTGAAGGCCCTTAAAAGACTTACTACGCCCCAGCGAGTAGTCAAACGGACTTTTAGTTGTATAATATAATGTCACTGTTTATCTATACTATTATACAGCTGTAACAGAGCTGTCTGTACATATAAAACTCATTTCTCACATTTTTCACTTTGTGTTTAATGTATGTTGCTAAGCATGTCAAATGCTAAAAATATATATAAAAATATCTAAATATTTATAGGGTTTGCGTCATTATTAGGTAAAATCTTAATTGTAAAATTAAGTTTATCTGGTCGGTATAATGTATGAAAATACTTCCGACAGATGGTGCAGGCGTCACCCAAAGACGTTAAGTATGAATGTGTTATCGAAATTAGCAGTCAGGAGCAAGGGTCACGATGGCTGAATTGGCAAAGCATCTGGACGGTATCCAGGAGATGCAGGTTCGAATACTGCTCGTGACTGTTATTTTCGACTTCACATTTTTCACTTTGTGTTTAAAGTTTAAGAAAGCTATAAAAATCAGACTTTGTAATCAAGGTTATTACACTGTTTCGGATTATCTTGAGGACAAAACAAAAAGGGCTTGAGCCGCTCCTCATTCATTAATTTTCAAAATTGTTTTGTATGATATAATGTCATTTTAGTTATAAAGATTATATTAAATTGTAATAAATTAGCAATTTAAAAAAGTGGCCCATGAGTTTCTTGCCGGGTTCTTCTCATGAAAGGCTTTACTTCGGAATCCGGCCGCTTGTGGCGATTGCAATCGCCACTTTATTATTGCGGATGCACTCGCCTCAGGCGCTCGTGTTAATTATTAGTGTATTCTTGACGATTTTAAGTGCTATTTAATAGGCCTATGAAATAAAGATATTTTTGAATTTGAATATAAGATATTTGAGAAAAAATTAGTGTATTGGGCTTTAAAGACGTGTCTAAACAAAACGATTTCTTTTAGATTTGTTGTCTGTTTATCCGTTTGTTCGTTCGCGCATCACGCAAAAACTACTGAACTGGTTTAGATGCAACTTTTTTTATTTGATTAGACTTAAAAACTGGTAAACATTTTATCCCGCTACTATATCGGGAACCTGAGATATAACCTAAAAACTAGCTCTTGATTGCGGCGGAGCCGCTGGCAAAGGCTAGTCAAGATATAAAAATGATAAAAAGAGGAATACACGTTATGATAAGTACTGAATTTGTGCCTGGACTTGTGAAACCGAACAAGTTCCTACGAACTATGCAATGTTATTCCAATTTATGCGGTAGGCGTTTAAAAGACAGTTCAATTTTATAATGAAGTAGTTGGCGGTCCATGTTAATTATATTTTCAATTTCACAACACGCCTACAATGCCTCAGGACACACTTACTTAAACCAATTTTGTAAGACATTTGCCAGAACAATTTAATTGCCTTTACATCGGTTAAAATTCTCACTACAAATTACTGCTATGTATATAGTGCTATTAATTACGGGATGCAATTGAATTACATGGCCTTTATTTAGTTAAAAAACATCCGTAGTTAATTTAAGAGCATTTCCTATACTTGTTCACGCACAAATAATTTCGTGGTTCTCCGGTCCACAAAGAAACACATAATAATAGGTATCTGAATTTTAATACGAGTACACGTACAAATATAATGACACTTATAGTGTTATCTAATCATGTCTTCAATTATGACACTTATAGTGTTATAATTTTATATTTGTTATATAAGTATTATTTGATACTTATAGTATTATAATTATATTTGTTATATTAGAGGTTAGTCTAAATTTTTCGTTCCAATAACAAAATAACCTCTCGTTGTGTGCGCTCTCTTGGAGAGGCCTATGTCCAGCAGTGGACGTTGAAAGGCTGATGGATGGATGGATGGAACGAAAGAATAAACACACGTTTCGTCCTTTGACGTCAGTGAGTTTGTTACGAGCACACCACATTATTCGCAGTTATAATGATACGTACGACTGACTAGTAATAATAAATGGCCATAATAACCAAACATCCATAACTATGTACCTGCAGCAAGTGTTGCCCCACAAAAAATATAAATTGCATTAAAATTGGTTAGAATAGTTAAAATAATCGCTGTCAACTCAAGAATTCTATATGTAATAATTATTGCTGAAGCTTCGGCGCTCACAAGAAGACTATCTGAACCGGAATAAAAAAGAACGGCTTGTACGTTAGGACGAGCATGAAATTATCTGAGAACAAAAAATCTAAGCATAAATAGGTAAAGACCGGTGCGGAGACGATGCACAGCATAGTCTTATTTTGCACTTAATTGGAAGGGAAGAGAAGGCAGAGAGATAGTATGTTATGATTAAATACTGGATTTGTTAATTGAAATAATAATAGTTACATACATACAAAACTAGCAGCTAAACCCGGCGTTGCTCGGGTTAAAATACATCGCATGTTTAATGGTATAAAACATATATAAGGATCCATTTTTTAACGTAGACGTTACTGCAAACACGATTGAACGACGAAAAGTCACTGAATTTCAGTTTATATCCCATCGAACATCGACATTTCTAGTACCAGCAAACTAGAATATTTAGATGTACATCACTTTAATTTAGGTTTTCTAGATCAATTATAACACTCATACACATTTTGATATTCTCTATAATAGATCATTCCAGAAATTTCTAGTACTTTCGCGAACATTTTAAATCGATTATAATAGTTTGCACTCATTTTAGAATTTTCTAGATCATTCCAGATTTTCTTAGAACTTTCTAGATTATTCTAGAATTTTTTAGAACTTTTAGATCCAGAAATTTTGAGATCTTTCCAAAAATCCTCATGAGATAGAAAGGGACAGAAACATATTTTTACACATTTTCGCCACCCGCAACCACAGACTTCCACCCACCGCGACCAAACTCCCTTACTCCCACCTGGAGACCAAGGGGTATTTACCACCCCAACGGGAAGTTGATTGGAGTTGGTGGTGATAGAGAAAACGCTGTCTTTACGTACTAACATTAACATTATATATATATCCCTATATTAGATAGATTCTGCGATAAAAATATATTAGTCTGTAATGTTGGCGAAAAAGATAAACACTCAATAAATATCCGTGTTACCTAGTTTGGTAGTAAATAATTACATTAATTACTAAAATATTATAATTATTTTGGATTGTAAAAGCCTATAAGCTTTAGGTAGATTATGAAGGTGGAATGGAGGTGACAACACCTATTTAGTAACCTGCTCTGAGGCAACACATAACAAAGAAATTACAGAATCCATAGTGATTAAGCCTAGCGAGTCGGAAACCATTTTATATCATGTAGGTATAATGGTGGTGATGTACAAGTTTTACAAGCCGGGATCCCACTGATCTTCACAAACAATGCCCGAAGCTATGCTCTAATGATACATCAATAATGGATGTTGTTTTGGATTACAACATTATACACCACGCCTTTAATGTAAGTTGCATGGCTAGTGATTCAAAACAGATGCCATATAAGTCATTATCGGAAGCCACGAAACAAATATCACATAAATATTAAAATTTACCGCATTAGGACTTTTCCGTAAGTTCACTCACATATTTATATTAAACATTAATTCAGTGAGTGTACACTGTACACATCATAAATATGGTATAAAACACAAGTGCTGGTCACGAGGCCGCCAAACCGTATTGCTTACTTTACCCCGTTTCGAAATCACGTTTAGACCCAGTTGATGGGCACGTGTTTGTAAGCTGCTTGAAAGAACCCCGGGATCGATAACTAGCCGAGTAGTTAGGTTTATAACCAAATTGAAACTGGCATGTCACGTGTGAGAGCTGAACGAGTGTATTGAATGATTATATCCATTTACTAGCAATTACACGTGACTTCATTGACGTAAATATTTTATTTCCTAATTTCGAAAAAAGGTTAGAAAGAAGGTTGCATATCTGTACTTTCATCCTCTTTTTGATCCCTTGCATTTTTTAAGTTAGAGTATCCAAGCAAATCAAATCAATCAAAAAAAAAATATATATATGGGAATGTTAGCAGATGTAGATACTAGAGATGGGCCGAATGTGGTTTGAACCGAATACGAACTTCAGGCGAACATTCGGTAAAAATACAAAATTCGGCCCATATTTTTGCCGGGCTTTCTCGGGAGTAACATGTTATGTTTTCGGTGTAATCTTAAGACAACATCGTAAGACAAGGTAGTGCAAATATTAAATTTCTTTCTTATGCCGAAGATTACGCATATCATCACAAAGAAAAAAAAAAATTTTTTTATAAAAGAAAATATTTCATGCAAATAAACAAATCATCATAATTTCTGATAAAAACATTATTTTAGAAGCTTTCTGGGGGTCGTGAATCACACGTTAAGAAAAGGCGTAGGGTAAGGAGTCACAATGTATCTATAATGTAATGGCTGTGCCATGGAAATAGTTGCAAAAGGCTCTTGAGATGAAATGTAATGATAGGATTATAATATTATTTCCTAGATGGGCCGGCTCAGTCGGGGAAGTATCACCCTCTCACATAAAATCAGCATGAAACACCGGTAGGAGGTAGGTACCCTACCTCTATCGTACGTATGGTGAGTGAGAGCGCCGGAGGCCTGAGCCTCCTCTTCTTATTAACCTTATTATCGTCTCTTTAAGATCCCTCCCATCCTCTTCTTATTATCTTTCCTGTCCTCCCCTTATCATCCCTCCTCTACATATCTTATCTTTATCCTTGGAGAGGGCAACGCGCGAATAATTAAGCTGGTGTTGCTAGCGTCACTCTATAGGCTATGGTACCCGCTTACAGGTATTTGTTTCAGGTGAGTGTTTGTTTGCCACCCACGTGCGATAGAATAATAAAATCTATCTATCCATCCATCCATCAGCTCTTCGTCGTCCACTGCTGGACATAGACCTCCCCAAATTGGGGGTATAGTGCCGTAATCGCCACGCTTGGCAGGCGGGTTGGCGATCGCAGTGGATGTTGTTAATACTCGAGGGAGTGCTGCTGCCCACTCCCCTCAGAATTCCCTCAGTCGGCTCTTACGACTCCCATGGGTGGAGAGGGGTGGGACAATTCTAAAGCTGGCCCCACACGGTCAATAAAATCTAAACAAAAATAAAACTGCTTAATGAAACTAAATAAAGAAAAAAATTGTCGCAACCATTACAAGGCTCACTTTGATCAGTAATTCAGTAGAGCTGCATTGTTGTGTAACAAACAGCTGTTAAGTAAGTGATGACATCATTGTGCACAAGACAAATACTAGATAATCTAAGTAGCCCCAATTTATACCAAATCAAGATTTTTAAATGATTTAATAACAGCTGTATTTTACAGTAGCTACATTAAACACAAAGTGAAAATGTGAAATCGAAAATAACAGTCATGAGCAGGATGATCCTGCTATAGTGCTAAGCATGTCAAATGCTAAAAATATATATAAAAATATCTAAATAATTACAGTAGCTACTTTTGAATCCGTGTCGGGCCGGCTTTAGAATTGCCCCACCCCTTTCCACCCATGGGAGTCGTAAGAGCCGACTGAGGGAATACCGGGGGAGTGGGCAGCAGCACTCTCTAGAGTATTAACAACATCCACTGCGATCGCCAACCCGCCTGCCAAGCGTGGCGATTACGGCACTATTCCCCCATATAAGCGCACAGGACCGCTTGTTGTGGCGTCCTCTTGGGGAGGCCTATGTCCAGCAGTGGACGTCAAAAGGCTGAGGGGATGGATGGATGGACTTCTGAATCACAATGTGGAAAATTTCTAACCAGGTCTTGATATTGAGATAACTGTTCCAGTTCCAATTTGACTACTATAAGTATAAAGCACTATACACCATCATACTAGCACACAAGCTTTCATGATCTTAATGTTCGATTTGTGTTTAAAAGGGAATTATGAGATGGAGATTTATATTCCAGTTGTACGAGGAGGGATCAAAAAGTAGTGAGAACGACATACTCCTTGGTAAGAAAAAGAAAATACTGGCAGGCATAGCTCAGATACATATTTGTAATATTAATAAAGAAATAAATCTTCGAGTCTCTTTTGTTTTTTTCTGAATGTAGTTTGTTTCGTGTCGGAACGTGTTCTCGAAAATGGAGAAAAACGAAGCGCGAGCCGTTATTAAATACCTCTGTTTAAAAAAGTTAACGACGCAAGAGATTCATTGCGATTTGGAGGCAACATTAGGAGAGTCTGCTCCGCCGTATTCCACTGTTGCAAGCTAGGCTTCTCAATTTCGAGTAGGGAGAACGAGCACAGAAGACGAACATCGTTGTGGCCGTCCATCGACGTCAGTCACCCAAGAAAATGTTGCGAAAGTCGAGAAAATTGTATTGAGCGATCGAAGTGTTACCATCCGATACTTAATTCAAGAAACGGGCATTTCATATGGAAGTATTCAATCCATATTGAAACAATCTTTGAATATGAAAAAAGTCTCCGCAAGATGGGTGCCGAGAATGTTAACCGACGGTCAGAAACAAAATCGACTTGACATTTCTAAGATATTTTTGGACAAGTTTCAAGAAGATTTTGAAAACTTTTTGTCTCGTTTCGTAACAATGGACGAAACATGGGTCCATCATTTTGATCCCGAGACAAAACAGCAATCTTCGCAATGGAAACGGCCATCATCACCGACCCCGAAGAAGTTTCGTGCCGTGGCATCGGCTGGCAAGGTTATGGCCTCAATATTTTGGGAGTCAGAAGGGATATTGTTGATTGGTTACCTGGAGCGTGGAACCACTATTACAGGCCAATATTATGCAGCTTTAGTTCCCAAGTTGAGGAATGCCATCAAAGAGAAAAGGAGAAGGAAACATTGAAGGGGCGTGCTGTTTCATCGAGTCACGCACCCGTTCACAGGTCGGCAGTTGCGTTGGTTGCCATTCAGCAAGCTGGCTTCGAATTGGTTGACCACCCCCCTTATTCACCAGATCTGGCGCCTAGCGATTTTTACCTGTTCCCCAAATTGAAAGAATACTTAAGGGGAAACAGGTACGAAGACGATAACGAGGTGATGGATGCCGTGGAGAGCTTTTTGCAGGACCAAGACAAAACTTTTTTTTTGAAAGGGATTGTAGCCTTGAAAAAGCGCTGGACTCGGTGTGTAGCGAGACTCGGAGACAAATAAATTATTAAGTTATAAATAGTCATTATATTCTATCTCATTCTCACTACTTTTTGATCCCTCCTCGTACATAACTTATTTGCTTATAATAAACAAGCAGCCCGCCCTCGCTTCGCAAGAATGCAAATGATTTTTAAAGATAGTTAACTTACAGCTCTCTATGGCATTAAGCTAAAGTATTTTTTTTTCATTGCCGTTGGTGGCAGACGAGCCACGGCCCACCTGATGGTAAATGGTAACTGTCGATTATGGACTCACCTATACTGAGAGTATTGTCAAGCTGCTACTCACTATTTCATTTCACAAATATGAAATTAAAGAATTAACAGCTATCTCCTGCTACAGCCAAAACACACTGATGTGCTTCATGCCCGCGACATGTGACCACACAGGAGATGGTGGTACCAACCCGCACGGGCCCGATAGCAAGAGAGTACTCCCACTTGGTACCCAGCCCTACCACCAGTAATGCAATGGGTAATAATTGCTTAATTCCCATAGTCGCCTCGTACGACACCCGTGGGAAAGAATGGGGTGGAGACACTTGTACACGGATCGGTATATTGTAAGGTATAGTCATTATTATGCCGCTAATCAAATAATTAACAACATCTAATTTCTTTATAAAATAAAATGTATGCACTATGCATTATTCATAACAAACCTAAAGATTTAGAAACTTGAACAATGTAAATAATACTAGCAATATAATTGGTCTTATAGCTGCAACGATCGGCACATTAACTTTCATGTGTCGATTATATACTAACTAGCTTTTGCCCGCGACATCGTCTGTGTGGACTTCGAAATTAAGCCTATATAGAGAAATTAAAAGTGTGAGTAATTAAAAAAATATCCTATATACTACTATTAGGTAACTAGCGATCTATCAATGTAAAGCATTGTCACGCGACTTGCAGCATACAAATTATGTATGTTTGTTTAACTAACCTATATTGTAAGTTGAATATTCACACCTAGCTTTTCTCTCAGCCATTCACGTGGGCAAAAGCTTTCATTGTGTATTCGTAGACCACAAAGAACCGCCAATTAGAATTGGAGATATCTATATAAATAAAATTATACAGGTCTGCCGTTGGGCGTAATCACGGAAAAACTACTAGATAGATTTAAATAAAATTTTCTAAGTTTCATTTCTTGGACACTTGACCCTTATCTAAAAAAAATACCACCATATCTTCATTTAAAATAAAGTTATTAAAGTTCTAAGAAACAACGATATTTCAAACACACATAATAAGCAACGCAGACGAAGCCGCGGGTCTCATTTAGTAGAAAAAGTTATAAAAATATAAAGAAAATGTACACAAGGAAATCGCATTTGAGTATAACTTGAGAAGAGTGAAAATTGAATTGAGTCATTTCAAATGATTGTTACAAATTCTTACATCAATACCTTTCATTTAAATTCAAAAGCTTAAGGAACTAGGTTCCTCAAAATAGATGTTATAAATTCTTTTTACAGATTACAAAACAAGACAGCTAGTCAGTTTGTGGGTAAGGCATAAATGCTTCTTAGAAAAGATACTTCATTATTAGTTTAGTAATTTTTTACACCTACTTAATTCAAAGATCGATTGATATAATAACATGATATATAAGTAATATACAGCTTTCTTACCTAATAAAACTTAATTAATTGCCTATTACAGTAGCTTATCAAAAAAGACAGACTTCATTTATTGTCTACTTATTTTTACAAGGGTGGGTAAACTGAGGTAAATGATATGATATAATCCAGGACATAGTAAACTCATTCTGCAGTGTCGCCTTTTCTATGTGTACTGATATAAACAAGAGCAATATGCTCTAAATGACTAACCCAATAGAAAATACTATAACTTTACGGTTTTTGTACAACGGCACACCTCAGCTTAACTCTATTGTAGTATATAAATAATCTTAGACATCGCAATAGTAATAACAGATTCATCGTGACAAATCCTTTAAATTAATATAAATGTATTAGCCATTAGGCTAATACATTTATATTAATTGTTTAGAAATATTTTTTCGTGGTTAAAGCACAATTTTTCACATAATTCTCAAGTCCAGCCCGCTGGGTTTACATTTTAACATAACATTAAGCTCGCAAAATAGTAAGAATCAACAACAAAAAACACAAAAAATAACCGTAACAAAGACGTTGTAAGCGCATTAATCTGTAAATTTACTTATAAAACAAAACTACATAACAGGCAACAGCCGCAATAAGTAACAATTTATAAGCGCATTTACTCGGCATGTTAACACGCTAAACGAGGCGTAATTTGACTGTTAGGTGTTTTGCATTTTACCTAAGTGGTGCAAATGTGCACATTGTGGATAACACGGAGTTTCTGGTTCAGCATTAAATAGCATTAAGTAATCCGATGCGTGAGAAACAAAGAGTTAAGTTACAAGTAAGACTTGAGATGCTTTGCACTCGCAACGAAGTCGTACACTTGTTACCGGACAGACTTAACGGTGTTAACTCAACACGTAAACGAAACACGATACGCCCAACCACATCCTTATGCAATCGGTTAATGATTAACGTTTGACCTAATAACGGAGTAAAACAACTAACTTCTCAGAACGACCCGGTACCTGAATAAAGAATGCAGTGCTAATGAACGTGAGAGATGGCGCTAATTATAAACATTATACAAACGGCAACAAATATTACCAATTATAAATGTCACTAATTATTCAAATGTGAACATTTGATTGCTATCCTAATTTTAAATATTAAGTGCTCCTGAACTAATTTAAAATGTTGATGATATTGCGACACTTTACATAATGTGATGCAGTTTTTAATGCTTAAATATTAAAATTCTAGACTTTGTTTAGAGGTCATAATACTCGTAACTTTTAGTAATAAAATGTAAAGCATTCAGAGGAACGAAGAGTAACCTATTGACCAGTGATACTAAGAATACAAGTGAGTTTTTATTGCTAATGATGGCAGGCTCAGCTGCGCACCATTTCATTTCTCAGATATGAAATGAAAGAATAAACAGCTATCTTCTACTACAGCCAAAACACACAGACATGCTTCATGAACGGTCACACAGAAGACGGTGGTACCAACCCGTTCGGGCCCGATAGCAAGTCAGTACTCTCACTTGGCACCCAGGCCTACCACCAGTAATGCAATGGGTGATAATTGCTTTCTTCCCTTAGTCGCCTCGTATGACACCCGCGGGAAAGGATGGGGTGGTGACACTCGTATTCTTAGTCCGTCACCACACGGTGTTTACCCATTCTTTCCCGCAGGTGTCGTAAGGGAAGCACTTATCATCCATTGCTTTACTGGTGGTAGGATTGGGTATCAAATCAGAGTGCTCACTTTTTATATACCATCGTTTTCCGTGTGACGGACGTTGAAGTACCTCGGTGTGCTCTGGTTGTAGTGGAATATAGCCGTCTTTTACTTCATTCATTTCCCATGCACGAAATATAAAGGTGAAAAGCGGCTTGGCAGCATTCTTAGTATTAATCAGTCCATGAGCGACGGTTACCGCTTACCACATTAGCTGTTTCGTGGCTCATCTGCGATCATAACCAATACAAATCTCTATGAGACTACAACAAATGTACCAAGACAGAAATAAATCTATGGCCTAAATTATGCAGAGGCAAGCATTTAATACGGGTTCGATTGCAGGGTAATTGTGTTTAAGGTCAAACGTTTTACAAATGATCGTCTTCGTGTTAACCTTCAGAATTGCTGTAGGACTCTTAGAATGCAATAGCAATCTTCTTTAAGCGATTGCTCTGATATTTTGTTGCTTTGTTCTGCATCCAATGCTGGTTAAACAATGTTAGAAGTAATAGCCGATGGAAAATCGAGATCAATGGAAATGAGATATTCGAGAAAGCAAAGAATTAACGTGACAGGTTCGTCAGTTGAAGCTGATTTATTGTGTAACGTTGAACGTGTCTCATTTATCACGAACAGATTTAGCGGCTAAGTCACACAAAGGATAATGCATTACCGATTTAGAAGAATCGTTAAGTTTATCGACATGACAGTGACGAATTCGATGAGAGATAATACAACGCTCTATGTGTAACATGTTTACCTAACATATTTCCCCTGTGTCGATAGAAAATAAAAGGGTAATATCGGCAAGGTTACAATTTATTTCCCTATTTTCGGTAGTAAAAAGTTTTTATTACTTTCGTTTTGGAAGAAAATGCTTTGTCCCAAAAAGATTTCGGAGGGCCTGAAAATAAATAAGTAAGTTAAGTTTTGTGTGCCGGACCAATAATGATACAAAATAAAGTTTGTGGCGGTGATGAATTTTATAGAGCATATTACGATCTTATTCATTATGCCAAAATAAAGGCTTATAAGCAATAAACTGTTCGGTAATCAGATTAAAAGACAGGCAGTAGAGTCATAAAAGATTACGTTTATTTAATTACCTTTCTGTTATATATCATAGGTAAACTGAAAAAGATGTTAACACATTATTTTGGCTTATAAGTTGTTATAACTTTTAGCACTTTTTATTTAATTTGGTTTCACCTATAACAAACCATATAAACACAGTTACACACGGTAGGAATTATGAGTTCGTTTTTAGTACATATGACACATCTAAATTGATATGACTACAATTATTGAGTTGTCTATGTGAAATTTCCGGCCCAACCACTTTCAAATTATGATATAATATTCAAATCCAAAGAGGCCACCATTCGCAAAAAATATCTAAACATAAATTCAGCACAAACGGAAACATTGTTTCCTCTCGTATTATTTGTTACAATAATACATTAAGGATATGATCTCCTTTTTTAACTTTGTACAAGCATGTGTTCGAAAATATAAAGCGGAGTGATATGAAAGCAATGATTTGCTACAGCGATAAATCGAGTCGGTAGACGGGGACAGACCCGCCCGCGGCCGCCTCGATAAGTGTATCCAATTACTAAGATACCCTACGCCGATGTTATATCATCGTGATGTATTACACTATATAATATGTCGTTAAAAATACTATTGAAATATACAATAAACTCTATCAATAAACATATCCCAGTGACATTAATGAAAACGCTTTTCTTTTTACTTCAATGTCTTGGATTTACTACCAAAGTTTATGAAGCATTAAATTAAAAAAGAGTTAGTCGTTAAAGTAGCAGTTACAAGTCTACCTAGTGTTTACTTCAATATTGATAATGCAAATCAATTACTATTAAATCAATCAGAAACAATATTTTTGAACATAAAATGTTCACATTTTACACACAGCAGTAGTTGCAATTTTATTTCAAAGTATGCAACGCATATATGTAGTTAACCTTTTTCCCATGTCCATTCTCGTCATTACGAGAAACCGTTGAGCACTTCTGCCCGCGTCGATAATATAATTAATTCTGTCCTGCGCTACTTATGTTACCGCTCATCTAGAAACACTTAACGCCCCGCAGGAGTCTGACTCGTATCAGTAATTTAACTTTATTTCTCATTTCAACGCACAGTATTAGTATTTTCAAAATTGCCTGCTAAATATTTTGCCTAAATGATAATTAATGTGTTAATAGGCAATGGTTTCTACTTCCTAGATAGTTACAAATAAACGCATGCCGCGAAAGTTGTCTATTCACTGCAGCGCAACTATTCTCAGGTAATCAATTTTCCAGTTGAACACTGTCAGCAAATATGGTACACAATCATAACTTAATACTGCTCATTTATTTACTAAGAGATTTTAATGCATAAATACACTACATGACAGCTACATCCATTACGAAAGCTTTTAGACGATACCAGATTAACTTAATACATATCCTTCACATGATATATCTACATGTGCGTTTAAATGGATACCCTACAAAAACAAGAAAACCTACAATAAAAAGTACAAAAACCACGGCAACCCTTCCTCGTACGTTGATAGTATTATACAGTGATTTACTAGTGGTTTTAAAGGGGTCCATCTAGATCCATGCGGTTACCGTCAACGGACACCGCGGAAGGGCTCCGGTATCGAGCAAACATAAATCAAACAGCACATCGCCCCCGGCATTTTGCCCTGACCCTGCTGCCTTTGTTTACCCACTACGTTACTGTACTGATCACCTTCAGATAATAGATGTTTAACTAAACGAAGAACATTTAACCGATATCCTGCCGAATATTTATGTTTACCTTTAACAACTTTGTCTAACGAACAAGAAACGAGATGCCTTTTAAATACTTGAATGGATCGTGTCTTTTTGTCAGGAATGACCTCGGCGTGTTTTCGGTAGTCGACGTCACAATCAATACAAAGATACGTAAATGTCCATAATGGGAGCGCGGTGTTTCATTGTTGTGATGATAATCGGTCAAGGTGGGTCGGTAGGTGCAATATAGGCGTCAATGAGAATTTTGTGCGTTTTTAATTTTGTCAGATTAAACAGTTTGTTAATACGACTGCGTGCCGATTCAGATCGAGGTCTGCTGGGTCGTTGGGCATTGCAGCTCGCTACTTTGTGATGTTCGCGCATTGATTATCGCGTGTCACGAATTGCACGCTAATCAGAGTGTACACACACGCAATGCAGCTTGTCACTAATACAATTTAAGAAAAACAATTTGCGGTCCGCATAGCAATTGTACATAAATTATATACCTCTATGTATTTAATTTTCTGGCTAACTGTTAAACAACAATGCTTCGGGCGACACAATGAAATTAACCACTGACTTTACATTAGCAGTAATTTACTTCTTGAGAATATAATAATAACGTAAAATAATTGCAAACCAGAAACGTAGCCATAACATAATTCTGCCATTAACTTAGTCTACGTTGAACTACATTTAACTCATATGATCAGCCGTGTATCAATAGATAACCAACAATAAACTAGTAACAGGACGGTACACATGCCTCTTATCTAAGTACAGGTATTGGCTTCCCAGGGATGGCAATCACGTAACAATATCCATTTACAATCAATCATAGGTCAGCAATTTACACTGGTGTGTGTTCATCAGATTACACGGCGAGAGAATGAAAATATAGTGCAATCATAGACTGATGTCATTCTAAATTGCCTAGCCTGCGGAGATATACATCGATGATTATCACAGGGTCTCGTCACTGCCGAGTATGCTCGGTATCATTGATACGTCAATTCCCCGAGGGCCAACATATCCGTTTATTGTACGTAAATAAACGGTTTAGTTCATAAAACGCATAAATATGGAACTAATGTTAGCCGTCATGTACGGTGTCAGTTCAGACGGCTTGCCCGGGGTATTGCGTAACAGCGTAACAATAATCATTAGCAATCAATCAGGCCGATTGCTGTGGGTGGCTCGGAAGGCTTAGCTTCTAAAATTGTACCTTGCGGTCACATTGAGAAACGTTGTTTACTATACAATAATGTAATGTAGAAATACGTTATATCTCATGGTCGTGATCGATATAGTACTCACTCAGGGCACCCTTTTGACAAACTCAAGTCGATTGAATATTACCAAGTCTTGCAACGAATAAACACAGGGTTTCATTGTAGTTGTAATAAGAGTCTAGAAACACGCATGAACAATTACAGCGTGGTTTTTATTTACTATTAGAAATTTAAGGGCATCGTATCAACATAATATGCTGCAAGTTATACAAACAAAAATCAACGAGTGGGCTTCAACAGCTTTCTACTTTTCATAGTATTTATTATACAATGTAACTGAAATGTTAATAGTGTTTTAGAATACTGACATTTAAATTTGTTAGAAGTACTTGAAGATTAATAATGACAGTGTTTCGTAGTTGGCACATTGCAGCTCAGAGGACGTAGTAATTATATTGTGTTAGGAATCTCCCGGACCTTGTACTCCAACGGTTATTAACCTGGTGTTCTTCATAAAACGTCCGGTGGTCACGCATTGCCTATTGAGGTATATGGGATATTGCGACATAAAACTGTACATGTACATTTACCGTAAAAATAATCCAGCCGAATAATAATAAATGTGTCACCTTTCCAAAAATGAACGATCGCGACGTTGAATTTTAATCAATATTGAGCTTCGAATGTGGTCGAAAACTAAAAAGGTTATGTCCCCTGGACACTTGATGTAAAACGTTATTACGCATCAATGAATTGAATGGAGTACCTGTCGCATTTTGATGGTCGAATTATGTTGCAAAGGAACCTTGTATTAAAGACTTCTTTTTTTGACCAGGCACCAATGGGCAGCCAGAATCGTCTCACAATGTTGATTGATTATGTTCAAACGATTTACGCCATTTAGAACGATATTTTTTTATTCTTTTATGGCACTTTTATTTAATTATTTTTTCCCTGTGGTGACGGATTAAGAATACAAGTGTCATCACCCCATTCTTTCCCACGGGTGTCGTATGAGGCGACTAAGGGAAGTAAGCAATTATCATCCATTGCACGACTGGTGGTAGGGCTGGGTCCAAAGTGGGAGTACTCACTTGGTATCCGGCCCGAGCGGGTTGGTACCACCATCTCCCGTGTGACCGGCCATGAAGCACATCGTTGCGTTTTGGCTGTAGCAGGAGATAGCCGTTTATATTTCATTTCATCTGTGAAATGAATTGGTGAGCAGCGGCTTGACAATACTTTCGGTATAGTCGAGTCCATGGGCGGCGGATACCATTTACCATTAGATGGACCGTGGCTCGGCTGAATACAATAAAAAAAAATCATTTTAATATATAAGTAATAGCTTCGTTCATAGACTTTAAAATCATGAATGATTTATAGCGTGACATGGTTATCGTTGCAATAGATCCATTCTATTACTATTGTTTCGTTGGTAAAGTTTTTTCGATATAATATCTTGTAGAGACAATACGGCGGTACACGGAGTCCGTCGCCCGTGGGAAGATCCGCGATAACGCCACAATCGTACTTTCATCCGATCACGCATGATTTAAGTGCGAACCAGATGACAATGGTAAAATAAAGTCACGTATATCACTACAAATGTATTTGTTTACTTAACAAAAAATTGTAGCCAGTTTTCTGTTGTAATGATACATTGTTTTGGTAAGTAACTATTCCTGTGAGCGTCCAAGTTTGTATATTTTTTTTATTACATTTAGTGGCAGACGAGCCACGGTCTATCTGATGGTAAATGGTATCCGTCGCCTATGGACTCGACTATACCGAGAGTATTGTCAAGCCGATGCTCACCAATTCATTTCACAGATGAAATGAAATATAAACGGCTATCTCCTGCTACAGCCAAAACGCAACGATGTGCTTCATGGCCGGTCACACGGGAGATGGTGGTACCAACCCACTCGGGCCGGATACCAAGTGAGTACTCCCACTTGGTACCCAGCCCTACCACCAGTCATGCAATGGATGATAATTGCTTACTTCCCTTAGTCGCCTCATACGACACCCGTGGGAAAGAATGGGGTGGTGACACTTGTATTCTTAATCCGTCACCACACGGACAAGATATATATAAATGAAATCTAGTAACTAATTGGTAGCTACTCGGTATAGTTAAAATCCTTGTCACAATTTATTTTTTGTTAATATGGCTTTTTGAGACAACCCTAACTTACCCTGTAGTTATGAAAGTTCAAACTACACAAAAACACCTATATGACAATACATAACAGGCGTATGTAGACGGAGATATCCCCAAAGTCGGCACACCCTTGCCAACTCGAAATTGTGTAGAGTCACGCCAATACATAGCCTTTGCAAAACATATACTTTACTATATTTAACCTACGAACGGGCAATTCACTGATATATTGCACCAAATTTGACTACATTTTAAATACATTTTTGATGTTGTTTTATCTCTACCACACTGTTAATAAAAACGGCAACAAATCTATCCTTCCTGTTCTTAGTAATATATAGCAAGCAATTCAGACCAAAAATGTGTAAATATTATATTATAAGTAGTGTAATTGAGATTTTTGTGTTTGATATGAAGATTCTACTAATACGTATTATAAATACAAAAGTTTGTAACAATGTTTAGATGTTTGTCCGTGAATCATCCGTAAAGCATTGATCCGATTTGAATAAAATCTGGTTAGTAGATAATGAGACACTGGATTAAAGTATATGAGGACTATCTATCCCTAAAAAAATAAAGCCCCGAGAGATAGCTATGTTTGACATATAAACATAAAGACTAAAATAGAATTTGAATGTAATCTAGTATACAGATAAATAGAGTCATAGATAAACACATAATATTTTTATCCCGATAAGGAGTTCCGGTGGGATAGACGTAAACGACATAATGGATTTGAATTTTTAAGTTCACGGGGACAAAGTCGTGATTAGAAACCAGTAATCACTAATGTTGAGACAGAAACGGAATATAGAGTAGCTTAATTTCTAAATCATCTCAAATTAACATCGAGGAACCCCTTAGCGCTTAGGATCAGAAACTTAATTGAGTTTGTCAAAGCCAGACCTGCAATATTATTTTATAGCTTAATAAATTTAGATATATAATAAGCAAGGTTTAGTTAATAAATTTAATAAGAAATAGGTATGTATTAGCATTAACATCATCAAACGACATGACATAAATGTTGTTTCATCAGGTTGATACCTTCTGATGCGATAGTTCAACGTCGGGCCGTGTAGATAATAATGTGTTGCTACTCAAGAGATAAAACGAAAAAAATGTGAAAGCAGAAATGCGTGAAGAAACTAGAAATTAACACGGAATTATCAATTAGTATCTTAAGATATAAATATTCCTATATTTCTACAAATAAAATCTAATTAACAACAATCTTGTTTAACATTAGTTGAAGTGATAAACACATCCTTCTTTCACATGGGTATATTTTTTTGCCCATATAGACATAAACTCGCTCGGGCGGAGTTGGATGATTGAAATTACAAGAGATGCCACGAATAGTGATTTGGCCGAAATCGAATTTACTATTTGCTATTCGGTCGAATAGTTTGCAATATTCGGCTGAATACCGAATAGTGAAAAAATACAGCCAAATAGGCGAATACCGAATATTCGTGACATCTCTAGAAATTACCAGCAATACTTATTATTATTAAATTTTGTTCAAACTTATCACGTCTTCTAAGTATTCTCACACAGAAGAGCCAACAGCTCTTTTGTTAACAGTACTCTACTCTCTGTTGTTCTTAACGGAGCCATTACAGTCACAGAAATCATCATCACTTGCTTTTCCTTTTAACTCGCAATAAATATTCGATGAATCTTCTTTTTGCCGTTGTCACATTCAGTTAATTATCATAACGCCATCTCACTCACGGGGTAGGCAGGGGGAGAAGTGCACAGTGCTATATTTATTGTGCAAAGAATCTATTCTTCCATACATCTCTCGCTTCTTCAACATTAATAATACTCTTCACACACGCTCGCTGGTTTCGGAGACTCCAGACTCCTCCTTCCTTCAATACATGACCGATATGGTCTAGGTAGTCTCGGTATCCCTCTGTACCTACATCCTTCTACTTTCACAATGTATATCTTCTTACCAGCCAATCCTCCGGCATTCTTTCTACGTGTCCAAACCATCGAAGCATTCCCTTTCAGACTGGCTCTGTATTACCTTCTTTATTCATTTGTTGTTCCCCATTCCTGTTTAGATGTCTATGCCCGTCTATTCTTAAAGTTACACTAGCCTTTAGTTGTTGTAACCAAAAGCTAGTTTTGAGGTTGTATCTCAGGTTCCCGATATAGTAGCGGGATAAAATGTATACCAGTTTTTAAGTCTAATCGAGATCTATCAATTAAAAACAAGTTGCATTAAAATCCGTTCAGTAGTTTTTGCGTGATGCGCGAACAAACAAACAGACAAAAATCTAAAAAAAATTGTTTTGTGTTCAGACATTCAATCCGTGTGGTGACAGACTAAGAATAAAAGTGTCTCCACCCCATTCTTTCCCACGGGTGTCGTATGAGGCGACTAAGGGAAGTAAGCAATTATCACCTAATGCACGACTGGTGGTAGGGCTGGGTACCAAGTGGGAGTACTCACTTGGTATCGGGCCCGAGCGTGTTGGTATCACCATCTCCCGTGTGACCGGCCATTAAGCACATCGTTGCGTTTTGGCTGTAGCAGGAGATAGCCGTTTATATTTCATTTCATATCTGTGAAATGAATTGGTGAGCAGCGGCTTGACAATACTTTCGGTATAGTCGAGTCTATGGGCGACAGTTACCATTTACCATCAGATGGACCGTGGCTCGTCTGCCACTAAATGCAATAATAAAAACACGTCTATATCGATATTTTTTAGATTTTTTGTAGGTTTGTCTGTTTGTTTATTCGCGCATCACGCAAAAACTACTGAACGGATTTAGATGCAACTTTTTTGTTTGATAGCTCTTGATTAGACTTAACAACTGGTATACATTTTATCCCGCTACTATATCGGGAACCTGAGCTATAGCTAGAGATGCCACGAATATTCGGCCGAATACCGAATAGTAAATAACGAAAAAAAATTGCATAATATAACTCACTAAGAAATAATCGTTTTAATGAGTAGGCTATGCAGACCTTGGGGGCCCTTAAATTACATTGCATCACTAATAGCAAACATACCAACGATCAACAAATAAAACGTTGTGACACGACTCAATCACGAATGAAACAAAAGGGGCCACGGCGCGTCGTCATCACACGTACTTTAAGTGATGCAGGTTAACAGGTTAAAATCTGTCACTCGCGAAAGTTACTAAATTTTGCCGAATATTCGGCGCTTCGGCCAAGAGCCACGCCGAATATTCGGTATTCAGTATTCGGCCAAAACACTATTCGTGGCATCTCTAGTTATAACCAAAAAACTAGCTTTTGGCTGCGGCGGAGCCGCGGGCAAAGGCTAGTAAAATATTTAATTTGCAATAAAAACAAGTTAATTATTTAAGTTGTCAAAATTTTGTATACAACACGTACATGTCAATTAAGTATAGATATAAAGCAAATGCAAGAAATCAAATAGTCATTAGTGCATATTATACTTTTAAATAGAACAGGAAGCATTAATAATTAAGAAACTAAAAACTGACGTCCAAAAAAACCGGTACCAGTCATCATCATTTAGATAGTGAAATCAAAACAATAAATTAATGATATCTTGGAAAATTACCTTAATGTATATGAAAATTTACGTTAAGTATAATATTTGTTTATTGTCAGTATTTTCTGTACGGTCGTAAGAATTTGTGAATTTAAACATAGCATCACGCCGTTAGCATTCTCCGAAGGGGTAGGCAGAGGTGTATTACACACTCACGATTTGCCAGCTGTCCCACGTAATAGGGGGCGAGCCTATTGACGTCTTCCGGGCACATTTCCAAACTCCGGGCTGCTACTGAGAATTTTTCTTTTTAGGAAAAAGCTCAATAACATTGCCCGACCCAGGATCGAACCCGAGCCCTCATGATTAGCAGTCACATACACTACCGCTACACCACTGAGGCAGTTATTTGTGAATTTAGTTATACATATGTATGTACCTAACTGTAATAGGTACCTATATTATTTTATCGCCAAAGGTTGTAAATATAGGTTTTATTTTACGCTACATTTTGGCCTCGACATCACCCGCGTGGATTATGGAATTGCGTCAATTTAATTTAAATACATCACTATACTAAAAATATCTGCAGCTATCTATTTCTTTTTTTTTGTAAAGGCGGGAAAAATTTTCCTAACCGCACACCCTGTCGTTCGGGGCAACGAACAAGGTAGTGTGGGGCCTCACACACTAAAGAAACCCGCCGTGTGCCATCTCGCCGCCTTTATTGGCGGGCCACCGGAACCATATTACATTCCTTCAGTGTAATCTGCAGCTATCCTACAAGAAATACACATTATTCCGGAATAAAAAGTAGCATATATCCTTTCTGAGGTCCGGACTATATGTATCCAAAATATCATGATATTCTGTTAAGCAATTACGAAGTGAAAGTGCAACGAAAAAAAGCAAACAGCAGATAATCTTCAAATGTTCAACCAAAGAGTACGGTTTACAAATAAAAACATCTTCATAACCAAACTAGCTGTTATTAAATTGAATACAAAATCTACATATATTTAATTTTCAAGACCGTTTAAACACTGAACTAGATTACACACATAACTTATTCGTGTTATCGACTAACATTTGGCACAGCCGGTGTTCTAAAAAACATTAAGATAAGAGTAGAGAAAAGGTGAAGTAACAAATATCCGAACGAGCAATGAAATCTGCTATATCACTTATTTTTGTCTGGTTATATCCCAAGAGACATTGCCATCAATGCCTTTTTATTTTGTGCCTATTTCACATAATGAGTATAGTAAATAAAGAACAGCCCTCTCTAATACTATAAAGATGTAATAGAGCTGTTGATAATCGAGAAAGGAATACTGTATTCGGCTACTTAGGTGTCTCTAATTTTTTTTTTTATATATTGTCTGTTTGTTCGCATATCTCGCAAATACTACTTAACGGCTTTTGTTAGCTCTTGATTAGACTTAAAATTGGTAAGTATACGTTTTATTCCACTAGTATATCGGAGATCTGAGATATAACCTTAAAAACTAACTTTTATCTGCGGCGGAAAAGAGGTCGAATGCTAGTGATAAATAAAGGTATTTCATTTAATCAGCACAAAGCCTAAGAAACGAAATCCTTTTTGTACCTATTCGGTTTTAAGAAAAATATAGTATTTTTAAAACAATTTAACTAACAACCGACAACCCGGTACCTTCACAAAAATTTAAGAAAACTGTTTTCTTTCTTCAATTTTTTCAGTCAATACAGGTTTTTCTTATGTAGGCTAAAGTTTATACACCTAGTTGTCATAATGATAATTGAAATGAAATAACTCATTTATGTTATTATGTCAATTCGCGGCCGCAATTGGAAGCTAATGGCACAGTAAATAGGTACATAGTTTATATATTTACTGTGCTAATGGGGATTATTATAACACAATATCCAACACCGCTAACGGACAGAATTCATTGCACATACAAAATCCTTTCCTGAGATTTCTCATGACGAAATGTATTGTTTTATGGACCGTTACTTAATCTGGCTAAGGTTTAACGCTGTTTGAGAGTCAGTAGAGTGACGAAAGTTCAGTTGAAATTGCTCTTTAAAAATTAAAAAAACACCGATCAAGTAGGATTATACAGAAATTTTACTGCACATAAGTAGTTCAAATTAATTAATAACCATTATAATTACGACGCCGGACCATTAAATCTAGTTTTAGCACGAGGTCAAGTCATCTTAGTCGGTCAACTAAACGGAAATCAAAATATTCGTATCATTTCCTAGTTTGTTTTATTATCAGTAGAATACGAACGATATTCTTATTGTTAAAACAGATGGCGGAGTGGTTTAGATACCGGCCTCCCGCCCGAGTGTTGTGGGTTCGATTCCCACACATGTCAACTCTGTGTGTGTGTTGTCTTAAAAAAAATACTTGCTACGGCTGCCGGCTGATATTAATACAAGACAATAACGAGATCATTTTACATATTGAAGCACAGACACATATACATACAGTTCAAATACTACCAAGCCGTTAGCCATACATGGATTAACCGCACTATTTTACAATTCTATTATAATGTATGACAGTGACAGCTGCTAATGTCAAATTGAAATTAACATTATTTTGCATTTTATTATTTATAAACAACGTGGGTTTCAAAGGGAATCTTTAAGATACGCGTGCTGTTTAATTCTATGCGTGACTTCGGCCTACGCTTCCGTTTGTAATACTTAGAGTTCAGTAACAAAAAAGCGTGATCAATACCATGAAATCTCAGACTAGGAGTGCTTTAGCGCTTATTTCTATTCAAAAGTATTGAGGCTTCGTTATAAGTTTTTTATAGATCAAAGTTAATATACCTATACGAGTTACAAGTAGTAGAGTAGCGTTATTTGTAAACTATCAAACAAAAATGACTGCAGTACCTAGTTCACAAACCATCACGTTCTTTATTAAAACTTGACGATTTTTAATATTACTTTTATCCTCTAGATTAGGATTTCTATGCACGTGACCAATATAATATTATATCTTAATATTGGCACAATCGATATAACTTTATCTTATCTCGACATATCAAGTCGTAAAATAGTACCTACCTAGTCGGGGATATTATTTACCCTATTTAACTGTGAATTCCTTATTAACAGCGCGCGCACATATACTCACACACACCGACGGGCGCGCGTGCGCTCACACGCACACAATTCTGTAGTTATAAGATTTGTAGTGCACCTATATCGATCGGCTGCTGCGGCTTACTTGGAAGTGGGATGCTCCGTCGTTTGGTGGTCCATGGAGCCAGAGTGCCCAGTGTATAAAATGGGCCTGAACCTACACACTCAATAAGACCATGAAGATATCATAAGATATGGTCTCAGAGACAGAATGCCAGGACAGAAATTTAACATTTACAATATAAGCAACAATTTTACCAAATATCCCTAGTGGTAGAGCCTTGCCTATCCCCGCATTAATGGGCTGGCTCAATCAGGGAAACACCTCCCTCTCACTAAAGATCAGCGTGAACCAACAGTAGTGGTACCTATCGTTGTGTCTCGTATGGTGAGTGCTAGTACCGGAGGCCCGAACCACCTCCGTATCCTCTCCTTAGTATCCTACCTATCCTCTCCTTGATATACCTCATATCCACCTCCTATTCCTTGGAGAAGGCGCCGCGCGAGTGATTCCTCTGGTGTTGCTAGAGTCTATAGGCTACGGTAACCGCTTACCATCAGGTGGGCCGTAGCTTGTTTGCCACCCAAGCAGTATAAAAAAAAGTGTCTGTATTTTCAAAGAGTCACGTGGTAAGATACGAAGAAACTATTCGAAGAGACCAATAGTCAACAATGAAGGTTGGTGTACTACTTTTACCTTAAGTTTTACTACCAGAATAAGTAAACAAATATCAATCGAACGAATGTACGTAAGTTTTATGAAGCTTACGTACATTTTTCACACACGTGAACCAATGTATTGGAAGTCCGAAAGTACGGTAACTCGTTGACATAACGTTGATAAGATAACGTGTACTTTATTATTATTACGAAAAGCTTTCATTACGTCCTATGTTATCTAATGAAACACCACGAGTGAGTGTGATCGAATGTCATACCAATATACATAAAGTTTAAGGCTTGAATTCCCGTTATCTTAATGTAGACATTGAACTATTACAAAACCTTTATGATGATATCACGTTGCGGGGTAAACGATCCGACCTTCCACACGCTTCATTGGACATTCCCGTATCATAACTACACAAGTATGTAATACTTTCTAACATTTACGCGAATTTCACACATTTTGAAATAAAACTACGTTTACGGAATCTATCGCGTTTAGATGGTAGATGTCCAAAGCTAATCTTAATCCACCCGTGATCATGAATGCTGTAAAGTATTCGAAACGTCGGGATAGCATAAAAATCAAGTAAACGCGATAGATTCCGTAAACGTAGTTTTATTTCAAAATACACAAGTATGTGTATATATATATACCAGATAACCACATCTACATTATCAAATGATTTTACTTGATGGTAATTGTTAGTTTATTTTTAAATTTATTCACAAAATTATAATAACTTTTTCAAATATTTTTAGTATTTTAGTTTGAGGATAATTTGTTTATTCAAATGAGATTGGATATTTTTGAAAAGGATGAAATAACTTGATTGCACACGACATAATGATGACACACAAATCTAGATGACCTTGTATTGGCAAATTCAAAGACCTGGTTATTTTTGTAATATTTTCCACCAAACCGTGGCTTAATGGTCTACGAGATATATACTAGTAATTTATTGTTATTATCATAAATAAATCTATATTGTTGGAATAGTTTGCAAAATTTTATAAAATATGCGTATCGTACAACACATTAAAATTTCCATGATGTGTTATCATCGGGTTTTTAACTGTGGAGTCAGTAACTATTAATAAGTTCGCCCGCTATCGTATTAGGGCTTAAGTTATACAGGCAACATCTTTACGCACCCCTCCAGAGATAAAAGCGTGAGACTATAATAAAATAAATAAAGAAAAAATAATAATATGGGCATTGTAAATTATATCCATTCGCTGGAACAAATATCGATAGTACGAGTAGGTATAGCATTTATCGACCGGCCTATTTATTAACACTACTCAACTCTGCAAACATCGATAAGGTTTACATTTTAGCAATAGTACACTTTCTGTATAACTAATCAGGCATATGAAGAGAAATATACCACCGTACTGTGCAATTTAGTAGTTACATTTAACGTATCGATGAAACGGAATAATTTTGTGTAGCCATCTGTTGAGTCTATTTTTCGTGCTGTTGAGTCACTCAGTCACCAAGACCGAGACACTCCATTTAATAATAGTTTTCCAAAGCTTTCATAACTGAGACATACAAACGTATAATATTCTTAAAATACGTAGACCCAGATATATTATAAACTTGAGAAATACATCATTTGGATGCACAGAGTAACGTGTCTAGCAGTAAGTTATTTTAATTGCAATATCGATGTTTCCGAGCGGGGCGAAATCAAATATACACGGGAGTCGTTGCTGGCGAAGTTTACTATGCATCAAGCCACGTGTTTGTGGGACACGTAAGCCCGAGGCGATTCAATTAAACGTCTCATTCACACTTGTCATATCTTAGAAAGTCGCCAACGCAATTCGGTGATGAAGCAATTTAACACACATACATGGCTAACGGAATTCAAAAACAACTACGGTTATTTTCTAAACAACGCGTTAAACGCTTCTTGAAATACGCATATTTTATGAATTGTAAATTGCAGGCACTGACAATTAATACTAATCCATACGTAGCATTTAACTATAAAACAAGATGACAGATTTTAAACAAATAAAGACAATTTTAGGTTTATTTTCAAACGGGCAATCTTTGATTTATACTAAAATATACATGCATGTTACCTTAGAAAGGTCTTTAGCCTTTCTACTAGACTCGAGGTCTTAAAGAGGGCCATTCCTAAGTTTTAATTCTAGTGAAACACTGCTTAGTTATACATTGTAATTCAAATATACACGTGGTACAAGTGTACCTGGTTTTTTTATGGCATGTAGTGGCAGGCGAGCCAGGGTGCATCTGATGGTTAATGTATTACCGTCGCCCATGGACTCGACTATACCGAGAGTATTATCAAGCCGCTGCTCACTAATTCATTTCACAGATGTGAAATGAAATATAAACGGCTATCTCCTGCTACAGCCAAAACGCAACGATGTGTTTCATGGCCGGTCACACGGGAGATGGTGGTACCAACCCGCTTGGGCCGGATACCAAGTGAGTACTCCCACTTGGTACCCAGCCCTACCACCAGTCATGCAATGGATGACAATTACTTACTACCCTTAGTCGCCTCATACGACACCCGTGGGAAAGAATGGGGTGGTGACACTTGTATTCTTAGTCCGTCACCACACGGACAGAGCTTTAACGATCAAATGTTGCTGGAGCCCCCACACAAGGAGTATCTCTCCTGCAAAGTAGTCACGTGCGTTCTATTAGGACCCAGGGACAACTGTATGGCTATTTCTGTACAGAACTCATCTTTCTCAATTTGCTAATGTGAAGAAGTCAGTCGAATAAAGTTAAATAACCGAATAAATCAGTTCTATTTCAAAGCATGAACCGAAATAGATTACATACATTTATAGAAACAACTAATATAACGTTGAAATTTCTTCTGACAGTATAAAAATATTACAGAGCCCTACATCAAAATTTCCTAAAAAAACATGTTATAGGTAATATAAGTTGTCATTTTACTGTTTACATTTCACCACATGTCTGTATGGTTTCATTATACTACTATTAAACTACAATTTAACTACAAATTTAAAAAACCCCGCAACCGCTTTACTCATTCATAAGAACGATTTTGAATTCGCAGAATTAGTAGTTAGGTAATTATTGGTCGTACTTATTTAAGTCGTTAAGTGGTCGTACTTATGTAACTCATTATTAGAATATATATGTTTGTTGAACTATCGTCGAACAAACCAATCAATCAGAAATCATACGTGAATGGAGTAAGTCAAGTACCGCGCTCTTATCAAGTTTCTTACCAAGCAAGGAAATCCTGTTAAAACCATACTGGAAGAGAACTTATCAGTTTATGGGGACTCTTGGCCCTATAAAACTATGGTGCACAAGTGGCATACCTTCTAAAAGAAGGTAGGGACTCACTTAAAGACGACCCACGGCCAGGATTGAGGATTCGGGCCGATTGAGGGGATCACTTCGGAAATCATTCAAAAAGTCGTAAAGATAATATTAGAAGATGCCCGACTGAAGAAGAAACAACTCTCAGAAATGATTGAAGTATCAGATACAACTATTTTTTAAATTCGTCACGGCAACCTTGGCATGACTAAAGTCAGCGCAAGATGAGTCCCGAAAATGCTAACGCCTGCGCTGTCTCAAAAACAACAGCGCTTAGAGTGTTCTCGCGAGTTTTTGAACCTCTTGAGTGAAGACAATAAATTGGAATATTGAATATAGAATAATGGCTCGAATTGTTGCTGAGTACACAACTTGGGTTCATCATTATAAACCTCAGTGCAAATGGGTCTATGTGCAAAGCAACAAAAAGACACACAAACAGAAAACGCAGTAATCCTAGTTGATGATAGACTGCACTTATTATGAGAATGCAAATTAGTCAGCATAGTTGTTACAGAATCGTAATGAATATTCAAATGTAGAGCAAAATTCTGTATATTATAATAAATCCATTGAGAACAAGTTTAGTATGTTTTGGAGCAATAAATATGTCTCGCTGCATATAATACGATATACGGTATAAACACTCATTCAGTATTCTAATTAGTCAGTCTCAGTAATCAAACAAGAATTAGTAAATATTATTTTGTGATGTTTTTAACACTCAGACTTGTTTTAGATATTATTTCAAATTAACATTGTAATTGCATTTTATTGAATGTAACGTAGACTGTCCTGTAATCCTTATTTTTTTTTTTTTTTAAGTTGGGCAAAAATGTACCTACCGCACACCCCGCTGCCCGGGGAGACAGCGGGATAGTGTGGGGCTCTCACCCACTAAAAACCCACCGTGCACCGTCACCCGCCCATACTTGGCGGACCACTGGTACCGCGTATATTCACTTCGGCGGCTAGCCCTGTTGGGCTTCCTCTCTGAGCGACGTCCCCACGCACCTGGGGTGTCGCACATTCGCGGCAGGCTCTATACGGGCGGAGGACAATCCCCGGTCAGACCGCCCGCAGCCTCGGCTAGGGCGGCATTAGACGCAAATATTCGCGCCCACGCCGCCCCGCGCGCCGGCGGCGAGTCGGGCCAGAGGAGAGATCAGCCTCCCTGGCCCTCTCCGCCACCTCCTTCCGCAAGATGACATTCTCGCAGAAGATGGCGACCGCGGTCCAGTACCTATCGCCGCTGACCATCGATCGAACGACAGCCGGCAGCGACAGGTCCTCTCCGATGACTGCAGCGAGATCCCGGCGCTGCTCAGCCCAAGCCGGGCACGACTCAAGCGTGTGCTGCGCCGAGTCCTCGCTGCAGTCGCAGTGGTGGCAGCAGGGAGTCTCCTCCCTCCTAGCGACTGTGTACAGGTACTTGCCGAAGCAACCATGCCCCGACAGCACCTGCACCAGCCGGAAGGTGAGGACCCCATGCCACCGAGCCACCCATTCCTCTAAAATCGGCTGGAGCGCCCCTACGGTTCGAAGACCGGCCCGAGGCGTTTCCAGCCGAACCCTCCAACGGGCGATGATGGCGCAGCGAGCGTCGCTCCGCCATGCGCTGATTTGACTAGGCGGGAGGCGAGTGCCTCCCGCACGCACTGCTGACGCCCGCCGATAAACTTCAGCGAGCACCTCCGCCTCCAGGTCCCACGGGGGGGTTCCGGCCAATGCGTACGCGGCCTCGCACGACACCGTGCGGTAGCCGCGGATTGCTCTGACCGCCACGACTCTCTGCGGTCTCCACAAACTACCTCTTCATTCCTACCTTATTGTCCTTACAGTGCACCTCCTCATTTCAGCTATATCTTCTTTTCTCTCCGCCTGCTGTCCCTTTCGGTAGGGTTGGTAAACCACGTTCGATGCCGGGTACATACGCAATCGCATACCATCAGACGGGCCGTATGCTTGTTTGCCATCTTCGTAGTATAAATGATTTAACCCCTCCTTGATTTTTTCAGAATGTGAACATCAACGGTGTGTATTTTGCTAAAGATCTGATTAAACTTAACCAGACCCTAATGCTCCTCATTAGCTCAGATCCTGAAATGTATGGTCACAAATCTAGTAAGAACGTGGCAATAATGCAGTTAGTGGTAGAGCCTTGTCTATAGGCTACTGTGACTGCTGACCATGTAGTATAAAAAATGACAGTTGATGTGACTAGTTTACACCTTTATTTCCCCAGTACGTAATAAGTTTGACACTTTAAATATCATATAAAATGTAGGAACTGTTAGTTACATAATATAATACAACCTTAAAACAAGAAGAAGTCCATAATATAACTTAAAGAAGGCAGCAGTGAAACTTTAGACTTTTCTTCTTTTCTCAGACAACAACAAAATAAAAGACAACGACGACTGCCTCCCCCCCCCCCCTTTTTAGACGCGAAAAAATGTACTTAACCGCTCACCCCGTCGTTCGGGGCAACGATCAGGGTGGTGTGGGGGAACGACAAATGCCCTAAGGAATAATCCTTGTATCGCAAGGGACTTTACAAACATAATTTCACGGACACATAGTACACACCCAGACTCAGCACAAACATTTGCGGATCACACAAAGAGTTGTCTACGGGAGGTATCTAAACCACTCCGCCATCTGTGCAGTCACTGGCACTGTATATGATAAAATGTAAAAATACAAGAATTTGTGTTTTTGTATGATAATTGACTCTGTCCGCGACTTCGTCCGTATAGATTTCAACATATGAATACGTCACACTATGGTACACTAATCATCTATATGCAAAAATTGCTATCCTACAGGTACCATCCATTTTTCTGGTGCAAAGGTAGCCTAGGTACTTTTCTGGGTCCTTAACTAATATGCCAAATTTCATGATGATCGATGAAGTAATTACGGTATGAAAGAGTAACATACAAACAAACGCACATTCGAATTTACAATATTGGTAACGATTTTACGGGGTACATACTATCCTAAATCACCCAAGTGGAGCAGGTTCTTATAAATAAGAAATGAATTCCAACTTTTAAAAACCCGTAACAGAGCCTGTGCCTGTAAATAAAATTTATTTTAGAGAGAAAAATACTGTTTGAACGGATTTTGACGCCACATTTTTGATTAGACTTACAAACTAGTACCTATACGTTTTATCTCGCTACGAGATATAACCTAAATACTACATTTTACTTGCAGCGGAGCTAGTATAAAGTATTATAGCCCACAAATCCATCCATCAGCCTTTCGACGTCCACAGCTGGACATAGGCATCCCCAAATTGGGGGTATAGTGCCGTAATCGCCACGCTTGGCAGGCGAGTTGGCGATCGCAGTGGATGTTGTTAATACTCGAGGGAGTGCTGCTGCCCACTCCCTCCGGTATTCCCTCAGTCGGCTCTCACGACTCCCATGGGTGGAGAGGGGTGGGACAATTCTAAAGCCGGCCCCAAACGGCATGTGTATAGCCCACAAACATCGTGATAACGTACGAAAGACCCGAATTATTAGGAAGAAGATAAGAACGACCTCTCAGCATTTATCACTTGTTGTGTCTTACGAAGATACGGACCTAATCTCGAAATGGTTTCATAAAGCCCCGGCCATATCTGTCTCCCAGTCTTCCAACTGTTTGATATTCATTTTAGTGAGGCCTTGATAAAATGCTTTTTAATAATATTGACATACGAACACTGAACCAGCACAGTATCATCCGTTATTCGTTTACTCTGCGTGTTAATGTGAATATTTCTTTAGATGATTCTCTCCCACGAATAAAGTCAATATCGTAAAAGCAACACACAATGCGATTTAATATGTAATGTAAATTGAGTGTAAGGTTTAGGAACGAGAATAACAATGTATCTAAATGAAATGATAACTATTTCCATCTCTGAACACCTACATTACAGGATAAAACTTCGGCCAGATTCTTTTCCTATTACATACTTTTAACACAAAGCGCGAAAATGTGAAATTGAAAATAGCATTCACGAGCAGGATTTGAATCTGCATCTCCTGTAATCCGTCCCAGATGATTCACCAATTCTCCCATCGTGACAGTTGCTCGGGACTGTAAATCCCGATAACACATTCTTATTATCTTAAGTGACACCTGCGCCATCTGTCGGTTATATTTGTATACATTATTCCGACCAGGTAAGCTTAATTATTGCAAAAAATATAGACGTCGCGGGACGTCTGCCAGATGTGAAAACATCGAAATTATTTTGTAGAAATAATGAGTAGAAATAAAAGGATTATAACTTTTTCAATGTGTGCTTGTATAAAATTATGACTTACTTACTTACTTATCATCACGCCATTTCCCTTGCAGGGTAGGCAGAGAGAACAGAGTGCCAAGAGGTTCTATTCTTGCATACATCTCTTGCTTCCTCAACATTCATAACTCTCTTCATACACGCTCGCCAGTTTCGGAGACTCCTGACTCTACCTTCCTTCAATATATGACCGATATGGTCTAGGTAGGTGAGTCTCGGTCTCCCCCTGTACCTACATCTTTCCACTTTCGCATTGTATATCTTCTTAACCAGTCGCTCGTCCGGCATTCTTTCCACATGTACGAAACATCAGAGCATTCCCTTTCGTATCTTTACACCAATACTCTCTTTCATACCTACTAGCTCTCTTACGTCGTCGTTACGAATGCGGTCAGTCAGCCTGACTCCACAGATTCTCCGCAGAGATCGCATTTCGACCACATTGATTTTACTCTCATGCTCCTTTTTGCATACCCAACTCTCGCTTCCATACAATAACGTTGGGACAAGCACTGCGTTGTGTATTTCGACATGTGCCCTCTGGCTGAGGTGATGACTGCCGAGAAGTTGTCCCAATGCTCCGTTCACTCTATTTCCCGCATTCACTCTTCTCTCTACATCAGTGGTGTACCTTCCATCCCAACTGAATCCACATCCAAGATATACAAATTCATCCACTTGTTCTAGCACACCATTTCCTATTGCTACTCTAACATCTGTTCTGGTTTCTTCTCTTTCAAAAACCATTATTTTGGTTTTGCTCACATTCACACGTAGGCCCCTTTTCTTACAATCTTCTGCTATTACGTCGACTAGAGTTTGCAGGTCAGCCGCGGACTACGCTAATAAAACCGCATCGTCTGCATGTCTGCATATAGCAGAGACCTAACCACTGAGTCGCCCATCTGAACTCCCACATTCATTTTATTCAACGTTTGTAGACATTTATCCAGATATATGATAAACAGTCTATCTCATATCTCAGTCCATATCTCATCTCATCTATCTTTGTAGACATTTATCTAGATATATGATAAATATTCTATATATATATCTACTATCTAGAGACAAAGTACTCACTCGATGGGGTTACGTCGTTTCATTATAGAGTTACTGTGGCCACATTTCAGCTCCATCATCAGACCCTGGATACCATCTTGACACAAAGTACTCGCCAATACTTAATACGAGCACAAAAAAATACTCGGGTTTTCCAAGGGAAAACCGGTGAAATCACAGCTGCTAAAAACAATAAGACATTTTTATCATAATATTACTAGATTCTGTCCGCGACTTGGTCCACGTGTACTCCAGAATGTCACTATTATCTTAAAACAAAAATAGCTATCGCACAGGAAAACAATTTTTCTGGCATAAAAGTAGCCTATGCCCTTTTTTATCGACGAATCCAGCTCGGCTGGGCAGCGTTCGGGAAGCTGAGGAAGATCTTCTTGTCCAAAATTCCACAGTGTCTGAAGACGAAGGCTACGACCAGTGTGTGTTACCGGTGATGACTTACGGAACAGAGGCGTGGTCTCTGAATGTTGGCCTTATATCAAGGCTCGAAGTCTCTCACCGTGCCATGGAGTAGGCTATGCTTGAGATCTCTCTACGTGATAAGATCCGTAATACAGAAATCCGTAGGAGAACGGGAGTAATAGCCTACCGGGTCAGCATGCTGAAGTGGCAATGGGCAGGCCACATCGCATCCCGTAGGATTACTAGTTTTACAGAGATACTATTAAGATATTGTATATTGATTTATTTATATTATAAAAGTCCACGCAGCCGGAGTCGTAGCCAAAACCTAGTTTATAATATTAGTAAAAGAATGTAATTTACGCGAGGCGCGATTGAGTAATAGGTTTTCCCGAAATTAGTTGCGAAAGCACTCATCCCGGAGTCATCCTAACTCTGCTAAAGCCCATAAGACAGAATCAATCACGACGTGAGAGCAGCTGAGCAACTTTCTCACCGCTCTCGTATTGACGGGTGCGCTGCCGTGTGGGTACCCACTGTTCAACATTCACGCACTGAATCAAAAGCGGTTTACTATATAATGCTATTGTGTTTTTTCTTTATTTCAAGTTTCCAAAATGAGGCTTTGTTGTTTTCTGAAATGAATTCTCGCTAATTCCACACAAGCGAATAGTCGCTAATTAATTAGACAATACGGGTTTTGTAAACATGTCACAAAGACAAAAGTGTATATTTTAGTAGTTTATAAAGAGCCTTTCTTCTGTAAGCATTAAAGTTACTTTACTGATTATTTTACATTTTACGAATAAAGCCAATAAGCAGTTTCCAGCCCATTGATTTTTACGTTTCACATTTAAGTGATCAAAGTAAAGCAAATAACTTTTGATCCACTGGTATTTACTACTTAGGACAGTACTTAGAGCAGTATACTTTAATATCAGTATATGTATAAGCTTAATACGATATAATAGATCTTAGACAACGGACACACGTCTTCCTTAACTATGTTTAGATAGAATAAATCGACATTATTTACAGTCAGTTTTACAATACAATTCGTTAAAATTTAGAATACCATAGTATATAATATGTATATAGAGCATCATGGAAGATTGATACTTTAGCCTCAATGACTTTCAATAACGTTGTACCTGTCCTTTTTATTAAAAATTTTTAACAAATCATACTAAAAGTATGTAGATTTAAAAATACAAAGTTCCACATGTAATCGCTCGTCGCTTGGTACACACCGGCGTACTACAAGAACATCGGGAAACGCAACGCTATACGGCTTTCTCCTGAGACGTACGACTTGAAGTGCTCGCGCTCATAGAAAACTGCTAGGAGAAAATTATGAAATCACTCCGATGGGCCTCCCCGCGCCCATCACAGACTTACATAAATGAAACTTTATTTAGTACACCCGCTTTATATTGTAACGGTTTATGTATAGCAATTATCGTGCTTGATCCTTAGCGTGGGCTTGTACAGATAAACTTTTATAAGGATGCCGCTTGTACATTCGGATTCTGAGAAACTATCACATGAATACGACTTTACGACTGAATATTATTACTTAATGAAATTAAAAGAAGTTCCGTGGTATATTAAATATTTGTAATGGGGAACAGATATGAAATTAGTATCGATAAATATACTATTACAAAAATATTTATGCGAATACGTACATAATGTCAACCTAATAAACCTAAGTTGAACGTACTATAAATACGATGTTAAGACATTGAAACGAAAGAATATTAGGCAATTTACATTTTGTTATCCGGAGAGAAAAATATGGCTTATTATTTTTCAGACCACCTTCTTGCTTCACATTGTTATAACCGAATATAATACATAGGTAAGTGATTAAAACTAACTTTCCAATGACCTTGAGAACTAAAGCTCTAGAACTCTAGATGGGGAAATCCCATTTTCAAAAAATGACATTGCGAGAGCCGTGTGGGGTCGGCTTTAGAATTGTAATGGAAGTCGTAAGAGTCGTATGAGGGAATACCGAGGGAATGGGCAGCAGCACTCCTTCGAGTATTAACAACATCCACTGCGATCGCCAACCCGCCTGCCAAGCGTGGCGATTACAGCACTATCCCCCATTCTTGGGGAGGCCTATGTCCAGCAGTGGACGTTAAAAGGCTGATGGATGGATGGATGGACATGGCAAAGTATTCATTCAAATAAGTATTTTATAAGAATGCTAGTCTATGCCTCAGGCAAGAGGTAGCTTTTAGGCTATATATCAGGTCCCCGGTATAATAGAATAAATTACAATCGAGCTGACGGTGTTTTTCGTCAATTTTACTCTTCTTCCCACAGCCACATTTTGGCTTTTGTCTAAAAATTAATCTGCTGTATATAGGTAGGTATTATACTACTAATATTAAAATTAATCATAAAGGTATGCTATTCGAAGCCAGCTTGTAATTGCCTATAATCTAAACACAATAGTAAAGATGATGATTTGTTTATAACCGGATCGTGTTGGATGCGCCGAGACCAGGTTCAATCTTGAATACTTCATTAGATGACTATACAGAATTGTTAATCGAAGATGTGTAGTGAGCAGGTACAATGCATTTGCACATCATTCCAGGATCTTTTACGAGTACAACGCGTCTTTTTGTGTTACAATTATTTAAGTCGTTTTTGATACAGTTTTGATTCACGCTGGAAAATTTTACCATTCAAAAAACATGAACTAGAATAACTTCATGGCAAATAAAAAAATCAATTACACACCTTCAGTTTAATAAAAGAAAGCCTTCCGAAACCATACGTTACGTGGAAGCCAAATGGATTAAAAAAATTAGCGTAGCATAAATCATTAAACATTTATCGCATGAAGACATGCGATTTAACAGCCAGCTCGATACAAATCGTACATACGTATTACGGCTATAAAAATACTTTTAATATTGTTCGTGACGATGATTCGCACGACAGTGGCCTAAGCCGTCGACCCATCTCAATCCACCATTATGTTTAAATTAAAATGTCCAGAGTAACGATTTGTCTTCAAAATATGTCTCAGTGTGTGAACAAATGGGCGTCGAGTATTGTCTGTTTTTGTACCAGAAAGTTCATTAGCACCGACAAGTACAAAATAAAACCCATTAGAAACAAGTCATATATTATTTTAAGTGTTTATTTTTGGAGGGTGAAAGGAACTGGGCTTTAAGAACACCATTTGATATATTACTTTATTAAATAAATGTTAAGACGATTCATTTATTCTTTGTACATAAATTATACGTTCGGATTTGATGTTTCAACAAGAGAACATGAAATTCATCAATTAATTTTCCCGACTGGATATAACGGAAACAAATTATGAAGGATGAATCTCATACTATTGTCAATCACGTAAGAAGTTTAAACATAATTAGTTCTGACAAATTATTCGTGAATGGTTTTCTTTAAGATTTGTTTTTAGATATCTTTAATGTAAAGTGGAGATTAGGTGTACCTTGGTGTGATAGCTTAGCGGTCACGAGCACATCCCCAGACGGGAGTAACGCAGGTTCGAAGCCTGCTCGCAGTAAATATCTCTTTATCCACTTTCACATATAACTTGTTCTATTAAGCTGAGCATGTTTAATGCTTAACTACAAATCACAGAGATATAATGAGGTATGGCTATATAAATTAAGTTTAAGAGAATTATGAAGAGTTGAATTTCTAAATGTTGTGTAGATCAAAGTAAGCGTTTAATATTGATACGGTATGGTGCTCTATAAGGCGTTATATCTCACGGAGGCAAGTGAAAGCCACGCGAAACTTCCGAACGGAAGCGAGTCGGCTTTCTACCCCGCCTCCTGTACGCAGCGAAGAAAACTAACCCTGTGTAACTAGGTGCCGCATAGATAGGGCGTTGACAGCTGCGCTGTTTACGATCCCATTTGTTTCAAATGTAATAGTTGCCTACACCAGCTTTCCATATAACAATGTTGAATGATGGGCATGTTTTGAACATTATTATTTAGCTAGATCCTGCCAGCGACTTCGCCCGCGTGGACTTCAGAAAATAAATACATTAATTATTTCTATTGAAAAGTAGCTTCGCACAAGAACCATCCAACCAATGTTACGATGTAACCGATCAAATTACTAAATAAATTATAAAGTTGCATATTCAATTGATACCGGATACCATATCTGCAAATTTAAAATACGCGCGGTTGCCTAGGCTCCCTACTCAGTTAGATTATCGCCAATGGGTCGCATGATTGATGAACCCTGGCGTACTCTGCTCGCATCCGGGATCGCATGCTGGCCATATAGGTATGGTAATAATATTTGATTCTGGCCTTTCTGGGAGTGGAATCATGTGACCCATTGGCGATAATCTAACTGAGTAGGGGGCCTAGGCAACCGCGCGTATTTTAAATTTGCGGATATGGTATCCGGTATCAATTGAATATGCAACTTTATAATTTATTTAGTAATTTGATCGGTTACATCGTAACACCAACCAACCATTTCTTTCTAGCTCCAGACTTAATAAAACCTGAGCCGGTAGTATAGAGGTATTTGATTCGAATGTTAGGTAGAGGTAGTTTTTCTGGCAGTTAAATCTTAGTCGCCACACAGAGGCTGTAACTTTGCCCAGTAGTTGTCATTCGGGCCACCGCCACTGGTAGTTAAATCTTAGTCGTCAGTGTTGCCACACGGAGCCTGTAACTTTGCCCGGTAGTTGTCATTCACGCCGCCCGCCAATTACTAACGTTAGAAGTAAGTGACATAGGCGAAATATTTATGTGGGTACCTATTACTCCTCTATTTCCGCTTCAGAGATAAATACGCGAGACTATAAAACCTGCTCCAACATTATATGAGAATATATTTATATTATAAATCACGCAATAGATTGCAAATTTAAATTCGCATTAAAAGAAATGTTTATTTCGGTTCAGGTTTTATTAAGGTAGCACTTGAAATCGTCAAGATCAAGACTTGTGCATTTACATACTAAATAGCAATATAATACTTTTCTAATTTTGTTACTTAGTAGACTGCTTCCTCAAAGCAACGCAACTTACTTCTACAGTCACAACAGTAGCGTGCACCACAGCGTACATAATATCGATTAACAACACTTACATGCTTAGATAATACCCCATAACTTACTAGTTTTACAGGGTAGATATTACCATAAGATAGTGCTGTAAATTACATTTACGAATAACGGCCAAATTCTGAACTACTTACTAGTAAATTTTACGTGTAGTTTTTTTTCTAATATCGAGTAAGTAATCATTATCGGAATAGCTTTCAAATTTCGAATTCTTTTGAAAAGTTCAATGCAAAATTAGAGTGTCTCAGTATTCGGCCGTTACATTTAATTCTGGCGTTATTTAGTAACTATTTGTTGACGTATTTCATTGAGGGCAGCCAACTGTCACGTTAAATGGATTCGTCCTTCGCAATATCACCGTGTCGTCCATTGCGTCAATGCGCAGTCACACTTGTGCAAACAGTTAGGCTAAGATTGCATTTGGCTTTTAAGAGTTAAAGCAATTGGTATATCAAGATTGGTGCAATGACTTTCTAAAAATGTTAAAAGTTAAACACCTTAAAAGGAAAAAGTGATGAGAGTAATTGAAAATTGTGCTGTGTAAACCGGGAGTAGAACACACCCCAACGCTTCGCTTATGAGGCGTGCAATATAGAATTAAATGCATACAGAAATAAACAGGAATTAGACATAGATTCCAATGTCAATATATTTCGGCGGCATATCGTTATATTTGTTACAAAAGCCGTTGCTTCGTTTATATTTTTTTTTTATTTTCATTACTTACTTGGGTCGTAAATGTTAAATGGAAAATAAAAATCCTAGAACACGATCGCAGCGCCACCGTCAGTGTCGAATTGTGAATCTAAGCTATTATATGCTAACGCAAAACCACACACAAAATAAGCCATTTAGAAGAAGTTCAATGACTAATACACGTACAAAAGAAGAGTTTATATAAATAATTATACAAATATGCGTTGATTTGGACCACGACCAAGTAGGTATGTGTCGTATATTATCAAGAATCAATAACCATAAAAATATATAATAACAATGTTTACATGTACCTAACCATCAAACCTATAATTCTGTATAACCTAAAACATAATAAAACAATTGTTTGGGCAAGCCCCCTGTTGTGAGCGGAACAAAACAACGAAAGTCGCATCCCTGATGCCTGAAGAATATTAAAAAATGTGCAACATTCATTTTAAATCGGAGCCGTTTGATATAGTCAATTAATAGATTTATTCATTTGGAAATTTAAAAAAAATGTTATTATGTCAAATGGTTCCAATATAATCTAATTTGTATTTCGTGGTGTTGGTGTCATTCACAGGCTATTTCGATGGTGTCATCATTCAAACAAGTGTTATTTTTAATTTTAGACATGAATAGACAAATTACAGTTATATTAAAATTAATAACTATTGAATCCTCAAACATCTTTTGAAGTTTTATTGATTTTGGCGTTACAGTAATCTATCTATACTATTATAAAGCTGTAAGAGAGATATGTCTGTACATTTAAGATAATTGAGAAAAAATGACTGTAATAGGCTATATAGACGTGTCTGAACACAAAACATTTTTTTTTAGATTTTTTGTCTGTTCGTTTGTTCGCGCATCACGCAAAAACTACTGAACGCATTTTAATGCAATTTTTTTTATTAATAGATCTCGATTATACTTAAAAACTGGTATACATTTTATCCCGCTACTATATCGGGAACCTGAGATACAACCTTAAAACTAGCTTTTGGTTGTGGCGGAGCCGCAAGCAAAGGCTAGTGCCTTATAGAGATACACCACACCACTTAACTGCCTCGGTGGTGTAGCGGTAGTGTATGCGACTGCTAATCATGAGGTCTCGAGTTCGATCCCCGGGTCGAGCAATGTTATTGAGCTTTTTCCTAAAAAGAAAAATTCTCAGTAGCAGCCCGGAGTTTGGAAATGTGCCCGGTAGACGTCAATAGGCTCGCCCCCTATTACGTGGGAATTAAACATAGCTGGCGAGTCGTGGGTGTGTAATATACCTCTGCCTACCCCTTCGGGGAATACAGGCGTGATGCTATATACCACACCATAGAACCTTTATGCTTCTAATCATTTTATTTTGCCTCACTAATATTGTCCCACATAGTCAAAGATCAGGGAAACCAACCGTTTAGAATGTTTGGAATAGTGCTAGGAAGATGATAAACTATATATATTTTTAAATATTTTCCCCAATTAGTAAGAGTATTTTGAAATAAAACTACGTTTACGGAATCTATCGCGTTTACTTGATTTTTATGCTATCCCGACGTTTCGAATACTTTACAGCATTCATGATCACATGATTCATGACTTAGATGGTAGATGTCCAAAGCTGATATGTTGTTTCAACGGTTTTATCTACCCACAGTAATATAATTTTACAAATTTTTTTGGTTTATTTATTTCAACCCACATAATATTCGTTTAGAAACACAATTAAAAATATCTACTCTAAGTTTTATGCTTACAATAAATAAGTTGTATGAGATTTTAAGCTAGTACCTATAATAAAATAAGTATAATACTCCTTTAAGTTTTAAAATTTTTGTTTATATTTAGTGCTTAAAAATTCTACCACAAACTACTAATTAAAATTTTTAAGTAATCAAAAACTACCATTAAGAAATACAATATTGATTATTAGTTTCTATTATTAAATATATTGATTTTAATAGAAGCTAAGACTAAAAAGCTACCACCGGATCGGAACGCGGCCTGACTGAGAAAGATCCGGCCAGAAAACTCAGTAGGCAACAACTTGTTATGGATTATTAAATTTTTGCAGAAAATACTAACTAATCACTACTGTGGGTTTTATCTACACAATAAGCGCTAACCGAGTAAAATTATACTAAAAGTGTGACAAACAGTCACACTTTTATAGTATATTCTCAGTAATATAATTACACTAGCCTTCGCCCGCGGCTCCACCGCAGCCAAAAGCTGTTTTTTAGGTTATATCTCAGGTTCCCGAAATAGTAGCGGGATGAAATGTATACCAGTTGTTAAGTCTACTCAAAAGCTATCAAACAAACAAAGTTGCATAAAAATCCGTTCAGTAGTTTTTGCGTGATGCGCGAACAAACAAAAAGACAGAAAAAATTCTAAAAAATAATTATCGTTTTGTGTTTAGACACGCCTATATAGTCTATTACAGTGATTTTTTCTCAAATACCTAAGTATCTTAAATGTACAGACACAGCTCTGTTACAGCTTTATAATGGTATAGATTATGTACTTGCATTTGTGTAAGTACAGATTAATTTACAACGCCCGGCCTTAGTGAAAATAAAGCTGCACTAAAGGTTGATATTAAAACACGTATTAACGTTCTGAATGACAACAGAACGCCGTAAAACATGTTTACGGCGAACATATTTCACGGTTATTGTATGTAACATTGTCTACACGGAGTTATGTTTACTTTACATTGCTGGAGACGTATAATATACAAGTGCGGCGATTTCTATAGGCGAGTGTGACAAGGTCGCGAGCCACGTGCGCCTCGTTGCCTATTGTGTTGTGAGAACAAAACTGCTCGATTTAAATTGTTCCATAGATTTCTTCGATGGTCGTAAATTGTATAGGTAGATGTAAAATATCCGCTGTTGTGAGTATTTCAGATTATTATCTTGGATCTCGTGAGTGCGTAATAAGATTATTAATTAACAATTTATTTAAAGTATTGTAATAAAATTGGACGTCGTCTGTAAAATTTATGTGATACAATTAGTACCAACTCATGTTCTTAAAATATATAAGTATCTATTTCCAGTGATTCCCATGGATTCTTACAAAATATCTTGTTTAAAAAAGCTTAATAACGTAAAATGCGAATCGCGGTTTGACATGATGCATAATAAAATAACTAATGACGAAATAATGAGCAAATATTTTTTTGTCTGAATATAAAAATAGCTAGTGATAATTGAATTGTCGAATTAATTATTGCCCATGATATTTAATGGAGCTAAATAGATCAAGGAGACAAAAGATAAGTACTTACCAAATAAGTAGGTACATGAATATGCACGCGACCGATTTTACGACGCGGGTGAACTTGTTTTTTAAATTTTTAAAGTACCTAAGTAAATTTGGTTTTTTAATTCGTATTTATTATACGTAATCTTAGTAATAGTTCTCTGTTCTCTCTGCCTACCCCGCAAAGCAAATGGCGTGATGATAAGTAAGTAAGCAGTAATGGTAGTTTGATTTTATTATGTATATACAACAGCTCGCATGCAATTCTGGACCTACTAGGTGTCCACTGAAAATACCGTCACATAGTTGATGATATAAGCTCAAGCTTTCAATATTTAATTAAAGCATTATGTGCTATATACGGTCAGTTGGTCTGACTATCAAGAAACTGGTTTAATTTAAAACGAAGATGATAGTGCTTAGCCAAATATTAGTTATAAAACATTCAAACGTATTTGTCTTGGTTTAAAATATACTACATACTTGTTTTTTTTTTTTCGGCTTAATTAATTTGTTTTACAAGACCTAAATGTTACCCACAGTAATAATGATCACGAAGTAAACATTTAAAATTAAATGTCAAAAGAACACCCCGCAGCCAGTGTTCACATTTAGCAAATTGTAGTTTAATATTTGCAAAAAACATTACCAGCGTTTACATAATAAGCGTTACAAACTGATTGACAGCGTCTCTCTCGAGGATAAACAGAGGTTATGTTATAAATAACTGAACATTTGACGGAAATGCCCATAAGTTTCCAACATCTGATAAATAGTAGGTACGTATAAGACAAAACACGAGCGCGTCATTAATTATGTTTACGAGTGTCGTTAGATCTGGCTGCCAAATTAATTGCTATAAAAACAAAACCTATGAAAATATTTCTTGGAATAAACTGAGAGTAGACATTGATTCCGATTTTGTTGTTTTAAATTAATTTTAGTCGCATCAATATCTCTTTCAACTAATATTAAATAAAGAAGCAAATAACAGTGCATTGTTAAATTAGTTGTATACATTTCTTTAGCATCATCATTGCCGTTTTTTTAGTCTCAAGAACAAAGAAAGTACTTCGAGAGCATTCACTTGAGAGAGGTAAAAGTAGCTCGTCATTTTCTTTCTACCTTTGTGAGGCTAAATACTGCACAGTGCGATGTGCATTGGCGCAGATTGCCTTAGAGGTCAATGGGAGCAAAGCTGTTGCACATGTTGGACTAAATTGGATTTGTCTTTCCACTGACCGACTTTTATTGCTTTATGAAAACAGCCATCATAGTGTACATGAAATGTATGTTGTGAGATATGTAACTAGATATATGAATTAATTTATAAATCAGTTCACAGCGCTGTAAGTTTTCTAAAGTTAATTTACTACAGTTTCAACCATCATCATTCTAAAAAAAGTAACAGAAAACACTAAAAAAAGTAGCCCTTGTAGAGCGGGTTAAATATTTTATAAACTGACCGACATTGTTTTTTATTGGAAAGTGTGGAAGGTACTTAAACTCGAAAATGTGAAAACTAATTGCAATTTAGGAAGTTTATGCATACAAAGAAAGTAAAACTAGTTTTTGTTTCGAATATTTTATATATAGCATTGACATGACGAAAGAAAAGGGAAAACTTATTATAAAACGGGTGTTCTCCTAGTTCAATTTAAAATTTATCTATCTTGATAAATCAGTATAATTAAAAAAAATACACTAACATTATCCGACATTTATTTATTAGTTAATCGTTTGTCGTAGTGACCAAAGTGATAATTATGTAACATGAATCGCAACTGACTTAATTGAAATTATTTTTTCTTCTAGCTATCTTTTATGGGTCATTAACGACGTTCACGGGTATTGACTCTGCTTAATTGCTACCCGGAAACCCGGGACGGCAATCTATATCACATTAAAATATATACAGTACCTAATCTAGATTTAATATTAAAACGCAAACTCACAGCCGATGATAAAATATCTTATATTGTATTTGATATAAAAATATGGTTTTACTTATTAGTTTATTCGTTATCGGATGAAGAATGTAAACAAACAATGTAACCTGAGGAAAACTATCCTATAATAAGACACAAAAAAAACTACATAATCCTAAGTAGTAAGTAGTAGAAGCAGACGAGCCTCGGTCCATCTGATGGTAAATGGTAACCGTCGCCCATGGACTCGACTATACCAAGAGTATTGTCAAGCCGCTGCTCACCAATTCATTTCTCAGATATGAAATGAAATATAAACGGCTATCCCTGCTACAGCCAAAACGCAACGACATGGCCGGTCACACGGGAGATGGTGGTACCAACCCGCTCGGGCCCGATACCAAGTGAGTACACCCACTTGGTACCCAACCCTACCACCAGTCATGCAATGGATGACAATTGCTTACTTCCCTTAGTCGCCTCATACGACACCTATGGGAAAGAATGGGGTGGTGACTCTTATATTCTTAGTCCGTCACCACACGGACGTCACGGAGTCACAAAATGAGTTTTTCGGCAGCGGCTATGATAAATACCTGTAAGTATACTTTATCACGTAGAATGACTACGACTCTTGAACAATATTATAGACGTTATCTTATGTCAAACAAATTTAATAAGTGTTTCATAAAATGTAATAACCATAAACATTTAAAGCCACGCTCATGACATTGACTAAAGCAACGTCCTTGCAAACGTTTTATTTTTCTAATCCGGAAAAATGTAATTATAAGTGCACTCCCGGGTGAATAATGGGATATTACCTATCTTGGAAAGCAGAAAAAAATCAGTTTTAAATTATAGAAAATATTTGGACATGGCAATATTTGAATAATGCCACACCACTTGGCTTACATATAAGTACGTACCTAGACTTTCGGGATATAATAAGACATAGCTTAATTAAAACAGCTTCGCCACAGCCAAAAGCTAGTTTTTGGGTTATATCTCAGGTTCCCGATATAGTAGCGGGATAAAATGTATACCAGTTGTTGTCTAATCGAGAGCTATCAAATAAAAAAAGTTGCATCCAAATCCATTCAAAAGTTTTTGCGTGATGCGCGAACAGACAAACAGATAAACAGACAAAAAATCTAAAAAAAAATCGTTTTGTGTTTAGACACGCCTATATAGCCTATTACAGTATTTTTTTCTCAAATATCTTAAATGTACAGTCATAGCTATGTTACAGTTTTATAATAGTATAGATAAAAATTATTTTAAAAAGTGTGGGGCGCTTGCCAACAATTGTTACAAAGAGGTCATTAGTAGCTGTTTATAAGATTTACCATGATTATTAATATACACACAACAAAACAACTAACGCTTTCTTAGAATTGTTATTAGAAAAACTGGCAATTAAAGCGTGTTTATTGATTTTTAATAACTTATTTTCTTCTAAGTGTAAACGCGGACAATCTTAAATTATTATAGGTAATGTCATCAATCCTTGATAAGTGTGCAGTTTCAATTTAAGCCGACGTTTTGAGGTGGGTGAAAATCACGTTCAAACATTCTCTTATATACACAGAAAGATACAGGGGAAGCTAATAAAAACATGTTAAAAATACACTAAACACAAAGTGAAAAAAGTGTTAAAAATACTCTATAGAGTAAGGTAATCATGTTTATATGTGATCACAAAATTACTTGACAACGTTATAGCTCAGTAGATATAACCCAATCAAAACTAGTTACAAATTGAAGTGTAGATAGCAGCCGCACAATTACTGCACCGTTTCTATTGCAAATTAGAGCACAATAGTCCATACGTAACAGAGTACCAGCTGTTAGTCTCACAATAGAAAGTTGCTTTGAAGAGTTACGACAACCTCGCGGGTTTGTTTACAAAATTTGTATTGTATTTTCAAATATAGGCTGAATAGTTTCCTTTTTCTTGTACCCAGTTGAAACCCATGCGTCTTTGTAGCACAATGTAAATTATTTTTAGACAGCCTTGCATAACAACACATACGCAGCGTTCAATAGAATGGTATTATGATAGATACAATCAGAGAGCATAACACTTTTGTTATAGAATATTAAGCGGCTGTTGCAAGATAGTACCACGTCGAATATCAAATAAAACAAAAGTATTTAAATCAGGACATGGTAATTTATTGTACAAAAATAGTGTGCGAGCTTGAACTCATGCCTCAGAACATACACAAACAAATATTAAAACTATTTTTTATGTATAAAATGCATTCACTCAGTATGTTAGACATAGCCTATTTTTCTTTATAATATATAGAGGTGTATCGTTGAGTTTTACTACCACGACTGTCGCACCCAAAATATAAGTCCCAACACAATAATAACAGACGAGAAGTCGACACATTTTAATCATAGATGTAATAACAACTGAAGCTATCTATTCCGATTACACATCGTTAACAGGCAACGCGAAGCCAGTCAGACTTATCGTCACGTAATAAAGAAGCTATCGCCCCCTTCGTTTTCGATAAAACTATACATTAAGTGAAGGAGGCCCAACTTCGTGGCGGTCGATTACAGCGAAAACAATAAAACATAGATAAATAATGAGCTGACCGCGCGATTTGCACTCGGCAACAACTAAATTTGAATAAAATAAGGTTGTTTTAACTCTTATCGTGTTTGCCCTAGCCTGTCGTAGCGATAAAAAAGTGAAACCAAAACCAATATATCATGTCTTCCCACACACACGCCGAGATGCATTACAAGCAAACATACATAAAAATAAAAATGCAAAACATAGAAACAGACCATAGAGTGTAAAACCCAACGATAGAGACTGCGAGCAAACATACAGCCCATGAATAACTTAGTTATATTCACATTATCTACATTGAGGAACTTTATCTGGCATCGCTTACTACGTCGGACCCTCGCTTATACAAAACACAAACATACGGAAAAGGTACATTTTAATTCGCCGTTTATCAATGAACTTTACGACGCTTTTACAAATAACATTTATACGTACGACAATATTTACACGCTTCATAATCAGATATAATATTCAACATAAAAATTATAATATATTATCTTTGAATTAAAATAAGCGTTTTGATAAAGTCTCTATTAGGTATTTAATTATATGTTATATGATTAACTAGTATTATTTCCCATTACTTGAAAACAAACTTTGACAACGATTAATCAATGAATCATTGTCATAGAAACAGATCCATTTTTAAAAACTCGAATTTTATTATTTACAAAAACGAGAAGACATTTAAGAGTTTATAAGGAAAGTTATGCTCACATTGATCACCTTCTTACACATGTTTAGGTTTTAATTTATAACCAATATTTTTTTATAAGTTATTACATATCAACTATTTAATCTATTCAACCGTTATGTAACAAAAGGAATGAAAAACCTAGAAATGTGAGATTAACACAGTTAGTAAGCCAAGTCACGTAACAGTCAGGAAATAATACTCATTTCAGACGCTAAGAAAGATCTGCCATCGCAGCGATTAAACGTGATGCTTAGTGCAAATAATGATAAAGATGATGACCATTTTGATGATAGTGATTACAATGGAGATGATAATGATACTTTTGTTATTTTTTTTATGATCGAACGTGATGCGATACGACGTGCAATCGTCCAAACGTGTTCATCTATTACAACTTTGAAAGAATGGAATTATTAGTACTTCATAAAAGTTTGATAAAAGAAACGTGACGAATGAACTTGTTTTAAAGATTTGATTAAACATACCGATAACAACAATATTTACTGTGAATATTTTATGATAAGCATATAACATACGACTGCAGTTATAGCTTGCAGTTTTATCGTTGGTGAACTAAATGTTCACGAGGAGCGTAATTGACCGGCTAGAGCCAAGACTTATTCGAGATGAAAAAAGTCATTAAATAGCGTAAACCGGTGTGCGCGCACGAGGCGCCACCCGGAACGGCGTGCGCGGTGAAAACTGCGGGAAACCGCAATAGTGAACGCGCCGCCGCGAGAACCGTGTCAGTAGTGTGAAACGCTAATTGCACGCCGCGAGTTATGTCGGCCCGACACATCGCGTCAGGCAAACGTTTCTCTAAATTACGAATGATTTATACTATATACCACTCCCATGAGGCTAATGTCAGGATCCTGTATCAATTTTGATCGTAAATAACTTTTCTAACGCATTTATCAATATAATAACATCCGCGAATGTAATAATGTTTCTAGATACTATGAGATCTTAGTTATTAAAAGTTTCGAAAGAAGTTAATGTTGACCATTTGCATCTTTATTTAGAGAAGACAATGTTAAACGGCAAAAAGTAAAACCTCTACATTTTCCAGATAAAGTTCCCTTTCAGTTTCCTAAGCTATTGTTATGAATAAATTAATTATAGAACCTACAGGAAACCGATTCGGAGATCTAAATTTTAGTGGGCCCTGGTGAGACGCTCCGTGCATGCCTCGCTGTGACAATTTGAGTCCAGCTCAAATGGCGAGCATAAAGCCACCTGGACTGCTCGACAACACTTAAGTTCACTTAACATAGCGCGCTACTCGGATACGAGCATCTCAGGCAGTAACTAAGGCTAAATCACAAAAGTTGCGTGAGGTTTCACCAGCTAGCAACACCGACGAACACCCAGCATCGGAGACATCCTCACTGTTTTTGCCACCACATTTGGCACTAAATTCAACTCTATTATTATTCACCACACTGTGCACCTCATGATTTTTGGTCGCGATACATCTGTTCACTGCACTTTCACTTTTATCGACGAAGAAGGAACGTCGGTCGGAGTTCGTAGCCGTGGGCGAGGTCGAAAACAACTTAATTTCCAGGTCACGTTGACCATTCATTGAGGTGACAATTTCCGAGGATATCTCGAGAGCGAGAGGAGAGCGAGGTTCTGGGGAGCATGCCCGCCTCGTTGGTGGGAACAAAGAATAAAGGTTAGGTGCAGAAAACGTCTCGCTATTATTAATCTCGCGGCGTTCCGGAACCCGTGATGAAGGGTCGCTCCAACTGCGTCGTAAAGTTGAATCAGCACCTCTTTTACCTAGTGGTCCAACTATTTTCATAGATTCCTCTAATTTTGTAGGTGCAAAATCACCACAAGAATTTTCATTGAGTAAATCTGCTATTGATTCAGCATCCCAGATTTGTCCAACCGGGTCACAAAGACGGCACTGACACGAACTAACCGCAGATTCCACCGGTGAAGCAGCCTCCGCTACACCAAATCGTGTCGCTTCTAATGCTTCCCCCAATGCTGAAACGCGGTAAGTTTCTGGCACAGGTTCCGCGTATTCTAGTATTTTGACATCTAAGCGGTAAGGCATAGACATTTCTCGGCAATAATTATCTTCATATAAACCATGCGACGAATTTAATCCAGAAACCACGCATTGATCAATTTCACCCAAATCCAAAGAAGCTGTCGCTAAATCATGTGGGACAATGTTATTAGGTTTTCTGTCCTTTTTACGACGTTTTCTTGGTTTGATTATCCTGGGTAACATAGTCTCAGAATTGGTTGAGCCGGAACTTTCATCGCTAGCGACACTGACCGCATCCGTGTTGTTGTTACGTCCGCCTCGCGTGGAACGTGTTTGTTGCTGCTGGTTACGCGACCTGCTTCCCTCAGGTGCCGCTTCACACCTATCTCTTATCACATGTTCTGTTTGTCCAAGCGGCCTATGGCTGTAGCGCTGCTCCGGTGCATTTGTGTACTTTCGTCGGTCATGTCTATTTTGTATGATGAGAGGTGCTCCTTGTGCGTGCATAGCCAATTTTGATACCGGCGTGTTTCGGGTCTGTGGTGGTCCTCGTCCCGCCATAGAAATAAGTGGAGCGCCGAGCCATGCATTTGGGTGCGGTACGCCGTAGGGCGGCGGATAATAGGGCGGCGGGAAACCTGGTGCAGTGGTGGCATACTGAGGGCGAGCGGGATCGCGACGCCCAAGGGCGGCGCGCTCGCCCGGACTCATCACGCCTAAGTGGGCGTTTAACCCATATTCGCCAAAATACGATTGACTGTCACGGTAAAAGTTTGAGATGCAACGCGATGTCGTAATCGTACACTAACATCTGAGGCGCGTAGCGTGTGCGCGCGTGCTATCGCCGCGACAGTCGACAGCGGACTACAGTGAATGAGTACGATGCGAGCCGGCGGCGGCCACGATTGTTGAGTGGGAGTGCCTCCACTGTGCCACGCGACTGTCGTTCTGGCGTCGATACACCGGAAAACTTTACGACTCTAATCGCTTTACAATAAAACCACTCTACATTGTTTACTTTCCATGCGGTGTGGAAAAAAGAAACCTGTTGTTTTTATTCATTTAACGTTAACGAAACAATAAAACGGCGAAATTATTTAATAAACATTTAAATTTATTTTAATAGCAGTTTAAAAAGGATTAAAATCATTTAAGGACTATAAATATCTCGGTATAATCTCTGCGTTGCAAAACATTAATATATAATAATTATTTATCGTTTTACAATAAAACCACTCTACATTGTTTACTTTCCTTGCGGTGTGTAAAAAGGAAACCTGTTGTTTTTATTTATTTATCGTTAACGTAACAATAAAACAGCGAAATTATTAAATGGATGTTTCAAAAAAAATTGGACGACAATAAATATCTCAGTATAATCTCTATGCGTGGCAAAACATTACATATTAATATAATGTTATTTTGTGTAGCGTAATTTATATCTGTAAGTAACACATACTCGTATGTGTAAGTAATACTAGATTTGTTGACGGGATTTCTACCATATAGTAATCAGTTACTTCGTGACCATGGCGCTTGCAGTGCAATATAGTAAGTTAAATATATTATAGTAGAAATTCCGTCAACAAATCTAGTATTATTAGTGACCTTAACAGTTTGAAATCCTATATACATAAGTACTTACCGGTTTTTCTCTGAGCGCTCTAGGAAACTTATAAACTTACCTATAACAATAAAATAAGAAAATTAATATCAAATAGCGATGCTTTCTTAAATGATTTAAATATCACTAGTCTATGCCCGCGGTTTCGTCGCAAACCAAAGCTAGTTATAAGGTTAATTATCACAGGTTCCCGGAAAAAGTTTCATCATAATCAGTTCAATAGTATGTGCGTGATGTGCGAACAGAGAAACATATCAATAGACATAAATCGTTTTGCGTTCAGAGACGCCCAAATAGCTTAATAAAGTCATTATTTTCAAATATCTTGAACGTACAGACAGCTCTGTTACTGCTTTATAATAGTTCACATGGACAGACACAGCTCAGTTACAGCTTTAAGTTAGGATACAGAATCAAATATGGGTTGAGTTAAGCAGAGCATACCAAAAATCAACAATTACTATGGTAAATATTTTCAAAGATACACTGTAATTGAAAGTCAGCTATCTTTTGTTTACGTAAGAGACCAACAATGGGGCAGATATAGCAGAATTGTATATACAAATATACATAGTATAATGACGACGAAGTCATCCAACTTTCCACTGGACGATCAAATAATTACTTGTTAGTTTTAGTCAGTATGTTTAAACGACATTCAGTAAAAAGTTATTATACTATTCAAATATTGAGTTAGAAAAAAAAAATGTAATCAATTGAAAACTGTGTATGAAAGAAATCGCTATGAATTGTACCATCAGCATTTTTTTAGTTATTCATTACATTGTAGCTGTGTTGTCTCTGTCCCGTGTCTACTTAACTTACGTATACGACCTTTGTACAGCGTAGTTCGAGCGGTGAAAGTGAACTCTAGTAACTCAGACCTTTCTCAATAAACATCAGCTTCGAAAATATTATTGTGTACGCATATTTTTGAGATATTGAATTTGTTTAGCTTACTGTTTTTTTTTTTTTATTTTTCAATGTCTATGTCTGTATATTTTATGTTTTGCGCTTAAATAACACTACATATGAGATTTATAGGTTTTTTTTGTATTAGCCACTGAACTCCTAAACAACTGGACGCATTTACGTGTATTGGAATGTGTCCCTGGATGGTTTGGATTCACAATTGTATTGGATAGGTGGCGCTGCGATCAAGGTCTAAGCTTTATATTTTCGCATGTTAATGAAAACTCCTTTTTTTTTATTCTGATATAATATTTCACATATCAGAACATAATATAACCGCAACATTTCATGCAAAGCCGCCCGTTATCGTCCATATCAACAAACCAAATATCGATTTAATGACAAGGTCTGCATGAGTGTTAGTTTTCGTTAGTTTCCCATTCTTTGGTGCCAGATAAAGCACTGGCGTAACTCATAGCAAGCGATAAAAGGCAACTGTACAGTATCTACAAAGGCCTTCGCCTACCGTGAAAGTCTCAACACTAAGAGGAATGCGGGATAGCATACACTTATAGAAACTATAGCTGTTCTCAACCAAAACGCACTGCTAATCAAATAATACAAGCTGCTAATTCCATCTAAAATAATATAGCGACATATCTATACCCAGGACTCTATCACTAATATGGATTTATTAATTTCTAGGTATGTATGAAGTTACCACCGAAGGTATGTAACATAGTTCCAGTGGCCCGCTAATAAAGGCGGAGAGACGGCACACGGCGGGTTTCTTTAGTGGGTGAAGGTCCCACACTACCCTGTTCGTTGCCCCGAACGACAGGGTGTGCGGTTAGGAACATTTTTTTCCCGCCTTAACAAAAAAAGAAGAAGAAAAAAGGTATGTATGAAGTTCTTTAAATAACAGATAATATAAGACGTAATAATAATACATAGAATTCATCATTAATGTACACTTGAAATACTTATCGTGGATGTTGTAAAAGACAAACTTTTTGGTCGATCAACTGGGCTTCTTTCTTGTCTTAGCTGATGAATAATAACGTTATAATATTTAGCCTATTATTACCTACCCATTAATTTCTGCTATTTACTTCACATGTGTCTTAGATCAGTGATTGTTGATCAAAGACGTGTGTATAGAAAAAGACAAGAGACCGAGTCTAATACAATAATATATAATATCAGTTATTATCTCAAAGATAGGGTACTTCAAAATAATCTATTGAAAGTTTCGTACAAGTTTGATTTATGCCAGTCCATAAAAGTTAAAAGGCAACAAAGAATATTTCAATTCACATATCACAATATTATGTATTCATATAATCAACAATAAGACAAACTTTCATCGCGTGTCGAATGAAATTTAACTAAGGCGGTGCCAATGTATAAACAAAAGCATAGTGTTATTTAATTTATTATTTATTTGTTTGTTATTTAAAGTTGAGGTACGTATTGAATTTTAAATTATGTTACTGAGATTTAGAACGAGATCGTCGGTCAGCATTAAAATAAATACTTCCAATGAAGGTAGCATAGTCATCACCATAAAAAACGAGCATAGAAGTAAAATTAAAGTATAACGCTAAGAAACTTCGAACACTCAAAAAATATAATGTTAAAAGTACTTGTCAAACCATTTGTCAAATGAACTGTAATCGAACCACGTTGGAAAATAGTACGTTTTCATACGGATGCGTCTTCATGTCGTTAATGTACATTTTTTTAGAAACACTGATTAATACTTGAGATTAAATATAAATACACATGCTGCGTAAACTACTACTTCGTCAATTAAAGAAATTCAAGTGGGGTATGATTATCGTACATATATAGTAAAAGATCGAGGAATTTATTTGGAACACGGCCAGCCAGACAGATTAACATCTACGTTTTCTAATGACTTAACATCGAGCTGTAATTATGGCTATATACCTTTAGCGTCACTCATTGTGCAGGCCTGAGGGAGGAGGCACACTTAGTGAACCTTTATTAATCTCGTTGTTATTTATTTTAAGCACTAGATATGCTCGGCTATTCACTGCATATATATCTCACAGACGGCACAGACGTCACCCAAGATATTAAGAAGGAAATTGATAGCTACGAACAACTGCTACGATAGCTCAATTGGAGGCTGTAAGAATATCTGTTAGCACACGGTGCCGTATGGTCCGGCGCCTGAACGCTGCCGCTGCGGCGTAACAAGGAAGTTCACGTACGGTCAAACGACACAAACACAAAAGGAGACAAGACTTGCTGAACAAATTTTATTCATCTATTTTTATTTTGCCTTCTCACTTATTCGGCCCTCGTTTGTTAAAACCCATTACCCGGACAAAGAGAGCGCATGGTCACAAAAAGAGCAATACATACTTACTTTAGAGCGTATTACTGGTTTTGTATTTGCTAAAAAGTCTAGCATCACGCATACGAACTCCACCCCACACGAGGGTCGAAGTGAAATTAAAAATGTACGTGGTTTATTTTGGTGCAAGGGGCGAGTCAACTCACTGTATAATCAAATAAATCATAACGTTATATTTTAAGTGCCAAGTTTGCTTGTTTGTTTGTGAAAAGTACAGAAACTTGTCTCGATTGATATATGCATGCGTATGCTTTCGAGATCCAATTGTATGGGTGGAACGATATTGAGTGCTATCGGATGTTAAACCTTTGACAGATTGACCATTCAACACACCAGACAGGCATATTGGTGATTGAAGTTCGATTTTATCGATTTGGAGACAGGAGCCGCTGTCAATTCACCTGACAATCCTTAACCTTTTAAGATAACCATTAGAGTGATGGTTTATATTCAACTGAGATCGAACCACGTAAGGAAGGAATGTAAAATTTAAATTACGCCTACGTCTCGACTCAAAGCCGATAGCATCTATGATAACGAGTTTGTGTAACTTAAAGGAATTATGGTATAATAATATTCCTTACAAATATTCTGTATAGCTCTACACACATATTGCCGTCCACAACTTTATTTTATTTATTTTTTATGCCTTTATCGCTTGTCCCTTTTCTATTTGAAGCACATTATGTAGGTATGCATATTCATATTGCATGTATGGAAAGTGTGCTACTTGTAAATTTTTAAAATTTACACAGTTTCTGATTAAAGATTAAAAAATTATTTAGGTAAAATTTAAACATATAAACATAGACATAGCATCACGCCTGTATTCCCCGGCGGGGTAGGCAGAGGTGTATTACACACCCACGATTCGCCAGCTATGTTACAGTCCCACGTAACAGGGGGCAAGCCTATTGCCGTCTACCGGGCACAAGTTCAAACTCCGGGCTTGTGCTGAGAATTTTTGTTTTTATGAAAAAGCTCACGGTCCGCCGACCCGGGAATCGATCCCGAGACCTCATGATCAGCAGTCGTTCACATTACCGCTGCACCACAAAGGCAGTTAGGTAAAATTTAATAGTTTTTAATGTTTTTATCAAAATTTACATCTACTTAGGAGTTTTCTGAGCGTGCCATCCCGTTTTTTCATGTACGTTTCGTGTTTCCAAAGGCACGTTTGGCAGTGGGTCCCAAGTGGCAATTAACATCTTGGCAGTCGTCACAAATTTTCATAAATAAAAAATTTGGCATCGGTATTAATCTAAGGTCACCGGTTTCGTAAGGTCAGTCGCATCGTGTAAATACTTCTGAATCAGCTAAAACCGAAAAGATCGGAAGCTAAATCCAACAAAGTTTGGGATAAGGCGAGGGAGATTATGATGTACGGACATTTTGCAGTATATGAGACTCAATGTATCCATTACAACATGTCATCCATGTACAAATCATTTACAGTGTATCAGAGAAAGTGTTGAGATTCATTGACCCTTGCGTTGCGTGCTTAGACAAAATCAATTTACCAACTACTCTCGCTCTCGAATAGATGCGTTAACCGACTTTATTACGTGTTATGCTAGTTATGAGAGCATCAATGATTATATCTCTAAGGGAAAGTTATTAGTTGCGTGTGCACCCAAACCGGTTTGCGCGCTACCCCTTCGGCGCCATCATATTTTGATTAAATGCATCGTCTGCGCTTTCTCTTGTACCGGATAAGCAACGCATTAAGTTACATTGGTAGCAAAGCGAGCGTGGTTTATGGTGTGACAATAATATCTGTTGCCAATAGCTTCGAGAGCATAACGGAAAAATGTAGCTAGTAAATATGAACAACCACTTGAAATCGTTCCAACAATAAACCTTTAAAGGGTTCATAGATGAACACAAATTAAGAAAATGAGAAATCAAAAATAATGGACATAAGCAGGAGTTGAACCTTCATCTCCTAGATATCCGTCCCAGATGCTTTGCCAATTCAGTCATCATAACATCGGCTCAGGACTACGAATTTTGATAAAACATTCCTTTTTAATGTCTTGGGTGACGCCTGCGCCATCTGTATTTATTTGCATATATTATTCCGACCAGGTTTTATAATTAAGCTAATTATTACAATTAAGATTCATACCAAATAATGATGCAGCCCTACAAATATTTTTGAGCATTTAACATGCTTAGCTATATATATAATAGACGTAAAGTGCATTTTTTTTTTATTTATTGCATTGGCACATGAGCCACGGTCCATCTGATGGTAAATGGTAACTGTTGCTCATAGACTCAACTATACCGAGAGTATTTTCAAGCCGCTGCTCACCATTTCATTTCACCGATATGAAATTAAAGAATAAACGTCTATCTCCTGCTACAGCCAAACACAACGATATGGCCGGTCACACGGGAGATGGTGGTACCAACCCGCTCGGACCCGATACCAAGTGAGTACTCTCACTTGATGCCCAGCCCTACCACCAGTCATGCAATGGATGATAATTGCTTACTTCCCTTAGTCGCCTCATACGACACCCGTGGGAAAGAATGGGGTGGTGACACTTGTATTCTTAGTCCGTCACCACACGGGCATCCCCCGGAAAACTGACGCAGATACATTATCGATTTAGTTATCGTGATATCTGCTCGGGATTGCAAATTTCGATAACACCTCCTTTTTTATATCTTGGATGACGTCTGCGCCAGCTGTCAGATGTATTTTCATACTTTATACCGACGCGACGGGTTCAGTTTTTTTATTTTTATGATCACAACCACTAACATTTTGATGTGTTGCGTAATCTACCGGCAATCAATTAGCGCCACAAAAAATAAAAACACTATCGACCATTACCTTAGAAAGTCTCGAAGTATTACATTTGCAGGCTAATTATCACTATTACCGAACATACACTTTCCATTTCCGTTCCTTTCAATATTAACAAGTGATAATATTGTATTCTTACAAGAAACTTTATCAATCGATAGCGTTTATCGTTCGTGATTTTTTGTTCAATTACAATTCAATGCCTAGGTTAACGTTGAATGAATGTAGTATTATGACTATTGCTCTTAAGTGATTGATCGTAGACGCGTGATTGATTAATTTGACCGTTAACACGTGCATATATAAAAATACAATTCAAAAACAGAAGGTTTTATATTTGGGAGAACCTCGATTTTTGATCTTCAAATATATAACAATTTTACATGAAAAATGCGGTTATGATTGTAACAAAACTATTTGATCTTTTTTTTGATATCATGTCTACATCGACAAAAGCCGACAATGACTCTCTTTCTGTACCACAATGGCCTTAAAAGTAATGTCTCGGCTGGTTCGTCATTATTTTGACACATCTAGACTAGGAGGAGGAAGCATTCACCGCTCATCTTTTAATCAGTGTCCTGATCGTCTGCTATCGTATTATGTATTCACAGAGGAAACAATATTTCTGTTAGCCGTACCGCAGAAAATAATAATTCGATGTTTTAAATGTATTTGTATAGGAGTTTATTATTTACAATTTTTTTATTGTGTATGGTGGCAGACGGGTCACGGCCCACCTGACGGTAAATGGTAACCGTCGCTCATGGACTCAACTATACACAGTATTGTCAAGCCAATACTCACCACTTCATTTCACATATAAATGAAAGAATAAACGGCTGTCTGCTACTACAACCAAAACACACCCATGTGCTTTATGGCCGGTCACGCGGGTGATGGTGGTACCAACTCGCTCAGGCTCGATAGAAAGTGAGTATCCTACCTGGTATCCAGCCCTACCACCAGTAATGCATGGGTGGTAATTGCTTACTTCCCTTAGTCCCCTACGTCATCCGTGGGAAAGAATGGGGTGGTGACACTTGTATTCTTAGTCCGTCACCACACGGACTGTTAAAATACTGTTCAGTTGTTAGGTCCATAACAGAAATTTGTTATTGTAAACACTAACTACAGGAAAAGCTAGAGGTAGAGAAATATCACTAAATAATTATGGAATCAATGGCATTAAACATGGTTTTGATCCTAATGTTGTAAATAGTTTGGGTTATTCTTGGAAATATCTCGGAATATCTGAATATGTATAATCTATATTACATATTGTTATAAAAACCTAAGGTTATAAGTCGGTTCCTCGTATCGTTTTACATAAAATATAGATAACTTATTATTTTTTACAAAAATAATTCATATTAGGCATTTGTGTTTCGAAGCGTACACAAATAAATAAAAGTGCTCACCACTTGTCCGAGCAAGGTTGTCATAGCTATCTGCATAACCATAAAATCACACAAAAAATGTAACGTCTAAATAACAGCTTTTTACTCAATGCATATGAGATAATATATGTTAACACAAAGTGCGAATGTGTGAAATCGAAAATAACAGTCACGAGCAGGATTTGCACCTGCATCTCCTGGAATACCGTCCCAGATGCTTTGTCAATTCAGCCAACGCGACAATTGCTCGCGATTGCTAATTTTGATAACACCTTCCTTCTTAATGTCTCGGATGACGCGCTTTTCTTCGCCCTTTGTCTTAATCTATCTGGATAAGCACGTCAAATGCTTAAACATATATAAAAATATCATCCATCCACACATCCATCAGCCTTTCAACTTCCACTGCTGGACATAGGCCTCCCCAAGAGAACGCCACAACGAGGGGTCCCGTCATGGGGGATAATGCCGTAATCGCCACGCTTGGCAGGCGGGTTGGCGATCGCAGTGGACGTTGTTAATACTCGAGGGAGTGTTGCTGCCCACTCCCCCGGTATTCCCTCAGTCAGCTCTTACGACTCCCGTGGGTAGAGAGGGGTGGGACAATTCTAAAGCCGGCCCCACATGGCAAAAAATATCAAAGTAAGTATATAATCAAATTCTCAATATTTAATTCTTTTTCTGTCTTGGACTGTCTGGACCGACTTGGACGGGAATTTTACTCACACAGCTGATGTTATAAGCAGATTAACTCAAGTTTTTACTTTTGGAAATATAATTGAGGTTCCACACAAAAAAAAGAGAATAAGCAGTAGTAGACGTAGTCGCGGATAGCAGCTAGTCTCAATATTAATTCGTTTCTGGTGTTTATTAGGTATACCTAACATAAATAAAATAGATATTACTATACGAAATGTTTTTATTTTTGTAATTTACATGGTATACATATATGATATGCATATATCAACCAATATGTCGTTTTAGTTGTATTTATGAAAAACCGCAAAATCAAACATTGAATACTACCTACGATTACGTACTGACACTTGAAATTTTTTATATGTAAGTATATACATACACAAACTATGGCTGTAAATATTAATACCATCCTTACTAATATTATAAATGACAAAGTGAGTTGGTTTGTTACTTCTTGACACCTTAATACTTAACTGCCTCGGTGGTGTAGCAGTAGTGTATGCGAATGCTAATCATGAGGTCTCGGGTTCGATCCCCGGGTCGGGCAAGGTTATTGAGCTTTTTCCTAAAAAGAAAAATTCTCAGTAGCAGCCCGGAGTTTGGAAATGTGCCCGGTAGACGTCAATAGGCTCGCCCCCTATTACGTGGGCCTTTAACATAGCTGGCGAGTCGTGGGTGTATAATACACCTCTGCCTACCCATTCGGGGAATACAGGCGTGATGCTATGTTTTTAATAACTTAAGCGATTATCATAAAATTTGGATAAATATAGTACATACTACCTTTTGTTCCGCAAAGATAGAGTACTCCGATGAGACAACTATTCTTGTATAAAAAATATTTGTGTATCCCATGGGAATTTATGGGATGAAAGGGTAGTATCATGTAAGCTTAATAAACAAACCAGCTCACTTTCGCATTTATAATTTTGGTAAGGATTTAGGTTCTCGAACGCTCCTCGTGTCTTAATTAAGTATTTAGTATTTAAGAGCTTCGTTGGATATAACGCCTATATTAATTAACGATAATAATACTTATAGGCTAAATATGCATGTCAACATAATATGTAGGTACGTTAACTCAAGGCCGAGTTATACGGCGCGCTGATAGATAAATTGCTTTATCGTGTTGACACGTCTAGACAAACAGAGCGAAACTTATACGCCATATAAAAAAGGCGTATCTAATTATGAAAACCAAAACTAGACCACTTTTTTGTACGTATTGCGCACACATTAACTATCATTTACAAAAAAAAAATACTTTTAAGTTATCTTCTGAACCTAGATTGTCACCATATTTCTATGGGACCACCTTGGCTATGTACCATTTAAATCTAAAAAGAATATTAAGACAAACCAGTAGACAACAATCGGTACATATATATAAAACAAAGATACGGCGCGGCAAACACATAACCACGTCCTTTTTATGTCAGTTAAGATGGAGCACATAATAGGTATTTCGAATTTGCATAGTGGCAGAGCAATGCTTATCCCACCCAGCATAAATGAGCCAGCTCGACCGAGGAAGTACCACCCTTTCACAGTAGATCAGCTTGAAACAACGGAAGGTAGTGAGAAGGTTTAACCCCCCTTTTTAGGCTTTAAGCCCCCTTCTCACTCTTCTCACATACATGCATTTATTAACATTCCTCTCTACGCAATAAAAAATATTTGATTTACCTCCTGTGGCTTTCCTTGGAGTTGGGATGCGCAAGTAATGGTTATAGTGTTAGCTACGGTAACCGCTTACCATCAGGTATGCCGTATGCTGCGCGCCACCATCGTAGTACTTATAGAAAAATAATGAATATTGGTTGTAAATATGTTAAAACGCTTAGCAGGTTTTCATAATTTCATCGTTATTTTTATGTCTTTCTATTATAGACATAATAATTAATAATAAATAAAAATATTTGAAGGGGTGTAGTAGTAACAAAATATTAATGAATGAAAGAAGAAAGATCTTTTCGACGGTTTCTGGCAAACCCGCGTAGAGTTCGTGGTGAACTGTGGCTTAAATTCCTATTTCGTATAGAGTAGATGTGCTATTGAGATTTTTCATCAAAAGAAAAATTCTCAGTAGCAGCCCGGAGTTTAGAAATGCCCAGAAGACAGCAATAGGCTCGCCTCCTATTATGTGGGACTGCCTACCCCTTCGGGAATACAGGCGTGATGCTATGTTTTATAGAGTGGAGATCCGTAACAAAAGTGGATCTGTATGAGTTATGATATTAAGAACATAAACAGTACTAAAATACAGTTTAGCTGTAGCGTAACTATTTATGCCGATCGTGCCGAAACACATCTATTTTTCATTAAATTACTGACCCACTACTGGGCACGGGTCTGCGCTCTGAGTGAGAGGGAAGTCCATGGTTCAATGGTCCAAGCTGACTCACTGCGACTTCATAATTTATTGAAAAATCTCTAAGGCATGTAAGTTTCACCACGGTCTTCTGCTTTCTTCTGATTTCGAAAAACCTCGAGAAGGCAGAGGCGTATGCCGTGCGAGGAAAAAGCCTCTTTTTTTTCGTTAAGGCGGGAAAAAATGTTCCTAACCGCACATTCCGTCGTTCGGAGCAACGAACAGGATAGTGTGGAGCCCTCACCCACTAAAGAAACCCGCCATGTGCCGTCTCTCCGCCTTTATTGGCAGACTACCGGAACCATATTATATTCCTTCAGTGGTGCGAGAAAAAAGCCTGGGGTACGAACTCGTTCGACTCGATTATACCGCTAGGCTAACTATCAAAGTTATCCATAAACCAATGTTCCTTAAAATTTGATTTTAAGAGCAATCATTTATAATTTTACGCTTTTTAGCAGCCATTTTCACCGCGTTGCGTCTTCCAGTGAACGTTGTACTTGTACCAAGCGAGGGCGCAAATGTGGGCTCGTTTACTTCATAACAACATATTGTTTACTCTAATTAATGTGATAATTGCTATTTTAAATGATGTCTCCACATTATGCGTCATTTGTTCAAGAAATCGTAACTACCTTCCTGTTATGCAATTACTGTAAATTGAACTCTATCTTATATGTTAAGGATTGCCAGTACTGCCTACGGGAGTTTAGTGGCTGAAGTTTGAATTTCGTCAGTAGTAATCGTTTTCTATTCCATAATACTATATATTCTACTAGATCCAGCCTGCGACTCCGGTCACATGGGCTTCAGTACATGTATACGTCACTCTTCGGCACAACGCACACAATTTGTATCTTTTTGCAAAAATAAATATCCCACAAGAACCAAGCAATTTTTCCCCGACAAAAACTGAAGAAAAAACCTATGCCTTCTGCGCTCTAGACTATGTGCGCAAAAAATTTCGATGATTGGTTCAGTAGTTACAGCGTTAGCACGTAACAAAGAAATAAACAAACAGATGAGTCTGTTTGTTGCATTTGTAATATTAGTATAATTCAAAAATTTTAATAATAAGGTAATTTATCAAGTAATGTTAAAAAAATGTAGGGTTTTGTATTTAAAGTTTAGTACACGACATCACAATAAAATTATCTTATAGTTAAACCAACAAAATATTAATGAACCGTGTTATTTCTTGCAGCTAACACTTATTATTTATATATTAAAAGAAACAGACCATTATTACTATATTTAATGTGAAACATAAAATACAAAACCAAAACTGTATGATGCGCATGGGCCGTATCGAGAGCTAATGCGACTTTGATTGGCGCCGCTCAAAGCCACTTTCACTAATACGTTTAGCGTTTACGTTATGGTTTCTTAAGTCTCAAAACAGTATCCGATACATTCACTAAATCTTCTGTTTTGCGTTTAATACCATTACTCGCAAATAGTATTTCTCGATTGAAAATCACGACGTGAAACGCATATATTTGAAATTGGAGCGGATTAAATCGATTTTACACTTTCTCATTTACTCTCTAGTCTCTATCGGCAACGAATAAGAAACATCCTTAATAAAATATTGTTGCATTTTGAATTTCATGTATCCATCATTCTATCAGCCTTTCACTATCCAATACTGGAAAATAGAACGTTACATCGTTCTATCTTGTGCCACCTGCATCCAACAACCCATGCAGCTTTGACTTGGTCGTATGTCCACCTGTTAGGATATCGCCCTGCGCTTCGTCCTATAGTTGTAACTCGAGAGCGCTACTTCATATTATAACACAATGGGTCTGGTTCGCGTATAATGTAGTGAAGTTTATTACCTTTATAACCGCACGTTCTACTTGAATATTATTAGTTCGTCGAGCGACGTGTCCAGTTAATTACATGTTTCGCATTTTGAGCTATTAGTGAAATATTTTGATTTTTATTATAGGTACGTTATGTATTTCTGCCCGTGGCACCGCTGCAGGCAAATTTCTATGCACCTAATGAAAATATTTTGTGATAATTAATGATAATATATACCAATTAATGACAACCTATAATAAAATCTATGCGTACATTAGCATACACGTAACGAACTTAATCTAGACCTTGACGGTAGGTACCCCGTGAATCCATTACCACAAGCTTATTTGGATTGACACAAGATATAACCTCGTGTTATACTCTTGATAACCTTGTAACTTCATATTACGTATAAATTTAATTTATTAAACTGTAATAGAGTTCACTTATGTTGAGAAAAATCAATACTTTCTTAAACTTAATTGATAGCTCTTGACTAGACTTAAAAACTGATAGGTATACGTTTTATCACAACTATCGAAAACCTCAGATATCTAGTATTTACCTATAAATAGGACAACGAATAATTCTCTCGTCTAAATTATTCTGCTTCTGATTTTATTTAAGTGATTAATTTTACCAGTCAGTATTATGGAAAATATTACAACTAGCGTCTAGGCACTACATAAATGGATGACCTCGCAAGGAAATTGTAACTTAATACAAAGTTATGTGTTTTCTCGACACGAGCTTGCTTTACGGCGCTATAAACCATGACGTGTCGAGCCTGTATGACTGAGTAATATCCAACCCTAGATAACTATCGTTCGTCAAAACGACCAGTACTCGTATATTAATTATTTTAAATAGTATTTGCCCTAGGCCAAATTGTGTATGTACGAAAATGAAATTTAGTGTGAAACTCCTTGATCTAAAATTAAGGATACACTATTGTATTTAGAAATCGTGACAAAAGTTGTATTATATAATCTTATTTAAAGGTATAGCATTCATTTCGCAATAATCTTATAAAATAGTAACAACTTTTAACAGCGTGCGTGAGTTAACACTATTCAGAAAAAACGAGAGAAAAAGAGACAGTCAATGATTTTTTTTAAAAGAGTTTTTATTAGATATTATTTGGCATTTTGATACGTTGCGGGCGTTGCGGCTGGTCGCGCGTCGAAACAACACTAAACGGAATGAGCGCAGGAAAGCGTAATCTGCACTAATTTATAGTGGACACTTTTAGTGCCAGATTGTGGATATTCTCTTTTTAATATACATCAATGGTGAATTTATTATTTATTGCAAATAGGCGGCAGATGTACCAGTGGCCCACCTGGTGGTAAATAGTTGATCATGTACTTTAGCAACACCAGCTGTACTAACAGTCAAGCAGTAGTTCAATTATCAGAATTTTTAATCACAAGCCATGGACTCTCTTGTCATCCGGCCGCCTACCGCTAAGAAGTGACGTCCCAAATGCCCAGGGACGTCGCTCACAGAGAGGGAGCACGATGGTACTAACCAACGAACGCGCGAACTACTGGACTCACTACACGGTACCTACCAGTGGTCCTCCGAGTACGTGCAGGTGACGGCGCACGCCGGGGTCATACAATCTAATTATACATGTCGCAAAGCATGTTGTCACTTGATTTCCAAGCTACCAACTCCATTTCTTTTTAAAAAGATCAATAAGAGTTGTTTGAATTGTTTGCATTCGTAACAACGACGTAAGAGAGCGAGTATGTATGAAAGAGAGTATTGGTGTAAAGATGCGAAAGGGAATGCTCCGATGGTTCGGACATGTGGAAAGAATGCCGGACGGGCGACTGGTTGAGAAGATATACAATGCGAAAGTGGAAGGATACAGGTACAGGGGGAGACCGAGTCATGTATTGAAGGCAGGTGGAGTCAGGAGTCTCCGAAACCGGCGAGTGTGTATGAAGAGAGTTATGAATATTTTGATCTATATTTTAGCACTTGACATGCTGAGCTACTCTTAAAGTACAAATTATAATTTGTGAATAAGTAATACTCTTGAAGTACAAATTATAATTTGTAAATGCGTTCCGATAGAGGGCGTTGGTCGTTAAGACAAATGTGATAAGGAGATTGGGTATGTCTAAAAGATAGTACTGTAGCTCAGTGGATTAGAGCACTTCCCCGGATAGGAAGGGTCGCAGGTTCGATTCCCGCCTGTACTAAAAATACTCTTTTTCCTTATTCACAAATTATAATTTGTACTTTGAGAGTTATGAATGTTGAGAAAGCGAGAGATGTATGCAAGAAAAGAGCCTCTTGGCACTCTGTTCTCTCTTCCTACCCCGCAAGGGAAATGGCGTGATGATAAGTAAGTAATTAAGTAATAAGAATTGTAATTAAATATATAATCTTGGCACATAACCTTACTAATATTGTAAACGTGAAAATGAGTTTATTTGTTCCGCTTTCATGCCATAATTAATGAACCAATCATCATTAAATTTATCCGGCACGTAATAATATAATAAGCCTTTGTCCGCAGCTCCACCGCAGCCAAAAACTACTTTTTAGTTTATATCTCAGGTTCCCGATATGGTAGCGGGATAAAATGTATACCAGTTTTTAACTTTAATCTAGAGCTATCAAATAAAAAATCCGTTCAGTACTTTTTGCGTGGTGCGCGAGTGAACAAACAGATAAACAAACGAACATAAAAATCTAAACATAAATGTTTTGTATTTAGACCTATATTATAATAATACAGATTTTTTTCTCAAATATCTTGAATTTACAGCCACAGCTCTGTTACAGCTTTATAATAAGTCAGGATTGACCCAATATGGAGTCCACGCGCATGAAGATGTCAAAATCTGAAAATTCAAATGCTAGTCTCGAATTATCGTTGCTGCGTGCAGTATGAACTTAAAGGTTAATCGGTTTATCTAAGTGTAGCCATAAAATATAATGTTAGCGATAAATACATCGTATTACTCTTTCGAGAAAATACTAACTCAAATATATAATATAAAATGTGTTTCTATAGAACATCATTGAATAAGGTTTTGCATTCATTATAGAGAGCAAAAGTTCTCAACAGTCCAATGGATTTTATTTATAATTTTGTATGAGTACCTACTTGATTTCTTGTACAGTTTCATTTTATAATAGCACGAATCCAATTGTGTTTGAAGTACTCTTCTCACCTTTCTGCAGTGGCTAAGCACCTTAAGTGCCGCTGTCTGATTGAAAATAAGGATAAACCGTAGTGTTTCATTATACTTAAAAATACCCTAAATTTATCATTGCACTGCTTCATAAAATTGTAATACATAGTTTTTTATAACTACAAAAGCAAGCAAAAGTTTCACTGGTGCAGTTAAGATACGGGTAGTATAATAGACATTCATATAAATTAAACAACATTTGTCATTGCAAGGCCTTATAGACAACCCTATACTAATTCCATTCAATTTACGAAACAAACTATTATCTAAACGACAACAAAATCTCATAAATTGTATTATATTGCCCTTAATACATCTGGCTTGTATATTTTTCCTTTTGGGAAATACCGATTGAGTAAATTAAGTAAAATACAAGAGGTCATGACAACATACAACTCGACAGAGAGACGTTACGACAAACAGTTTATGAGTTGACGCCAAAAGCATTTTATACGTTTAAATCATGTACTTTATGAACTATTTGGCAAGTTACCAGAGTTGTATGATAGTTGAAAAAATATAACAAATCAATTATCTTTTTAGTAGCAGATAACGGGTTAATAATGGTGGTATAGCAGAGAAATTAATATGTTGCGTGGCAGACTACCTAGTTACATAATAGGTTTATACTTAGCGACCTTCAGACTGAACCGGGGACATGAATGTCGCCCTTGTACTCATAGTTGTCCTAATGTGTCAGCCTTCTTTAATCAGTGAAAAAGACCAGATCTGAGAAATAACGAAGTTATGATAGTTTGTGGTAGAAAACTTAGTATTAGGGGCGAAGTAAGGGTACATCCGCGACCTCTAGACTGCGCCCGACGGGACAAGGGCGCCTCAGTGCCCTTGCACTGCGCCCAGCAGCGTCCGCCCTTTGCTCACCACCCTAGGCGTCGTGCATTAAACACACTCAACGAGTTAAGAACGCAACTGTTTAACAGTACAGTATATTTATTTAAAATGTCAACCTAAGTAATTACAAATATGTAAATATTGTAAATGAAAACGATGATTTTTCTCTTTCGGGACATAGTTAATTACTTCTGCTTTAGGGTAATTTTTAAATCAATTTGGTGAAGCGGGTTTGTAAAGGTATTCTTAAGAACGCAATACTGCAAACAAATTGCTTGTGTGAGAAACGTACCAAATTAACCAAAATAAATTGCTAAAATTAGAAAGATGGCAAAAAGTGCATTAGTGAACGATAAGTCCATATAAATATCCTCATGTTTGAAAAATAATATTCTTGATATTCTCCACAAATACACCTCAAGAAGATATTTGTTGTTTGTCAATTATAAAACGAAACACCGCATACCGCATACATGAATAATGGGTCAAAATTATTAACGATTAATCTTCACCGCGTCCCTCAGGCAGCGGATAATGCATTTTGTTGAAGTTAGGGACCCAACACCGAGGTTCTCATTATAATTATAATTCCAAGTGATCAATTTTTTGTCTGAAATATATTTCATAAAGGCAAAGACCGCTACCTATTATATAATTTAATCCCTCTTTAAACTGAACATCTGACTACTTCAATACTTAATAGCGTATTTAACCTCGTTGGGATTACCATCCCCTTAAATTACTTCGTTGACGATCTGGAAAATATAGGTACTATAAAAACTTTATAAAATGAAATAATATTTTACAATAAGACTATTTTGCAGTGCCCCATAGGCGCTTAACTATTGACGCCTCAATCGATCGTCTTGCAAATGCATTTCTGCTCAATTGGTCGCTCATCGGGCGAAGGTTTAAGGGCAATACCTGGTGCAGTATAATAGGCTTGGTATTAGAGAGCCTACTTTCGAAGTGAATGTACATAGCTTAGCTTGAATGGTTGGATTTACACTGAATATGCATCAATAACAATTTAATATTTATACACCAACTAAGCGATATTAGGTTCATGCTTGCATGTCGATTCTTACATAAAAAGTATAATGGCTGCTTTGCAGTAAGAGGGGCACGTTAGATTTCATGTCTCAAATATCGAAATGTTTGAAGATAGAAACTACACTAAATGAAGACAAATAAATGTATTTAGACACAAAGGCATTGTCCGCAGAACTTTTGAGTCTTGCGAAGGTGACTTTGAGAATATTGTAATGTATAACCTACACACTAACATCATGATACATAATATAGACACGCAAACGCTACAACAACGCAGTCATATACTATTTTTAAGTTTAAATACGCAATGTGCATTTATCTATATGTAGGTATGTGAATGGATGTAATAAAACTAATTTCTCTAATGAAATCTGAGGAGCATCTATTATGGAGGACTTTTTGGGTATAATATCGGAGCTAAGGATAAGGACTTCTAACGCAGTTTCAATTTTCGAATGAATGATTATTGAGTGAAATTCTTAATAGTAACAAGTCTGGAATTAAAAGGTGCCCGTACCAGGCGTACATCACTCGCTCAAGGCCCCGAGTTATATACCTACCGCTTCGCGTACCGACCACGGTACAACCGACGTAAGACTGTCACACGCGCGCCTAAGCGCTCGCGCTTACTACAAGCGCAATGTATTGATTAAAATAAAATTATTTACGCGATTTAGGGTATTTCGACAATAAAATTTAATAACCGAAAATTCAGAGCTAAAACTCTAAACGTAAGTATATGATCAACAAAAAAAATCAATTTATAAAAAAATAATTCGACTTGAAAATAACATTTAAAAAGTAATCAAATAGAATCTACTAGAAAAATAAATTTTAAAGTTTTATAAACGACAGCTTTGTTGCTGTCGGTGGAGTCAGGAGTCTCCGAAACCGGCGGGCGGAAACCGGAGAGTGTATGAAAATAATTATGAATGTTGAGGAAGCGAGAGATGTATGCGAGAATAGAGCCTTTTGTCACTCTGTTCTCTCTGCCTACCCCGCAAGGGAGATAGCGTGATGATAAGTAAGTAAGTAAAATCATCATAGGTGCCCCTAGCGCATTCGCTGAATGACGCAGTTGCCCGAGGATCATGCGGCGGGCAAAACATTCTTAACTGTATTTCTGTGTACATAAGGTACATTTCTTCTCGCTACGAAAAATTGGTATTATTATTAAGATTTTGTAGGCTATTACAGAGAGATTATGGACAAGTTTTAATGGAAGTGATGTTTCTGTCCGTAAGACTAGTATCTATTCTGTGCCCGTACGACACGTGGGCAGTTACATAGGCGCAATCTAGGAGTTTTACTGGTTCAAATGAATGAAAGTAAATCAGTAAGTTTGTATAAACAAGCACTTACATATTCACTAATAAACGTCAATGTAGTTAAGTTTTCTCATGTCTTATAAATAAAAAGCTTGTTTGTGTATATATGTATTTAAAATATGAGCATTAAAAGCTGCATAAACTACATGATGTTTATAAGAGATTTCATTACTTTGGCTTTATTGCATTACTGGCGTGGAAAGTTGCAGTTTAAAAAGATGATTTCAATTTGCAAGTCTGTTCAAAATTTAAGATGATTAACGTTTTAAATTAATTTATCTTCCATATTTTTTGAAATTCACAATAGTTATCATTTGATAGTAGGTGGTAACAGACAAAAATGCATTTTCATATTACTTAAGCTAAAATCTTTACAATATGCATCTTACTTTCCAACATAATACTTAATTATGGCGACATTATGTGGACTAAGCCATAAGAAAAAGAGAATATTAATAATAAACAAATAAAATTAAAAATATATATTCTCGAGTTTTAAGTTCGTCGTGGATAAATATATAACTAATGTAAACACACAACAGAACGAACTGAAGCAGACGTCAAGAAGTAAGTTAAATAAAAAGTTCCCACAAAAACTTTATATGAGAGAAATAAAAACTAGCAATATGTTGCCGTAATAATAAATTGGCGAAGTTTTTCAAAGTTTTAATTAAAATGAATTTATCTAGCTAATGTTGGCCCAAGTTACGTGATGGGCATGTTAATGAGTATGTTTGTTTGCAAGTGATGGTCAAAAAATAATAAAGTTTCGCCGAAAATTGTTGCGGTATAAGCGTTACACTAACGAACTGTGATCGTGAATCGTGATGTACATATATATTAGATTAATTAAGGATGAGGATATCGTGTGAAAGATAATTATTGGCGTTAAAAACACTTCCTTTGTAAATCAATTTCCCATGGGAAGTGCAAAATTGTTTTACACACCTTCATGTGCAAATAAGAGCAATTTTCGAAATTATAATGTATCTGACTAATCAGAGACTAAGTGCGTTTCATACAAAAAGTAGATATGAACATATGATTTGCATTCCTATATTTAAGTTTTACAAAATTTGTAATGTAAGTAATTTAGCAAACTTTTGCAGCTTTGTCTAGTGTATTCTGAACTTTCTTGGATCCTAACATTCGTGATAAGTATAAATGCTGACTTTAATTGATTTCAAAAATATAATTAATAAACATGCTTGGTTCTAGCAATAAATAGTGCCAGGTCATAAAATCCGTTTTAGATTTTATCAGAACCAAAAATTCTCTATTATTTCGATAATTATATAACAACACTCCTATTCTATTAGACGCTGCATTCGTAAAAATATTTTCTACTAGGTAAAAATATGTTTTTAGGTTCTATCACATGCAGGTTCCCGATATAGTAGCGGGATAAAATATACCTATACCAGTTTTAAGTCTAATCAAGAGCTATCAAAGAAAACAGTTTCATTAAAATTCGTTCAGAACCTGTTCAGAGACGCCTAAATAGCCTAATACATTCATTACTTCTCAAATATCTTAAATGCACATACATAGCTCTGTAACAGCTTTTGAATTAGTAGGTACAGGTTTCAACAGTGCATTTCATAAATATTTTTATGAAAAATCTAGGTATCGCTGTTATTCCCCCTATTATAAACACGATTTTTTTTAAACATTCAGCACCTATGCGCAGTTGCTGCCGAATTTTCACGTACTTATACATATATATATTTTAAATATACATATAAATAAACCTACGTTAACGGAATCTATCGTGTTTACTTAATTTTCTGCTATACCGTTACGTTTCGAATAATTTATAGCATTCATGGTCACGGGTGGGTTTTAGACAATAATAAGTGACCACGACGTTTTAAGATTGTAATAAATTGAAATTAATATCTACCTATATACAAATGCCATAAAATCATGGACAAACTAAGTAGGTTTTAAATGTATGGGATTTTGACATCTTTAATCTTAGATAAAGAACCTATATTTATCTAAGTCTTTAACAATATCTAAAACGCTAAGTCTCAGATTAGAAGGCACAACAATGGACACTGACGGAATTATATCAACTATATGATAGTGACTAAGTAGGTATATCTACAAAATTCCCACAGGTATAAAAAATAATGTCATAATATACCACTACTTGTGACTAATACTCTGAAGAAACACAAATAAAGTACAGTTTTATTAGCCCATTTTTAAGATTGAGAGCAAAGTCAGAATACATTCTATTTAGACTGAAAACAACTTTTGCATCTCAAATGTTTACGTAAACAGAACAGTAGCTACGCGGAAAAATCTTGGCTCTAAATACACATAGCAGATTTAGCACAAGATGCGTAAAGACATCACGATAAATCAATGTTCCAACAAAAGTTGGTCATTACATTGTCAAACAATTTACCAGTGGCGGCAAAGTTATTTAAGATTCATCACCAGCGCTCCCAATGCAAAATAGAATAAATAGTGTTACATAAACGACGTAATTTACTTAACAAAGTAACAACACAAATATCAAAACAACATCACCGGACTTATCCTCAACAATAAAGAAGAGGCAAATGTTTCGCAATGTCTCACCATAAGCGGGTGCTCTTGCGCAAATCGCTGTGACGTCATCGCGTTTGGTTCCGGCTTCACTTTCGCGAAACACTTTCACCGGTCGGACGAGTGGCATGGCGCCGGCCGACACCAACGTGTGCGTCTACGCTGCCTCCATTGTTATTCTACTCGTGACTATCGATGACCACTTTAAATTACAACTAAATCTACTGACGACGGTCAGTTTAGTAGTACAGCTATGTTGAAATCAGAACAGTTTTTTAAAAGACAAATCTAGATATTAGAATGTGACTCAAACATGCCTGAGGGCGATTTGTAATTTGGAGAAACCATGTTATAAAATTTTAAGAAATCAATAAATAAATAATACACTAAATAAACCGACTGTAAATTTGAATTAGAATACGATGAGGTTATGAAGGTCAAATATGAAATTTAGTGTAAGAAATTATAAAAATGATTAGTACATATGCAAATACATATATACTAAAAGCCAAAGAAGGAAAAAATAACAAGTAGATACTTCTGTTACTTACGCGAATGTTACGCATTATGAAATAACATTACGTTTATGGAAACCAGCGTGTTTACTTGATTTTCTACTATCTCGATGTTTCGAATACAGTTTAGAGCATTCAACGTCATTATTTCAGTCCATCCGTGACAACCGTCGGGATAGTAGAAAATAAAGTAAACGCGATCGATTGCGTAAATGTAGTTTTATTTCAAGTAGATACATAACAAAGCTACGACAACTTGTAGGATTACAAATTTGTAAAGTGAAATCAATTGTTGCTATAACTAGTAGTAGCCTGATAAATGTCAAATCTGTTTCAAAGTCATCGTCGTCGTAAAAAGGTGACACAATAACGACTCTCTAATTTAAAAGCGCGCAAAAGGCGAATTTCATCTCACTCGCTCATGCATCGTCACGATGAAATAAAAAAAACATTACGTAATAGTGAAGTCAAGTTTATTTTGTTATTCCGATCACGTAGGCTATCCGCAATCAGTCTTTTTACATATCTAAAGTTCAAAGAAACAATTTCTTAACGAGCAATTAGTTTGTTAATGTGTGTCGAAATTTTTTCCAATCAGAAAGCTGCGAAGATCAAAAAAATTATATAAGAGTTAAGTGTTGATGAATTAATTGTACATAAAATTATATTTTATGGGCCGAAGAAACGTTCAAAACACGTAAAAGACTGGAAAGAATAAAAACGTGAAGATTGTTAAGAGAGACAATTTCTCTTTACCAAAATCAACACTTTCAATATCGTTTCAATATGACCAACAACGGACGAATTCGTGACAAAGCAATCAGTTGCTCCAATGATTCGTCCAATTGACACTCACTTTCATAAATGTCAACTCTACAACAACTGTCAAATTATTTTATTACAAAGAATGATATTTATATATATTTGTAGCATTTGACATGCTTAGCACTATACATTAAACACAAAGTGAAAAATGTGAAATCGAAAATAACAGTCAGGAGCAGGATTTGAACCTGCATCTTCTGGATACCGTCCAGATGGCGTCACCCAAAGACGTTAAGTATGATGTGTTATCGAAGTTAGCAGTCAGGAGCAATTGTCAGGATGGCTGAATTGGTAAAGCATCTGGACGGTATCCAGAAGATGCAGGTTCAAATCCTGCTCCTGACTGTTATTTTCGATTTCACATTTTTCACTTTGTGTTTAATGTAATACAAAGAATGATTCAAAATTTGACTATTGACTAATTTTGGTCCCTTTTGTGAAACAGTCTTTTATTTCCGTCTCAAAGATCGAAATTTTCTTGAGCTTAATGGTAATTAATTTATTTAGTAATATAATAAGTGTTATTATATTACTAAATAAATTAATAACTATGTCAACCGTGTCAATTTATAACACTTAAAGGAATTACCACGGGACAAAATTTTCAAGTCGTTTTCGAGTTCAATATATAAAAAAATAATAGTATAAGTAACAAGACTTAATCCTGCTATACATAGATGTTATTTGTATATTATGAGATCAATCTATAAAAATAGATTATCCCCATTCATTCTAATCAGTCAATGTAAGAGTACATTAGAATAATTCATACGTGGGATGTAGTCCATACAATCACTGGAGAAAGTGACAAAAACAAAAAGACGTACGCAGTGGGCGATATTGAGCCAGTGGGTGTAAATGCTAATATATGAATTTGATGTAGTTATTAGTAGCACAATCGCTTTGAATGACGAGCTATATGCATGATTTGCTATGGAAATCAAACTCTCCTTTTTTTTTATTGCACTGAGTGGCAGACTAGCCACGGTCCATCTGATGGTAAATGGTGACCGTCGCCCATGAACTCGACTATACCGAGAGTATTGTCAAGCCGCTGCTCACCAATTCATTTCACAGATATGAAATGAAATATAAACGGCTATCTCCTGGTACAGCCAAAACGCAACGATGTGCTTCATGGCCGGTCACAAGGGAGATGGTGGTACCAACCCGTTCGGGCCCGATACCAAGTGAGTACTCCCACTTGGTACCCAGCCCTACCACCAGTCATGCAATGGATGATAATTGCTTACTTCCCTTAGTCGCCTCATACGACACCCGTGGGAAAGAATGGGATGGTGACACTTGTATTCTTAGTCCGTCAGCACACGGACAAAAATGTGGTGTCCTTCTCCAAAATAGCAGAAAAATTGATCTATTCTACAATGTTTTTTGAATTAAACTGCCTCGGTCTAGCGGTAGTGTATGCGACTGTTGATCGTGAGGTCTTGGATTTGAATCTCGGGTCGAGCGAGTATAAAGTTGAGATTTTCTTTTAAAAAAACACTAAATAACAGCTCGAAAATAGGAACTTCGCAGGGATTCACCACCTGGTCCTGCGCCTGATTTCTCTCCGGCCGTTTCTGAATGCCATCCCATCGAACTAAGAGAGTGTATTTAGATATTTTTATATATATTTTTAGCATTTAACATGCTTAGCACTATACATTAAACACAAAGTGAAAAATGTGAAATCAAAAATAACAGTCACGAGCGGGATTTGAACCTGCATCTCCTGGATACCGTCCATGCTTTGCCAATTCAGCCATCGTGACAATTGCTCCTGACTGCTAATTTCGATAACACATACAGGCAGTATTTTCATACATGCTGGACATAGGCCTCCCCAAGAGGGGGGGATATTGCCGTAATCGGGAGTGCTGCTGCCCACTCCCCAAGTACTCACTCAGTTGGCTCTTACTACTCCCATGGGTGGAGAGGGGTGAGGCAATTCTAAAGCCGGCCCCACACGGCGGCCCGATACGAATACCTAGATCCTACCACTCCCATGGGTGGAGAGGGGTGACGCAATTCTAAAGCCGCCCCACACGGCGGCCCGATACGAATACCTAGGTGATACTACTACCTATGTCAGTTCATTGTCGTGTACTGCATCGCAGTCTGTGGACTTTTTGTTACTTATATTGGATAGGACAAACAAAGTTGAACCACTGAAGGAATGTAACATAGTTCCAGTGGCCCGCCAATAAAGGCGGAGAGACGGCACACGGCGGGTTTCTTTAATGGGGGAGGGCCCCACACTACCCTGTTCGTTGCCCCGAACGACGGGGGTTACGAACATTTTTCCCGCCTTAACAAAAAAAAGACAAACAGAGGTGTTGAATGTAATTACAAAATAACATTACCCACTCCATAGTACTAATTTACGCTCACTAAACCTATCACTAATTTGAAATGTTTATTTTAAAAATACGTTTATACTTATAGTAAACTAGAATTAAACATGGCCGTGTGGGGCTGGCTTTAGAATTGTCCCACCCCTCTCTACCCACGGGAGTCGTAAGAGCCGACTGAGGGAATACCGGGGGAGTGGTCAGCAGCACTCCCTCGAGTATTAACAACATCTACTGCGATCGCCAACCCGCCTTCCAAGCGTGGCGATTACGGCAATATCCCCCATGACGGGACCGCTCGTTGCGGCGTTCTCTTGGGGAGGCCTGGCTGGACATATCCAGCAGTGGACGGTGAAAGGCTGATGGATGAATGATGAAATATTAACTTAATTTACCATAAATATGTTTCTGCCATCAGCATCCAACACTAAACCAAAAATCTTTGTGGTTTTCCTTTTGCGGTTCTATCCACAATCAAATAAACATTGTTTTAAATGTTTTGAATGAATAATGTTTCCTAAAATAGATGTAATAATATTATTTGAGAGTCAGTGACAGTATCTACTTCTATACTAAGTATTATAAAACTGTAGAGGTGTCTGCACATTAGAAATATTTGATTGACTGTGTTAGATGTTCGTGTTTAGAAATATTTGATTGGCTAATTAGACGTGTCTGTCTCACAAAATAATAGTTTTTAATTTTTTTCTGTTCGTCTATTTTTTATTTGTTTATATTTGTTCGCGAATCACGCAAAAAATACTACTGCTACTGAACCGATTCTAACGATTTTTATGGCTCTTGGTTAGACTTAAAACTGGTATACATTTTATCTCTTTATTGCAATTCAGTTTCACTTAATAAGAGGCACAAATTAAATGTAATTTCTGACTCCGTGTTGCTAATACTTTATGCACCGCGGACTCAAACCGGGGACTTCATTATAAAAAAATTGAAACTAGTGCTACTAGCAGAACAAGATGCTGATAAAATGTTTAGTCGGCAACAAAGCAATATAGCCGCTTCACTCCGATAAGTAGCATGAACAGTAAAACAATTAATACTATCGCTGAGGCATTTCTCACAACTTTCTACCAGCTCCATTGTACTGCACAGAAACAATTGCATATACTCTATTAGCTATCGTAAAAACTGATTTCTTATACAAACGTATAATCTAGATATTACACTTTCTACAACATTTGTAAAGAAAATTTCGTTAGACGATTTGTATAGAACCACGGCTGTACCAGTACAAAAGTATTCATTCTTATAAAACACTCAAAGGTTATCTTACTGAAAAACTTAATATTGTGGTATTTATTTACTGTTTAAATTAATATACAGTTGTTGTTAGCAACAAAATCTTGCAAGTTTTTGCTAAAATCTCAGGTCTAAGAATTGTGACTGTACCATTTAAGATATTTGAGAAAAAAATAATGTACTTAAGACTATTTATGCATCTCTAAACACAACAATTTTTTTTAGAGATTTCGTCTGTTTGCTCGTCACGCAACAAGTACTGAACGGATTTCATGAAGCATTTTTGTCTGGATAGTACATTATTGGAATTAAAAACTGATATAGGTACGTGTTATCCCGCTACTATGTCGGGAACCTGAACTATAACCTAAAAACTAGCTAGACTAGTATTTTCTATTAATATGAGCGTTTCTAAAAATTATCTATACCTACATTGCATAAAATGCCTACAGCATTAATCTTGATTGTAAAGTTTAACATATCGCACCGCATCATTTTCACAGATTAAAAAATAAATAAATCGTAATACAGTAATACTATATCGGGCCACATTCAAATCTAATATAACTCAAAACCGATAATGAAAACGTGGATAAGAATTATAAAAACTGTTGCTGATTTACGCAAATTGTTTTCTTTTTATCGATGTTATCGTTTATTATTGAAATATACTAAACTTAACTCTATTGCGAATCAATTTAAAAATAAGGTTGTTCTGATTGAAACGCTCAGTAATCTAAAGGTACAAAGCATATCGTATTCATTCTCATTACATATGAATTATGCAAGCTGCAGGCGAATTTACAAATATGAAAGTAATATTCTCTATAACGAATCGATCTAAACGTTATAAAAATGAATATGACACTTGTGTCTTCATTATTCACATGCTTCGTTTGTGCTACGAACGATTTTAATGATTTTATTACTTCCATCAACGTGCCGCTATGCATATTAAATAATAAATTAAGTATTGATTGTATCTGAACAATTGACAATATTTATGTAAATGCCTACACGAAACCAATTCAATGAAAACGATATTTATTAACAAACCGTACAAAATATACAAAATACATTATACATATTTGCCGTGAAATAATGAATAAATCCTTACTAATATTAAAATTTCGTTTGTTTATTTGTTTGATTCGCTTTTGAAGTTATCTTTAGTTTTATTTGTTCTGTGATTCAACTATTTTATATATAGATAATTAATGTGCCGTAAAGTGATTGAAATCCACGCGGGCGAAGTCGCGGCCATAATCTAGTAAATCATAAAGTAGGTATGCATTAATTATTGAAAACGAAGTATTCGTAATTTGTTTGTGTCCGTCAGTATAAGTCTGTTTTGTATTATTTGTCTATGATGTAGAAAAATCACCCGTAATTCGTACTCCTACTATGGAAACCTATGGACCCTTGCGTCGCGGGACTTTACCAATATACTCGTATATATTCTTAAAGACAACACCTAGCACTATGGAATAATCCATGAGCTTCGAGGGACTCAAAAACATAAAATTGAACAGAAGAAAAGTATGCTAATATTTAGAACAATCATAAATGATTACCCATATAATATGTGGTTCACATAAATAGTCCGGCGTGGGAAACAAACCCACAACACTGGCATGGGTGGTCTGTATCTAGCCATCGCATAGTGTGTATCCTAAACTACTAAGATGTCTGCATAAATTTCCATCCATCCATCAGCCTTTCAACGTCCACTGCTGGACATAGGCCTCCCCAAGAGAACGCCACAGCGAGCGGTCCCGTCATGGGGGATAATGCCGTAATCGCCACGCTTGGCAGGTGGGTTGGCGATCGCAGTGGATGTTGTTAATACTCGAGGGAGTGCTGCTGCCCACTTCCCGGGTATCCCCTTAGTCGGCTCTTACGACTCCCGTGGGTAGAGAGGGGTGGGACAATTCTAAAGCCGGCCCCACTCGGCTAAAAAATATATAATGCATAAATTTGCACGCTATTAAATGTATCTTTTCTAAGAGTAGAGCGCTTCTAAATCTTCGTTTTACTAAGACGATTTATTACAACCTTTTTATTAGAATGCCTAGAATATCAATAAGATAGATATATTATAGCTATTACGTTTGCACTGAGTAATGTATACTTCAATTAAGTTAACATTTGTAATTTGTTATGTATTTAATCAATGTAATTTGACTGTGTTATATAGTTCTAAAGAAGCATTTTTATAACATTTGCGTCTAAGTTATAACTTGAATTAATTTGACACTATATTATGTACCTCGTAGATATAAAATTAAAATTTAGGATTACTTTATGATTTATCCTTGTTCGATAGGACTGCTATTGTACTTTACTAGATACCGTAATGAAATGCTACTTATAGGCATTTCCTTTTTTTTTTTTGGTGTACAATAAAGAGGTAATATATATTTTTTTTTTATTTTTTTTTTATCCATCTGCAATCAGCCTAGCGAGCTTTAATCAGATTTTATGATAAATATATATATTTTGAGAGTACACATCCAGTGATGTGTCATCTCTTATTTTCTTTACTTCATTGAAGTCAGATTATAGCTAGTCGCTTTCTTTTTAGCCGGTATATGCAGTCATTTGTATTCGTAAGTTTAGTAGCTAGATGATTACTGTGTCGTTCAAGTCTTTGTTTATAGGCCACAGAAAATCTTTCTATTTCTTCCTTGACTGTCGGTATTTCCAGATACTCGTGCACTTCCTTGTTACGTATGAACCATAGCGCATTACTCATGGCTTTCAGAACTTTATTCTGGTAGCGCTGAAGGATTTCCAAATTTGAGTGACTTGCTGATCCCCAGAGTTGTATACCGTATGTCCAAACCGGTTTTATGATACATTTGTATATCAGGAGTTTATTTTCCAGACATAGTCTTGATTGTCTGCCAAGTAGCCAATACATGTCTCTAAACCTTTTATTTGCCTGTTCCTTTTTAGCCTTTATATGATCTCGCCACGTGAGTCTCCTATCTAGGTGGATACCTAGGTATTTAACTGTGGTTTGTTTTGGCAATACAGCTCCATCGAGTGTTACAGGTGGACAGTCTCCCCTCTTTAGCGTAAACGTTATATGGACCGACTTTGCTGTGCTTGCTCGGATTCTCCATTTTTTAAGCCATAATCTAATTTTGTCTAGGCATTCTTGTAGTTTTGCGGAGGCTGTGTAGAGGAGAGGACTGCAGTGTCATCTGCGTAGGTTGCTGTCACTACATCTTCAGAGATGGGTAGGTCAGCGGTATAGATCGTGTATAAGACAGGACCCAGCACCGAACCCTGAGGCACTCCTGATTCTATTTGGTAAATAGATGAGAGACAATCCTCGCATTTAACCTGGAATTTTCGGTTTTGAAGGTAAGACCTCAGAATCATGTACACAGTATTCGGCAGGTGTAGCCTTAGCTTATATAAAAGACCCTTGTGCCACACGCGGTCAAAGGCCTGCTGTATGTCGAGGAACACCGCGGAGCAGTATTCTTTCCTCTCAAGTGCCTGCCGTATTGTATGAGCTATTCGGTGTATTTGTTCTGTCGTTCCATAGTGTGCACGAAAGCCGAATTGGTGATCTGGTATTACTCCTTGTTCTTCGAGTATAGGCAAAATACGGCTTAGTAGTAGTTTCTCGAAGACTTTGGATAATAAAGGGAGAAGACTTATAGGCCTATATGATGTAACTTCTGTTGTAGGCTTGCCTTGTTTGGCTACCATGTTTATGACTGACACTTTCCACAGTTTTGGGTAATATTGTAGCCTCAATATTGCATTGAACAGGATTATTAGCATAACAATGCCTTTTTTTGGTAAATGTATAAAAACCTCTGCTGTTATCAGATCAAAACCCGGCGCCTTTTTTGCTTTAAGTAAGTAATAGTTTTCTTGACTTCTGTCGGCGTAAGTGCTCGCTGTGGTAAATACATCTGTTGGTTGCTGTTCAGGATTTCCTCAATTTCCTCCTCTGAGTGCGTAATGTCAGGTTCGTTGGGTTTAAATACGTCTTTGAGAAAGTTAGCAAATAACTCAGCTTTGTCTTGAGGTTTTCGTGACCAGTTACCGTTAGGTTGTCTTAGGGGAGCCAGGTGTTCTTTTGGTCTTTTTAATGATTTAGTTATTTTCCAGAGCGAATAGTCTTCTGGTTTGTATGGAGACAAAGTCTTTAGTTTATCTTGCAGGGTACTGTTCTCATTTTCTCTAAATATTTCCTTAAGATTCTTTTGCGCTTTGTTCAGTGCCTTTTCGTCTTGAAGATTTCTACTGGTGTGCCACTGACGCCTTTTTTTTCGCAGCTATCAACTCTTTCATTTCCATTATAATGTCCTGGTTTTTGGTTTGAATTCTACGTACGGAGTTGATAGCCACGCTGCTTTTTGTATTAGGTTAGTGGTAGACCACGCTGCGTCTTCTATATCATCTTCAGTTTTTAGGGGTATGCTCAAATTAGCATTATCCTCGATGTAACCTCGAAAGGCATCCCAGTCAGTTTTATGGTTATAGAGAGTCGCACGTGGTTCTTTCCAAATTACTGTAGAACTCAATGTGCATATCATCGCTGTGTGGTCCGAGGAGCCATCTAGACATGAGTGAAATCTACGTTCACATAGAGTCCTGACATCCCTTTAGTGATAAAGAAGTCGATGACGTCCGGGGTTTTATTAGGATCAGATGGCCAATAAGTTGGTTCCCCTGTTGATATTACACTAAGGGTATTAATATCAATGGCTTTTTTTAGTTCTCTACCCCTTGTCGTCGTCAGTCGGGTACCCCAAAATGTGTTGTTGGAGTTCCAATCACCTCCTGCGATGTATCTGCTGCCAAGTGTGTGAAGAAAGTCACTAAACATGTGTTCATATATGCGATGTCGTGGGGGACAATACACTGCAACCACATTAAGTGATCCCTGCCAGTCATCTATTGATATTATAGAGGCCTGGGCGTATGCGTGTTTAAAGCTTGGTAAGACGTGATGTCTTATGTTTTCCTTGACTATTACAGCGGCCCCAGCATGTGACGTCCCATCTGGATGGTTAGCATAATATATATTATATCCCATAATTTTAATCACTTTATGGTCAGTCATGTGTGATTCAGAGATTAATAATATATCAATTTTGTTGTGATTTATGAATAGCTCGACTTTTTGCTAATTCGGCGATAAGCCATTTATATTCCATGCGGCAATACGCCAAAATTTCATTTTTTTTTGCTGGGCTACAAGCGTCGTTAGAAGGCCCATTAGGGTTCCTATTTGTTGTATGAGGATATCTATTTTCTCCGATTGTTTTATTATAATTTGCTCTAGTGAGCTGAGATTGCGGATTCTCTATTTTTCTATTCCAATAGGTTGTTTTTAGTTAATATTATAGCTTTTAGCGCATCCAAAAGCTAGTTTTTAGATTATATCTCAGGTTCCCGGTATAGTAGCGGGATAAAATGTATATTACCAGTTTTTGAGACTATTCGAGAACTATCAAATAAAAAAACTTGGATCAAAATCCGTTCAGTAGTTTTTGCGTGATGCGCGAACAAACAAACAAATAAACAGAGAAATTATATTATTATATTTTAATGTATTTCATTACGCCGCTAAAGCATTACAACAACGTTTTACAAATCCATGGTAGCAACTTAATTCTATTACAAATTTAATATTATAATTGAACTAGCCTTTGCCAAAAGCTAGTTTTTCGGTTATATCTCAGGTTCCCGATATAGTAGCGGGATAAAATGTCTACCAGATTTTAAGTCAAATCAAGGCCTTTCAAATAAAAAAAGTTGCATCAAAATCCATCTAGTGGTTCTTTTCAATAAATTCTAAAAAAATCTAGTTTTAATAATTTTCTAGTTTTTCGGTTATATCTCAGGTTCTCGATATAGTAGCGGGATAAAATGTATACCAGTTTTTAAGTCTAATCAAGGCCTTTCAAATAGAAAAAGTTGCATTAAAATCCGTTCAGTAGTTTTTGTGTGATGCGCGAACAAACAAACAGACAAAAAATCTAAAAAAAATCGTTTTAAAGTTTTAAGTACCAAATAATAGGGGGCGAGCCTATTGCCGTCTACCGGGCACATTTCTAAACTCCGGACTGCTACTGATCTTTTTTCTTTTTACGTATAACTCAATAGCACCGCCCGACTCGGGGATCGAACCCGAGATGACAACGATAATAACAAGGATACAATGTATTCTATATGGTGCGCCACATTTCATCCAAATCTGTTCCTACAAACTTTCACATTTATAATATTAGAATATGGACTTGGAGATCGAATCCAATACCTACTCTTCGTTGCTACAATGTATTCCTCCGGTTATTGTCTATTTACAGTTTAAGAGGCAAATGTTGTACTGGTGTTGCCAATCAGAGAACAACTATCGCAAAATACGTCTCTCGCAAATCTCTTGCGTAGAATCAAATTATGCAGATTTCTAGTTATATTACTAATTCGCGATTCCGTCATGTAAGAGCGGTGTGTTGTTTTTGCAATTATCAATGATTAACACCAGAGTTGAATGTATCGCCGTCGGCTTACAACATGTAAGTAAAATTTATAGTTATTTAAACTTTATAATATAATCGAGGAAAGAATTTAAGAGAATTTCGCGACGGATATTGCCTTTAAGACTTACAAAATGTGACTGACATTCACACGTTATTAGATTAGATAGGTAATTGTGACATAAAAGAGATCAACTTGAGTGGAATTAATTTCTTAATTGTAGTCTAGCCACTATAATCTAGCATTTGAAATGATATTACTATATCTAATATCATTAAACGAGCAATTCTTGTATATATATATATATATATATATATATATATATATATATATATATATATATAATCTGAATCTCGGAAACGGCTCCAACGATTGTCATGAAATTTAGTATGCAGGGGTTTTCGGGGGCGATAAATCGATCTAGCTAGGTGTCATTTTTAGAAAACGTCGTTTTATCCGGGTTTTCAGGCAATGAAAAACTGCTACAATATTATTGGAGTACGAAGATAAATTTCGGCATCATCTACATGGTTATAATAGCTCAGGTGGAAAATAGAGCGGTCCCAAAACCAGAAGACCCCGGTTCGAGTCCAGATGTCTCCAGTTCATTTTTCTTTTCATTTTCCCTTTTTTTTTCAATTCTTTCTTTTGTGAGAAAAACTCACGACTTACCAAAAAAAAAGTACCGAGCATAGCTCGGTCATCCAGGTACTTATACTTAATTGTGAAAGTTCGTATATTTAGATATTTTGTTACTCAATCACACATAGTCTAGACATATTTAGATGAAATTCGACATACACGACGGCACTACCGAAGCTAATTACTTCAGCGCTTATTTCTAGAAAAATCGGAGGAATCATGTCCCGATTACCTGGATTTAATTATAGAACAATTTTATCTTGGCGAATGACATGGCTTGCAGAGATCAATTTATTTATGTTAAAATTACGGATTTAGTACAGAACTTCATAACTAGATGGCTTGCCTAATACTGCAGCTATATTTTTCTATTACAGCTCAATATAAGGCAAGAATGAAATATAGGTACATAATATTTTTGCCCTTCTTGGAATCTATACACCCACACATCGCCCGGGAGACCCTTACAAAAATCGAGCAGTCAAAACAGTAATTTAATATACATAAAAACTTAAATATTTACTTAAAAGACTGAATGTAACGATTGGGCGGATGAGTTTATGATAAGATTCAATGACTACTTTAGTTAAGAATGTTTTAATTTTATAAACTGATTTTTATATAATAATCAAGCACTCAAACCACGGAAGCTCTTAACGAGATACAAAATGGAATCACGCATAATTTCAAAATGAGTACCTACAAGTAAGTTTTGTCATATACTTGTAGACATAGACATGAATTCCACGAGAAGATTCCGATAGAAGAGGAGTCATAACTTCATAAGTGCGATCCAGGCAGAGAAGCATTGTTAATGAGCTACAATTCCTTTTAATCTACGGAGAGTTTTACGTGTGTTAATTAGAAAAGAGCTTTATTTTCGATTTCACATTTTCGCACTGTATGTTTAATATTAATCTAGATCCTCTCACACAAGAGCAGCGTGTAATCACAGTAGTTATTCGTTCGTAGTTGATGAAAGCGTTTGATTTATAATAACGGGAAGAATGGACGCTGTACCCAAGTCAAGAGGTAGGAATAATCTCATGTAGCATGCATAGCATGCAACAAATAGCATTGCGTAGTCAATGACCGCTTTTGCCGAAATCAAATTTTAACTTCAAATTTATTAGATATTGTCAAAAACACACAACAAAAAACATAGCATCACGCCTGTATTCCCCGAAGGGGTAGGCAGAGGTGTATTACACACCCACGACTCGCCAGCTATGTTTAAGTCCCACGTAATAGGGGGCGAGCCTATTGATGTCTACCGGGCACATTTCCAAACTCCGGGCTACTACGGAGGATTTTTCTTTTTTTTTACGAAAAATCTCAATAACACTGCCCGACCCGGGGATCGAACCCGAGACCTCATGATCAGCAGTCGCTTACACTACCGCTGCACCACAGATTTGTTTTCTTTTGTGTCCTTACATAATTATTTAATTCAATTTTGATAAACACTCTCTTCACGGCTAATCTGAGGGTAATCATTACTCTAACTGCTAGCAATTCTATATCTGTTACAATATTTTATAACCTTAAAATAATAATCCATCATTTATTTATGTAGAAACCGTGATCTCAAAATGATGGTATATATGAAACGTGGAATATAAACTACTAACACGATTTTCACGCTGTCATTTTCAAACTATTAATAAATTAAGCGTACTAGCGAATCGAGAACTGCATAAATGCGTGACACGTAAGGTCCAAAGACCAAAAACGTGCATGAGTAATGAGAAGTAACCTATTAACATCATGTACCGGTAGCGTTTATACAATGAAATTATATATTTTAGACGCTTTGTTTAATTTAACCTACTTGTTAATAAGAATGCTTGTTAATGTGTTTCTAGAGTATGCATAAATAGATGCGCAGAATAAATTACCAGCCTCGATCTAATATGACTATAACGTGGGTGTTTTTAAGATGAGAGACAATGACTTATAATTATTCGACATATTTAAACTTGTTATCCGGCTCGAGCGGGTCGGCCTCGCCGTCTTCCGTATGATCGATCATACACTGGTGCATTCTTGTTCTAGCGGGAGATAGCCGTCGATTCATTCATTTCTGATCATGAAATGAAAGATGAGCAGTGGCTTGGCTGTATTCTTCTTAGTCCATGCGAGGCGTGGCTCGTCTGCCACCATATACAATAAGACAATAAAGGGAGGAGAGCCAAGTCACCACAGATGATGCGTCAAATATTCGCGGTGATTTTCGTTGGTGAAATAATTATGTGAGTATTTATACTGCATAAACCCACTAATTTCACTTTTTTAACGTAAATATCCATAAATAGGTGAAATACTACTAAGCAATTGCAGAAACTACTGCTCCATCGATGCAGTATAGATAATATCGCTGAAGCATTAGAGTTAGAGTATCTTCCATATAAAACTGCGACGCACTTACACATATAACGATGGACGCTTCCCGTACATATTATAAAAATTTGATTTTCACTGAATAAATTCTAAAGAAAAAATTTAAACCCATTTTTAATTCGTTTTTTAATAATTTCGTTGTGAATAAATATTTATTAGTAACTAGCTGATCCAACAAACGTCGTTCTGCCAAAAGCTAATGGTATCTAGCAGTCCAATAGCTTTTGTCAAATCAAGCGTGTGCCAGTCTCGATTATCTACTTCCAGAAATGCAACAAAATAATAAAGCAAGCAACTAAAGATAAATGCAAGAACTTATTTGCTATTTGAGAAGCGAGGATTTAAAAACGGCAAGAAGATAACACTGATCCCTTATTAAAACTAATCGTTATAAATACCTTTTTAATTGCTTTTGTGTAAAATTTATTTAAAAATAAACCATTTGTTTATCAATAACATTACGATTCTCGAACACACTATTTTTGCGTGTTTGACGGGTTCTACGTCAATATTTGATTCAAAGGCAAACTGTTTCATGATGTCAGGTACAAACAGTTTGAATAAGAAAAAGAAAAATATGGTGCTCACGTTTATCCGGGCAAATTTTCAAATTTTTTTCTTCATAAGAAACTTCCTGGGACTTCAACGAATATTTAAAAAAACAAAACAGTCAAATAGGTCCAGTCATTCTCGAGTTTTTAAATCGACCCCAGGGGTCAAAGACGACCTTTAAAATTCCTTATTTTTTATGGATCTCCATAATGAGCGAAAAAATGGTGGATCCATAATAGAGCATCACTTTACAAATGTGATAAGTCTAACCAAAACATAAATACCTACCTATTTGGCAAGTGGTGTATGAGATAAAGAAATTAGTGATCTTTTGGTGCAGAGACTACGGTAAACAGTAACCCCCAGAATTGATTTGATTGCCACTTTTGTAGTATATGAAATGGGATTGAAGAAACTGGAAAGTTTAGACTTTATAAAGAAATCAACTACTTACTCAATATCAGAACATAAATACTTACTCAATATCAGAACATATTATATAACCACGTATTAGTCAAACTTTCTTCTATTGTCAAGAGAAACTTTGTAAACGGAATTTTTGGTCTGACATATCACAGTATAACAATGGTCATACCTACATTTATATCTACAATCTGGAGTGGAAAGAAAATAGAAAGTACTATAAAATTTCAATTATTCCATCCGCGTGACTGTTTCGTAGACATTCATTGTTCGAAACAACAATAAATAAGTATAAAGCACGATATCACGGTGACCTCTCCACTTAAATGAACTTAAAAGATTTAAAGTCGAGTGAGGACAAAATTATTTAGTAGGTAATTAGAGCGACATCACGCCTTATTAATTTATGTCGACCATTTATAACCGGTAACCACATCTGTTGGGCAGACAGAAAACTATTATTTTTAGTTTAACTTTAGCTTGGAAAGATGGCGCTAGTAAGATCAGAAATAAAAGACATATCGCTATATAAAATCAGATGACAAATTATAATAATACTCACAATTATCACGTCGTATATCTACTATTGGAGGTCATTGTACGATGGAGGTCAGTATTAAGCCGCAAAAGAAAATTAGTTTTTACGTATACATACGATAACTAGAACCCACTTACTACAATGTATTTTTTGCAACAAAAGTTATATTTGTAATTAATCAATCACGAACTTAGATTGATATAAGAAACAGGTCTTGTGCTAGAATACTCGAGTGCTAGAAGACTCGATATCAAACAAACATAAATTTAAAAAATGACACAAGTAGGCCATATACCAGCCTTAACAGTTTTTATAAACATTAGAGTATTCTAAGTTCAAGTAAAACAGATTCTTTAGTTCAAATTCTGCCGGGTCAATACTTTAAAATCTACGTTAAAATCGAGTGAATCATAATCATGAGAAATGTCCTTTCAGTAGTTTTTGTTTGATGCACAAAGAGACTACTTCTAAAAGAAAATCACATAGCTGTATTATAATTTTATAATACCTACTGGAGCTCTGCTCAAGAGTTCATTATTTAAATTATGACCTGCTAACCGAATTTCGGTCACGGCCGGCCGTGATACTGGCCATCTGCGCGAGACGTACTAAACTACAGTGCAGTTACTGACTACTTACACAGAACCTTTTATCTGATAGCCCGGCAATCCAACGATCAGAAAGATATAAAGCAGTAGTACTTGTAGTGGCTGAATATACTCTCCGAGTTTCGGGATAGTACACCACCAACTTCCTTACTACGTTGAGAACATAAATCCCCAACATTCCAATTTGGCTCGACCCAGAATCCGAATTGTAGAAGTAAGTTATAACGAGCTGAAAAAAACGAAACTAGTCCGCTTTGTCACTGGCCAGATTTAATAAAATTTAGTATGGAGCCAGTACAAATCTCAAGGACATGGATACTTTTTTATTTATTTCGTTCCTCGCTACCTCACTAGTATAAATCATCATATCATCATCAGATAAAATTATGTGAAAATTTTAGAATTCAATAGTTGAAAATGCAATGGGCGTGCGTCCTTAAAATTAATCCAATTTTAAACAAACCAAATCCCGCGGCTTTAGTTAGTATACAGTGCGGATTTGCAATCTTATGCGCCCTAGACCGTGTAATATCAGCCGCCCCTTCTACTTACATATGAATTTACTTTATTACCAACATTTATCGAAATAAACTCAAAAATTGAGTAATGCCGTGATAAAACAACACAGATCTATATAAAGTTTATTGCTATGAACTGATGGTGTACAACAGACAATAGGATTGCATAATATGACTTGCGTTGTTTCTTGTTGTATTTATTTTTATCATGATTGACCGCCCCTTATATCTGGCCGCCCTAGGCCCGGGCCTCACGGGCCTTAGGGCAAATCCGCCACGTAGGTATATAATACTAATCTGCAGATTAACGAGACTTCTCCTATCACTTATTTTTCTTAACATAGCACTTACCTTGTAAATTGTCGAGCATATACGACAACAGCTTAGCAGTTCCACCGTTATCGTTGTATATTGAGAGCATCTCCTTGGACAGCGGGTTACCTTGAAGCCCGAGCAGTTGTAAGTTAAACAACTTGCCCAGCTCGTAAGGTAGGACCCGGAGATAATTGTTGTGTAGGTGTAGTTCTCTGAAAATAAAGAGTTCATTTTACTGTTTTTTTCCAAGCCCTTACTGTCTCACTTGTTTTCTATTATTGCGTTTGGTGGAAAACGAGCCACGACCCACCAGATGGTAAATGGTCCGTCGCTCATGGACTCAACTATACCAGGAGCATTGTCAAGCTACAACCAAAACACACCCATGTGCTTCATGGCTGGTCACACGGGAGATGGTGATACCAACCCACTCGGGCCCGACAGAAGTGAGTACTCCCACTTGCTACTTAGCCCTACCACCAGTAATGAAATGGGGCCAATGGGTGATAGTTGCATACATACTTCTCTTAGTCGCCACGGTGTTGTAACACCCGTGATAAAGAATGGGGGGTGACACTTGTATTCTTAGTTCGTCACCACACGGACGGGCCACTTATCTTAAAGTGAGAGGTTTAGACCGTAATTCACCACGCTCACGTAGTGCGTTTCTGTAAAAATCTTTCAAAGTACACGATGTTTTGCATAGCATCACGCCTGGTATTCCCCGAAGAGGTAGGCAGAGGTGTATTACACACCCACGACTCGCCAGCTATGTTTAAGTCCCACGTAATAGGGGGCGAGCCTATTGACGTCTACCGGGTACATTTCCAAACTCCGGGCTACTACGGCGCATTTTTCCTTTTTTGTTTACGAAAAATCTCAATAACACTGCCCGACCCCGAGACCTAATGATCAGCAATCGCTTACACTATCGCTGCACCAAAGAGGCAGTTAATTTTATTGTTTAAAATTACTATTATTTATTTTTTTATTGTCTTAGTAAATAGTAATAGGGTATAGTGATGGGTTTGAGATTTGTTATACAGACTTTTTGTTTCGAAAATCTCAAAAAGTCAAATAATAATAAATATTCACGGACATTTCACACAACGTCCTCTGGTCCCAAACTAAGCTTAACGCTTGTGCTATGGGTACCAGATTACGGATATTATAATACATATTATTACATTTTTTGCTTCTTTTATCTAAAAAGTATAATGTAACATAAAACTGCAATCATTTAAGCTTGAAAAAACATAATAACATACAAAAATATGACTTATTACATCTATTGTGTATGCAAATACTATAAAATAACTTGTTTTTTACTATCTTTGGAGGATAAGTCGGATTATGTAAATACTATACATATACAAAAACATATGCGATAACAAAAATACATATAAACAAATAAACATGTAGGTACTGGTTACGTATTACATTATTCTTGCATCAAATTATTTAGCTTGATAACGACGAAAAAAATTCCTTAGCTTTCTTAGATTATGTACCTACCATTTATCATTGTAATATTTTTTTAAGACAACACCCTGCGCTAAAGAATAATCCTTGTATCGCGGGGGACTTTACAAACATATAATTTCACGGACACAAAGTACACACAGACTCAGAACAACCATTTGTGAATCATACAATGATAGATTCCGCAAACGAAGTTTTATTTCAAAATCATACAAAGAGTTAACCTGTGTGAGAATCGAACCCACAACATTCGAGCGGGGGGGCCCGGTATATAACTAAACCACTCCGGCATCTGTGTAGTGACTACCACTTGACTTGTGACAGGCTAAAGGTAAAACCTAGGACCTCAAGAAAAATGGAATGGAGTTCGAACCCTAGTACAGCATCAGCACATTACACAACTCTCGACATCTTTGATGGTAAATGGTCATCGTAGCCATCTGCATCACTCGCGCGTCGATAACTCCTCAATGGGATGGCAGGACGAGAGGGGAAATAATAAGTAGAGGATGGGAACGATAATAAGGAGAGGATAGGAGGGTGTTTACTGTTCCAGAGCTCTCACTCATCATACGAAATACAAGGATACTTAGGAGTGCCTGCCGTTGTTTCACGCCGATCTTCCGTGAGAGGGTTCATGCTGTGGTAAGCAAAGCTGTACCTAATAGGAACATAATTTATTATTAACCATATTAAATATGGTGTATGTGCCACAAAACAAGTTAGAATCACATAATTAAGCTAATTAACAACGAATAATATAGTCCGTTGCACAACGTTATCAGAAACGACCATGACCCGGGTACAATAAAATTATATTGAATAATATGCATAAATTTAGAAACCTGCATACGCGAGAGATTGCCTCGATGGTTTCGACGTGCCAACGCGTATTAAACCTGCGTAGGCGACTGGGCCTTACAGCTCCGTGCTCTATAGAAGACTTGTACCCACCAGTGGGCAGGTAGTAGCAGATAACGATAGTTTTAATTTAAAAACATGATTTATTGAATAAGGCAACAATACAGTTGATCAGAGAAATATACCGGCAAGTAACTCACGTTTAGGATCGATTACGCTGACCCGGGCTGCGAGCATATTTATCTGCTCATCATCGCCCTGAAGTGCGAAACGGAGTATGCGAATACTAGTATAATATATCCAACATATGTCAATCTCACGATAATTTTAGTACAAAGCATACGGAATCCAACTTCTCTATTATTTATGCAGTAAAAAAGACGTAATGTAAAACTTAAAAATCTCACCCAAATTAGTGATAATGCAGCAAATCCTTTGCTTAAAACTTGTCGTATTTTGCAAATTATTATGTAACTACAGCAATTATAGCCGCAAACACGCTGACCTAGTGCAGATTGGTAGAATTCAAAAGCACGAGAAAATCCGCCTTCAAGAAAATCTCTTAGCCATGCAGATTTCCTCGCAATTACCGAAATTCCTAATAAATTTTGTTCTTGGTTTTACCACTAGGCTATTATTGCGTTACCATAATAAATTAATATATTCTTAAATTACGTCACGTTAAATTCTGTTTTTTGGACAAATTCGTCACGCAGTATTATAAATTTCACAATGATGAATGAATTGATCTTGTTGACACTACACATGCTGCGCCCATTATCAAGCCTTGCGTTACACCCACAGAAGAGTAGTAGACCAGTTACAATACAGACAAATTAATGGTTACGATAATTAGTTTCGTATTAATTAAATTTAAAAAAACACGCTTTAATAGCTAGTTGAAGTAAAAAGAAGATAATGCTATTATAATAAATAATAATTGTAAAAGAGTGTGAGGTACTTGAGATCAAAAGTTACAAATAAGTCTTAGTCGAGAAAAAAAATTACATTCCCGGAGGTACCCTTAATACTACTTTGTCAGCGTGAATTATATGTACATTCATGCCAAATAACAGCTTACTAGTACATAGTCTCTGAGCTATGCCGCAAAAAGGCGGACGGATGTCGCCATCAGACAGATGTCAATCACAATCATGGCCTCAACTCCTAAAACCCATCGATATTGGTCAAAATTTGTATTTAATCAATTAAAACTAAGTTGGCGCGACAAGGTCGATAGTTTGCAAGCTAATGGGGACTACGTTTAATTCAGTAATTATTAAACGAGGCCAATACTGCCGAGTTCTACATATGTAATCTTCGCTTAAGACCTTACTAGAGAGGACAGTATGATAAAAAACATTGCCCTTGTACGGTAACATTCGTAGTTAATTATCTATTTAGGTACTAACTACTACTATAAATGATAAATATATAATACTGTCATTCTATTTAGACTAAATACAAATTGATATAAAAGAGTGTGTTTATTCCGCATTCCAAAACCGCTGAATTGCTTTACATGATACTAGGAACAGCGATGGAAATTATTGAAGTAAAAGTGTAACGATATCGAGTTTTTTTTTTTTTTAGGAGAATTTGTATTTCGTTAAACTCAAATAAATTAATATTCTGATATCAAATACAAATATCCTTATAAACTGATAAAGATAGTCAATTTAATTGGAAATATTTGGTCTTCGTGTATGTTAGTAGGTAATTAATATCACCGACTCCTAAATATTATTAGAACTCATCATCAGATTAACAGAAATCACCGAGACGTTGGTGTATATAAAAACAATAAGATACACCCTGAATACATAACCTCCTCCTATTTAAATTTATATCTCCCACGCTAAAGGTCACGATAAACGCTGCCAGGATGCCCAGTCGTTAGATGGATTGATGAACTAATAAACGGGGTGGGCACAGACTGAATGGGATACGTGGATAAGACGTGACGTAAATTGGGAAAATCAAAAATATAGGCATATTTTGTTGATTGATTGATTGATGAGAGATGGCAGGTTACTTTGGTAGTCGACGGAGGCGGCCTGCGCGTTGGCCGGAACCCCAGTGGGACTTGGAGGCGAGGTACTCCTCGAGGTGTATCGACGAGCGTCACAAGAGCGGGAGGGGGGTGGTAGCCCCCCATCCAGGGAGGTGGCCAGGTGGCAGGTCAAAGCTCGCCGAGTTGTCATGGCCCGTTGGAGGACGCGGCTGGAGGCGCCCCGGGCCGGTCTTCGGACCGTAGAGGCACTCCAGACGATGCTGGAAGAGTGGGCGGAGCGACAGCACGGAGTCCTTACCTTCCGACTGGTGCAGGTACTGTCGGGGCACGGTTGCTCCGGCAGATTCTGCACATAGTCGCAAGGAGGGAAGCGACTCCGGGCTGTCACCATTGCGGCTTCGACGAGGACACGGCGCAGCACACGCTCGAGTCGTGCCTGGCTTGGGCCGAGCAGCGCCGTGAACTCGTCGCGGCAATAGGGAGCGTCGTCAGAGCGACGCTTGGCAGCGACAGGAATTGGGCCGCGGTCGCTGCCTTCTGCGAGGAGGTCATCTCGCGGAAGGAAGCGGCAGAGAGGGCCAGGGAGGCTGATCCGCAGACGCGAACCCCCCGGAGAGACGGCACACGGCGGGTTTCTTTAGTGGGTGAGGGCCTCACACTATCCTGTTCGTTGCCCCGAACGACGGGGTGTGCGGTTAGGTACATTTTTCCAGCCATAACAAAAAAAGTTTGGTAGTACCTATATAATAGTATGTTTTTCATGTATCTAGTATTAGTAGTAGGTATGTCTAACAAAACATTGTATTAAGTAGGTATACAATATATTTCAGTTCTATAAATCCTTCGTGACTTTGTAAATAATCGTAATCAACCTTTACGTTGTAACCCTCAGTACATTTCTTGTTCAAATGTTATAAACACTTCAATAACATTGTCGTCGACGTCAATTCCGTCTTAGATAAACTGTTATCTGAGCAACAAAACAATAATATTACAAGGTATTATTTATTTACGGTTTACTGTACGTTGTAACGTTTATAATATAAACGAAGAATAAATACTTCATGATATCTAGGGGTTTTTTTATACACAGTAATCGAATTAAAAAAGAAAGAGGTCGTCGCTTAGTTGTGCACTGCCCGTACCAACGATCGGTAAGGTTAAACAAATTTCCCTCGACTGGCATCGGATGGGTGAAGAGACAAAAAAATTGCGTGTACTTATGTACGCACGTGAGAAGTTATACTTCTTTGGCATCATTAATAAATTAAAGTAATTATTAAATTCGTAACTGCAAAACTTGTCACGGTTATGTTTATAAATACATCGTTAGATAAGGTAATTATGTCTAATGTCACTGATTATGTCTAATGTCACACAGATGGCGTTAGTAAAATTTTGAAATTTCTTATAAGACGATGTTAGAGTTTAGTTGTCTGATTAAACCCCTCCATGTAGCGTTAAACGTTTAACGCAACTTTGTTGGAAGTCGCATTAGAAGTATAACTTCAAAAAAAGTGACACCTATTTGTGAACACAATATCTCCTCCGCGCTTTGGAAGACACGTGAAGCAGTGGGTCCTGGCTATGAAATAACATCCTGGCAGTTATAAATAATAATATTATTCTTTCACAAATACTATTAATAAATTATTTAGTTGAATAGTAACTCACAGTTAGTATTAATAATACAATCCCATCAAAAACATAAATGTTAAATGAGAGCCAAGTTCAATATTATGATATATGCCTTGGTTGTTGACTTAAGCGACAAAATAAGTCAGATCTAGATGGGTGCCAAGTTCAATGGTCAGTCCTGAAATTTATTTAATACAACATAAAATATTTTATAACAATTTAAATTATAATTTCTTATAGCTTAGGACAATATATTGAAGCTGACTTGACTAGTTTTCATACACGTGTTTATATGAAATACCTAGTTTTTGGGTTATGAGGGGGTAAAAAGTGGCTCCAAATGGTTCGTGTAATACACACGGTAGGGGAGAGCAGGTGTTGGAGGCGCCCCGGGCCGGTCTTGAGACTGTAGGGGCGCCCCGGGCCGGTCTTGAGACCGTAGGGGCGCTCCAGCCGGTGCTGGAGGAGTGGGCGAGGCGACGGCATGGAGTCCTTACCTTCCGACTCGTGCAGATGCTGTCGGGGCATGGTTGCTTCGGCAGATATCTGCACATAGTCGGAAGGAGGGAAGCAACTCCGGGCTGTCACCACTGCGGCTGTGTCCTCGGACACGGCGCGGCACACGCTTGAGTCGTACCTGGCTTGGGCCTAGCAGCGCCGTGAACTCGTCGCGGAAATAGGGGGGACCTCTCGCTGCCGAGCTTCGTCAGAGCGATGCTTGGCAGTGACAGGAATTGGGCTGCGGTCGCTGCCTTCTGCGAGGAGGTTATCTCGCGGAAGGAAGCGGCGGAGAGGGTCGGGGAGGAGGATTCTTCCGCTGACCTAATCCGCCGCCAGCGACCTGGGCGGCGCAGGCGCAGGTACTTGCGCCTCATGCCGCCCTAGCTGAGGCTGCGGGTGGATGGACCGGGGAACGTCCGCCACCCGCAAGGCCTCCCGCGAAGGTGCGACGCTCTATGTGCGGATGCGTCACTCAGTAGAGGGTACCCGAAAGGGTACGGGCAAGGGTAAGGGTAAGGGCCGCCGGCGGACCACCGAAGGAATGTAACATAGTTCCAGTGGCCCGCCAACAAAGGCGGAGAGACGGCACACGGCGGGTTTCTTTAGTGGGTGAGGGCCCCACACTTCCCTGTTCGTTGCCCCGAACGACGGGGTGTGCGGTTAGGAACATTTTTTCCCGCATTAACAAAAAAAAAGGGGGGAGAGCAGGTAGGATTCTTACACTGGAAGCATTCGTACAGTAGAGATGTAGAGATGATATCTACACTATACAAATACATTGACGTGTTTGCGTTTGAATGCGTGACTCCCGCTCACACACACTAGGTACACGCGGGGCGAGGAGACCGTACGGCCGGTGGCTTCGAGGGAGATAAGTCGATATGTGTTTTCGCGCTGTGTAAATATTTTTTATGTTCAAGTTTGCAGATATAAGTAATGCTTAAATTATATAATTCATTTATTATAGTTTATACTTTAAACTATTGATTTAATATTTATATAGTAATTCTAGGCTAACTATAATGATTATTTTTATTTCAAATTAATTTGTTGATTTTTCGTGTTGGGGTACCTTCGTGCAGTTATAAATGGGTTAGATTCGTACTGTACTAATCCACCACAAACATATTGCATTGTCATCGATCCTTGAAGTGTGCAGTTTCAAATCAATCCGACGTTTTAAGTGGTTGAAAATCGCGTTCGAAGATACCGTTTAATAATCTACTAACATGCGTATAAAGCTAATAAAAGCGTGTTAAAAACGATAATATTTAAATTGTTATATTAACATAGCTACCTAAATACAATTATTGTTAGTTCACTACATGAAGGCTGCTTATATGTTAACTTTGATCTCAGTAAATTACTTTATTACACTAAATAAATGGCAATTTCTTGGACTGTACGAAGGTGCCCCACCATGTGCGAATGCGCTTCACACTATGTACGAAGCTACCCCGTGTGTGGGGTGGTTTCGTACAATTCTATTTTTTAAGAAAAGTTATCTTTGTTAATCTAATTTGTATTGATATTGTTCTTTCTGGCTATTAAAGCCAGATATGTATGGTATATAGCAGGATTGTAGTTATTTTAAAACATGTAATAGTTTCTCTTATATACGGCTCAGAGCAAAAATTGTACGAATCCTACCTGCTTTCCCCTACTGCTCGCCAATTCATTAGCTTGAACTTGGCTTGACACGCTATCACGTGTCTACATGTCATGGAAGAGCGGAGGTCCATAACTCCGAGAGAGATTCTGAGTTTCATAAACACATGCATTATTTGCTTAAAGTGAGGCTCCAAATACTAATCAATGTATTATGTATGCTGATTGTGATAATAAATTATTTGTTATTATCAACAAATGTACGACGAATAATTCTATGTTGATCGTAATAAATTAAATTAAATATAAAAATTTGACACAGTAGCTTTAAAATAAGTCTTGAAGATTGAAGGCCATTTGAACGACATCGCCACTATAAAAACAATTAATTAACCATGTCAAAAACACCACGAACTAGTTTCAGACCAACTTCGCCGCAGGTTTTAATTGTATTATTTATTTCACCGAATAAAGCTATGCGTCGGAAAATACTATATACACGTACGTACGTATTATGTAATACACAAGTCCGAACATTTGTTTATGTTAAATATATGTATGTGAGAATACTAATACCTAGTACCTACTCACATCACTCGCAAGATCAACACTACGTAATAATTGGGAAACCCAAAGATTTCATACGGCAAAATTTAAGTAAATAAGAAACGCAGTGATAGCCTTTTTTTGTTAAGACAGGAAAAGATATTCCTAAACACACACCCCGTCGTTCGGCGTAACGAAAAGCGTGGCGTGGGGCCCTCACTCCCAAAATAAACCTAACCTTGACTGCACAGATGGCAGAGTGGTTTAGATTGTTGTGGTTCCCACACAGGACAACACTTTTTGTGATCTACAAATGGTTGTTCTGAGTCTGGGTGTATATTATATCCCTGAAATTGTATGTTTGTAAAGTTCCCCGCGATAGAAGGATTATAAATTAGTGCAGTGTTGATTTAAAAAAAAAAACCGACGTGTACCGTCTCTCCGCCTGTACTGGCAGGTCACTGGAACTGGATGACATTACTTCAGTTATCACTGACTGAAGTAATGCGTTATCACACAATGATAGCCTGGGGGTAAAACCAACGACTGCAAAGACAGTGGTAACGAGTTCAATCTCCACCCCCAGTTCAAGTTTTAGGTCTGGCACAGCTGAAGCAGCACTAAATTAATTTTCATAATTATGTGTGAATTTGTTTACAAATTATCACGACTCGGTGAAACAACGTAAGGAAGCCAGCACGCCTGGGAAATATTCTCGACAGCTTGTAAAGTGGTACGGCCTAAATCTATGTCACTCTGAGAGGAGCACCCGTGACCAATAGCGGGTTGAGAAAAAAAATTAAACGTACAGATGGGTCAATACAATTACAATATAGTTTGAACGCTGTATAACTACACCGGCGCATTAACTTGTATGATCTAGCGCCCCATCAGCTAAGGTCTTGTGACAAACATAAACTGACATCAAAAACCGCTAATGCATAGAAGAATTAGTGGGTCGATCCGCTTCTTTAAAAATAACTGTAAAATAGCTAGAACACTATTTGTTCACACGATCTTACTGACCTTGTCATCGTTAACATTTCAGTACATTTATTAAATATTAGAGAGATAAACTTCAGCAATTAAAAAAGAACTCATGATCTCAATTACGATTTTATGGGTCTTAAGGATACTATAACAAATATTCTGGTTAGGTTATGGTTTAAGAGGCAGCTGAGCGTGAGCCGGATATCAATAGCGATATTTCTTCCCGCCAAACACGGATCATACACTATTTTTTTTTGTTAAGGCGGGAAGAAATGTTTCTAACCGCACACCCCATCGTTCAGGGCAACGAACAGGGTAGTGTGGGGCCCCCACCCACTAAAGAAACCCGCCGTGTGTCGTCTCTCCTCCTTTTTTGGCGGGCCACCGGGACCATATTACATTCCTTCAGTGGTCAGACGAATGTATGATTCGCACAACACCAAAGCACATCGACCTATCTCCAAAAAATTCCCTTATATCCTCTTCAAATGAAAGAATACCGAGCTTACAGAGACGTATTTTTATATTATGTACGAATTCTTCTTAATATTTACTAACAAATACCTACTACAGCTGGATACAAAAACATCGCCTCAGAGGTCAAACAACGCTTGTGTACATAAATTAATATGCATAAATTTTACATAACGATAATATATTTTTAATACTATTTGTATTAAGCATGTTTCTGCTAGAGGTCAATGAATCATTCGAATAGGCATTATTAACATTTACTGAAACGAGAACTCCAGCATGATTCATCTAGCCCATAACTCCCCCAGTGTAGGGTTTGTCATCGGCCACTGTGAATTTAGGTTTTATTCCATAGACTATGGTTATGTAATGTAACAGTAGAATACAATAAATGTTGAGAGAGTCGTACAAACATTGCCTTTCTTGATCTGACAGCGACCTAGCACTGTCGTCATATCAGAGGTGAGGCTCTGCATATGTTCGAACGCCTCTCATAAAATGAGGTTTAGGGACTTCTATGCCAAGCGCGTCAGAAATACTAGTCGAGACTGTTAGAGGTTGAGGAATACATGCGCAGACCGTTTATATTGCCCCAGGCTAAAGTTAGCCGGAGGGTAGATTTTAACAAGGATAACTATATCAACGTAGACCAGCGTAGCTTGCATGTTATCGCTTGTGAAAATACTCACATCGGGGTGACTGATCGCTTTTTAGCACCTTGCAGTCGATTCATATATTATGTAAATCAACAACAAATTTGCGCCTACAAATATGGCAGTAATTAATGTTACGTGCTATCATGCTAACAGGTATATTAAATGAAAACAAATCAGTTGCCGTGATCTATCAGAGTAAAACTTTCTTTTTATCGATATGCATCACGGCAATACAGACGACAGGAAATGCTAGAGAAATCATAGTATTGCAACAGGTGTTATAACACCGTTTTCCGAAAAAACTTATTTAAAAAAAGAACAACCTGATGTAATGTATGTATATTTATTGCCGGGGAATCCCGTGAATCAAATATATAATAAATGGGCACAGTCCCTCAAAGAAACGATATGCAGTCCAATAAATATCAGTTAGATGAACACTTAGCACGGGAGGCTGGTACCTAAACTACTAATTATTTATTTATTAACACGTTTACCTATTTTTAAAGCCGTTGGAACGCAATGGAGATTTTTAGCAACAATAATCCGAATGACGGCAACATGGTGGCCGCCACCCGTCCCGTCTCGTCCGAAAAGAGGTCGGGGTAGGTAGAAGCTCACGGAAGGTACGGTAGAAGGAAACAAGCGAGAATCTATCTATGTATATTTTTCTTTAAGTCTGCCAACCCGCACTGGGCCAGCCTATATCCCTCTCACTATGAGAGAAGACCCGTGCCCAATAGTGGGACAGTAATGGCTTGAAAAATTGTATATTTTAAGGCCCTACCATGATGGTCTATTAGACAGAATTGAGGAATAGAAAAAGATTACGACAAAAGGGTATTGAACACGCAACCTATTTTATCCAACATCTATTCCACGATACGTTGTCTAGACGTTAAGGAGATCTTTGCGGTGGCTTAGAACGAATCGTAGGGCAACGGTTAGTCTAAATAATCGTTGATCGACTGAGTTTACAACTTCTGATCGCGTGAACCCGGCTTCGAATCCAGTGTTGAACAAAAATGATTAGCAAGAGATAAAAAACTTAGACGAAATGTGGGTGTGTTACAGCACTGTTTACTCTTTCGGCGACAAAGATGTCAAAAATACGATTGAATGCCGTCTCTTTTTCATTATGTCGTGGTTAACTCATAGTTTGCCGAGAGAAATCGCAACAGTTGCAATTTCGAAAGGCGTAAAGAATATCGCAACAATTGTTAACTCGCCGAGAGGCACCATAAAAAAACGAAATTTCGCGTCGATTGAATTCCAAGAACAAATGGATTTTCGAAAGTATGATTCACGTACGTGAAGCGTGAAGTAAAATCCAAATTGAGGCATCATAAGCTTTTGTAGATTAGACATCCATTATTTGAGTTCCAGAATAGGACTCGTAAAATTTAAGGACCAGGTACTGACGACGTCTATAGTAAAGCTAAAACTATGGATTTTACGAATCGTATAAGATATAAGATACCGAGTCACATAGAATCAGCTAGATTTGGTTTTGCAAATGTTTTCAAATTAAATTACCCATGTTTATTATATTGTAGGTATATAAAAAACTAGCAATATCTCTATTCCCCGATATAGTAGCGAGGGAAAACGTATACCAGTTTTTGAGTCTAATCAAAAACAGGCAATCTAAAGAATTGTTTTCTGAGAGCAATTTTTGAGACTATGTTTTCAGAGACTCGTAATACTGTCTTTTTGTGTGATTGTAGTCATTTTTTTCCGGAATGTTTAATGTACAGACACAGCTCTATTACATTTTTGTAATAGTATAGGTATATAAACGTTCCATAGTAAGATAAACGAACCTACGACCTTGTTCATCCATCTGAGAGAAATTTATGTTCTATAATCACATTGTCCAGCAGTGGACGATGAAAGGCTGATGGATGGATGGATGGAATCACATTTGGCAATGTCTTTGAAGTTTTCTTTACGTATTGGTATTTTTTTTAAAAGCATTATTATTATTATTTTTATTGCATGTTGTGGCAGACGAGCCACAACCCATCTGATGGTAAATGGTAACCATCGCCCATGGACTCAACAATACCGAGAGCATTGTCAAGCCGCTGCTCACCGTTTCATTTCACCGATATGAAATGAAATAATAAACGGCCATCTCCTGCTACAGCCAAAACGCAACGATGTGCTTCGTGGCCGGTCACACGGGACATGGTGGTACCAACCCGCTCGGGCCCGATACTAAGTGAGTACTCCCAATTGGTACCCAGGCCCTACCACCAGTCATGCAATGGATGATAATTGCTTACTTCCCTTAGTCGGCCTCATACGACACCCGTGGGAAAGAATGGGGTGGTGACACTTGTATTCTTAGTCCGTCACAACACGGACGAAAAAAAATGATTCCTGAATAGCATTATTCCTGGCCATCTGCATGACCGAACCGTAAGAACATAAACCCCAGGAAATTACAGCATATCACATAGCACTAAATGGACCCTTGAGAAGAACTAGTAGCCGATTTTGAACTTTGAGTAGTGTTTGATAGTATAAATAATAGCTATAAATAGTGCCATATAAATACATAATATTTAGTAGAGAAATCTTTCAGTGTTTCTCAACCTAACTGACGGCACAGATGTCAATGTGGTTGATATACCAACCTCTCGTCCAGAGAACCCACAAGGTTTGATCACGGACAAATATTTGTGTGATCCACATTAGTTTTCAAATCTGGGAGAGCTTTGTGCCCATTAAAACATACATTAATAAGTCCCCAGAAAAGTATCCCAGTGCACGGTTGTCTTTTAAAAATAAACGTATTGTCATTTACCATCAGCACACATAGCATATATGTATATGTAGTATGTATGTTTAAACTTAGTACAATGATTGCCAAATATACACTACGGGGGCAGGTCCGGAATAGCGGGTGTTATCCTATCTACCTTCTTCGTCATAAACTCATTCTTTATCGCATAAAACGTGACAAAAGAATATCGTGTTTAATCGAGTGTTGAAGCCTGTCACGCGTAAGCAAACACTATAATAAAAATGCTCGTTAAATAAAATACAATATTCACCTTAACTGTATAAGGTCTCCAAGCTCAGCGGGCAGCGATCTCAGTTTGTTATTAGATATGTCAAGGGTGTGCAGGTTGACCAGCTGGTTGATATCAGGTGGTATACGTTGTAGTGAGTTGTCGTTCAAGTAGAGCGCGGTCAGGTGCGTCAATTGGAACAGTTGAGGCGCTAGAGCGCGCACACCTCCTGTTACCTGGAAACAGGCAAGGCATTATCTTAATATGAGGATGTTTTTTTTAATTCTATTACTATTGATATATGCCTTATCAAATTATCTCAAACAAAAATAGTTGAATGATACCAACCTCATTTTCTTTTTTAGATGAGTGAATATAAATCACTTAAACTGAAGATAAGTCATGTAAACACAATAGTTAAAAAAAAAGGCCCATACCACCGCCTTATCCTCCGTTGTCTCCTTATTTTCCTCCTAGGAGGAACTTCAAGAAATAGGACATTTGGTAAAGATACCACCCTATCCCATTCCTTGGAGTTGGACTCTCGCGTCGAAAGTGATGTTACTCGCGTCTATAGGCTACGCTACGGTAACCACTTACCATCAAGTGGGCTGTATACTTATTTACCACCCACGAATTATAAAAAAATATCTGGTGTATTCTAACTATTAAGTGAATGGTTCGACTTCCATCTTTCCATATGATAGTAGAGCAAGAAGCACATAAATCTCTTCTTCATTTGGTTCATTTATAGTCGCATCGAAACGCCATTTCATCAAAATATATGTGTGGCATATAGTCTTCACACATTAAATCCATTAAAAGAACATTATCATAGGCGTCAGTAGAATATTTTTCATTACGTAAATACAAAACTCACTCCTGTTTTCCGCAGGAATAGCCAGAGATCTACAGCAAATACGCATGTCTTTTAGGGTTGTCAACGCCCCACTGAAGGAATGTAATATGATGCCGGTGCCAATATAGGCGGAGAGACGGCACGCGGCGGGTTTATTTAGTGGGTGAGGGCCCCACACTACCCTGTTCGTTGCCCCGAACGACGGGGTGTGCGGTTAGGTACATTTTTTCCCGCGTTAACAAAAAAACAAGGGTTGTCAACGCAACCACTGAAGCAATCTAACAGTAATAGTTCCAGTGGCCTGTCAATAAAGGCGGAGAGACGGTTTATTTAGTAGGTGAAGGCCCCAGACTACCCTGTTCGTTGCCCCGAACGACGGGGTGCGCGGGTTCATTTTTTCCCGCATTCACAAAAAAAAGAGTTGTCAACGCAAGAATACTGAAGTAAATTCACACTATTCCAATGGTAATGGCACACAACAGGTTTATATAGTAGGTGAGGGCCCACACAACCCCGTTCATTACGCTGAACGACCGTGAGTCGTTAGGTACATTTTTCCCGCAATAAAAAGGTTTGCAATATACAAATATTGTCCCTAAGTTTACAAGCTATGGTAACTGCTTAAAATAAAGCTTGGCGTATGCTTGTTCGCCAGCCTTGGGGTATATGAAAGCTTGATTTGTGATATGGACCTCTGTCTACAAAATAATCACCTCAAGCGTGGTCCAACCGCCGCGGCGACCGGACGCCCGCTCCGCCTCCGACATGATGTGGTAGGTGCGCCCGCTAGCGCCCTCATGCTTGTCTTTGTTGCGAGACATTCTGTCACCTGAAACATTCATGCCATATGAGAAATAAATCTATTCAATGTCAAAAGAGAATGTCTGTTCTTAGGATGTACAAAAAAATTACATGTACACTACACTAGGTAATCAACACGGTGTAAAGATACTTGACTTCAGATCTATACAAATAAATAAAATTGAAGTGTATCTTTGTATTGTCAGTAAATTAAAGCTTTTTAATAAATTCACATGAAAGTATATAACATCACCTATAACAAAATACCAGTTTTTTTCAGTTATTGTCTGTCAGTTTATTTCCACTGATCTCCGGAATGGCAGGACCGATTTGGATGGGACTTTTATTAGCAGGTAGCTGATGTTATAAGGAGTAACTTAGGCTAATTTTGTTTTGGAAACATAATTAGGGTCCAGCACTGAAAATAAAATGACTATATTCCACGCGGACGAAATCGCGGGTAGTAGGCAGTAGTAGGTAGTATCAATATTTTGATACTCTAGTCTCAAATTCCGAACAAGTATTTAATGATATGAATCTCGAAACCCACAACATTAACTAACTGAAGGTAAAGAAGACTCAAAAGCCTTATTATGTGTATTTAAGTTCATCAACTTTCACAATCGTTTTTTCTTTCACATGCTTCTTGTTTAATGAAAGGGATTAGCCCTACAGCCTAGGCATCACAAGAAATCCAGTGCAGTGACAGCCTAGCAATGGCTACATTTTCATCTGTCCATTTTGAACCGACTATGGAATTGTGGTTAAACTGCAGATAGCTGCTTATTTATATTATAGCACTAACATAGTACCTGACCTGGCCAAGATATGAGAATATTACCCCCTGCTCATATTTTGTTATTTAACAAAATTAAACAATATTATAATTAAATTGTTAAAAATTTCGGTTTTCTGTGAGAAAATTAGTATTGTTTTATTTAAATATTAATTGACTTGATAAAATATGTATAATATGGCTTCTATATACCTTCAGATACCGGAGACATACACTATTTGTCATATATAACAAATATATACTTTTAAAATGAAAATATTCCCTGAAACCATAATGACATTCAAATATATTCAGGTGAACCAAACTACTTCAACATCTAGTTTTCAGTTAAACTAGGTCAATTTCTAAAACTTTCAATTAGGTTGTAACATAGTTTTTATTTATATAAGTATTGAACCTGTTTTGTAAACTGTTTTATTTATGCTAACATAATGAAACTGAAGTACCTGTTCTTTGTTTGATTGATTATGGCAATGCCTGTAAGATTTTAAAACTTCTTTTTACATTTTCTAGACTTTTTTCATCAGAAACTCTATAGTCTATATCACATCATACCACAATATTATTAATAAACAAGCAATTAGCAAGTAAGTGGCAGACAGAATGGCTTAACTGTGAATGTTGTGATACAACTTATAGATAACAAATAAGGTATATCTTGCAACATATCACTATTATAATAGATTAGAAGCTTCATCTAAGCACCAAATTTAATGCCATAGCATTTTTTTTATTTAAACTATATATTTATATTGACATTTTCTACATGGTTAAATTGTAGGCTTTAGGCAAATGATTAAAAGTTAATTAATTTCACTTTAAGATTTATTATAAACATAATATTAGCACCATTACCTCTTATTTGGAAACAATTGAACCAATGCATACAATTCACAGACCAGGCCCACCAAGCAAGCCCAGTGTTCAACTTTAGGTACAGTCAATTGTTAATGAATCAATTGTTATAACAATTATGTAGGAAGTTTATACTATCTTTCAACAGTAGACAAAACATTAGAAGAAATATATCACAAAATATATTGATTAGATTAACAAAGCCAAAATTATTACCTTTTACAACTAATTTACAGCAAAATCATGAAACAATATGAGAATAGCGAACTACAATGATAATTATAAAAAAAATGCAAGTACTTAAGTTACAACAACCCATATTACATACTTATCTACGTAAACACTGATATGATTGTTTTCATACATACGGATACGAATCTTTACACTATAGGGGCATAAAACGATAAAAGTATACCTTAATAACACCGCGAGGGGACATTAGGTGTGATAAATCGACATTTTCTGATAAATTATCTTCGTATAGAAAATAGGGACAACACAAGTCCATAACCTCCGTGGTTCGGTGGATATACCTAAGGAATATGGACAAATTACTTTTTCAATAAAATTTCAATGAAGAAACATTATCTATTTCTTGGAAAAAGTACTAATTTAAGTCATTAATTGAAGGGTTGTTGTCTAAATGCGTAGCATCTTTGTATACAGCTGACAAGAAAGAGATGAATCGACTAGCTCCTTAGAACTCCTCAAGCGCCAATTCATTTAAAACACAATTAATATATAATATATAAATAATAACTGTGATACCAATTATACACACCTTCATCTACTCCTTAAAAAACTTTTACTTCAATTAGGACTATAGTAATCGAAATTAAATCACTGTAAACAGACAATAGGACACTCTTGACAAACAACTACATCAAACGTCCATTTATCGACTACAGCGCCAATTCCTCGTTGGTGAAGGATTTTAGAACTTTTACAGTGAGTTGTGGCGACCATAGATAAATATCTTTAGCTAACGCTAACTTTATAAATATAATGCAATAGAAAAATCGAATGCAGCGCCAATTCTCAAAAGCTAATGATGTTATGACTTTTAAAGTGTGTTTTTCTCTTGGACGAAGGATATTATAGACAAGCTATCAGCGTATGCAGTGTCGAGATAGCAACAGATAACCGGAATAATTTTAAAAGATAACTATGATTATAACTTTGTTGACTAAAAATGTACTACCTGTTTTAGCCGGATAAAAGAATGACAGGACAAAAGAAATTGCAGTTATGCTTATATTTTGCTTAAAATGTATTAGAACATGTAATATTAGCGTATATAACGTGATTAATAAAGGTTTTTTTTACGTCAATACAAAAACAAGCTTACATACTGATGATGGGGACGGTTGGCCACCTTATTGTTTGGACCCAGTTCATTGGGTCCAAATACAACTGACGCATACGCGAAAAGGATAAATATACTTATACCTGTGTCTCTCTCACTCTTGGTAAAACCTAGTATGTGCATCCTTTTCTTCATCCCTAATGTCAAAATAGTAGCGAGTCTATAGTGTATTTTTCTTAACTTATCCTAAGACGTAAACAAACCGTACTGGGTACGAAAATCATGAATTTTGGCATCAATCAGAAACTTTACCTAAGTTATGAGCGTCTTGATTACATTACACACACACATTACACTAAAAATTGCTTCAAATTAACTATTCAAACACCATAATTTTCATAAAATGTTTAAAATATCTGAATCCATTTCAACAGATAAAAAAGGATCATCACAATTTGACGTTTCTAAATCCTAGATTGTCTTTGGATCGTAGGGATGAGAGAAGCGACTGAATGATTCTGACCAGTGAGTGAACTGTAACTATCATTTATTATAACATCATAAAAATAATATTATAAAATTTACCTGACTAATAAATTCGATTTTATTTTTATTGTATTGTAATAGTAATTTAGTGTGGGAAATATTTTGATAACAAATCCCAACCATAGACTAAAACTATTATTTGACAAATAATTTTTTTGCCGGTTAACTGGCGGAAACTTCCTGTCACGTCAAAAAGTTGTGGATGAGATGGCAGCCCGCAAAAATATTATTGTCTTACGCCTTCTGCCTTATCATTGCGAATTAAACCCAAAAGAACTTATATGGACACAGTTAAAATCTTATGTTGGCAAAAATAATAAATCTTTTAAAATGGCTGAAGTAAAGAGTTAATTAAAGAGAAAGTTAATTAAGGTTTAGGCCAAATTGGTAAGGTGTCTTGGAACAATTGAATAATCACGTAATAAAAGAAGATGATAAAATGATGCAGCTTGACGGATTAATAAATGCTGCAACAGACGCACCGATATTTATATATATTTTTAGCATTTGACATGCTTAGCACTATACATTAAACACCGATCTCAAGTTTTATAATACACGTCGAATCAGAATTGGAAGACTCCTCTAGTGAAGGAACTAGTGACTCAAATTAATAAAAGAAAATAAAAATAGCTTGTCGTTTTATTTCTTTCTATAGGGCAAAGATGATTTTCAGAAATTATTTCTTTGATCATGATAGTGAAGGATATTCTGGCAACTTACAAAAAAAAATATTATAAACGCTATTTATTCCCAGGGTTCCATTCCCAACTAAAATGAATTCTGAGGAAATCCCACATTATGAAAATCATTCAGTCACAAACTTTATTTGTTCACTCGTTCATTGGATGATGTCTCAACGCTATCAATTGTCTTTCATTACCAGGACGCCATTTCTGTTTACATAATAAGACAAGTTAAGAAAAATACACTATATATTATTCTTCGTCTAAGGTTTTTCTGGTTATACGTAGGTAGGAGTCTCAGACTATTAAGAACTAGAACGTAGGAGTAGTATTGTTCTGTGTACGTACTACTACTCGTACTACTTTGAGTGTGTTGTTGGTTGCGTGTGACCATAGCAATTATAACATTTTTATTCGGCGCTAACATAAAAATTATGCACCCGAAACGCATAATTTGCAAGTTTTTAATGAGAATTGGTGGTTATCTCTCATTAAAACCAAACACACTTAGGGTGATAGCTGCTTACTTCCTTTAGTCGGCTTGTACGACACACACGGTAAATAATGGGGTGGTGATACTTATAAATATGAGGTATTTCTACATAGATTAAATTAACTAGGGTGCAACTAACAAATAAATTTGACGTGTGGAGAAAATTATAGCTTTTTGTAAGACCTAGTGGTAGAATCTTGCAAATTCCAACAAGAATAGGCCAGCTCGATCTCGATCGTAGAAGTACCACCGTCTCACAGAAGATCAGCGTGAAACACAGTAGCTACTCTTATTATTGTTTCATAGGAGAGTGAGCTCGCCAGAGGCCCAACCCCTTCCTTATCCTCTCCTTGTTATCCATCCTTATCGCCTCCTATCCTTTTCTTTGGAGTTGGTTCTGCGAGTGATGTCTCTGGTGTAGCTAGCGTCTTTGGGCTGCCGTAACCACTTACTATCAGGTAAGGTATATGCTTATTTGCAACCATGTAGGTAGTATAAAAATATCTAGATAGAACTTTTCCGTGAATGAAGCTGGTTAGGGAAAGCTGGGCAGTTGAGCATAGTTTTCCAGTAACATTATTGACATAACTTAGACCCAATTTATGACTTGTTAAAACTGTCACTGAATGTATTTTTACCTACTTTAATACTTTACTTTAAGACTCAATGAAAAATACTTTAGTATCTGGGGGATCGTAGAATTTAAAAGTTATTTGCATGAGAACAATGACATAAAGAATAATGCTTCTATGATAATGAGGTTTATTATACAATCACGCATTTACATACCTAAGTAGGTACGTAAATAACAAAATTAGTTGCCAAATGTTCATGAAAGGTTCTTAAGTTCAAATAATCTTATTAGGTACTAGCTGCTACCCGCAAATTCATCCGCGTGAAATTTCGTTATTTTCTTTTTTAGTGCAGAATCCTAATTAATAAAAAAAATAAAGTAGTGATCCCCGTCCCGTGAGCCACAACCCGTAAGTCCCGTCCAAATTGGTTGAGCCGTTCAGGAGATTAGCCGTGGATGTGTATTTGACGTATATATGTACTTATCTATTCGAATCGGTATTCATTCACAATTGCATGTTTTTTGGCGCGAAACCCTAATTACTTAAATTTCCACACTAAAAGTAGCCTAGGTTACCCCTTGTAATAACAGCTATCTGCTAGTGAAAGTCCGTTCAAATCGGTCCAACCATTCCGGAGTCTATATAATGAATACCATCATTCACAATTTTATAGTTTTGAAGCGGGCCCTAATCATTTTTCGAAATAATAGTATCCTAAGTTACGTCCCGTCCAAGCCGTTCCTGAGATTAGCTGGAACAAACAGACAAACAAAAACTTACAAAATTGGTCATTTGTTATAGGTAGCGTAAATAATACTCTCGTATACATTGTTACAGCTCTCGTATACATGTAAACAGTTGTTATTGAGACATTACAAACAGACACTTCAATTTTATTTATTTGTATAGATATCGTATAGTGGAAGACGAGGCATGACCCTGGGTGTTTTTCTATTGACGTGGAGCTGAGTGGAGTGGAGCGGAGAAGAGTAGTGAAAAGTGGCAAATCTTTCCATTAAAGTGGAGCGGGGTGTAGTGCTCAACTTCGTTCTGACCGGCTCGGGACCGCGTATTCATATTTTTCTCAAATATCTTAAATGTACAGACAAAGCTCTGTTACAGCTTTATATTAGTTAGGATTAGTAGTTATAATAGTTTGGAATAGTTAACTTTACAAGACATAAAATTATAGAAGTAGATTCATATGCAGTAATGCAGTAATAGTATGGTTCTTCGACTGTGGTAATGCATGGTTTCGCGAAAGGGCTTAAAGCTTACTTATTGGAAAAAAAGAGTCACTATACCTATCACATTTTTATATAGCATGGATTACCTACTATTAAGTAATAAGAGACATTGAGCGGTGTAATAAATAAAGTTATTCAGGATTTGTGGATGATACTCAATAAAAACATGAACCTAAAGAGCAATCACTGAAGTAAGGGATCCACTTGATTAAATTACAACCCTTTCTTTTCTAAAATACATAATAATGTAACATTACATGTACCTACCTCTTGGGTTATAACTGAATAAATGTGCTTCGCATTTAAAATGCGAAGCACATTAATTCAGTTTGTACTTTGATCGCTTTACAATAAGCAGGTAACGAGACAGCTGAACGTGTAAATGGTTGATATTAGGTCGCTATTTCAGTAGTTCAATTCGTAGCGATATTTTAGTAATAATGGTGGAAATAAGTAAGCATATGGTGCAATATAGGGATGACATAACATCACTAACATGCCAAGAAATATTACATCCTAACACTGGTAGCTGCATCAAAGCATTTCAAGTTATGCTTTGGTCATGTGCAAAAGGTGCTTTAATTTATTTCGGCTCATATCAAGCAATATTCTTGGTAAGTACTGTGAATACCTACACTATTTAAATTGTTTTTCATTATTAATAAACATTTAATTTTTGTTAACTAATTGTAAATTAACTAAATTTTAATTATTATTCAATCGATGACAACTGTCTGTAAAACTTTATTGCTTTAAAATTTGGGTAGGTACATGTGAAAATGATCACCAAAATACTTTTGTCGCTGACTATAGGTTTCTTATAGTAAAAATGTTCTGTAGTAGGTATAGGTTATTGTTTCGCAAAGGTTTTAGTTAGAGGTGGTCATTGAATCAATAAACTGGTTTTTAACGGCTTTTCATTCGTCAACGAGTTAACTGTTAATCATCAATGAAAAAACAGGTTGAAAATATTAGCTGTTAATTTACGTCAACGCCCAAGACTATTATTATTTTATTCAGTTAAAAAAAAACAGTTGAAAATATAAACTGTTAATTTACGTCAACGGCTCAACGGAATAAATTGACGTTGAAAATTCAAAACCTGTTATTAATTTAACAGCTTTTTTAACCTGTTGACCATTTTGTCAATGATTGAAATTGAAAACGTTGACATTAAATTGACACTGAACATTCAAAACCTGTTATTTATTTAACAGTTTTTTTAACCTGTTGACCATTGATGATTAACAGTTAAATTACACTAACGGAAAAACCGTCAACGACCCACGCCTAGTTTTAGTTACTTACCAGGCTCAGAATAAGAACTGATAGACGGATCCACGGCGTGGCCGTACTTAAAACAGCAATATTTTTTTTAAATGTTTCCATGTTGACAAATATTTAGCCATATTTGGGCAAATTAAACGATAGTTAGAATGAGGTCTGTAACTTAGTCGTAAATAACAAACTCTTCGTAACAAATATTGAAAATGACAACGTTTATCAAAATAATTATTTAAATGTAAATCTAGCACCCCTTCTATTCATCTAACCATTAGTCTTTAAACGTCCACTACTGGACATTGGCCTCCCCAAGAGAGCACCAGAACTAGCGGACTTGTGCTGACTGCATCCAACGACTCCCTGCATCTTTGACCATATATTTGGTCCATCTGATGGGAGGCCACACTACGCTGCGCTGTCCGATACGTGGTTGCCACTCGAGAACCTTTTTCCCCAACGGTTGTCAGTTCGCCGAGCGATATGGCCACTTCAACAAGCAAACCCGGCGGGCTGCGTCGGATATTCACGATCTACGGATCACCGTAATAAGAATTTGATCTTTGAGCCTTGATGCAAGGTAAGTATTGTTTCATAAATTGCCGTTCTGTTTGATATCTCATCTGGTAAATAATAAGTTATATTTAATAAAATAATAGTACACATGAATACACTTAAATTAACTTTTCTTTCTTTTCTGGGTCAAATAAGTAAATAATTATCATCCTTCCAGCGCTGATTTAATTAATTGAATAAGAACTTAGAGCAAATCAGTTTCTCTCAATTCTAGATTGTGACTACAGCGGCAGTCATAATCTAGAATTGAGAATAACTTACAAAGTTGAAGTTACAAAGACTTCTAAGGTTATACTTACATTAACATATTCACTGGCAATGATATTGCTCCCAACGTTTCTATTTTCATAATATGTATAATAAAACATCAACAAAATATCGTGAAACATATTTTGGGTATTTCGAGCGTTGGCCCATTTGCCCGTAGCATCCACTCATTTCAATCTTGCATCTGGATTAGAGGAAAACCTAAAATGGTAACTCTTTATCATCATCTCATAAATTACATATAAATTTATTAATAAAGGGAAAACTGGGCAAATTAAATTCGCACTAAGGCAACACCGAACAATTCTTAGTAATAGAAATTTTGTTAGAAAACGTGTTTTGCGAGTGTATCTTAGTAACAATTATTAATTTCGAGCAAAAAAGCCCATTTTATATCGCCATAAAGCCTTCATCCATTTGAATTATATAATTTTCTACTACATACGAATGAAATGTTATAGGTACCGGTATATTTTCGGTCGCTTTAGCTTTTGTAGCCTATTACACTATTTTATAAGCACTATTATATACAATTGGTCTTTTTCTCAAAACACTGAATAACCCGTAAATATCTGTATAACCCAAATTTATTATAAATGTTCGATTATATCAGTGGAATCATGACGACAAAGCATTTTGACATCGTAACAAATACAAAAAACTGGCCACGGCTATAGGTGCTTATATGATTCTTTATTTCTTCTTGCTTTAGGTAACTCAACAGATTTCAGACTTATCTCTAAATTTATTATTTTATTTCCCTTCACAAAGCTTTCCAATCGTTATATTAGAAAATACCTACTGAGTTCTGACCATCACATAAATTTAGCAAAATAATCAAGAGAATATTGTCATTGGCGGAATTATCAAGATCGCCACAAGTCAATACAAGAAGAAGACAAAGACAAAAATCTTTGATTTTGTCTGTTTTTTGCACCAGTAAATTGTATCTTGTTCTCGCTCATACATGTCAAAGAATTTTCTTCATTCTTCAGTCTAGATGTATTTAGTCTGAGACTCTGTCTATATGTATTTGGTCTGAGTTACCACGTCATAGAATTGCAAAAAAAGTGTAGTGAAAAAGTGTAGTAAATGTAAATAATAAATTTAGAGATAAGGCTGAAATCTGCTGAGTTACCTAAAGCAAGAACATATCAAAATGCTTTGTCTGTCACGATCCAACTGACATAATCGAAAATTTTGTATACAAATTCGGGTTTTAATTAACATTTTATTTTAATTTGTGTTAATGAGTGTTTTGAGAAAAAGACTACGTGATAATAGTGCTTGTAAAATAGTGTACTATGCTAGAAAAGCTACAGCGAGCGAAAAAATAACATTTCATTCATATGTAGTCGAAAATGAAATAATTTAATGATTGAATGCTATAAAGTGATATAAAATGGGCTTTTTTTTACTTGAAATTAATAATTGCTACTAAGATACACTCGCAAAACACGTTTTCTAGCTAAATTTCTATTACTTTGAATTATTTCGGTGTTGCCTTATTGCGAATTTAATTTGCCCAGTTTTCACTTTACTAATAAATTTATATGTCATTTATGAGATGATGATAAAAAGTTACCATTTTAGGTTTTCCTCTAATCCAGATGCAAGATCGAAATGGGTGGATGCTATGGGAAAACGAGGCAACCGACGAAATACCCAAAATATGCTTCACGATATTTTGTTGATGTTTCATTATACATAATAAGAAAATACTAACGTTGGGAGCAAAATCATTGCCAGTGAATATGTTCATGTAAGTATAGCTTTTAAAGTCTTTGTACTTCAACTTTGTAAGTAAATCTCAATTCTAGATTATGATTACCGCTGTAGTCATAATCTAGAATTCAGAGAAACAAATTTGCTCTCTCTTGTGACACCTGTCTGGGATTTAAGGGTTTCAAAATAAAACCCAGGAGTAAAACAAAATTAAATAAGATATATTCACACCCCAAATGGTAGGTGGCAATCCAAATTTATAAGGTCGTGGTATTCGTCCTATAGCTAACTTCACCACTTATATTACTCTCTCTCTCTCCCGTGGGACCGGCCATGAAGCACATCTTAGCGTTTTGGTCGTAGCAGGAGATAGCCGTTTATTCTTTCATTATATATCGGTGAAATGAAATGGTGAGCAGCGGCTTGACAATACTCTCAGTATAGTTGAGTCCATGAGCGATGGTTTACATTTACCATCAGATGGGCCGTGGCTCGTCTGCCACTAAATGCAATAAAAAAAAAAGATCTTATTCAATTAGTTAAATCAGCGCTGGAAGGATGATAATTCTTTACTTATTTGACCCAGAAAAGAAAGAAAAGATAACTTAACTGTATTCTTGTGTATTATTATTTTATTAAATATAACTTATTATTATTTACCAGATGAGATATCGAACAGGACGGCAATATATAGAGAAGCAATACTTATCTTGCATCAAGGCTAAAGTCTTGGTGTTTCTCTACGTGATCGAATTCTTATTACGGATACGGAGGTAGAACGTGAATATCCGACATAGCCCGCCGAGTTTGCATGCTGAAGTGGCAATGGGCAGGCCATATCGCTCGACGAACTGACAACCGTTAGGGAAAAAGGTTCTCGAGTGGCGACCACGTATTGGACCAAATATATGGTCAAAGCGGCAGGGAGCCGTTGGATGCAGTCAGCACAAGCCCGCTAGTTCTGGTATTCTCTTTGCGGAGGCCAATGTCCAACAGTGGACGTTTAAAGACTGATGGTTGAATGAATAGAAGGGGTGGCAGATTTACTTTTAAATAATCATTTTGATAAACGTTGCGATTTTCAATAAAATATTTGTTACGAAGAGTTTCTTATTTCCATCCATCCATCAGCCCTTCATCGTCCGCTGCTAGACATAGGCCTCCCCAAGGGAACGCCACAGCGAACGGTCCTATGCCGCCTGCATCCAACGAATGCCTGCGACTTTGACCAGGTCATCGGTCCACCTGGTGGGAGACCGTCCTACACTGCGCCGTCCAATACGCGGTCGCCACTCGAGAACCTTTCTTCCCCAACGGTTGTTGGTTCGTCGAGCGATGTGGCCTGCCCATTGCCACTTCAACATGCTGACCCGGCGGGCTATGTTGGTTACTCCCGTTCTCCTACGGATTTCCGTATTACGGATCTTATCACGTAGAGAGATCCCAAGCATAGCCCGCTCCATGGCACGCTGAGCGACTTTGAGCCTTGATATAAGGCCAACATTTAGAGACCACGCCTCTGTTCCGTAATCACCGGCAACACACACTGGTAGTAGACCTTAAAAAGAAGATCTTCCTCAGCTTCCCGAACGCTGCCCAGCCGAGCTGGATTCGTCGATTGACCTCTTTCTCGAAGTTGTGCCTACCTAACTGGACTGTTTGTCCCAGGTATACATAGTGATCGACAACTTCGAGATCCACGTTCCCGACTAGGACCGGTGCTGAAATGACATGGTTATTGTGTGTCCATGTTCATTTTTAGACACACTAGACGGGAGACACTGTTAAGGTCATTGAGCATGGTACCATGGTCCTCCAGCGATTCTGCCATGACCACGATATCATCTGCAAATCGAAGGTGAGTGATGTATTCGCCATTTATGTTGATGCCGAATCCAGTCCAGTCCAAGAGCTTGAAAACATCTTCCACTGCAGTGGTGAAGAGTTTCGGGGACATGACGTCTCCCTGTCTTACGCCTTTCTGCAGTTGGATAGGTTTTGTGCTCTTGTCCTGAACTCGGACAGGCATAGTGGTGTTTCTATACAAAATGCTAGACACAGAGGCCGATTATACTCCTCGGTCTTCTGTATAATCTGGCGCAGCGTATGTATGTGGTCTATGGTACTATAGCCTTTTCGGAAACCGGCTTGTTCGGGAGGCTGGAAGTCGTCGAGCCTGCGCGTGAGTCGATTTATAATGACTCCCGAAAACAACTTATAGACGTGGTACCCTTATAAGGCTCAAGGGCGAGATGGGTCTATAATTCTTCAAGAGGGTTCTGTCGCCTTTCTTGAAGAACAGCACCACAACACTCCTGGTCCACGATTCCGGAACGTCGCCCCCGAGAACGATAGAATTGAATAACCTCTGGAGGGCTTTGAGGACCGGCTTTCCACCTGCCCTCAGAAGCTCTATAGTAATTCCGTCGTCTCCCGGTGCCTTTCCGTCCTTTAGTTGTTTGAGAGCCATTCTGATCTCGTACAGGCTGACGTCCGGGATATCTTCGGTAAAATGCAGCGTTAACTTGGATCTGGGCTCATGGACCAAGCTGAAAACAGGGTTCTGGGATCTGTATAACTGTCCATAGAACTCATGGACCTCTCTTAATATCTCATCTTTGGATGAAACAACAGTGCCATCATTGGTCTTCAGCTTGGTTAGCTGGCTTTTTTCAACAGACAGATCTCTCGCGAACACTTTGGAACCTCGGTTCCACTATATCGCCTCTAATACGCAGGGTATTAAATCGGCGAATGTCTTGTCGCATGGACTTGGAGATCAGCCTGTTTAGTCGCCTCTGATTGGACCAATCAGCCGAAGACTGCACTGTCATTTCTGTCCGTATTGCCATGAGCTTAAGAGTTTGGTCCGAAAATTTTTGAATCCTATTGACGCGACTGGTCTTAAAGAAGGTCGATCCGACCGCGTGGACAGTTTCCACGAACCTGTTGTTCATATCGCTCGCTGATTCGCACTCGTCTAGGCATTGAAAGCGATTTTGTAGTTCGAGCTGAAAGTTTTCGGGGTTCTGGTATTGAGCAGGTGTTGGTCGGAGCGGATGATATTTAGATTCAATATGGGGAATCAAAATGTTTGAAAAATCACGCCATCAAATAGTATGAATTTTAATTGCAAAATTAAACTTACTACATTGGATGAATGCATGTAAATGCATTGCCGATAGAGGGCGTTGGTCGTTAAGACAAATGTGATGAGGAAATTCGGTATTTCTAGAAATGGTACGATAGCTCAATGGATTAGAGCACTTCCCCGGAAAGGAAGGGACACAGGTTCGATTCCCGCTCGTACTAAAATACTCTTTTTCCTTATTCACAAATTATAATTTGTACTATTTAGATGTAACTATATTTTTAGCATTTGACATGCTTAGCGCATACATTATACACAAAGTGTGAAAATGTGAAATCGAAAATAACAGTCACGAGCAGGATTTCAACCTGCATCTCCTGGTTACCGTCCAGATGCTTTGCCAATTCAGTCATCGTGACAATTGCTCCTGGTAATTTCGATAACACATTCATTCTTAACGTCTTGGGTGACGAGTGTGAAAATGTGAAATCAAAAATAGTTTTCGGTTTCACATTTTCATCCTTTGTGTTTAATGTATATGTAAGCATGTCAAATACTAAACATATTTATAAAAATATCTAAATATCAAATCAAGATTTGTTTTGTTGTTGTTCAGATGTCGATTTAGGTGCGTGCGTCTCGGTTGAGGACGTGGTAGAAACATAGAAAATTGCTAGTAATTTTTTAGGCAGTGCGTTCTAATTGTGATTCTGAACGTGGATTATAAACCACCAGAAAAAAAATCGCGCGGCGAGATTTCGCAGTGCGTGCTAAGCCTTACTATAGAACAATTAGGGTGACAATAAATTTCGTTTTCTGGTTCATTAAAATCTAAGTCTTAAGGTTTTTAAACTCATAAGGGCTAGTCAGTTCACGAAAACTAAATTAAGAAAAAAAACTGTCAGTCACAATAAGTAAACTTCCTCAAATGTAAGATTTTTATTATTTTTTGACTTCTAACTACAGTTTAGGTTTTTTTTTTGTTTGCATGAGCCAACAAATACGTCTGATCGGCATCTTTGAATGTAGGGGTGACTTATGTTCTTGTCCTGCTTATACCTATATTAGTATTTTTTTAAGATTTAGCTTCCCAAGAACTGGATCAAATTTCATCAAAATCGGTTCACAACATGAAGCGTGAGAGCAAAACCAACAAAAATTAGTTTAACCGATAATAACAAAAGTAAAAAAAAATTGAAAGTTTCTATTTGTTTTCAAACATATGGTCACCCAAATAGAGTGAGATAAATTGACCTCGTACCTACTATCTCACTAGGACCGTTTTTTGGTAACAGCGCATTCCAGTTGTATACATGTTACTTCCATGTAAAAAACATATACGAAGTAGTCTTCAGTATATACTAGAGATGTGCCAACTCGTAATAAACACAACTCGATTTAACTCGAGTTAAAATTCTTGTAACTCGAATTGAACTCGAGTTACGTGACTCGGGTTAAATGGATGAAACTAATTGAATAATGTGTGTTTTATTTGTACCAATTTAATTACTTAACTTCCAAACTGTAATACGAGAGTCAAGGAGTTAAAAAATGAAACAAATTTGTAGTAAACTAGACGACCCGTGCGGAATTCCGCATCGATTTGCTGACGATGAAGTTAAAGTCTGATTTAAATTATTCTTTTTTACGAAGGCAACAATTGAGTGCCTCTTTTTAATATGGTTAATGTTGTCTTATTTCCAATATATTTGAATGAAACCGAACACTTTACACTTAACAGATTTACATGTTTAGAAGAAATCTCATGTTTCACAATCGATATCGTATCGTCTCGCTTATGATTGGTAGAGAAATCGACGCGTGATGTCGTAATAATCTGTTGGCCAATCAGGTGATCTCTCATTAAATATAGTGATTACGATACGATGTTGATTGTAAGATACTCGTATGAGATTCCATGTAACCCCCACAGGCATTGGCAGGCATAGCATTAGCATTATTCCAAAATAAAAAAAAATAACAACAACAACCGCACCACAAAGTTAACCTCAAATCAGTAAAATCTGCAACAAATCTACAGTACTCTGTAATCTCCAATCATTTGATTGACAATGAATATAGTCACAAACGATCGGCACACTTCACGCTTCACACCATAGCCCTATAATCGATCGCGTATTATTCATTCATTTGCCGCGGTAAGCCAATTCGAGTTAGAGAGAAAACAACTCGAGCTAATTCGAGTTAAGCCCAACTCGAGTTAACTCGAGTTAATAAATCGAGTTGACACATCTCTAGTATATACTCTTTGCGAAGTAGTATAGAAGTCTGTGATGTGATAGTACGTATTTTCATTATTAATCTCTATTGAGATTGAGAAGTACACAATAATACATATTACTTTGTCGTCAAACCGGAGGTTTTATATTAAAGTTTCGTCTAAATGTCTCTAGCAAAGCCATTCAAGATTTGAATTGGATTTGAATACTTTTTTTTATAGTAGTATATTTTTATTCTAATTCTGTATTATGGTGACAGCGATTTTTGTGTAAAGGAATTTGCTTTGGAAATTGCTGGGTGAAGTACAGTGCTAGAGCAGCATTGCATTTATAAAATCACATTTGGATGTCCCTGTAATTATCGCGAAAAGTGATACAGGGTAATCATTAAAATGGTTGAAGCTAGTAAATTTTTATTTGAAACAGCGTGTCGTGAGTGTAATTGCCATGAACTCATCCATCCTTGGACGTACAGATGCTCTGATGCTACAGCGACTATGCTGATGAGCTGCATCAAAGGCAGTTATAAATTCTATGCTATGGTGTACCTCGTAAGTTGTTTACAGTCTGCGTAAAACTATTTATTCAATATTTATTATCTTGCTTAAATTTAAACATTTCGCTATCTAATTTGTACTTTGATCATATTTAATTCTTATTTAGCTGTGATGCAAATTGAATAGATGATTATATGCCATCAGGTAACACTTATTTATGATCTGCACCCAGCTTGACAGAATGTATATTATATTACAAACCTTTAATTAACTAATTTACCATAGCTACTTTGTTTATTTTTGTAAGTCAAAGGCGGACAAACGCACGGCATATTCAACAGTCAAACTCATGCCTTTCTGTATTATTGAATTATTGCCTACATTAAACCAATAATTAAAGCAATTTCCCCCAGCTTGAATTGATTTCAAATTGGAACTTGAATTGAGAACCTTCAACCTCCTCCTTTTTGAAATTAGTTGAAAAGCTAACCATTTACATGGCATCTTTAGTAGCTAATATTAGATTCAAATTATTAAAAAGATTATTAAGTCACCTCTTTGGTGTAGGCATCCCCAAACTAATTCCAAAGTGTTCTCTTTCTGTCTTTTGCTGTTTGCATCAAATGAGGTTACATTCTTTTAACTATTCATTATATAGTTGTAGAGTAATGGATGCTAGTACTTAGTTAACTTTGTTTCAGATACAAATACTAATGAAAGGGAAAAAGCTATCAAGGAAAGATATGCTAGAACAGTTTAAGCTGTATTTAAAATCTGGAATCTTTGGCCTTACAGTTGGTAGTTCATTTGTCACATTAAATTGTATATTTAGGTAAGTAATGCCCACATTGTTTTTTTATTTATATAATTTATTCAACTCCATTCTTTCAAAAGTTTGTCATAAAAGTCTATAATGCAAATGAGGTGAGAATTTCTTACAATAGTTTGCAAATAAATGTTGTGCATTGGGCTAGTCTGGTTGTCTATGGCCTGACCTCTGCTGTCAGATATCCTGTGCATCAGTGGTTTGAATGGCGAAAGCTCTTAATGCTGCAATCTCAGTCGTATTAAGGTTATACGATAACACATTCATACTTAACGTCACCCAAAGACGTTAAGTATGAATGTGTTATCGAAATTAGCAGTCAGGAGCAATTGTCACGATTGCTGAATTGGCTAAGCATCTGGACGGATCCAGGAGATGCAGGTTCAAATCCTGCTCGTGACTGTTATTTTTGATTTCACATTGTTCACTTTGTGTTTAATCAAAAATGGTTGTTTTATGTCTGGGTGTACTTTGGCTCCATGAAATTGTATGTTTGTAAGTCCCCTGCACATATTAATCCTTAGTGCAGTTTTGTGTATAAAAAAAGCATTAAATAACAATATTAAAATTCAAAGACTTAGAATTATTCAAAGACAATGTACAATGTATTTTAACTCGTCTATTCTCATGTTTAATTAATATTTTCTTGTCTCACAGGAGGTTATTCTTCAGTGAATTCTCATATTACACAGCTGTTTTGTTACCATGCACAGTTAGCGGATTGGCTGTTTACTTTGAGCCTCCATACCGAAGAGTTATGGTTCTCAACTTGTTTGTTAATTTGGTAAGCTATAATCAGTGATATTGAGAATGTACAGCTATTACAGCCCGGAGTTTGGAAATGTGCCCGGTAGACGTTGATAGGCTCGCCCCCTATTACGTGGGACTCAAACATAGCTGGCGAGTCGTGGGTGTGTAATACACCTCTGCCTACCCCTTCGGGGAATACAGGCGTGATGCTATGTTTTTTTACAGCTAATTAGGTGATAAAAATAGCTGAACTCAAATGAGTTCTAACTTATGACTTATAAGTTAATATTAGTTGTTTAAAGGGACTAAGGGTAAGATGAAAGAATGCCGACACAGAAGACAACATAATATCACATCCTTTATACCGTCTTGGAAGACGCCCACGCTATCTATCTAATGTATTTATTCACATTGTTCTGAGAATACAATGGTATCCCTAACTGCCTCGGTGGTGCAGCGGTAGTGCGTGCGACTGCTGATATGAGGGTCGCGGGTTCGATCCCTGGGTCGGGCAATGTTATTGAGAGTAAGGCAATAGGCCCTATTATGTGAGACTTAAACATATCTGGCGAACCGTGGGTGTGTAATAAACCTCTGGCTACCCGAAACTTTCGGGGATAAAGGCGTGATGCTATGTTTTGTTTTAAGGGTATCCCATAGGAACTCTTTTCAGGACAAAATATCCTATGTGTTTATTTAAACAGTAATTTATTTGGTTCGAACCCTGCTCGAAATAAAGCTCTCTTTTTCCACTTTCACAAATAAATTTATTTTTTAAAGTAGCTGAGTTGTCAAGTGTTAAATACAGATCAAAAATATGTCATCCTCCGTTCAGTCATATAGCCATGATTCACAGACCTCTTCATAGATTTTTGTATTTGAAACATTAGTTGGAAGTAAAATTGCAAATTTTTCTACTATATCTACAAAATATCAAATATTAGCACTTTTCTTATCATCATTGTTCGTCATGAAAAAGTGTAGTGTTATAATAATCAATGTACCCTAGTTAGTCGAAAATACTTAATACTTGTTCGTAAACCACAAAATATACAGGTACAGAAGTCAAGCTCATGTATGTACCTCACTTTTTCATACCATTTTTTTTTTTTTTTTTTTTTTTTTTATTTTAGGTGGGCAAAAATGTCATATCTCACAATTGACATCGTATTGTGATTACTGCGACTGGTTGAGAGATCACCGTGATTGGCCAACGGATTATTGCGACATCACGCAAGATCGATATAGTCGATACGATGTCGATTTTGAGATGTGAGATTCCGCCTAACCCTCTTGGCCTATGCGAAAAAACTATCGTGGTAGTGGCACTCGTATCCAGTTGTTTGATTGATAAAACATTAAGGACGGCAATAAAAACCAATAATAACTAAAATATTTCAATTTTAATGTAATTGTTATACTTTTTGTCACAGAAAATATCGCGATGATTTCGACCTTGGCGAAATGCACGATCACGACGCTTGAGGGCGGGCGACGCTTACCTTGCCTACTGTTCTGTGTTACCTTAAAATACAAGCAAATACCTACTTAACTCTCTGATACAACTGGTAGCTTAAAAAACGGGATTCACCGTTTAAAGTAGAAACATCCATCAACTGAATAGTTATAATAACTATTTTTTTGTTGCTCCATCTTTACACAAAAAAACATCACAAAACGAGTGTCTGAAGCAGACTCGGTCTGTTCTCAACTGTTCCGAGATATCATGTCCGTGAGCGATGTCTAAGTGTGCGTTGCTTGAGCGCGCGTTGTATAATTTACGGGGTTTGACTTCTGTACTTATTTATTTTGTGGTACCTATTACTTACCTCATTGTTTGCTTATCGAGTTTAACTGATAATAAGTGAGATATGTGTAATTACATCAGATTTGGTACAAAAAACAAGTTTCGTAGGCTATAGTCCGTTTCTTAATTTATTTCTAATCACTCGCCACTTTTACCTTTTAAAAACATGGCGTACGCCGCGGGTTAAAGAAAGGGCGGCTAAATGACCGGTGCACTTTTTAATTGGGCACTTACTAAACCATATACATACATAAAATCACGCCCATTTTCCAGAGACGTAGTAAGTGACATTAGATTTCGAGATTCTTACTCACCTCTTTACTTACCTTTATTACATTCTTCGAATGCACTGCGATATAGGTTACTCCTGACCTCGTTCACGTTCGCCTCTTTCGTTCATGTTTTTTTATACATCCGCTCTATATATTCAAGCCGTCTTAACTTGTTTCAGTATTGTATTCCAATCACACAATTCTCCAACGGCACTGTTTCCTACTCTGTCTCCAAACTTTTTAACTCTGATCTTAACTGCATTTATTTTTCTTGCATTCTTTTTCTGCCACACCCTACTTTCTCTTCCAACATTGGCTCTAAAACTACTTTAAAAGAAACTTTCCAACTGATCTTATAAGAATGCATTCACTCTGCTTTCAAGATCCTTTTCATACTTCCCATCTCTCGGTTTCTAGATACACCAACTCTTCGACTTCCACATTGTTGCATCAAGATAAATTTGCCCTAGAGTGACGTTATTATATTATACTCAAAGAATCCTGAAATCCAAGTGCACGTAGTCGCGCGCAGAATTAATTTTATGATAAAATTGTCGTAACTCCAGAATAGCTGTACTTAATACATAGCATTCTGTCTTTATGACCCCAATTTGTATATCAGCTATATATAATAATATAACTAATAAATAATTACAGGAAGGAAAGAGTGTTTTGATCAGGAAAGATAGACATTTATTTAATATAGGTATAGAAAAATACAGTACCTATATAAGTACGCTATGTTATTTTTCTAGAATTTTATTTAAAAAATACTTCTTACATTCTTTGTAAGCATAGAAATGTGCCTATCAGTGTGATGATAATGTTTTCCAGTACGCTTTAAATGATATGGCGCGTATTAGTGCTCGCTGGTATTAAATATTCTCTTTTATAGGTATATTATTTAGAGATTCTGTCGCAACCAAAAGCTAGTTTTTAGGTTATAGCTCAGGTTCCCGATATAGTAGCGGAATAAATTGTATCTATCAAATAAAAAAGTTGTAGCAAAATCCGTTCAGTAGCTTTTGCGTTATGCGCGAAAGAACCAACAGACAAACAGACAAAAATCTAAACAAAAAACACTATGTTTGTCTGTAAAGTCGGTTTACGGACGATAATTTTACGTGATAACATTATATTTGTTTTCTAAGAGATTCACAAATAATGCAATAAGTTATAAAAAGAGTAAATTTTTATTCTTTCCTATATATTTCGCCTATTTAATAGTATTACATTCATTACTTTTAAATATTATTAGACTCGTGACTTTTAAAGAAAGGTCCGATTCGAATAAATGGATAGTATTTTACTGCTAGATAAATGCCCTTGGTGATAAAACTATTTATTTGGATAAGAATTATTAATACTACGATAACAACCAAGCAACTTTTATTTCTACCGGCGATCTAATAAAATTTTGGAAGTTGCGAAAGTGTGTTTGTTACGATTTGACGCCGTAACTACTCAACCGATCATCTCGAAATTTAGCATACCTATAGCCGAGAATCCAGTAAAGGACATTTAAGCTACTTTTTATACTGGAGAAAAATGTATGGTTCCTGTGAGAATGGTATTTTTTTTTAGGTACTATGACGTTTTCATAATATCCTGAAGTTATGATCATGATTCATTTGTCTCCGTGTGGTGACGGACTAAGAATACAAGTGTCACCACCCCATTCTTTCCCACGGCTACTTTCGTACGAGGCGACTAAGGAAAGTAAGCAATCATCACCCATTGCATGACTGGTGGTAGGGCTGGGTACCAAGTGGGAGTACTCATTTGCTATCGGGTTCGAGCGGGTTGGTATCACCATTTTCAGTGTGACTGGCCATGAAGCACATCGGTTTGTTTTGGTTGTAGCAGAAGATAGCCGTTTATTCTTTCTATTTATATCTGTGAATTGATATAGAGAGCAGCGGCTTGACAATACTCTTGGTATAGTTGAGTCCATGAGCGACCGTTACCGTTTACCATCAAGTCGGGGCTCGCCTGCCAACATTTGCAATAAAAAAAATTTGACACTCGCAGCCTGACCCCAGATGGCGTTTATATTATAGTATTTAATATAAACAGAATACTTAATGGATTTATTCCAAGGACGTACTACTCGTGCAGATAAAGAATGGGATTATAAATGGCGTCACCACTATTTACTTCTCGCTCACACACTATCGCCGTCTATACTCACACCTAACGGTATAGACACCAAAAAAATAACGGTATTCATGTTGCGTGAACTATTGTTTATAGTTACGCCGTAGTATGCTGACAGTACAGGCTCAATGTGCCGCCATTTATAATCCCATTCTTTATCTGCACGAGTAGTAGTGACGTTTAATGTTTATATTCAAAATCAGTATTATTAAATAAATAAATATTCACTCTATATATAATCTATGATATTCACGGACATTTTCACACAACGTAACGTCCTCTAATCCCAAATTAAGCTTAACGCTTGTGCTATGGGTACCAGATTACGGATATAATACATATATATTACTTTTTTTTTGTAAATACATACATATAATAGATAGAAAATGGCCAGACGCAGTACAAATATCTGTGTTCATCACACAAATAAAATTGTCCTGAGTGGAAATCGAACCCACGACCTCGCACGGAAGTCGGTTACACTACCGACTACGCCACAAGACCCGTCCCTATTAAGTATTTTTAGTTTGCATTAGTTAAATATTTATTAATAGCAAATGAACAAATTATTTATAATATAGTGCTTAGCGGTTAGAGCACTTCCCCGGATTGGAAGGGACGCAGGTGCGAATCCCGCTCAACCTAAAGTTCTCTTTTTCCACATTTAAAAAAAAATTGTTCTTTACAATAGCTGAGCACGTTAAGTGCTAAAATACAGATCAAAATGTTATAGCAAACGCTTATTTCCTCGTTTGTTATGTGTAGTTTCTGGTAATTAACATTGTTTTACTTACTTGCTTACTTATCATCACGCCTTGCAGGTTTGGCAGAGAGAACAGAAAGCCAAAAGCTCTATTATTGCATACATCTCTCGCTTTCTCAACATTCATAATTTTCTTCATACACGCTCGCCAGTTTCGTAGTCTCCTGACTCCACCTTCCTACAATACATAACCGATTCGGTCTAGGTAGGTCAGTCTCGGTCTTCACCCGTATCTAAATCCTTCCACTTTCGCGTTGTATATCTTAGTTATGAATGAAGTCAGTCAGCCTAACTCCATAGTTTTTTTTGGCAGAGATCGTATTTCGACTGCATTAATTTTACTCTCATGCTCCTTTTTTGCTTAATATATTTATCATGTTTTAGGTGTTCGAGTATTGGTTACGAACGTTAGAAATGAAAGGCTGGCTGAGGCGAACTCCCGGCAAAGAGACCATGATCTTCATGTTGGGTAGCGCTGTCTTTTTCTATCTTATGCGGCTAGATAGAGAGAACGACAAACGCACACCACTGTTTTGGTATGTATAAATATTCATAAGTAAATGAATTTAAAAATCTGTTATTATTGTTTTTTCCTGTCCTTCCACTACTGGGCACGGGCCTCCTTTCATAGTGAGAGGTATTAGGTCATAGAGTACTACGCTGGACCAGTGCGGGATGGCAGACTTCACTTACTTTTTTTGGCATTTTTGTGTCATATTTCTCTACAAATTAAGCTCCCCGTGTGAAAGGCTTCTTAGTATTATTGCCGGGTCATTGGTATTATTATAAAACTATAACTGCACAGTCTATACATAGAATATAGACAGTTATATAATAAATTAAAGAACATATAAAATTTGAAAGGACTATGTTAGGTTATTTAACCGTCTCCATACTCAAAACAATTATTTTTAGTATATTTGTCTGTTCGTTTGTTTGCAAATCTCACGGAATTAGAAAATAGGAAAGAGAAGACAGGAAACAAATATAATGTAGCGGCTGTTAAACAAATTGCAGTCATATTTTATATATGCTTTTTAAAAAGAACAAAATAATATGTGAAGTTGGAAAAAGAGAGTTTTATTGCGAGCAGGATTCGAACCTGCGTCCTATGCAATTCGAGCCAGTGCTCTGGACCGCTAAGCTATCGCAGTCACCTAACGGTGACTCGGGAATAATGTATAGGCAGCAAAGCCTCTTTTTTCACTTTCACAAATTATTTGTCATGTAAAGTGGCTGAGCATGTCAAGTGCGTACGTGAGCGTGAGCGTCACATTAGTGATACATATCAAAATGTTTTTATAAATCAATTTTTATTGTTTCGATCGTCATGATAAAATAAAGGATATATATTTTCCATATTTGGTTAAATCTTTGAATACAGTCGGTGATAATATGTAAAAAGTTTATTCTAGTAAATAGGTAAGCATTTCAAATACTAAAACTATAAAATATCTACCATAGTAGGCAATCTAGTTATATTTGCCACTGCATTTACGCAAGCATTCAATATTTTAATCCAGAATGTGATAATATTAATTAACAGTTATAATTCAGCCATCCATCCATCAGCCTTTTAACGTCCACTGCTGGACATAGGCCTCCCCAAGAATGGGGGATAGTGCCGTAATCGCCACGCTTGGCAGGCGGGTTGGCGATCGCAGTGGATGTTGTTAATACTCGAAGGAGCGCTGCTGCCCACTTCCCCGGAATTCCCCCAGTCGGCTCTTACGACTCCCATGGGTAGAGAGGGTGGGACAATTCTAAAGCCGGCCCCACACGGCTTATTATAGTTATAATATTTATTGTAAACTAGTTCATGGTACATGGCCCTGCCGCAAAACTTAGTGCAATAAATTTCGAGAATTTTTTCGAAATAAATCGTAATACATATTAGCATGTTAAAGGTTTTTCACGCCGCCCCGCGTCTCAAAGGAGGTGGGTAAGCCAGTGCAGGGCATAAAGGGCAGAAGCGCTGCGTGTCCACACAAGGGACCTTGCATCAATTATATTTTAAAGGTGACTATTTTTATTTATTGCCATTATTTTGTGTTTATTTAGTGATTAAGAAAATAAAGACTTTTAAACTTTCGCGATTTGTACACATTATACACAAATATTAATATATCGGGTCTTAATCGCGTATATAATGTTGAGGTTGAATACCTTAATTTCGCGACGTTTCGACCGTGTTGCATCGGCCGTGGTCACGGGTTGATTAAGAAAATGTAGTGTTTCATGCTAAGGGCATCTTAAGAATCTAAGAAAGTATAAAATACTTAGAAAATTTTGCAGCAAAACTTGAAACACAACACTATGCCTGCCCTTCTGGCTTGTGAGGTATACTGCGATGGTACTACTGAGAGCATTGTGGAGAACACTCCAGCCCCACTGTGGGATGTATAATCGTCCTGTGTATTTTGTAACTAATCGTTTATTTTATTTATTTATTAATTAGTTCATCGCATTGCAGATGTTATCTATACTATTATAAAGCTGTAACAGAGCTGAAATAAAATTACTATATTAAGCTATTACTTACTAGCCACAATATTTTAAAATTTTATTTTGTTTGCCTGTTTGTTTGTTCGCACATCACGCCAAAACTACTTAGTTGAGTTTGATGAAACTTCTTTGTTTGATTGCTTTAGATTAGACTTAAAAGCTGGTATATATACGTTTTATCCCGCTAATATGTCAGTAGCTTTTGCATGCGGCAGAACCTTTATTAGTTATTTGGCCGCTTATCATATGTTATATATATTTATACGTTATATATATCTAATAATTATACGTAGATTTTTTCTATACTAGGTGGGTAGCAAACAGGCATACGGTCCTGGTGGTAAGCGGTTACCATAGCCTATATACACTAGCAACACCAGAAGCATCACTCGCGCGTCGTCATCTCCAAGGAAAAGGATAGGAGGTGTATAAGAAGGAGTAAAGATTAATAAGAGAGTAGGTATGAAAGAGAGTATTGGTGTAAAGATGCGAAAGGGAATGCTCCGATGGTTCGGACATGTGGAAAGAATGCCGGATGAGCGACTGGCTAAGAAGATATACAATGCGAAAGTGGAAGGATGTAGGTACAGGGGGAGACCGAGACTCGCCTACCTAGACCAAATCGATCATGTATTAAAGAAAGATGGAGTCGGGAGTCTCCGGGTTCGATCCCCGGGTCAGGCAATGTTATTGAGCTTTTTTCTAAAAAGAAAATTTCTCAGTAGCAGCCCGGAGTTTAGAAATGTGCCCGGTAGACGTCAATAGGCTCGCCCCCTATTACGTGGGACTTAAACATAGCTGGCGAATCGTGGGTGTGTAATACACCTCTGCTTACCCCTTCGGGGAATACAGGCACGATGCTATGTTTTTTGGGAGTCTCCGAAACCGGCGAGCGTGTATGAAGAGAATTATGAATGTTGATGAAGCGAGAGATGTATCTAAGAATAGAGCCTCTTGGCACTCTGTTCTCTCTGCCTACCCCGCAAGGGAGATGGCGTGATGATGAGTAAGTAAGAAGGATAATAAGTAGAGGATAGGCAGGGGGCTTCAGCCGTAGGGTACCTATTATTGTTTCATGCTGATTTTATGTGAGAGGTTGGTAGTTCTCCGATCGGGCTGGCCCATTCATGCTGGGATAATCAAGGCTTTACCCCTAGAGACTAGTTAGAATGTCTGTTTTCAGGGAACAGCGCAGTTATTCGGCGTCGGCTATGCTATGACACTGTTGAGGACGATCATTCCTAAAATTTTAACACCAACTAAAGCGTTGAAATCGTTGAGGTTATCGCACCTGAAGTTGGGACTGTTCTTCGGTGGATACATCGGCATTTATAGGGTAAGCTATAAAACATTTGCTGCTATCGGTAGTACATCAGTGATAGCTTGAAAATGGATAAACTGTCCCTCTCCAAATTTTTACTTTTTTATCCATCCATCCATCAGCCTTTTAACGTTCACTGCTGGACATAGGCCTCCCCAAAAATGGGGGATAATGCCGTAATCGCCACGCTTGGCAGGCGGGTTGGCGATCGCAGTGGATGTTGTAAATACTCGAGGGAGTGCTGCTGCCCATTTTCCCGGTATTACCTCAGTCGGCTCTTACGACTCCCGTGGGTAGAAAGGGGTGGGACAATTCTAAAGCCGGGCCCAGCCGGCCCCACACGGCCTTTATCCGTACTTTTTTATCCGTAGTACAAATGTCACCGCCTGCATTATTTCTCGCGTGTGTTTTATAAGACATTTGTTTTATACTACGTAAGTGGCAAGCAAGCATACCTGATAGTAAGTGGTTACCGTGGCCCAAAGACGAAACACCAGAGGCATCATTTCAACCATCTTCAAGGAAAGGAATAGATAGTGGAATCGAAGAATAAAAAGGAGAGGATAGGGAGATTTTAGCTTTTTTTTTATTGCATGTAGTGGCAGACGAGCCATGGCCCATCTGATGGTAAATATTAGTATTGGCAAGCCGCTGCTCACCATTTCATTTCACCGATATGAAATTAAAGGATAAACAGTTATCTCCTGCTACAGCCAAAACGCAATGATGTGCTTCATGGCTGGTCACACGGGAGATAATAATAATAATAATAATAATACCTCTGAGGCAGTCATGAAACAAAAGTTGCAGGAGCGCTTCTTTTGCCGCTTAAGGAAAGTACTTAATAGTCTTTCTGGCGGCAACAAGGTGCGTGCCTGTAACAGTTGGGTCATGCCTGTCTTGATGTATTCCTTTGGCATACTCAGATGGACTCAGGCTGAACTTGATACCCTTGATAGAAAGGTCCGCTCACTTCTGACTACATACCGAATGCACCACCCGCGCTCATCGGTAATGAGGTTGTATATCCCGCGGAGATGTGGGGGTCGTGGTTTTTTAAACATCAAAACCCTTCATAACCGCGAGGTATACAACCTCCGAGAATATTTTCTCAATACTGACATGGACGTGCATCGTGATGTAGTTAGAGTGGATCAAGGATTTACCCCGCTTGCTTTGGCTAAAGAGAACTGGCACAAGCCTATAGTGCTTGGCATTGAAGACCGCCGGGAGGTATGGAGGAGCAAGGAGCTGCATGGACGTTTTTATCGGGCCTTACATGGGCCTGATGTTGATTTTGCAGCATCTGTTTCCTGGCTGCAATTCAGTGATCTCTTCGGAGAAACTGAAGGTTTTGTCTTTGCAATAATGGATGAAGTTGTGATGACGAATAACTACCGAAAATATATCCTGAAAGATGGTACGGTTGACATCTGTCGGGCATGCCACCGTCCCGGAGAATCACTCAGGCATATTGTTTCCGGTTGTACTCGTCTTACCAACGGCGATTATTTGCACAGACATAACCAGGTAGCCAGGATTGTTCACCAGCAACTTGCTCTTAAATACAATCTGGTGGAAATTGAAGTGCCATACTATAAATATGTGCCCGACCCAGTTCTCGAAAATGACCGTGCCACGTTGTACTGGGATCGGTCTGTCATTACTGACAGGACTATTGTTGCTAACAAGCCTGATATAGTGGTGATAGACCGATCAGAGCGCCGTGCAATAATTGTTGACGTCACTATTCCGCATGACGAGAATCTCGTGAAAGCTGAAAAAGAAAAGCAAATGAAATATTTGGATTTAGCTCACGAGATTACCGACATGTGGGATGTTGATTCAACAATTATTGTTCCGATAGTCATATCGGTTAATGGACTGATTGCCAAGAGTCTCGACCAACACCTATTGAGACTCTCGTTGGACGGCTGGCTTAAGGGCTTAATGCAAAAGGCAGTACTCCTCGACACGGCACGTATTGTGAGGAGGTTCCTTACTCTGGAGCCCTAACCACCGGCAACTTGGTCCCAGCACCCGATGTCGGTGGTCTATCTATTTTATACATTTTTAAATTTGTTATGTTTACTCGTTTGTGTTTTTGTTTGTATTTTTATAAGTATGTTAGTATGTTTGTGTGAGTGTTTGTTTCTTTTCATAATATATTTAAAAGTGTATATAATGTGATATAAAATAAATAAAGAGAATAATAATAATACCAATAATAATAATAGTACCCAGCCCTACCACCAGTCATGCAATGGATGATAATTGATTAATTGCTTACTTCCCTTAGTCGCCTCATACGATACCCGTGGGAAAGAATGGGGTGGTGACACTTGTATTCTTAGTCCGTCACCACACGGACAAAACTGCTTCTGGCACTCTTACTCACGGCAGGAGCACTTACTATAGTTTCACGCTAATCTGTGAGAGGGTGGTACTTCCCCGATCGAGCCGGCCCATTCGTGCTGGGATAAGCTACCATATATATATTATTATTATTTTGCTATTGCGTTTCTTGTATCCGTGATGTCAACAAAAAAACCAACGTAAGACCAGTTCAGGGGGTTAGGCAGAATCTCATATCTCACATGTCGATCGTATCACGATCACTGTGATTGGTTGAGAAACCGACGCGAGATGTCGCAATAATCCGTTAGCCAATCACGGTGATCTTTCAACCAATCAAAGTGATCACGATACGATCGACATGTGAGATATGAGATTCTGCCTAACCCCCCTGGGGTATGTGTCATATTTCACGTGTCGACCGTATTGAGATCACTGTGATTGGTTGAGAAACTGACGCGTGATGTCACAATAATCCGTTGGCCAATCATGGTGATCTCTCAACCAATGACAGTGATCTCGATACGGTCAACACGTGAAACATGACATTCTGCCTAACCCCCCTGGTTATTAAATAACACGCATTATGCTGAGTTGATGCTGTTTTATGACGAATAGATTTTATGTACATTATTTTTCTTTATTTTTATCCAATTATGTTGTTTGTCATAATATAAATGTTCTCTATTTTTTTATTTTAATAAATAAATAAATATAAATATTCACGGAAATTTTTAACACAACGTCCTCTGGTCCCAAACTAAGCTTAACGCTTGTGCTATGGGTACCAGATTACGGATATAATACATATACTACTTTTTTTTTGTAAATACATATAATAGATAGAAAACACCCAGACACAGTACAAATATCTGTGTTCATCACACAAATGATTGTCCTGAGTGGGAATCGAAATCCCACGACCTCGTGCATGGAAGTCGGTTACCTACACTACCGACTACGCCACGAAGCCCGTCAATTCTCTCTCCGTCTTTATTTCGAGTATATATACTAACATGTAGAACGCACGAATATTTGCCCTGTGGTAGTATCCAACTCACAATACTCTGTGTTTCAAACTATTAAACAGTTTGGTATTACGACTATTTAACATGTAATTTGTGATAATTTACATTTTATACTTAATCTTGTAATTTGAATACAATGTTTTTTTTTGTTTCGTGTTCATTTAAATATATTTGTGGTGGCATTGTTATTGTTAGCTGACAACATAGCAGTTATTTATTTTATATTCCTATTTATTTGGTACAGAAAACAGTACACAGGCTTAGCAGCAATAAAATTAATTAGACATAATTTAATAATACGTGTGACCCACACTATTGTCTAAAAATAAGTTATTGTGTAAAAATAAGAAATCATTCTCAACAATAAAAACTTATTTTTTTGTTTCAAAACAGTTTGGTACCGCAGGAGCAATCCTATATACTTATTTATCATGATAGTAATAACAAGAAAGTCATGAAACTCTTATTTATTCTGTACCATGTGAATCATCCGACAATCAGTATTCATCGTTCACTGCTGCACATGGGCCTTACCACCATGAGCTGTGCTATTCCCTCTGCATCTAATGGCTTCCTGTTGTTTTGATCAAAGCCTAACAGAAAATCCCGGTAACCTTTGTCCGTGTGGTGACAGACGAAGAATACAAGTATTACCAACCCATTCTTTCCTGTGGGTGTCATACAAATTACAAGGCGACTAAGAGAAGTAAGCAATTATCACCCATTGCATTACAGGTGGTAGGGCTGGGTACTAAGTGAGAGTACTCATTTCCTATCGGGCCCGAACGGGTCGGTACCACCGTCTACTGTGTGACCGGTCATGAAGCACGTCAGTATGTTTTGGCTGTAGCAGAAGATAGCCGTTTATACTTTCATTTCATATCTTAGAAATGAAATGGTGCGCAGCGGCTTGACAATACTTTCGGTATAGTTGAGTTACCACTTACCATCAGGTGGGCCGTGGCTCGTCTGCCAACATTCGCAATAAAAAAAATCCTTTTTTAAACATCCTGCGATATTAAACACATTAGTAATTGTATTAGTACCAATTTTTTTTTATTGCAGTGGCAGACGAGCCACGGTCCATCTGATGGTAAATGGTAACCGTCGCCTATGGACTCGACTATACCGAGAGTATTGTCAAGCCGCTGCTCACCAATTCATTTCATAGATGAAATGAAATATAAACGGCTATCTCCTGCTACAGCCAAAACGCAACGATGTGCTTCATGGCCGGTCACACGGGAGATGGTGGTACCAACCTGCTCTGGCCCGATACCAAGTGAGTACTCCCAATTGGTACCCAGCCCTACCACCAGTCATGCAATGGATGATAATTGATTAATTGCTTACTTCCCTTAGTCGCCTCATACGATACCCGTGGGAAAGAATGGGGTGGTGACACTTGTATTCTTAATCCGTCACCACACGGACAAGGACCACAATATAATGATAATATGACTGTATTTACATTTAACTCATTTCCCATGTATGTGTGTCAAATAAAACGTGTTTTCTTTCTTCTCTCTTTCATTATAAACGTAAATTCTAATCGTTATAAGGCTGTGATAATATCCCAAAATCACGATACGTAATGTTTCAGCTAATAGTATGCTTGCTCTGTCGAGCTCACGGCAGAGATAGTGCACTTTACGCGTTACCGGCGGGCTTCCTCTCCGGGTTGGCGTTCAGAGCCGCACCTTCCACGCCCATTGCCTTAGCACCTGTTACTTCTGCACTACAGGTGAGATGTTATCCTTTCTATAAAACAGAACGCCATGTGGGGCCGGCTTTAGAATTGTCCCACCCCTCTCTACCCACGGGAGTCGTAAGAGCCAACTCAGGGAATACCGGGGGAGTGGGCAGCAGCACTCCCTCGAGTATTAACAACATCCACTGCGATCGCCAACCCGCCTGCTAAGCGTGGCGATTACGGTATCATACCCCATTACGGGAACGCTCGTTGTGGCGTTCTCTTGGGTTTTTGTACTTTAAATAATAGCGGAGCATGTCAATTGCTAAAAGAAATAGATCTAAAATGTTTTAAAAAAATCGCGCCTTCAAATAGTATGAATTTTAGTTGCCAAATTAAAACTTACAATAGTGGATGGCGTTGGTCGTAAGACAAATGTGATTAAGAATTTGGGATGATCGAAAGATCAGTAGGATAGCTTAGTGGTTTAGAGCACTTCCCGGAAAAGATGCGGGTTCGATTCCCGCTCCTACTAAAAATCTCTTTTTCTTTATTCACAAATAATTTGTACTTTAAATAGTAGCGGAGCATGTCAATTGCTAAAAGAAATAGATCTAAAATGTCGAGATGTTAATTTAATATTTTGATAAAACGCATTTAATCCTAAATATATCCTATATAATATCCTAAATATAATACCTATTAGCCTATAAGAAAGTTATTGAAAGGAACAATTTTATTTTTCAGATTCTATGTTCCTGGGGATACCAGAAAGGCATGATCCCTTCAAACTTGCCTCTGGTGGAAATCCTCTACTGTCTGTGTCAGGGTCTTCTGTTCCATGCCCGCGTTATGCATGAAGATGTTTGTCCAAGATATATCATCAATTTAATGCATACCGTCACTAGTGCAAAGTAAGTGCAATGAAAGGTTTATACATTCTTGCGAGTGTTCGTGCGTACCTACGTATACGTGTGTATATGTGCGTTCGTATCTATCCTTAAAATTAACATTTAAATCTGAAAAGCTTAGTGCTGTCGGTAAATTTTCTCGATGACAGTTCTAATTTGATAGTTGTAGTGTTGTGACCAAATAAGTAATGATATCGATCGCGTATATTTATTATATTTTGGACAAAGATAAATATAACAAAAACATTCAAATATATTTTTTCAAGGTGGGAACACTCAATGGCCCACCGCCATTTTGTGTTTGTTTTAATCTGTCACTCGCAACAAGACGGTCGTGCTTGTCACTACATTTCTGTCCGCTGAGTTTTTTCACATTATTCATACGTTACGTTGTGTATTTTGTGTTTCTTCGTGTTGATTATTCATGTGGCATTCGATAATACAGAAGTACAGGAACTTATAATAAATGTCGGGAAGAGCTCATCGAGTGACGGTGACGATCCATCAGATTTTGATTAAAATAAATAAATAAAGATTACCTGTCGTTATAATTATTTCGTTTCATTGTCGAGTACCTACCTATACCTACTTATTTTACAACAGCTTCAAAAATTTTAAAGAAGTTGTCTTTATCAATCAAGAATTAATACGTGTAACATCTTGTAATGAAATATATAATATTAGTTAATAAATTTGTACAAAAGTGTCCGGCAGTAGTTAAGTTTCTTACATTTTGTAAAAAATATCGGGTCTGTTATCGTGTTACGTTTATCGATAGCTCCATCCCTATCAGTTTCTCCGACTCTGGTATAACCTTGTACGTGCGTAAGCGTCATATTTTTATAAAATAATGCATACATTTTGTAAAAAAGACGCTCGTTCAAGTTTCATCATCGAGCTGTCATCGAGAAAATAATGAAATGGAAATATTATAAGCTAAAGCCTGTCGCAAATATATTTAAAACAAATGTGAAGTGGAGATTGGGGGTCACGCTGAGTTACTGCGATAGTTTAGCAGTCCAGAGCACTTTTACAGATTGTATGGGGCGCAGGTTCGAATCCTGCTCGCACTTAATCTCTCTTTTTGAAATATTTGTGAATTTTTTTTATCTACTATATGTTTATATAATATGTATATATTGCTTATGCAAACGAGTCACTGGCTACTTGATGTTAAGTGGTAACCGTCATTCATGGACTCAACTATATAAAGAGTACTGTTAAAGCTACCCATTTCATTTCGTGGATATGAAATTAAAGTTCATATCATCATCATATTATGATAAGTGAGTAATCCCATTTGGTATCCAGCCCTATCACCAGTAACGCAATGGGTAATAATTGCTTACTTCCCCGTACGACATCCGCGGTATGGAATGGGATGGTGACACTTGTATTCTTAGTCAATCAGTCAGTACAATCCATCAGACAACCACGTTCCATATTAGTAATTTTCATTTTTTCGTTCCAGGGCCGATGAAATCCAGTCTGCATTTGTACAGAAAGTACTAAAATTTACTTAACGTGATAAGGATCGTATATTTCGTGTTTTTAATATGGAATCATTCAATGCAAATGACTGTTACTATTATTTAATTATCCGGTGCTTGTATAGGGTATAGGTTATTTGGATTACAATCAATCCTTTTTTGTAACTATATTTTGTGATTAACGGTAAAAACGATAGATATTAATTCCGTTCCAAAATGTATTTTTGTGTTATACGATGTGTATTCTATAATTATTAGCAAGAAAACTCACGGCTCAGATTCAGTCCCTGTCGGTGACAGCGGTATCTGTAAATGCGTACTGAAATATAGGTCAGACATACAGTGGTGAATCACGATGTGGTTGTAGCCTGCCACGTGAGGGAATCACAGAATTAAGAGAAATAAGTGTTAAAACCGTGGCAAATGTCAGATGCCAACTGTTTTTTAATTTTGAGACGGGCCTCGTGGCTTTGTCGGTAGTGTAACCGACTTCCGTGCACGAGGTCGTGGGTTTGATTCCCACTCAGGACAATTATTTGAGTGGTGAACACAGATATTTGTATGCGTCTGGGTGTTTTCTATCTATTATATGTAGGTATTTACAAAAAGAAGTAATATTTATGTATTGTGTCTGTAAACTGACAGGAAATATACAGTGGCGGCCGGGATTTGAATACTGCTACGTGAGCTCTGGCTCTTACATACATAGAAAGTGTCTACTGATTGTGATAAGAACCAAATTTTGATATTTTTTTATAGACCATCGATTTATGATGATATGATTTAAGTTTAACTATTATTTTGTGGTACAGGGTTACTTTTAGTGGGTATCTTTTAAAGATTTTTCGATTACAATATATATTTGATATATTCTGACGGAAGTAGGTACCACTAGTTTTGATTTGCATGGGATATAATGCTTTTAGTGTAATTTAGAATAAATGCATTGACCAAACAACCAATGAACATGGCGTAAGATTTAATAGTCTTCCTATGTAACCTGTTGTCCTAGGTGAACGACAAACGCGACGCGACATGACAATATCAACTAGAGGTTGTATGTACTTATGGCCTACGTTACGTTACGCATGCGACGAAACGCGATTAAGATATTAGTCACAATACGTCGCGTTGCGTCGCGTCGCTATGTGTCGCGTACCGTCGCTCACCTACGACAACGGGTAAGCGATGTCTATACGAACGTAACGCGTCACGTTTGCACCACCTTTATAGCAAAGAGTCTCATAAAAATCTTATGCTACAATCTGAGAAACACCTTCATACCCCCTTTAAGAGATCCCACTTCTTAATACATTTCATATTATTTTAAGATTATGGCAATTAGTTTCTTTTGTAAGACGCACTATCGTGTATTTGCGCGTAACTATAAAATCGACTATCAAAACACTCAATCCGCCGCATCGAGTTGAAGTCGTTTAAAGTGGAAAAAAAAAGAACTTAAAGCTCGCAGTAAAATTCTCTTTTTCCACTTTCACAAATAATTTATTCTTTAAAATATTAGTATCATAAATTGACGTAAGTCTGTGTGCTTATGTCAGATAATTTTAAGTGTGTAAAGCTTCTGAAAGACAGATTTATTATAGTGGTATAGCCTTGTTTATCCCAGCATGGATGGGCCGGCTCGATGGGGGAAGTACCATCCTCTCACAAAAGTCAGCGTGTAACCACGGTAGTTACTCCTACCGTTGTGTTTCGTATGTTGAGTGAGAATGCCGGAGGCTTAAACGGCCCCTATCCTCTCCTCGACGACGCACGATTGATGGCTATGGTGATGCTAACATCTATAAGCTACGGTAGTCGCTTACCATGAGATGTGCCGTATGCTTGTTAGCCACCCTACGTGGTATAAAAAAATCTTGTAATGGTTTTTGTCCGTTCCATCAAAATAAACATTCAAAAATAAATATGCGCTTTTGAAAACCATCATTCGATCTAGATGTTAAAACTATTCATGACTATCGATCAAAGCTCTAGTAATTATATACTTGAATAGCCTTTATAATTTACTCAAGATAAATGTTGTTTAAAAATAATATAATTCTTTACGAAATAAGAAATATATTTAGAACTAATTTCCTAAATTATTAATGAAGTAATTTAGGTAAATGCGTTAGAATCAAACTAGTTCGCACAGTACGATAGAATAAATAATGCTTGCGTGATAAATTAAGCACAAAATAATGTTATAAAACTACACAACGAAATTTAGGGATCATCCTTTATATGTATAAATATAATTGTGTAAGTAGTTTTGTATAGAATGGGCACAATATTTTTGATTGCACGATACACTCAATATTGAGTTACTGTACTCTACTAAGTTTCGATGCTCTTAGATTAAAACGAGCAAATAAAGAAAACGTTGTTTAATTGTATAGGTGTACGTAAACGTGATACGCCTCTGACAAGCTCCTCATAACAGTACCTAACGCTTGGACTGCCTCCCCTAGCCAGGTGGCATAAACGCTAGTAGAATAGAATAATTAATGTACGAGATTGACATAAAGTTACGACTATGTAAACATAACCGACTGTCAATCCCATACATTGATTATTCTATTCTATTTCTACTCTACAAACTCTTGGCTAAAAAGCACAAAGGTAACGGAGGGCTCATAGAATGTAACTCACTAAATCGTATCGACATTGTATCGTCTCTCTTGCCATAGTCGCAATAGTACTTTGGCCAATCACTGATCTTTCAACCAATTACAATGACATGTTGCGATGTCGATACGATTTAGTGAGATACATTCTAACCCCCCCTGGTAAGATAATCATAGCGTATCGTAGTATAGCTCGATATGATACTTATAGATCCAAGAAATGCCAAACCATACATATTTTTTGAGATGCAAAATGTATAGCAATGTGTTGGTGTGTACTTTGAACGTACGCGTATCTGCTAGTTTTGGTTGATGGCCAATTTCCAAGTACCAGGTGTTAAAGTTGCATAAAGACTTACTACTCTATGTATGTTTGTCAGAATATTTTAAATATTATAATAATCAATATGCTACAATTACGTTCAAAGTACACAATACCAAATATTTTATTTCTCAGTATAAGTATGGTCCGGCGTCTCTTGGATCTCGTTATATTAATTTGCCTTGTCTGGGCTCACGTAATAAAGCTTGAGTTTGATGGAAAACTAATTCGATTGTACCAAAGCTTAGTGCACTTTGTGTTGCTTATGATATATTCGTCGTAACGCTGAGGAAACACAATATTTTAAATAACTATAGCTGTCACGACAAGGTAATGTTACATAGCTGTAAAGATATAATATACATCACAGTATTAAAATATACAAGTAAAATTAAACTAATATTGAACACCGATAGCTACTGATAAGCGACAAACTAATAAATACATACCGATGTTATTTATATTGAAATTAATATTTACAATTTAACATTAAAGTTACCAAAACTCTGTACTTACATTTATTTTTAAATTGTTTAAGGTTGTGGCAATATGCATTTTATAGACGGTATTTTAAGATATTGGGAATACTTAATTTATTACGGCTTAATGTTCTGCCTCTGACTCTCTCCTTCTGACGTTATGAAACAGAGTATTTAGTGATTTGTCCAAAGTGGTACTACTGCAGATTGGTGACTTATATTAGATAATCGGTTTATAGAATTCATGTAAATTAAAAGTATTTAAAACTTAGCGCAAAAAATAATTAGATGAAACTGTTGAGTAAAATAAATTCTAATGGTGGGTGCACAATGTAAGCGTTCCGAAACAAAGTTTATTTTAGAAAAGTGGTATTAATTTTATATTTGTATTTTGTGTATTGTTTAATGTAGAGATTTTATTTATTTTATTATCATTTATCAGTTGGGTGTGGTAGGTATAATATAAAAAATTTAAAAAAGCGTGATTAAAATTGTATGTTACCTGTTATTAATTTAGGTGCTTTATGACACATAGAATCACGTGTATTAGAAAAAAATCTATATTAATCCATAGCACATTCACCTAATTATGATTAGAGGCTGGACATTGTTATATTTTTATAATAAACGATGTTGTCATACATTTCTTGTTTTCCTTATTGTCCTTCTAAAGTTTTAGATATAAACAGCAACATATTCTAGAATATCATTAAATATAACAAATGCCCATACATTTGAATAGTTTTCTATAGTGTTAGCGATCATAGAATGCAACTTGGCTAGGCACACATATTCGACAATATATTCTTTTTCTAGCCACGATGTAGTCTTACCTCGGCAAAACCGATGGGAATAAGATATTTTCATACCCTCATGTGTGATGTTCACTGATGTTGCATGACGTTCAATCAGAACAGCCATGCTCAACCCGCCCAGCTTTTGTAAATTGATATAGCATTAAGTTTAAACTATGATTGTGGCTTTTATATTATTTAATGGTGGTAGTGCTATCGTACCGCCATCCCTCGCATGACAGGTACTAAAATACCTCTGTGTAGTTTGGTTGTAGCGGGAGATCCCGTTAATTCATTGAAATGGTAAGCAGCAGCTTGGCATTCTTGATATTGTCCAGTAACTTTTGTTATTACGTGTAGTGGCAGGCTAGCACAACCCACCTGATGGTTAATGGTAATCGTCGCTCATGGACTCAACTATTCCGGGAGTATTGTCAAGCCGCTGCTCACCATTTCATTTCAAAGATATGAAATGAAAGAATAAACGGCTATCTCCTACTTCAAAACACAGTGCTGGTTATCACTTATCCTTCCTATACTCTATTAACCTTCCTGTCCTCTAGTGATGCCTCTGGTGCTACTAGCGTCTATAGGCTACGGTAACCGCTTACCATAAGGTGGGCCGTATGATTGTTTGCCACCCACGTATGATTAAAAAAATATCACAGATTACGAAATGATAGGTACACGAAAATCACATGGGAACGCCATAGACGTATATTATTCTAGGTCTAAAGAGTCTACTTGCATGCCTCGGATACTGGTCTTCTTAGAATATTGAATTTTCTGAGTGGTTGAGCCTTGCTTATCCTAGCACGAATGGGCCGGCTCGATCAGGAAGTATCACTCTCTCACATAAGATCAGCGTGTACCTAACAACGGTAGTTTTTCTTACCATTGCATTTCGTATGGTATCCAATGGATGGAGTTCGTTTCGTATGGTATCAAATGGAGCACCGAAGGCTCAAATCCCCTCCCTATCCTCTGCTTATTAGGTATCCTTCCTATCCTCTCCTTATTATTCTTCCTATCCACCTCCTATCCCTTTCCTCGGAGATGGCAACGCGCAAGTGATGCCTCGTGGTGTTGCTAGCTTCTATAGGCTACGGAAACCGCTTACCATCAGGTGGGCCGTATGTTGGACGCCACCCAAGTAGTATATAAAATGAATAAATAATGTGCGGTGAAACTTATTTTGGCCGTGTGGGGCCAGCTTTAGAAATGTCCCACCCCTCCACCCATGGGAGTCGTAAGAGCTCACTGAGGGGATACCGGCGGGAGTTGGCAGCAACACTCCCTCGAGTAGGTTGTATTAACAACATCCACTGTGATCGCCAACCCGCCTGCCAAGCGTGGCGATTACGGCACTATACCCCCAATTCGGGGAGGCCTATGCCCAACAGTGGACGTCGAAAGGCTGATGGATGGATGGATGAAATTTATTTTGATGATTCTGGTTAAATTAGAAAGACGATCCAACGTAATTGCGGATAATGAACTAAATACCGTGAATAATTTTTACTAACTGTAGATAACCTGGATAATTTTTTTTAAGGAATTTATGATGTAAATTTAGAAAGAATTAACATTGACAGTTTACGAATTATAATGTTTATAAAATATTTTTAACCGACTTGTGTTCTAACCTGGAATAAATGCTGAAGAAATACAATTTTGCAAAACTGCCTAACAAATAATGCTATTATTCATAAGCTATAACACTGTTGCATTATATTAAATAGTTTCAGTGAGAATTGAGCTCGGCACTAGCAATGTCTTCAATCAATTTCTTCGACTCTTGGACCTTCTGGGCTATCAGGCCGTACACTTGGACCGCCTGCAGCCCCATGAAGCTTCATCATAGCAGGTTGGCACACACCCTGAGCGTTTTTTAATCGTTGTTCCAACTCAGATTTGCTCGCAGTTGGATTGGACTCGAGCCAACGCAGCTGGTTATTGCATTCATTAGTTACTTTTGTCTTTTCATTTTCCGTTAGACTGGCACCTGCCATTTCTGCTGCCTGTCAATTAGAAATAGAACCTATCACTTAAACATGTCATCTGTAAATAAAATTAGTTTTTATTTTTTTTAATTTCCCAGGGATGATTTAATTTACCACTGAAGTAATGTATGACGTAAGAGAGCGAGTAGGTATGAAAGAGAGTTGCCTGACTGAAGTAATCCAATACAGTTCCAGTGGTCCGTCAACACAGGCGGAGAGATGGCACACGGCGGGTTTCTTTAGTGGGTGCGGGCCCCACACTACCCTGTTCGTTGCCCCGAACGACGGGGTGTGCGGTAAGGTACATTTTTTCCCACCTAAACAAAAAAAAAAAGGTATGAAAGAGAGTATTGGTGTAAAGATGCGAAAGGGAATGCTCTGGTTAAGAAGATATACAATGCGAAAGTGGAAGGATCTATATATGTACCTATGTACAGGGGGAGACCGAAACTCACCTACCTAGACCAAATCGGTCATGTATTGAAGGAAGGTGGAGTCAGGAATCTCCGAAACGGGCGAGCGTGTATGAAGAGAGTTATGAACGTTGAGGAAGCGAGAGATGTATGCAAGAATAGAACCTCTTGGCACTCTGTTCTCTCTGCCTACCCCGCAAGGGAAATGGCGTGCTGATAAGTAAGTAAATAAGTAAGTAATGTAACATAGTACCAGTGGCCCGCCAATAAAGGCGGAGAGACGGCACACGGCGGGTTTATTTAGTGGGTGAGTGTCCCACACTACCCTGTTCGTTGCCCCGACGGGGTGTGCGGTTAGGAACATTTATTCCCGCATTAACAAAAAAAAGGTATGATTAAATTTTTTTTACCCTTGGTAATGTCAACAAGATCTTTATTCTATAAATCCTCTGTTATGTTTCTTTCACTAAACGGCTTCCTATATCACACTGAGTTATCCTTCTCTAGTAGTCTCTTATCTACTTAATTTTATTACCAAAACCTCTTACGACAGCTACAAAATGGGGTGGTGACACTATGTATGCTTAGTCTAGTTACTACACCAAGTACGACTATAGACTATACCAACCCGATGGAAGGTCTGTAGAGCGCTTAGTTTTTTACTGTACTAAGTATTAGGTTGTTAAGATTTATGAAATCTAATGTACGTTAATTATTATTCCTGATACCAGTGGCGTGCATAGGGATTTCAGACAGGATATGCAAGACTGAAATAAAAAAAAATATTTCAGTTTGTTACCGCAAGCGCCTTTAACTTCGCGTGTTTGATTGCGACAACTATGAATATGTAAATAAGGCGGCCCCTAGAACTACAATAACATTGTACAATACATTTTTTTGTACAAGATTGAAAGGCGCTTTGAATTCAAACGATCAATTGCACAATAATACGAACGGCGCAATGTTTTCGTGTTCAGTCGGAGAATAGTAGACTGAAAAATATTGCGCAATACCGACCCTACACGATGCCATGGAAAAATATGGTGCATTAACAATTATACTAGCTCAAACTTTCGTTCTCATTGCGCAATCTTCAATATTAACCATATACGGTCAATAATATTGCACAATTCGTAATATTGCTCAATATAGTTGATCGTCTCGGGGCCACCTTAGTGATTGATGGTAACATACAGCAGGTCTACAATGAACTCTTAGCTAGCGATTCAATTCCGAGGCAATTCATAATAGGTGTGTTGTTGTATTTCGTAACATGATGTTTAATTGAGCGATTTTGTTTAGGTTGTCAAGTAAGTTTATGGTACGAATTTCAATAAAAAGATGTCATATTTGCGATTCGAATTATGTGCTGATTCGGCAAAAAACAAAAGATTGCATCTTTGACACGTCATGGTACGAAATTGCGATTCAGTTCAGTTTGGGTCCTAAACTGGATCGCAATAAGAGTTTGTGGTAAGCCTGCCGCACGCTAAGCTGGTCACTTAAATGATATCCATAATAACACACTAAATATATATATATAAATACACTTCTCCAGCACAGGTCTCACAAGTATAATTTTCCATTTTATTACAATAAACTTACTAAATCATTACTTGCTAGTCAATCACTTGCGCCAAGAATAACAATATAAACAAACAATATGGCGTAAAAATTTTGCAATTACGAACTAAAAAAGGACGTCTCTCTGCAATCAACAATTTAAGCGGTGCTTTTACGGCTTCTCAATTTGGCCGGTTACAATAATAAGCTATGCTTCCAAAACTCAAACACGCGCGCATATTTTCACGCACATGACCCCATGTGACATAGTGATTGAAGGAGTGAAGGTTCAACAGGTAAAAGAGTTTGTGTATCTGGGAACATTGCTTACGAGAGATGGGCAGTATGAAAAGGACATTGAAAGGAGAGTGAATGCAGGTAATCAGGTGAATGGGGCACTACACTCCTTTACAAGTAGTCGGAAAGTGTCTGAAAACGCCGTGCATAATGGAGTGTTAGTACTAACTCTAATGTACGGAAGTGAAAGTTGGGTGTGGCAGAAGAAGAACGAGAGTAGAATAATTGCAGTGGAGATGAGAGCTCTAAGAAGCATGTGTGGTATAACTTTGAAAGATAGAGTAAGTAACAGTGTAGTGATAGAACGGTGTGGTGTAAAAGAAGATATAGTGACAAAGATTGAGAAAGGAATGTTAAGATGGTTTGGACACGTAGAGAGGATGGTTGAAAGCAGGCATGTATATATGGGATTACAGGGTATGCAGTGCTTATTTACATGTATAAAGTGCACGCCACTGACTGATACTAACCGTTTTACATCCATACAAGTAACTTTCCAATTGATTTCTAGCTTCAACTGTTTTTCTTACAGCTTCATCTTCAGCTTTGTATTTTTCAGCATCATGTAGCATTTTTTCTATGTCGGTTTTAGTCAGCCGGCCCTTGTCGTTTGAAATAGTGATTCCTTCAGATCGTCCTGTACTTCTATCTTGTGCGCTTACGTTTAGAATACCGTTTGCATCAACGTCGAATGTAACCTGCACGGGAAAAGTAATTTAAAGAGGAGTCAATATTATTAAGAATAGGTCAGTACGGTATATAGGGGTATATACTTACTTCTACTTGAGGCACGCCTCTTGGTGCAGGAGGTATTCCAGACAAGTTAAATGTACCAAGCAGGTTATTGTCTTTTGTTCTTGCTCTTTCTCCTTCATAGATCTGTAACAGAATTGGTTTTGAGAAGTCACTGCTTCATTGAGAAGTCATTCAAGTCTAGTAATTTTTGGGAAATCACTCCATTGGTTTCCAACCAACTTCCAAAAGGAGCAGGTTCTCAATTCGACTGTATGTTTTTTTTAGAAGACAAGTTACATCAATTGGAAGTATTTTAAGAGCGTTGTAGTGGGGTGGTATTTGGTGTGGTGTGTCGCTAAAACATTACCTGAATCGTTACAGCAGGTTGATTGTCTGCGTAGGTGGTAAAAATTTGTTTTTGTGCTGTTGGGATACGAGTGTTTCTTTCAACAATCCGTGTCATCACGCCTCCAGCAGTTTCAATACCCAAAGAAAGTGGAGTAACATCTACCAATAAGACATCTTGTATACGAGTATCGTTAGAACCACTCAGAATAGCTGCTTGAACTGCAGCGCCATACGCTACTGCTTCGTCGGGGTTAATGGAAAGATTGAGAGATTTACCGCCAAAAAAGTCCTGGAAATTACAATATAGTGATGTTTAGCAGACGTCTCATTTGCACTAAAAATAAATTAGATCAAGACACGTATACATACACTCAAAAGCCTTTGCACCTTTGGAATCCGAGTAGATCCACCTACCATTACAACATCGTGTATTTCTCTTGTGTTTAAGTTAGAATCTTTTAGTGCTTTTTCTACCGGACTTAGAGTTTGGCGAAAGAGATCCGAACACAGTTCTTCGAAACGTGCTCTAGAAAGTTTTGAATAAAAGTCTATTCCCTCATGTAAAGCATCAATTTCTATACTGGCTTCAGTACTCGATGAAAGAGTTCTTTTAGCTCGTTCACATGTTGTTCTAAGCCTTCTGATAGCTTTTACGTTTTCTCTGAGATTCTTCTTGTATTTTCTTTCAAATTCTAGACTAAAATGTTCTACCATTCTGCTGTCGAAATCTTCTCCTCCTAAGTGCGTGTCTCCTGAAGTGGCTCTAACTTCAAAGAGAGAACCTTCAGCTATTTGAAGAATGGATACATCAAATGTCCCCCCCCCTAAGTCAAAAATAAGAACATTTTTTTCACCTGTCAAATTTTTGTCTAAGCCATAAGCAAGAGCAGCGGCAGTTGGCTCATTAATAATCCTAAGAACGTTAAGACCAGCTATAACGCCAGCGTCTTTCGTTGCCTGGCGTTGTGAATCATTAAAATAAGCTGGTACCGTAATTACTGCATCTTTGACAGTTCCACCGAGATAAGTTTCAGCTACTTCTTTCATTTTAGATAATACCATAGACGCTATTTCTTCTGGTGAAAACTTTTTCTTCTCTCGTTTATATTCAACTGCTATTTTTGGTTTTCCTGCTTCAGAGATAACTTGGAATGGCCAATGTTTAATATCTTGTTGCACGGCGGGATCGTCGAATTTTCTACCTATAAGGCGTTTAGCATCAAAAACCGTGTTTTTTGGATTCATGGCCACCTAAAATTTCATGATACGATTTAATACTACACCTTACAAGCTATTTATCATTAAATCTGTTTCCAAAATCATCGAATTCTTCGTGGTAAAAGATTACTAGAATAGATACATATAAGAACTTTATGATTTCCTCGTGGATTCCACCATTATGATAAATAAAACTAACAGGATTGACAGAGTTGATGGATGTGGATGGCTTATGAGGGGTATCTTTTGTGTAACATAAGAATTATTGAGATCGGATGATACTGTAAATAATTATGAACGTGAATGTACCTAGATAAAGAATATTCATATAAAGATAATATATAGAATATTCAACTGTAACCTACTTCCTTTTGGAGTGGATTATAAAGTAGGTATAATGTTGTAATTAGAATGCGAGTTAAATACAAATACATAATAGACAATTTGCTACACATATTTATTTGACTAGCGCTGATTCGTTTTAGTAGTATCGTTTTCAATAGGTACAATTTGAATAGAATCGTTGATTAGATCTATTAGGACAACCGTTCCAATTTTTAAGCTGTTTACATAGGTACCATAATTATACCTATTCTACATCAGTGGTCAGCAGCAGGTGGAACGCAGTTCGTGTCTGGACCGTTCGCGGTTCGATCTTTAGACTACCTAAGTATGTAATTATATGAGGTAAAACTAATAGTAGGTACTTAGTGTACATCATTTGTACATGTGAATTTTTCGGTATCTACTCAATTTTCGGCAAAATCTTTAGCAGGATGAGGGACAGGGAGAGAGATATGAAAGAGTATTTTTGGTTATCTACATAATTATACCACTACTAACAATAATACCAAGTTTAGTAAGAAACCAGTTTAGTAACCAGTTTAGTAAGAAAGTCAGTTGGAACTGTTAACAAATATCATCCCAAATATTAATATTTTCTTTCCATGAATTGTGGCACATAGCACCTGGGACAGTAACTACCTGATTTTCAATAAAAATACATTTTAGAACATAGGTAAGATAAGTGATAAGTGGGATATATAGAATATAGGTAGGATTTGGTACCTGATTTTTTGCAGCATCTCCGATGAGCCTCTCAGTTTCTGTGAAGGCTACATAGGATGGCGTCGTCCGATTTCCCTGGTCATTTGCAATGACCTCCACTTTACCATTCTGAAATACTGCAACGCAGGAGTATGTGGTGCCAAGATCTATACCCACTGCCGGTACCATGGTATATTTTTAAACAAGTACTAAAAATAAAACATAAATTTTGTACAATGAGGTTAATATACCTTTTTTTTTTGTTAATGCGGGAAAATTTTTTCCTAACCGCACACCCCGTCGTTCGGGGCAACGAACAGGGTAGTGTGGGGGCCCTCACCCACTAAAGAAACCCGCAGTGCGCCGTCTCTCCGCCTTTATTGGCGGGCCACCGGAACCATATTACATTCCTTCAGTGGTAGGTTAATATACCTAGTCATTAATCAGTCATTCATTTGGATATTAAAATAGGAACATTTTTATTTCTCAGAATAATTTAAATAATTTTGTGTATGATGATGTTCTTTAGCTATCCCAAAAAATAAGTTTAGTATTTTTTTTATTGCTTATGATTGAAAACGAACCATGGCCTACCTGATATTAAGCGGTAACCGTCGCTCATATACTTAGCATCACTAAGAATACCACTGCTCACCATTTCATTTCGCGTACGGGACCTATGACAAAAGTTAGTACCTAATTGAAATTAGATAACAACAGCCTTTATCTTTCAGTGATACCTATTAGGTAGGCGGAGAGACGGCACACGACGGGTTTATTTGTGAGTTAGGGCCCCACACTACGCTGTTCGATGCCCCGAATGACGAGATGTGCAATTTAGGTACATTTTTTCCCGCCTTAACAAAAAATGGTATCTACCTACTTATCTTACTACTCAACTAACTAACTACTAGATTGTAGAGCTTAATGTAGTAAGTGAAAAGTTGGGGTTGTTTTAGACTATTCCAGAATAAGTAAATAGGATAAACAAGGAATGTGGCAAAGTAGCTAATTGACAAGTTTAGAATTGACTCGAAGCTACATATTAAACAGATCCTTTGTAAGAGTTTATGAGTGAAACGGGTCACAAAATGTAAAGGACAATAGCAAACTTCGCGAAAGCCAACATCCTGTATGATCCACATTTAATTTTAAACCTGTAGTCTATAATTATGTATAGATCTATACTAATAAATGGAGAGCCGGTTTTTTTGTTCGGTTATACTGCGAAAACTGCTACTGAACCGATCGGTATAATACTTATATCATAAGATGCAGTGTGTTTCGGAGAAGGTTTTAGTATCTATATGATGCAAATTAATCCAATTAAATATTCTATACATAGTAATAATTTTCCCTATCTGGGCCTGTCTGTTCTTCTCAATCATGCAACGGATTTTCAGACGGTTTTTTGAAGTGGAAACTTTTTTAGGCGCGTTGAACACTTTTTGGGTAAACAAAGATCATGGAACTCGCGTCATCGTCACCAAACGCTCCAATCTTCTTTAGGCGCGTTGAGTAGGTACCTTTTGGGTGAACAAAAATCATGGAACTCGCGTCATCGTCACCGAACGCTCCGATCTTCTTTGGGTGCGTTGAGTTCTTTTTGGGTGAACAAAAATCATGGAACTCGCGTCATCGTCACTGAACGCTCTGATAGAAGTGAAAACTAAGTAACTTGTGAATTGTATCGTCGAGCTATTAGATAATTTTTGAATTATTTTTGGTTTGTAAAGAAGTGTTAATGACCAATTATATAATAATAATCTAATAAGTCAACGATACAATTCACAAGTTACTTAGTTTTCACTTCTATCGACAGTCCCCAAAGACTGCCCCGCATGTTTTTTTTTCAAGTAGAGAATTTAATAAAGTGTACCTAATAGCAAAAATCCTAAAGATATTGCAGTCAATTGCACCCTTGCAAAGCGAGGGCGGATCACTAGCAATTTCATACAAGAAATAGTAGAACTAACACTGTATTAACCACTTGCTTATTACTCTCCAATATTTCACCAACTCGAAGAAACCGTCCTATCTGAAATTACCACAGAGGCAAACTGTCTACTGTGTCACGTTACGCAGCAGTCAGGCCAGCAGACTGACATGACAATACACAATAGGGAACTATAGACGGCACAGACGGTACTATGAAGTACCTAGCGACAAATGCCATGGCCACCTGCTACAATCGATTGGCAAATAAAGTAGGCGAACATATATTACTGACATCATAGACGTTTTTAAGTTATTTGAATTAGATGGGCGGAGAAATGATTGTATGTACCTATATATTGTTTGAATCTCAATGTTTCGAGAAGCTGCACTTGCTTATTAATGTTTTCACAACTTATGCTACGTGTTACACACGTCTCTCTCCTGAAAATCGCAGAGATTTAGGTCATTATAGCTACGTAAGCTTTATAAACCATCAAGAAATTCTCAGGCATTTTTAGTAAAAAGAGATTCTTGTATACACTGTTACTGCCATGTGAATTCTTGCGGATATCTCATTAGTTGTCTATTTTTTTTATTTTGTGTAGTGGCAGACGAGCTACGGCCCACCTGATGGTAAATGGTAACCGTCGCTCATGGACTTAACTATACCGGGAATATTGTCAAGCCGCTGCTCACCATTTCATTAGAATAAACGGCTATCTCCTACTACAACCAAACACAACGATGTACTTCATGGCCGGTCACACGGTGACTGTGTCTGGAGGAAATAAGCTGAGAATATCATTGTAGCAGACGGATAATTCAAAATAAGAGCATAGGTACTGGTAAATCGGTAACCTAACTAGTAAAAGGTTTTACTAGTTGCCTAACCCGAATGCTTATCTTCGCCTAACCAAAACATGGGGGATGGTTTGGTTAGGCGAGTTAAGAGTGATGGTAGATTTTTTTTTAATTTTTTTAATTGCTTGTAGTGGCAGATGAGCCACGGTCCATCTGATGGTAAATGGTAACCGTCGCCCATGGACTCGACTATACCGACAGTATTGTCAAGCCGCTGCTCACCAATTCATTTCGCAGATATGAAATGAAATATTAACGGCTATCTCCTGCTACAGCCAAAACGCAACGATGTGCTTCATGGCGGGTCACACGGGAGATGGTGGTACCAACCCGCTCGGGCCCGATACCAAGTGATTACTCCCACTTGGTACCCAGCCCCACCACCAGTCATGCAATGGATGATAATTGCTTACTTCCCTTAGTCGCCTCATACGACACCCGTGGGAAAGAATGGAGTGGTGACACTTGTATTCTTAGTCCGTCACTACACGGATTAAATTAACTAGGATATAGCCCTGGTATTACTAAATCCAGTCTAAAAAACGTTGGCTGTTTTTCATGTCTACCGTTACTTCTAAAAACCTATAAGATATCGCATTTTCTACTAAGACGGAACAGAATTAACATATTATTGGTTTCCAATATTTATTAACGTTTTTATTGGGAACCCAAGAACTGTTTTGCGACCCTGTGAGATTTAACACGACTGTCGGTGTTTTATGGACCTGATTATAGGATTGGTTTTTATTGTTTCCATTGAACTGATAGGGATTCTGTTACGAAGAGAGAAGTAATAAATCATTACGTCGTAAAGGTATACGAGACGATAAATCAGGTTCAGGTCCAGTTATTCGTTATCATCAGCATAGCGTTGCGAAATCTCTTGCAAGTCAATCAAAGTCAATCTCTGCCACTCCTATTACAATGGGTAGACACAGTTAAAGTTGCACGCACAAATTCAAACATATGGTAATGTGTAGTTCCGTTCATGAAGGCGTAGTGCGGAGTGGTGTGGTGCCTGGAGAATAACAATTTCCCCTGCTGCCTCCGCAGCATACACCGCAGCTAGAACTGAGGTAAACAATTACTCCGTTTTTTCTTCCCCTATTTTGCTACACACAACACGCTTCAATACAAAAAAATTAAACACGTGCGCGTAGGCGGGCTACGCTCTGAGGACGCGATGGTGGCAGCTGCGGTGCACACGGCATCGGTCGCTACGAATAGCGCTTAATATCAAACAAAATGCGCCTGATAACGCTTCTACAGTAAGGCTCTCATAAATAACCCTATATGTTTGATTATACTGCGATTCCCGACGCTACACGCGCTGCATTTCCCTAAGGCCACGTTCCTACAACGTCATGACAACAGATCAGACAGGCTTGAGGTGTTCACATACAGGATGGCATGATTAACTGTCGTCCACGTGTTTTTGCTATGACGACAGATTGTCGAGACAATGCGAGCAGCTAGCACGACAGTCGTAAAACGATAAAAAACGTCACGATCTAATTGTTGTTGCGACTATCTATCGAAGCCACGATAAATATATCGTCACGATCCAATAGGAACAGCTAGATTATAGTTATTCCATGATAAAAGATTTCGCAGACACTATGATGACAAACAGTCGTTACATGAAAATTGTTACGACATAATGGGAACAGGGCCAAAGGGAGATCTTTTTTTTGTTAAGGCGGGAAATAATGTACCTAACTGCACACCCACGTAGTTCGCGGAAACGAACAGGGTAGTGTGAGGCACTCACCCAGTAAATAAATCCACTGTGTGCCGTCTCTCCACCTGTGTTGGCGGGCCACTGGAACTGTGTTACATTACTTCAGTGGTGGTCTAAGGCGTTCCACTTGACGGCCGCGGTCGTGGCGAGAATGTCATCACTATTTGCGCCTCACGCCAAGCTCACAATGACCCATCTAAAGAGTGATCGAAGTGAGGCTTTAGATAACTAAAACCTGTTCCACTTGGGTTTACGAATGAAACGCTCACAACCCAGTGGAACGGGAACACCGCGGTCGTGAGCGTGATCGTTGCGAGCCTCAAGTGGAACGCACTGATAATTATGCTATCTAGTGAAATCAACAACATAGGTACTACAGTTTCATTTATTTACGAAGGCTTACCTATTATATCTTCATGATCGAAGTTATGAAAACTGGTTTTCCTTTACGATTTGGTTTTAAACATCTATTGCTGGGGAATTCATTATACAGGTAATTTTATAAGTCTACATTTCATAGATTTTTTTGACAATGACATGTTATTGTAAGCCCGTGACATTTCAATACTCTATGGCTCTGGGGCTTGCTCTATGGTTTTAATCTCCTCTAAACTTAGATAAAGTAGGTACCTATTTATCTAAAGCCTATACTAATCTTTTTTTTTGACTGCAAAAATGGCGGAGTGCTTTAGGTGTCGGCCTCCCGCCCAAGTGTTGTGGGTTCGATTCCCACACAGGACAACTCTTTGTGTGATCCACTTATGGTTGATCTGAGCCTGGGTGTTCTTTGTATCCGTGAAATTGTATGTTTGTAAAGTCCCCTGCGATAGAAGGATGATTCCTTAGTGAAAGGCGTTGTTAAAAAAAATATAGGTTTAAAAAAAATCTTAATAATAAATGTAACAGTTTGTAATTCCATCCATCCATCAGCCTTTTAACGTCCACTGCTGGACATAGGCCTCCCCAAATTGGGGGTATAGTGCCGTAATCACCACGCTTGGCAGGCGGGTTGGCGATCGCAGTGGATGTTGTTAATACTCGAGGGAGTGCTGCTGCCCACTCCCCCATTCCCTCAGTTGGCTCTTATGACTCCCATGGGTGGAGAGGGGTGGGACAATTCTAAAGCCCCCACACGGCCTAGTTTGTAATTATTATTTCTTAATTGTCACTTCATATATAGTAGGTATTAGTATTCATTTCAACATGAAAATAATTGGTTTCGTAAGTACATTTACCTAATTATCTATTAAAAAAAAAGATCATTTTCAGGCTTAAAGTAAATTTAATTTAATTTAATTATTATAATACTAAATTAATAAAATATATAGTAGGTATTAGAAACTAACAGTTCATCGTTTCCCTTTTTTCTTTTTCTTAGCGAAGTCAGGAGGATGGAACCCACGTGCTTGAAGCAGTTCTTGTACATTATGACATGCGTAATAAACATTATTCATAGCTGCTTCAGTTAACATATCCACGTTGCACTTCCCCTTCGACTTGCCTTTCTTCTTTCCACCTTTCTTTTCCTTTTTGCTTTCATCATCATCTTCTTGTACTTCTTTTTTTTCCTTTTTCTTTCCTTTACCTTTACCAGCCATGTTGTTAAGAATTTATATCAGTTTTGTTATTCACGTTCTTACGTGTCTCCTTAGTAACGTTTTGGAGAAATCGTATTGATTAAACAAAGTCTACAGTGAAGGTGGGCGTTTACGGTCTTTAATTATCTCGTACTTAATACTAATGAGACCTCTTCTTGGGAGGCGTGTGGTATCCGTATGGTATATTACTTACATACTGTGTGGTAATAAAATGATACATAAAATACAATCTGCTTTGTCTCATCTCTTTGTAAAGTACGAAATCGAAATATATAGTAAGTATACTGGATTAATATTGCCTCTCTATTGAGCACAGGTCTCAGAGCGAGAGGGACCTGGGCATAGGCACGCTGGCCCAGGGTGGGTTTGGTAACTTTTTAAGCCATCGAGATTTTTTTTGCTTAACCGAGCAGTGATAATTTCCAAAAAAAAGCTTCGTGGCGTAGTCGGTAGTGTAACCGACTTCTGTGCATGAGGTCGTGGGTTCGATTCCCACTCAGGACAATTATTTGTGTGATGAACACAGATATTTGTACTGCGTCTGGGTGTTTTCTATCTATTATGTATTTACAAAAAAAAAAGTAGTATATGTATTATATCCGTAATCTGGTACCCATAGCACAAGCGTTAAGCTTAGTTTGGGACCAGAGGATGTTGTGTGAAAATGTCCGTAAATATTTATTATTATTATTATTATAAAAAATACATAGAATGAACTGAAAGTCCTACGCTTCATACGTACATATACTTTCAAAAGTGTTCTAAAAGTTTTTATAAGCACTTGATACGAAAAAAACATCAGAAACCACATATTTTTAGTAATGATTAGTCTGAAAAATAGGTAGGTATATGTGGTATTTCATATGCAAGTGTAACCTCCTTTCTTTCCCGCGGGTATCCGACGAGGAGACAAGGTGACGAAGTGAAGTAAGCATCCATCCATCCATCATCCTTTTAACGTCCACTGCTGAACATAGGCCTCCCCAAGAGAACGCCACAACGAGCGGTCCTGCGCCGACCGCATCCAACAGCTCCCCGCGGCTTTGACCAGATCATCGACCCATTTTTTTTGTTACGTGCTCATTATGGGGGATAGTGCCGTAATCGCCCCGCTTGGTAGGCGGGTTGGCGATCGCAGTGGATGCCCCCGGTATCCCTCAGTTGGCTCTTACGACTCCCATGGTAGAGAGGGGGTAGTAAGCAACTATAACCCATTTAATTACCGGTTTCTTAGGGAAGTACAGTATACAGACACATTCGTGTCTGTAACATCGGTGTCCGTGTCACCGACCGTCATACGTTTTGGTTGTAACGGCAGATAGAACATTCATTCGTTTTTCATCTGAAATATGCTTCATATTACTGAGTCCATGAGCGGCGGTTAGGGCTTACCATCAGGTGAGCCGTTGCTCATTTGCCGGTTTAAGAATATAAAATCGGTTCAGTAGCGAAGGTTCAGTCAGAGTTTCTGTGATCTGAATGTGAAAATTGTTTTTTGTGTAGAATAAAACTTTTCGAGCTCAGTACAATAATTACTTATAACGGCTTTTTTCAGATGTTCTACTTGTATTATATTAGTAAGATTAAAATTATTTTGAAGAAATTATCTACATAAGGGAAATATTATGTTTCCATCCATCCATCAGCCTTTCAACGTCCACTGCTGGACATAGGCCTCCCCAAGAGAACGCCACAACGAGCGGTCCCGTCATAGGGGATTATGCCGTAATCGCCACGCTTGGCAGGCGGGTTGGCAATCGCAGTGGATGTTGTTAATACTTGAGGGAGTGCTGCTGCCCACTCACCCGGTATTCCCTCAGTCAGCTCTTACGACTCCCGTGGGTAGAGCCCTTCTCTACACAACAATTCTAAAGCCGGCCCCACACGACTGATATTATGTTTAGTAATATATTAATCGCATCGTGTGTGTGTTTATCTTAAAATCTTAATAAAATTTACAACAAGGATAAGTAGATATTTTTATTGTAGGAAAATAAATAGAAAATATATTTACAATACCTATATAATCTATTACCCCGTAAATGCAGTCAAGTACATACTAAATTCTGGCCGCGACTTCGTCTGCTTGGACTTCAGAATATAAATACGCCACTCTAATCATCCCTTGCATAAATAGGTATCCCACAGGAATTATGCATTTATCGGGGATAAAAAGTATCCTATGAACTGTGCTGAGTTTTGAACTATAAGTATTTATATTTATTTGCTTATTTCGTGATAAGGCTTGGGTAGTTACGGCGTAAAAAAGTAACAAACAAAGAAACGTACACACTTTCATATTTATAATATTAGTAAGTAAGGATAGCAATAACATTTGTTGAAATAGGCATCATGACTGTTTTTTCAAAATATATTCTATGATATTCAAAAAAAATATATCATATTTCTGTAAAAATAAGTATTTTCTCTAAAAATATTGGTTATTTATGCAATAAAATGAAATTTAAATTTTAAATTTCAAGCTCACGTCAAAACGCACGCCATTTGTCATGACGTCACGCCTCAGTACGGCAACAGTAGGTAAACATTAGAGTCGTCAAAAGACACTACTTTACAATAACGTTCAGAGCGAATGACGTCACGCCTTAGTACATGACGTCATTCGCTCTGATTAGCGTTTAAGCTATCATGGCGGATTGTTGTATTTTGTAGGTTTATTTTATCAAAGATAATATTAATCTCACCATTAAAATAAGAATGAATATATTTTTCGAAATCCTTGAATCCTATTTAATTAAATCACTTCAATATTTTGGCGCTACTTGATAACTGTCATCAAGCCTATTACTCATAATAAAAATGTTTATGTAAAATTACGAGCCCTCTAAGTTACCACTGGAGGAATGTAATATGTTTTTTTTTATTGATTTTAGTGGCAGACGAGCCACGGCCCATCTGATGGTAAATGGTAACCGTCGCTCATGGACTCAACTATACTGAGAGTATTGTCAAGCCGCTGCTCACCATTTCATTTCACCAATATGAAATGAAAGAATAAACAGCTATCTCCTGCTGCAGCCAAAACGCAACGATGTGCTTCATGGCCGGTCACACTGGAGATGGTGGTACCAACCCGTTCGGGACCAATACCAAGTAAGTACTCCCACTCAGTACCCAGCCCTACCACCAGTCATGCAATGGATGATAATTGCTTACTTCCCTTAGTCGCCTCATACGACACCCGTGGAAAAGAATGGGGTGGTGACACTTGTATTCTTAGTCCGTCACCACACGGATAAACGGTTCCGGTGGCCCGCCAATAAAGGCGGAGAGGCGGCACACGGCTGGTTTATTTAGTGGGTGAGGGCCCCACACTGCCCTGTTCGTTGCCCCGAAGGACGGGGTGTGCGGCTAGGTACATTTTTTCCCGCCTAAACAAAAAAAAGGGTGCCCGCTAAGTTCTTACTAATATTTTTTTTAAAGGCAACACATTGTATTAAGAAATAGTCTTTGTATCGAGGGGGACTTTACAAACATTTTTTAATTTCACGGACACAAAGTACACCCAGACTGACCCAGACTCAGAACAACCATTTGTGCCTCACACAAAGAGTCGTTCTGTGTGGGAATCGAAACCACAACACTCGGGCAGGATGCCAGTATCTAAATCGCGCCACCATCTGTGCATTTAATATTATAAATGAGTGTTTGTTCATTTGTTTGTATTCGCATTCTTAATTATTTCACCAATCATCATGAAATTTTGCATACATGTATCCGCAGGCCGGAAAAACTATTTTCTAAAGTCCAAAATTATTTAATATTGTACAGGGGTTCTTTCAATACATGTTCCACTTCCACACGGTGAAGGACTGATGTCCCCACGGCTGGAGTGGCAGCTTCAGCTCTGCCACTATATACCAGCTGAAACAAGAAAATCCATTAATATTTACTACCTTTAAACGTATTTGTACTTTTTAAACTTTCGCGTTTTAAAGTACAAATTATATGTGAATGTGGAAAACGAGAACATTTCCCGCTCGCACTGAGCGGGAATCGAACCTGCGTCCCGTCCAATCTGGGGACATTAACAAATAATTTGTACTCTAAAGTAGCTTAGTATGCCAATTGCTAAAATACAGATCAAAATGATGCGCGTTTTATATTCATTATAACATATTTAACGCGCATTAAACTTCTCAAAATACTATTATCTTGACTAACCACGACGTTTCGGCTGAGTTGCACCAGCTGTGGTCACGATTAGACTAAAGTATTATTATAATGTTTCAATATTACTCGTTGCACACGAAAGCCTAGGAATGATAATAGAGGTACTCACTTTTCTTCCAAGTAGGTTTTCAAATCTGGGTTTCACGAAACTCCATGCGCCCATATTTCTGTGCTCTTCCTGGCTCCATATGAACTCTGAAAATATAAAATAAAGGGAAGTAATTAGAAACATATATCTAGGAGCGGGATCGGATCCTGTGAAACGTAGATTGTCATTCATTGATGAGTCCGGCATACAAGCATAATAGACCGCTTAATGGTAAGCAGTTACCGAATCATAGAAACGCTGGCAACACCAGAAGCATCACTCATGCGTCGCCATTCCCAAGGAAAGGCATAGCGAGTAGAGAGAAGGGATGATATGGAGAGAATAGGGAGGATACTATAGAAGAGGACAGGAAGATTAATAAGGAAAGGATAGGGAGGGGGTTTGAGCCTCCGGCGCTTACTATACGAAGCACAACGGTAGGCTACTGTTCTTTTATGCTGATCTGTTGTAAGAGGGTGGTACTACCCTGATCGGGCCGACCCATTCGTGCTGGGATAAGCAAGGTTCTACCACTAGTACTAGTACTTTTACAAAAACTAAACTTGCCTGTGTTAAAAAAAATAAAAGAAATTTAGGATGTCATAGCAAATTGTCCTAATGAACGCTATAGAAGTACTTTCGTATAGTTTACAGAGATATTAACCAACGTTTACGGGTAAAACGTAATCTAATTGAACGTTTCGGGAACCATTCAAAGATATTTACGTATTGAAACAGTGATTGCGTTTTACGTTTTTCTCAAAAAGTTAACGTCGAGAGTTAATTTATTCTATTTCAGAAATTGGAATACAGGCAAACGTTCAAAAATTACAATGAATGCTCTTCATCAACGCGTGAAGTTTAGAAATTGACTTACTTCTAGCGTTAGGATATCGCTCCAATTCTTTCTGTAAGTCCTGTAGAGGGAAAGGTGTGAGTGCTTCGATTCTCACAATAGCCACGTCGTCTATTTTAGCTTTTACTCTTTCTTTGTCCAGTTCATAGTAATGCTTGCCACAGACAATAATAACTCGCTTCACTTTTTTCGGGTCCGCTAGATGATCACCTGAATAAATCGCAAACTATTATTAGGCCCTTTAGTATAAAATAAGGTTTTGTTTAACAACCCTGAATATATGCCTATAGGAGATTTTTTTACGGCTTCCAGCCAATGAATAGCAACTTCCCGATGTCTTAAACCACAGCCAATTTGTTTCTTATTTCAGTAAGAACTATTGTGGTATAGATATGTTTCGTGTCAAGTATTGTAGGGTACTCCTACACAGGACAATTCTTAGTTAGATACACAGAAGGTTTACTTTGAGTCCGTCAATTGAATGTTTGTAAAGTCTCCCCCAATATAGGGACTATTCTATAGAGCAGAGCCGTTGTATTTAAAAAAAATATTAACATAATAATATAAAAAAATCTATTGAATATTAATTATCACATAATTAACTACACAGATAGGGGACTGGTTTAGGTACCGTGTTGATTATTGTGGTTCGATTCTCACAAAGGAAAATTCTTAGTGACCAACTAATGAATGTCAGATGTAGATATGTCTGTAAACATATATATAATATATCTGACGGTATATTACACTATATCTATGTTTGTAAAATTCCCCGAGATACACTGTCTTTTTTTTTGACAGTCACCAAAAGTGTTATTGTTAAAAATGCCAAATGCGTGAAGGTAATAAATCGCTAGCAAGCATCACCGAACATTATATTACCCAATAAATCGAAAGCAATTGAGTATCCATTAGGCAATGCCAACATTTTAGGGACGGACGGTTGCACAGAGTACTTTTATATGACGGTTGCGTACTGTATATATACTGTGAATTGTTTTAAGAGATTTTTTTTTCCTAAAGGAGAACTTTTATTACTATGATGTAATTTTATAGTTTATTCATAGGTTTATAATAGATACCACCGAAGGAATGTAACATAGTTCCAGTGGCCCGCCAATAAAGGCGGAGAGACGGCACACGGCGGGTTTCTTTAGTGGGTGAGGGCCCCACACTACCCTGTTCGTTGCCCCGAACGACGGGGTGTGCGGTTAGGTACATGTTAAGCCGCCTAAAAAAAAAAAATATAATAGATAAATATGACGAGTATTATGGGTTTATACAGTATGATGCTTAAATATTTTTTCTTTTTAGTTTGCGTGAATTTTTGCTTGTTGTGAAGATCCATTTATTATACACAAAATAATTCCTAATGTACATATTGTTTAAAAATATTTATATTTTTATTTAAAAAAAAAGATCATAAATCATCTCAAGTAATAATTTTTACTAGTAATAATTAACAAGTAGTATTTTTTTTAACCTTAACAGCATGCTTACCAATAACGTTTTTAAAATGTGTGTTAGGCGTGAATTCAGATATGGGTGACACAGCATCTGCCAATCGTAGCAGCAACTTTGGAGCCACGACAACTAAAGGTTTTCTGTAGCTTCTTACAACCTTTGAATATACAATAATAATATTTTATGGGCAGTTTTCCAGAGAGTCATAACTTCTGATAAAGGTAAAGGTCTTACAAACATAGATTTAATATTAAATCTACTCATTGGCTCATTTGTAGCCGAGCGGTCCTGAGGATGCCTCGTGGGTGAAACTTGTATCGAATTTGTGTTCAGATTTTTGCGGAATATTACAACGTTAAAACCTACTCAAAGTTACTTTTATAAAATATGTAAATAAAAAATACTGAAATACTTTCGGACTTCGGTGCAATAAATAGCAATTTTAAATTATGAATTACATTTTATATAGCTACAACTAAAAGTTACAAAAAAAGCAGATAACAACTAAGAAAAATCATTACATTTTCCTAACGTATCCAACGGCTGATTTAGACATAGAAGGTACTCTGTACATACATAGCAACGCGCCTGTATTCCCCGAAGGGGTAGGCAGAGGTGTATTACACACCCACGGTTCGCCACCAATATTTAATAGAGGGCCAGCCTATTGCCGTCTACCGGGCACAATTCCAAACTCCGGGCTGCTACTGAGAATTTTTATTTTTACGTAAAATCTCAATAACACTGTCCGACCCGGGGATCGAACCCGAGACTTCATGATCAACAGTCGTTTACACTAGGTACTGCTGCACCACGTAGGCAGTCAAAGAGAATTAGAATGTACTCTGTGTTTGATAAAAGTCCCGTTATAACATCTAACTGTTAGGTATAATAATTATGATGAATTTTAAAGATAGTTAAGTTTCATTTTTATATTTAGATATACATATTTATCTATATTTTTAGCATTTGACATGCTTAGCCATATACATTAAACACAAAGTGAAAGATTATTATTTTCGATTTCACATTTTTGTGTTTAATTTGATTTTTATGTTACGAAGTAGCAAGTTAAAATATTTATTAATTTACCTGCCTCCGTAGTAAGTGGAAATACTGGCTTGGTGTAGTTGGGTTGGCTACATGTAAACACACTTTTTCTGAGTCAGGCTTAGTCTCCAAACTATCGGTGAGTTGAAGAAATCTTTCCAATCTGCACGAGGAATGTTCAGACGCTGCACCGTCGTATCCATGAGGAAGAAGCATTACCAGACCATTGCTGCGGACCCATTTAGCTAGAGTATTGACGATGATATTAATGATTTGAACCACGTGAACCATTATTAACATATATTATAACATATACATAATTATGTATTATATACTAGCATTTGCCCGCGGCTCTACCACAGTCAAAGGCTAGTTTTTAGGTTATATCTCAGGTTCCCGATATAGTAGCGGGATAAAAAATGTATGTCAGCTTTTAAGTCTAATCAAGAGCTATCAAACAAAAAGTTTCATCAATATATGTTCAGTCATTTTTTTTCAAATATCTTAAAAATAGAGACATATTTTGATCTGTATTTTAGCACTTGACATACTCAGCTACTTTAAAGAACAGATTATTTATGAAACTGTAAAAAGAGATGTTTACTGCGAGTGGGATTTCAACCTGCGTCCCTTCCAATCTGGGGAAGTGCTTAGCGGTCTAGAGCACTTCCCAGAATTGGAAGCGAATTCTTAATTTATCTTCCTAATCAACCATAATTTCATTTAGAAATAATAAATAAAGAAAAGTCTAAATTAAAATTACTTTTTATGTTTTGATGGCGTCGGAAATGTTTAAAAAAGTTGAATACCGAAATCGAGCTGTGGAATGTTGGGATTGATTACCTACTACTAAAGAAGATCTATAAATTTAAAAAAAGGTTTTGTTATTGTCTACTGCGCTGTGGCCATGGAAGTAACTTGTTGGCATAGCGATTGAAAGGACGTGATTATATCGTCCCAGACGATGAAAAATAAACATAGAAAAGTTTAAAAATAACTATTAGTTACATTCGCTAATCCCTTCTGAATTATAGACTGCGGCAGTCTGATGCTGTAGGTTGTTGACCTTTAAAAGAGTGCAGTTTTCAGCTGGTAAAAAAAAAAGATGTATATTTATGATTTAAATTAATTTTCAACAAAGCTTTTGTGGCTATACCTACCTATTGTTAGCCAAATTAATATTGCTTTAATACTGGTTATATTGGTTATTAAGTAATGACTCTAGATTTAATTAATACTAGCCTTTGCCCGCGGTGGTTTGGTTCGACGCAGCCAAAATCTAGTTTTTAGGTTATATCTCAGGTTTCTGATATAATAGCGGGATAAACTGCTAGAGCTATCTAATAAAAAAAGTTGCATTAAAATCCGATCAGTAGTTTTTGCGTGTACAAATAAACAGATAAACAGACAAAAAATCTAAAAGATACTTTAATGGATATTTTTACACGAAATTTCTAGTAAAAGTCTCAATTGTCGCCTAATTCTGCTTGAGTGTTATGTTATGTTTTTGTGTATTTGTACTAAGAAATACATTATTATTTTGGTTAACTGTCTGGCACCAAGAATCACTAAAAATCATTTTTGTTCGTAATTAGTGAGTGCTTCTTTTTTTCGCCTACAAACTGTGCTGCAGTTTGGCGATAAACTGTATTGCTGTAAACTGTATTTTTTTTTTACTATATAAAAAAAAAATGTTTTGCCTTCAGACACGCCTATAGGTACCCCTAATACAATCATTTTTTCTCCAATATCTGAAATATACAGACACAGCTTCGTAATAGTTATAGATAACGTTCTGTAATAAATTTACAATACGTACATTCACCCGATGCGATGAAAGTATCCACAATAATTTGAGCACCATTGTAGAAGTCTCCAAATTGCGCCTCCCAAATACACAGATTATCCGGGCAATCGAACGCCATGCCGTATTCAAAACCCAATACCGCTTCCTCCGATAAAATTGAATTTGCCACCTGAAAAATGTATAAGGGTACATTGTGACGAATAAAAGCGTTTTATCGTCAGTCCAAATGATAGGAGGCTGTTTTACGCTGCGTTGTTTGTAGCTTCCGTCTTTATATGTAGGTATATAAAAATTTACATCATGCATGCATGTGATGTCGTTTGTTCGCGACGAACTCCTAAGTTAAAAAAAAAAAGTACCTACATTTTTTTTTATTGCGTATAGTAGCAGACGAGCCACGGCCCATCTGATGGTAAATGGTAACCGTCGCCCATGGACTCGACTATACCAAAAGTATTGTCAAGCCGCTGCTAGCCAATTCATTTCACAGATATGAAATGAAAGAATAAACAGCTATCTCCTGCTGCAGCCAAAACGCAACGATGTCTTTCATGGCCGGTCACATGGAAGATGGTGGTACCAACCCGCTCGGGCCCGATACCAAGTGAGTACTCCCACTTGGTACCCAGCCCTACCACCAGTCATGCGATGGATGACAATTGCTTACTTCCCTTAGTCGCCTCATACGACACCCGTGTGAAAGAATGGGGTAGTGATACTTGTATTCTTAGTCCGTCACCAAAACACACACAAAAATTACGTAAAATAATTTAGATGAGATTTTTGAATGATTTTAATCAACTGATCAATACTCTTACTTCTAAAAATCCTTTCTGATCCTTGTGTATATGATTAAGTGGTATCCTGATAGCTTCGGTTTTCTGGTCCACCAACATGACGTGGCGATGAGAGAAAGTACCTCTACCAACGTCTTCACCACTCAGACGAACGTGACGTCCTTCCATGAGCAAAGAACCTATAGAAGACAGATTTGATAATGTTTTATAAAATACAGGATTAAAAGCTATATTGAATTCTCCGTGTTAATAAAGTGTGAAAGACATAGTCTCACGCCTGTATCCCTGAAGGGGTAGGCAGAAGTGTATACACCCACGTTTCGCCAACTATGTTTAAGTCTCCCGTAATAGGGGGCGAGCCTTTTGCTGTCTACCGGGCACATTTCCAAACTCCAGGCTGCTACTGAGAATTAAAGTATGAAAGAAAGCAGCATATTAATTAACGCGAAGTGTTCAAATGTGAAATCGAAAACCACGACCAGGATATTCCTGAATTTTGATGCTAGCTACTTTTTGAAGTAGCTTCCTTTTTTTTTAGTGCTTTAATACTTTTACTTTACAGACTAGGCCAAATAATACCCGGCCTGATTTGAAACATCTACCGAGAATCTGTTAAAAGCTTTCCTGGATTTCAAAAAATAATTCTTATCTTTTGTTAACTTTAATTAGAAGACCAAAATGAGTTATAGGAACAAAAGAAAGCTTTATTAAAAGACTAGCCTTATTTGCTTGCAGCTCCGCCGCAACCAAAAGCTAGCTTTAGCTTGTATCTCAGGTTCCCGATATAGTAGCGGAATAAAATGTATACCAGTTTTTAAGTCTAATCGAGATCTATCAAATAAAAAAATATCATCAAAATTCGTTCAGTAGTTTTTGCGTGATGCACGAACAAACAAACAGACAAAAATCTAAAAAAAATGTTTTGTGTTGAAACACGCCTATATAGCCTATTAGTAATTTTTTCTCAAATATCTTAAATGTACAGACATAGCTCTGTTACAGTTCCTATAGATAGATAACATATTTAACGGGTTTATACGCGCATTAAACTTCTCAAAATACTATTATTTTGACTAACCTCTACGTTTCGGCTGAGTTGACGAGCCGTGGTCACGAGTAGACTTAAATTAGAGAGAAATCTAATGAGAGAGAGTTAAATGTGTTATAATTAATATAAAACGCAAAAAATAAGTAAAAAACGTTTAAAAAGTACTATACATAGATCAATCATTGAGTAAACTTATTTTTGTTTTTAAAGAAATAATAATTTTTCTTTTTTTCAGATGAAAAATATCTGCTGCTAGTTCTAACTCATATCACATAATAAAAAAAGGTATCATGAAATAGCATCTGCCAGCTAAACTGAACAATCCATATGTACCTGTCAATTCTTTTGTAATCAAATATTGGAAGCAAGCGGCAAAACCAATTTCATCAGTTTCAGTTGCATCAGATTTCGAACATTTCATCAAAATAGAAATGTCGTAATCGAAATTCGATCGTTGAACATATTTAGAACATAAAATCGGAATCAAATTCCAATGTTGCCTCTGTGGTGCAGCAGTATAGTGCTTGCTGGTCATGAGGTCTTAGGTTCGATCCCCGGGTCGGGCAGTGATATTGAGCTTTTTCGTAAAAAGAAAAATTCTCAGTAGCAGCCTGGAGTTTGGAAATGAGCCCGGTAGACGGCAAAAGGCTCGCCACCTATTCCATCCAGTAGCCTTTCGACGTCCACTGCCGGACATAGGACTTAAACATAGCTGGCGACCCGTAGGTGTGTAATACGCCTCTGCATACCCCTTCGGGGAATACAGGCGTGATGCTGTCTATGTCAAATTCCAATGTAAATGCATTGCCGTCTTTATCAAATAATAATCCCCACGAAGCACGTTCAGAACGAATTTTAAGATTAATATCTTTGTTTGAGAATATATACTGGTTTCGAAGCCACGTCGTCATTTTGGAATAGTGGGTATGCTAATTAGACGGAGTCAATACGGGTCTTGACTGATTAGGATAACACGGCCTTTTTTATATAGGTAGGTATTACGTGAGTGGCGAACAAGCCACCGGTTACCGAAGCCTATAGACGCTAGCAACACCAGAGGCATCATTCGCGCGTCACCATCTCCAAGAAAAGGGATGGGAGGTGGATAGGGTGGATAGTAAAGACAGGATAGGTGGGATACTAAGGAGAGGATAGGGAGGGGGTATGGGCCTCCGGCGCTCTCACTTCATTCGTATGGACGAAACACAATGATAAGATTAACTACCGTTGTAACACGCTGGTCTTTTGTGAGAGGGCAGCATTTCCCTAATCGAGCCGGCCCATTAATGCTGGCATAAGCATGGGTCACTAGTGTTAGTTTCTCTAGTGGTAGAAAGACAGTTGTATTGAATTTGAGTTGTCATTTCAAATAACAAAAATACTACCGTCAGAATTCTCACGGACATCCATCCATCCATCCATCCATCAGCCTTTCGACGTCCACTGCTGGACATAGGCCTCCCCAAGAGAACGCCAAAACGAGCGGTCCTGTGGCGACCGCATCCTCTTTTTTTTGTGTGCTCATGAAGTGAGTGCTCAGAACAATTATTTGTGTGATGAACACAGATATTTGTACTGCGTCTGGGTGTTTTCTATCTATTATAGTATGCATAATAAAAAAAAAAGTAATATATGTATTATATCCGTAATCTGGTACCCATAGCACAAGCGTTAAGCTTAGTTTGGGACCAAAGGACGTTGTGTGAAATGATCGTGAATATTTTATTTTTTGTATTGTATGCTATCCTATAGGAACTATCTACGTTTAGGGGTATAAAGTAGCCATATGTCTTTTTCTGGGTTCTGGACTATATTTCTGCAAAATTTCTTGATAATCGGTTAAATATTTATGATGTGAAATTGTAACAAACGAATAAATCAAAGGCACTTTGGCGTTTAAATGTTAAAGTAAGGAATTAAGTATTGTATGACATTCGTTAGTATGGGTTTGGTAAGCCGAATATAAAGTAAATCCAAGTTAAAGAAAATATGTATCATAGATATTATCTTTATTGAATTCGAGATAAAGGCGAGACAATATATTAAAGTGTCGAGTAAGTCTTAAAACAATGTTTTTTTTTTATGTTTATTTTGGTAGTACTTACCAAAGGCGAGTGCCTCGGCGGTTGCCCAATCGATTTCAACTCCATTCGAAAGTTTCGCCAGGCGGTTCTTCACGTGTGTCTTAGCAAGATGAGGGTGAACATTCTGCAAACAAATTAATGTATTAACTTACTCTTATATGTAACTTAGTAAGGTAACTGTTCAAACTTCGCCCATAAGTAAAGGGATTTCCATCATACAGAATTCCATATTTGAGGCAAACTCAATATTGATTGACATTTGGAATTACCATATTTCATTGACGTGTGTGTTCGCAAAATATACCTTCAAGTTGCAGACCGCGTTTTGTTTGGATCTTCACAACCGCTGCTGGTTTACTAAGTACCTACTACACCTTTTTAGTGATAGTGTGTATAGAATGGGTCGGCTCATTCGGGGAAGTACCACCCTCTCACAATAGATCGGCGCTAATCGTTGTTTCGTATGGTGAGTGAGAGCGAGGCCCAAACCCCCTTCCCTATGCTCTGCTTAGTATCCATCCTATCCTCTCTTTATTATCCTTCCTCTCAATTCAATACCGGGCACTATACCTTTTTTGTTTCTTTTTTGTTAAGGCGGGAAAAAATGTTCCTAACCGCACACCCCAGCGTTCGAGGCAACGAATAGGGTAGTGTGGGGCCCTCACCCACTAAAGAAACCCGCCGTGTGCCGTCTGTCCGCCTTTATTGGCGGGCCACCGGAACTATATTACATTCCTTCAGTGGTACCGGGCACTATAATTCGGAACCTCGGGTTTCCGAAGTCACTCCTAGAAGTCAGCGGCAACGTCAAGGGTCTGCTAGGCTCTGGTGATGATGAGTTAGCAAGAGTAGCATCAACAAATCACACAAAAAAGGTGCACCGACGACGTCGAGTTGCGGAAAAATAAGTCCGCGTCTATATACATACAATATTACTAAACTCTGCTTACGTCGTCACTCTACTACCGTAGTGTTAATTATCACTACGCCAAAATATCAATCCTACGGGAAACATCTCTTTTATCACGGATAAAAGTAGTCTACCTCATTTATTACACTCCATATTAGTAAGTATAGTAAGAAATAAAGATATATTTTTTATATTTTCAGAATGAATTGTTCTGGTAATTCCTACATTGGTAGGTACCAATACTTTAGAAGGGTTTAGTAGTGTAAGTACCTACATTGGTAGGTACCAATACTTTAGAAGGGTTTAGTCAAACAAGGAATCAATTACGGCAGCTACATCCGAGATTAGTATGTTCACGATGTTTATTTACTGGGTGAGAGAAACAGGATTATGTTCTTATTTTGTAGCTGTTAGTGCTGAGTAGGTGGTGATGGGGAGATAATTAAAGTGAGGCACTTTCAAGAGATTTGTTCGAAAAAATATATATTATTGCGAATGTTACGTTATCACATATGTTTTAATTTTTATTTTCATAAAAAAACTATATCTACTACAATTTAGGTAAATTTTCTTAGAGAAGAGCACTTTAACACGAATTGAAAACAGACTAAAGCAAACTTAAGCTTAGCACAAATATTAGGTAGATCGCGAGAGGTTACTTAAGCCTTTGTTCACGATCTGCGGGCACGAACTTTAAATTAAATTAAGCCGTACCTAAAGTATATGAGTTTTAAGCTAGATACAAATAAGGGCAATAACATTTGCGACCAAAACTTTGATATTTATTTGTACTTACGAAGTCTTCAGGCACAGCGACTGATGCTTGGCCGATCAGCTTGAGTACATTAGCGTCTACTCCAGTATCCCAAGTTTCCACTGCATTTGGGGCTGGCTTCATTTCTGACCATTGCTCTTGGTAATAAGTTACCTAGAAATTTGCCCATGTATAACAAATAGATAATTATTATAGTCCTAATAATAATGAATATCGCACTTTTATTGATGTGAAAACATTTAATGCAAAGGGAGAGTAAAATCGGCTCTTGGCGTCGTCGCCACGCCAATTTATTTAATTGATTTTAACGCCATCTGTTAACAAAAGCATCTAACTCGGAAAGTATAATGTCAATCAATAAACCAATAACCGTTTTAATTCAGCTAAGGATAACGAGAGGGCGTATTATATAAAACTCGAACAATATTTGAAGAAAGAAAGAAAATCGATTTTTTCACATCTGTGAGACCGTCCCGTGACGGCTCATTTTTTCACGACCCATTAGGTACTGTCCTAAAGTAAGACCCGATTCTCTCAGAGCGCGGGAAATTTTCACCACAATTTACGACGCTGTCTCAATGTAGGTTGGCAGACATCACAAGCCATCGAGAAATTTCTCGAAATGCAGGATTTTTTAATATTTGAAAAATATAGCTACAAACATAATATCAAAAAAGTCAGTTACGTTTGCTTTGAGACTTCAGATCGGGGATCGATCAAACACAATACAGGGAGTATTGCAGTCATTTGTATTACCACTATGCTATCACTGCATTATATTTAAATGAAAACATAGCATCACGCCTGTATTCCCCGAAGGGGTAGGCAGAGGTGTATTACACACCCACGACTCGCCAGCTATGTTTGAGTCCCACGTAATAGGGGGCGAGCCTATTGACGTCTACCGGGCACATTTCCAAACTCCAGGCTGCTACTGAGAATTTTTCTTTTTAGGAAAAACCTCAATAACATTGCCCGACCCGGGGATCGAACCCGAGACCTCATGTAAATGAAATTATAATAAAACTTATAGCAAATACTTTTTGAGTTATGAGGGGGTCAAAAGTGGCTCCAAATGGTTCGTGTAATATTACACACGGTGCTGCTCGCCAATTCTTTAGCTTGAACTTGGCTTGGTACGCTAGCGCGTGCCACCGCGTCTCTAAATTTTACAGAACCTATCGTGTTTTATTTGATATTAAGCTAGTATCTCGACTTTTCGAATACTTTATGCATTCATAGTCACGGGTGAACCTGTTCTTTTTTATGTCATAATGTGTACCTATACTTGTAATAATATTATTTTTGTACAACATGGGTGGCGAACAAGCATACGACCCACCTGGTTGTAAGTGGTTATTGTATCCTATAGACGCTAGCAACACCAGACGCATCACTCACGCTTCGCCATCGCCAAGGAAAGGGATAGGAAGTGGATAGAAAGAATAATAAGGAGAGGATAGGGAGGGAGATTCGGGCCTCCACGCTCACTCACCATATGAAACACAACGGTAGAAGTAACTACTGTTGTTATACGCTGATCTTTTGTGAGAGGGTGGTACTACCCCGATCGAGCCGGTCCATTAATGCTGGGATAAGCAAGGATCTACCACTAGCTCTGTTTGTGTAAATATCAGAAAGTATTACATGTAACAACTTTAATTGTATTTACAAGTATTTTATTTAATACCTAAACGTGAAGGTCTTGAAGTTCCTCCTTCCTTGAATCCTTGTAAAGAGATTTTTTTCTATCCTTTATTACAAAATGGGAATTGTCTCCCCTTTAGGGATCATTTTAACGATAAAAGTTTCGTTAACGTTTTTATAACGTAAAGACAAGGATTTAAATAATTCATGAGTTCAATTTTGTGTCGTGAATGAGTATTTTATCTGCATGATACCAAGTCGTTTCTTGCGGTAACGACACTCATTTACTCTTTGTATAAGTTGAATAATATGAAAATGCTATTAGACATTTTAGCGAGACAATGTTTGCATAAAATGCTATGTATTTATAATCGTTTCTTATCGGCTAATGTTACACGTATGGGCACATAAAGCAGATTTTAAGGGAGATATACGAATACAGTCATGTATGTAGAAAAATTTGATTTGGATGAGATTTAGAGCAAATAGCGATAGTCTAGTCACTATAGTTGATTTATTATATTCATTTTTTGACGTGATAACGTCAAAAAATCGATGAACGCCGGCTGCATGCACGAAAAAGGACGACTCATTGTCCCGTTACGCTCATTGTACGCTTGCACCGCATCCAATTTTATTCATAAAAGTATGCAATCATTTCATCAATGTTTTGTTATGACGTTGTCACGTTAAACTATCGTCCGTAAAACGACTTTACAGACAACCATTTATTTCTTCAACCCTTTTTTTGTCGCACTACTGGGCACGGGTCATGGTGAGAGGGGTTAGGCCATAGTCCACCACGTTGGTCCTATGCGTGTTGGCAAACTTCACAAGCCGTCGAGATAATCTCTCAGGCATGCAGGTTTCCTCATGATGTTTTTCTTCACCGAACAGTGATCAATTGTAAACAATACACGCATAATTCTAAACGTTCATTCTAAATGATCATCATCCGTGATCATGGCGCTTGCAACAGTGCCGAAATATCGGAAACTCGTAAGTAAAAATTTACATGGTATAAATCCCGTAAAAACGTTTAGAATTATAAGTGACCATGAAAGTTTGAAATTCTATAATACACGCATAACTTAGAAAAATCTCGAAAAGTCATAGCTGTGTTCCGTACGAGATATCAACTTTGGATTGGGTATCGAACTCGATACCACTGTCTTTGCAGTCCTTGGTTTTACAGCTAGGATATCGCTAGTATTCTATTCATAGTATCAGTTTAATGTTGGCACGGGACTGCTCGTTGTGGACCTTTTTTGTAGAGATCTAAGTTCGACAGATGAATGACGGATGAGTTACTTAGCAAGGTCGTAGTTTTATATCTTACCTCGGGTTTGTAACTAGGGACCATTTCGTATTGCGATTGTAAATACGTAGTGTACGCATTTGAGATTTCTTTGACGTCATCTGCTGTTAGAACTCCTTGTGATATTAGCTTGTCTGCGTACACATCTGGGATTGATCTATGGATAAAGACGTATGATAAAGTTGTCCGCTGTAAATGCTGCATATACATATAAACATAATAATAATATAAAAAGACAAATATTAATATTTGTCTTTTTCTCTAAATTGCTAAATTGCTTAGTATGTTTTTGAACTCTACGTTGAAGATACATTCAACCATCCATCAGCCTTTTAACGTCCACTGCTGGACATATGCCTCCCCAAGAATGGGGGATAGTGCCGTAATCGCCACGCTTGGCAGGCGGGTTGGCAATCGCAGTGGATGTTGTTAATACTCGAAGGAGTGCTGCTGCCCACTCCCCCGGAATTCCCTCAGTCGGCTCTTACGACTCCCATGGGTGGAGATTGCTGGGACAATTCTAAAGCCAGCCCACACGGCTGAAGATACATATTTAGATAAATTCAGACTACTGTAAAAATAAAATAATGATTTACTGCCTGAAAACTGCCACGGTGATGCAGCGGTTGTGTGTGCGACTGCTGATCATGAGGTCTCGGGTTCGATTCCCGCGTCGGGCAGTGTTATTGCGCATTTACGTAAAAAAAAATTCTCAGTAGCAGGCTGGAGTTTCGAAATGTGCCCGGTAGACGGCAATAGGCTCGCTCCCCTATTACGTGGGACTTAACCATAGCTGGCGAATCGTGGGTGTGTAATACACCTCTGCCTACCCTTTGAGGATACAGGTGTGACGCTATTTTTTTGTTTTTATATTTACGACTTTACTTTCGTAACCAGTAGTTGCGTCTTTACTAATAAAGTAAAGAGGCAATGTTTGTGTGTTTGGATTCCGGGAGTCAGCTTGATAGTGCACACTACTTAAGCGATAAAAAAAAAATCACCATTATTTAGAAAAAACTTTAAGGAGTGTAATAAAATGGATATAGGCAACCAATTTAGTAACGAAATCGAGGAAAGTCGCGTCCACAATATTTAGCATGTGAGGTCGTTGTCTGAGCCATACCGCTGAAACAACCATTTCGTAGTGCATGATCAAAGCCGCAGACACAGCTATTATTATATAATCATAGGAAAATTATCTTATTAATCAAAATAAAAGGATCTCTTCGCCTTTTAGAATTTCATAAAACCTTTTCTAATATTTTTTCTCTACAGCCTAACATCTGTGTTGATTTTTCTAAATACTCTCACGAAACACCGAGAGAATTTGATGGTGAACATAAGTCTATTATTTATAATATCTATTGTTTCATATAAACCATAACAGAATAGATGATCTAATGCAATCGTACTATCAGAGAGTAATCGTACTTTATTACCGTGATAAAAAGCGGGCTTGCAGATTACATCGTTCTTGGAAAATCATAAGATATTTTTCATTTCAAGCACGTCTTATAGCTATGGAAAATGTATGATAACTGTTTCGTAGGAATAGAAGTTTCTAAATTGAGTTCAAAATCGATACTTTTTGTTTCTGACATTCTTTGTTAATAAAAAATAAATAGACTAAATACATAGGTACTCACTTTCTGTTATGAATAAGCTGATATAGCAGTGGGTTCGTGAATGTGGGGTCATCTAGTTCATTGTGACCCCATCGTCTAAAGCAGTTGTAATCTATGAAGACGTCCTTGCGAAACCGTCTCTGATACTCGAACGCGATGTTAGTAGCTTTCACGACTAACTGCAAAGTAGAGTTAGAATTTACTGCCTCGGTGGTGGTGGTGGGTCCGATCCCTGGGTCGGGCATTGTTATTGAGCTTTTTGTAAAAAGAAAAAATCTGATTGGCTGACTTCGCAAGCCATCGAGAAAATTTTTCATGCAGGTTTACTCGCGGTATTTTTCTGCACCGAGCAGTGATAAATTGTAAAGATATACACACATAATTTCGAAAAGTAAGGGATGTTGTCGTACGAGGTCTGGAACTTGGACTGGGATCGAACTTGATACCACGGTCTTTGCAGCCGTTGGTTTTACCGCTAGGCTTCCATTGCTTATTCTTTCATTGATGAAAATATAATAATAATATATACAAGAATAGAGCCTCTTGGCACTATGTTCTCTCTGGCTACCTTGCAAGGGGAATGGCGTGATGATAAGTAGTAACAGTAGAGGGAGAGCTCTTGTCTTTGAGAAGAACATGATGATGGAAATCTCCAGAGCGGTTCCGGGCCAAAGTCAACAGACACTACCCATATACGCAAGATATAATTAGTGCACGAATGTGTGCGTAAATATTAGTGCACTCTCTGTTTCCTCAGTCTCATTGTCCAATGAGACGGACGGACATCAGGACACGGAGAGAACCAGGGGAGCAAATTCAACGGCTTTAAGGAAATTACTGTGATATTTATTGTTGTTAATATATATTTATAGCACTACCTTTAAAAAAATAAGAAGTTAATACTAGGATTGACACATCTAAACAGTCAAGTAAGCTCCTTGGCTTTGGTACAAGAATAGTCTTCACAAAAGGAATGGTGTTTCACTAAAAACGTTTGCGTGAATAAGTATTTTTTAAATGTTATATTAATTTAATACTATCAGTTGAAATTAAACTAATTCTACTAATATTAAGTATAATTCTACTAATATTATAAATATAAAAAAAGTTTGTATGTTTAGAATAGAATAAAATAGAATACGCTTTATTATACACCAAATTTGCAATAAAAACAATGATCTTGTTTTATATAAATAAAAATGAATCGCCGAAATGTATGTACGTGCATAACTTCCGAACGACTGCAACAAAATGGATAATTCTTTTTTTCTGTTTATTGTCAGGACAATGTTTGTATAAAAGAAAATTAAAAAAGAAACCTAACAGAAAGTGTAAATAAAGAATCCCATAATATGAAAAGTGAGTGAGTGAATGAGACAGAACACTGTGACTTACTTTCGATATATCAAACGTGTCTGGAATTATTGATATTCCGACCGATTTGAATTTACCGGAAGTCTTATATTTCCTTAGTCCCTGACTGTACACCACTCATGTGAAGTCGAGGCGGACATAGATAGATAGTAAAACACGTCGTTCATCCTGAACGAGAAACAACTTCAGAAAATATTTAAAGAAAGAAAAATAGCGGTACGAATTTCGCCGGGTCAGCTGGTTTACAATAAAACTACTAAGAAGTATGTACAATGGGAAGTCTTATTGGTAATAGGAATCTCTGCCAAAATAGATATTTATTGCCAAATATCTCTAAAATTTTTGCCTCTATTAGGCATAATTATCATACTAGTAATTATTTTTCTCTTGTTTTCCGTTAACTTTGAATTATTTATCCATGGACTAAATTCCACACAGACGGAGTCATGAGCGGAAATTATGATAATAAAGTAAACAAAACGTTTTCTTTCGGATGAGAAAACAAATACGTTACCCCATATGTTTGTTAGTACACAAAAATTCCTTCGCTAAAAAGGTTTACTTACTTCTGGATGATCACCGTTCACATGTATAACCGGGGCGTATATAGCTTTGGCTAAGTCGGTCACGTACCGACAAGAGCGACCCCGCAGAGCTGGTAAAGTGAAACCAACCTAAAACAGATTGCATTTTATGACTTCATAACTTGGTAGCAAAATTTTTTGTAGAATATCATATTCTGCATTAATAAAAGCACAGATGGCGGAGTGGTTTTCATAACGGCCTCCCGCTCCGTGTGTTGTGGGTGTCCGATTCCCACACATGACAACGATCTCTTTGTGTGTTCCACAAATCGTTGTTCTAAGTCTGGGTGTACTCTATGTCCGTGAAAATGTATGTTTGTAAAGATACAAAGATTATTTGTTAGTGCAGGGTGTTGTATTTTTTTTAGAGATAAAAATAAAGCCACCAATATCTTCATATTACTTTTGAGGCGCTAACGACGGTCCACTTGTAAGTGGTGTGTGTAATTGGTAACCACCATTTTTTATCTATATTTTTTAGCATTTGACATGCTCCACCACTTTTTAAAGTAAACAATATTTGTGAATAAGGAAAAAGAGATTGTTTGTACGAGCGGGAAACGAACCCGCGTCTTTTCCAATCCGAGGAAGTGCTCTAAGCCACTGAGCTATCGTACAGATCTTTCGATCATCCCAATCTCCTTATCACATTTGTCTTTACGACCAACGCCATCTATCGGAATGCATTTACATGCATGAAACCAATATAGTAAGTTTAATTTTGCAATTAAAATTCATACTATTTGATGGCGCGATTTTTTAAACATTTTTATCTATATTTTTTAGCATTTGACATGCTCCACCACTGTTTAAAGTACAAATTATTTGTGAATAAGGAAAAGGAGATTTTTCGTACGAGCGGGAACCACCATTTATGGATTAAATACATCATTAAACTTAATAATTGAATGGCTATCTCCCGACAGCCAAAAGGCACTGATAATACTCGCGTTCGGGTGACCCTTTTTTGGTTAAGGCGGGAAAAAATGTACCGCACACCCTATCGTTCAGGGCACATATCAGGGTCCGCCGGCAGCTTATCCTTTCGGGTCCTTGAGCGTTGTTCCGGGCACAAGAGTATCGCACTTAATTGGGTGACCCCGGGATTACTTAGCTCTACTTGACATCAAGCGCGCTCGAGTGTTTTACTAGATAATTAATCTAAATAGAGTTGTGTCTGTAAATTGAATATATTTGAGAAAAAAGAATACTGTACTGGGCTATGACGGTGTTTTGGAACGGTAGTTTGTTTGCATATCACGCAAAAACTACTAGCGAATTTTCATGAAACTTTTTTGTAGTTAAGTGTTAGCTGTTGGTTTGACTTTAAAACTGGTAAGTACGTTTTATCCACAACTATTATATCAGGAACCAAAAATATAAACTAAAAACTAAGCTAGTTTACAAATACAATAAAATATTGTGGAGCTAAAATTACTAATGTTTTCACTGCAGACAATACGCTTTCTTAATATGTTTTAGTTTTCTTAACATAAATGTTTTTTTCATAAAACAGCATTGTTACTTACTTGATTATTGACTACTATATGTAATGATCCACCAACATTGAAATGCGGTGCTTGAGATAACATCAAAGTTTCTTGATTTACCCCTTGACCAGTGAACGCTGCATCGCCATGTATCTGTAAAAAGTCTCGTTACAGACACGTCCAGTATTTCGGCATAATTTCGGCCAATCCAATATAGTCCATTGAAATCTTACATGAGCTTTACATTTTTTAGAGGACGCAATTTTATTTTTGGGACATGTGTGGGGGTCAATAGAAGCATAACCCCAAGTTTGTGGGGTTACCGCCCTTGTCCCCCGGCCGCCATCTTGGAAAACACCTTTTTCGCGATATCTCGGAAACTAAGCGTCTTACAAAAAATTCGTAAAGACATATTTTGTAGCAAATCGCTTTGCCTACAAATATGTATAACTTTTTTCCCTAAATTTAAAATTAGAAGTTATAAGCAAAAAAGTGAGAAAATTTCTGTTTTCTTTTTTGCTCTATAACTTCTTTTTATACATTTTACAAAAAAATTACCTCAGACTAATCTTTTAGATGGTCTTTTGAGGAAAATTTTTCTCTTTATTTTTTTTAATTTCATTTATTTAAAACGCTGTTACAGCGCTCCAAAGTTGACCGGGTTCGTCAATGCTCATGAGAATCCGGTCAAAACGAAATTTTTAACTTAGTTTTATGATCTTTTTTTTATTGTACTTAAATACATTCTTAAAATTTTTTTGTTAAATTCGTACAACTTATTCATGGCTACTGCTGCTAACTCTTTTTTCCGTCACTTATGAGGTAGTTTATGACGCTGGCTCATTTGGTAAGTAGACTTCACCCGTCGAGTTAATCTCTCAGACATGCAGGTTTTCTCACGATGTTTTGCTTCACTTAGCAGTCATATTGTAAACAAATGCACACATCATTTCGAACAATCTCGAAAAGTCGAGGTGTGAGCCGTGGGTCTGGACTGGGGATCGAAATCCAAACCACTGTCTGCAGCACTTGTTTTTAGCGCTAGACTATCACTGTCTGTATGTATTAATATATTATCTATCATAGCTATTGTTATAATGATAATTAATGTACCTATTTATATTTCTGAAGTCCACGCGGTCGGGGACGCGGGAAAAATCTAATATTGTATATTTTTTTGCGATTTGAATACAGCTTTCATTATCAAACAAAAGAATAAAGCTAAAAGCTTTTACTTATACTTTGATGATTTTTTCATACTAATGACACTCACTTGTAAATTCAGAACTTTGTCCCCCATCCGTGTACTTCCATCGTCTGAGTAATCACCTTCTTTTATACGTAACTGTTTTGATCTTGTTTTGCCCATAGACACTGGGTTTGCTGCCTGTAATTAATATTAGTAGCTATAAAAACTCCACAGATTATAAAGGGGGGTCCTCCTTTTGGAAGTCGGTTGAAAATGATTTGCATCTGCTATAATACAAAGCAGAATGGAATCCTTGATAATATTATATTATGCTTAGTATTTTAAATATGAAAGCGAGTTCGCTCGTTACGCTTTACGCTGTAACTGCTGAACTAATCATCTTGAAATTTTGTACACATATAGTCTGGAGAGCAGAAATGGACATAGGCGTAATGGTGGAAAAATGCAGAGTTTCTGTGGGATATCTACTTTTTGTAAAGCGATAATTAGTGTGTAGAATGACGTATTTATGTAGACACTAAAGTCCACTCAGAAATGGAATGGAACACATAATAATTATGTTGTTGTGAATTCTAGTTAGCCGTGTGGGGCCGGCTTTAGAATTGTCCCATCCCTCTCCACTCATGGAAGTCGTAAGAGCCGACTGAGAGAGTACCGGGGGAGTGGGCAGCAACACTCCCTCGAGTATTAACAACAATGCTGCGATCGCCAACCCGCCTGCCAAGCGTGGCGATTACGGCACTATCCCTCATTTTGGGGAGGCCTGTGTCCAGCAGTGGACGTCAAAAGGCTGATGGATGTATTCTAGTTTTATTGGTACAATGTAAGTTTTTTATAGCGTGAATGAATAAGGCTAGTTAGTGTTTTATCCACTGAAGTTGTGTAGCCACATAAGACCAGGTTATTCTAATAGTAACTCGCACAGAGTAGCGTGCCACCTACACTGAATCGGCTGTATGATATTTCAATATTCGAACACAAAGTGCACCCAAATAATTTGTGAATACTATAATATTATTCGGCAAGCCAGATTGGTACCAAAACATTGTGCACATTGTCTAGTACTTATCGTGTGAGGACGATATTTCTTACACGTCTCAAGTACCTAGTTGAGATCTCTCGATGAAAGTATTCTCGCTTAAAAGTACTCTAAAGGCATAGGTAGGTTAAATCAGTAGTAATCAAAAGTCATTGAAATTGGGATTTTAAGAATCTTCCGAAGTAGATTTTAGCCAGTTGATAGATACGCGACAAAATCATAGTACTCTTAAATTTGTCAAAGCGCCTAGAAGTAATGGGGATAAATTAATAAGTATTATTAATTTCAATCGACTTTTATTATTATTTATTTGTTGAAAAGGAGATCATTTATTATGGAAATACTCAAAGAAGTTTCTAAGAAAACTCTCTACATGAACGTCATTGATTTGCTGCAATGAGAAACATATTAAAGGAGTTTTGGCGGGAACATGAAGAACGTTATGTCGTCGCTCTGCATTATTTTCCTAAACCTATGTTATTTCAAGTATTAATGTGTAAAAGTGGCAGCCTTTTGCTTATTAACTATTTGTCTATGTGCATAAGTGTTGGCAAGTGATGTAGAGCGGCATAACTTGGTTTATCGTGTTGCCTCCAAAACTCCATAGAAGCTTCAGTAAAGTCGCCACCGCTTTGCTGTATCGTGACTTTGAGTTGACTATACTAACTTTATATGACTGACTTCGACTAATGAATCAAACTTACCTGTGAAGAAGAAATGTACTCTAAATAAGTCATTGGCAAATACTCAAACCGAGTAACTATTATTTAAACAAAAAAATATACATATTACGGTAGATAGTTAAGGAAGTACATACCTCTAGATGTGAAGGGTTGTTCAACAAAGAGAATCTAACTGTTTTGTTGTCTACAACAATGTCCGCTGATGCACCTGCAATAAGACAAAGATATTATCAGGACTAAATAACTTCAAAGGGCTTACCTACTGGGAAGATCCATTGCTATGCTCGGGAGACAAAATATACATATATCTGGTTTAACGCATTTATCCCTAGGATGAGCAAAGATACCACTGAAGGAATGTAACATAGTTCCGGTGGCCCGCCAATAAAGGTGGAGAGACAGCACACGGCGGGTTTATTTAGTGGGTGAGGGCCCCACACTACCCTGTTCGTTGCCCCGAACGACGAGGTGTGCGGTTAGAGACATTTTTCCCCCTAAACAAAAAAAAATGTTTTAGCAAAGGTACTAAAGTAATATCTACTTGCCGGTTACACAATCATCTAGAAAGCCTAGAAAGAACGGTTAAATTGATGAACAGCACAAATATTTGTGACGCGTGGCAATTTAGGTAGGTATATATAATTATACTTACTCAGGTGAGTGGCGATATCACAGACTGCTCCTGCTGCCTCAGGGAATTCTGGTTTCCCGCTGAATTTATGGAAGATCTTGACTGGTGGGCATTGGAGTAGGCCGCTTAACGCGTTTAGTTTACCACGATGAGCCATTGCAAGTATCACTTGATCTACACCTACTGTAATCATAATCACAGAATACCACCATGAGAATAGATTATGAGTACTTATTGAACTAATAATAATAAAATAAAAAATATTTTTATAACGGACTAAAAACGTAAAAAATAAACTCTCTAATTCTTATTAAGGGTAAAACCACAAACAGATTTCTAACCTTTTCTAAATTATCCTGAAAATTCATACGTGGCAACTTTTGATAGCTATTAAAATACTTCTAAGATTGGAAACGAAAAATATGAGGCACGTTTTGCATGGCATGCCCCATGCAGCAGACAATTCATGCATTAACTAATTTTCTTTATGTTCTTTTTTCACATTTTCGTGCATTGTCATTCACTTCTGAGCTATGTTCCAAATTTCAAGTATCAAGCTCATCGGGAAGTTAGTTTAAAATCAATACAATATTCCACCCGAAGATATGTACTTAATAAGAAAGCGAGTTAAAAGTTAAAAACATGGTAGTATAATAGGTAAACTCCATAGAGATATCTGAGCACACGATAGTGCTCCAGGCTAAGCACTAGGAACGCCTGGCTAAACATTATTACACAAAGTATTTTTCAAACTTTCACAACTATAGGTAACTATTTATAGGCAGCCACAGCCAATAATTTTCCACTATGTTTATCCCAGAATAGTTGAAATTCCTAATAAGGAAACTCCGTGTTCACAGACTAATGAAAGTGGACAGTCTTAGCTTGGACGATTTATTTTATATATTTGTTTTTCTGTCGGTTCGCAAGATCTTCCTTATTCCTTTTACCAAATCCTATGATTTACCCCCTCATTTTAAAGCTTATCGTGCCGGATAATGACGAAAAATAGATCCACGGTCTAAAAATGTACCGCTTCTCATACATTTTAGATTTAAATACATCTAAGAAGAGGTTCTTTAATGCATGTGTAAATTTTTCGATAGATATCACATCGGATATTGTATCGAATTGCGAAATTCCGCACGTGTCGACTAGATGTACATAACCGAAGGTATGTAACATAGTTCCAGTGGCCCGCCAACAAAGGCGGAGAGACGGCACACGGCGGGTTTCTTTAGTGGGTGAGGGCCCCACACTACCCTGTTCGTTGCCCCGAACGACGGGGTGTGCGGTTAGGAACATTTTTTCCAGACTTAACAAAAAAAAAAATGGTAGGTACTGTATCTGTATTCATAGTCATTTACTACTTTTTTAGGATGGAGCTGGGCTGTGGCTCTTTTTAAATGTGAGTTTATGTGAAATTTAAAGAAATACAAAATTTTAAGGGAATTCGTTTTAGTAGTTTTGGATCATTCTAGATTTTTTGGCTCGTATTTTGTTAATGCTTTTATATTTTTTCTAAAAATATCTATACTAATAAATGGAAGCCAGATTTTTTGTTAGATTATATTGCGAAAACTACTGAACCGATCGGAATAATATTTATACCATAAGATTCAGCATGTTTCGGAGAAGGTTTTTATGTGATATGTTGGTGATTATTTATCCGAAACCTATATTTTTGATGTGAAACATCTAATGCGGAGGGAGGGTAAAGCAGCTGTTAGTGTGGCGACGCTTATACCTAATAATAGCAATCCTAACCGAAATTGATTTTTCATCGACAATATTATGACGCAAGCAAAGCCGCGGGGAATGTATTAGTATCTTATATAGTTTTCTTACAGCTTATATAGTATAGATTAATATAGACACTAATCTTTACTCGTGTACTAGTAAAATATCAAATACAACGTGCGCCGTGTGTGTGTCTACATCCCCAAGTTCACGCACCAGGCGAACCGGTATAAAGCAGTTTCTTTCTACGCAACGTGCCGCTAGTGCTCACACACACGCGATTATCGAGCTTGTAGTAGTGTAGTTATCGTAGCGCGATATTATGAAGCTTTATTACTGTTCCGTTTATTTACTCGTGTGGCTATACCTAGTGATAGCTGAGTAATATTACGTATAGATGCATAGTCCTTGAATGTACAGTAATATTTATTCCCAAAGTAATTTTAAATTGCATACATAACGACGACGCAAGAGAGCGAGTAAGTATGACAAAGAGTATTGGTGTAAATATACGAAAGGGAATGCTCCGATGGTTCGGACATGTGGAAAGAATGCCGAACCAGCGACGGGTTAAGAAGATATACAATGCGAAAGTGGAAGGATGTTGGTACAGGGGGAGAAAGTGGGAAAAATTAATTACCTTTACAAAGTAAGGAGTATTGATGTGTAAATCATTATTCATTGACTGAGTGCTAGTAATTTATTTTGCGCTTTGATGTCGTTCTGTTTGATTATAATGTAAAATAATTGAATTGATAAGGCCGAGTTTATACGAGTATAATATTATAAATATTTTTTGAAGGCATTCAAAATATAACTATCGAACATTTGAAACAATCTTTATGACTCTAGAAGTATTTAGATATTTCGTCGTCAGTAAATATGTTTGAGCAATTCTCTTACACGATACGAACGAAATTTTCCTTAAACTTTGTACATAACATTTAACTTTTTTAAATGTAAAAAAACATGAGTAAATCTGTATATTAGAGTACTGAGATGATGCCATGTTTTGGAAAGTACTTTCATCATGACAGATTTAGAATTTATTTTATTTTATAAATGTTTATAGGAGTTGTTGGAAATAATTGTAAGACTTAAAGTCTGCGAATATAGAGATAATTAATAAGGCCATATCCACACTGAAAGACTTCGTCTAGAGTTAAGCAAATCTAGCGTGGTCGAAACGATTTAGAATAGCAACAGCCCGCATAGTGAGTTTTTTTTGTCCTTTTTCTAGCCACTTATTAAACACGAAACAAAGCAGGGTTTTTATTTGTTACCAAGCCATGCAGAAAGTTTTGGCGAAAAAAAGTTTTTTGTATAAAGCACTGGCTACTTGTAATTATTTAGAAAAATTTGGTTATTTAAAAGCTTAGACGAAGAATAATATAGACTCGCTACTATTTTGACATTAAGGATGAAGAAAAGGATGCACATACTAGGTTTTACCAAGCGTGAGAGAGACACAGGTATAAGTATATTTATCCTTTTCGCGTATGCGTCAGTTGTATTTGGACCCAATGAACTGAGTCCAAACAATAAGGTGGCCAACCGTTCCCATCATCAGTATCAAAAAAATCAAAATATTTTATTTTGTCTCAAATTTATACAAATACTGCAACATTGAACACTGGTACCCAAAGTAAGATTAAACTTGTGTAGTATGTAAGCTTGTTTTTGTATTGACGTAAAAAAACCTTTATTAATCACGTTATATACGCTAATATTACATGTTCTAATACATTTTAAGCAAAATATAAGCATAACTGCAATTTCTTTTGTCCTGTCATTCTTCCTACAAAGTTATAATCATATTTATCTATTAAAATTATTCCAGTTATCTATTGCTATCTCGACACTGCATACGCTGATAGCTTGTCTATAATATCCTTCGTCTAAGTTTAAAAGTAAAAATCCCATTATTAGAATGTCAAATTGCCCTCCACATTTTTTCAAGAGTTCATTAAATAGCGTGTCTCACATAGATAAATAACTATATTTGGAAGTGTCTCATTTAAAAATGGATCTGCATCGAGAACATTTTTGTGCAATGATTATCTACGATTTTAAATGTGGCCTAAAACCTGATGAGTCATTTGATCGACTTCAAATGGCTTTTATGGATGAAGGACCTTCAAAAGCAACCATCTACCGTTGGATAGCGAGTTTAAGCGCGGTCGCCTTACTTTGGGCGATGAACAAAGGACTGGAAAAAATGTTTCGAAAATTGGTTTAGACGCATGAAACTTTGTATAGAGGCTGGTGGAGAGTTCTTTGAAAAGATTTAATTAAAATATTTATATATTATTTATATACTTTTTTTTTATTGTATATATATATGTATTAAAATTAAGTCTATAATAAGTTTATATGTACAATTAAAGTATTTTATTGAATACTATATAAATAAAATAAATATTTTATCCATAGAATTTAGTTTTATAGTTTTTCAAAATTTCCCGAGTTAGTCTTTTAGTTTCTCAAAACTTCCTTTCTGAGTGTCTCGCGTACATGATGCGAAATATTGTTTAAATTGTTTTATGTAAAAATGTATGCGGTATCATGCGCGTTTTTTAAAAAAGAATTAACAAATTGGGTATGGAGGTAAGATATTTTATTTTCCTGCAATTGACTTTCCATTAGTTTATCTTGTAGTCATGAACCAAATGAATTATAAACAATAAGAACGCAGAACGATCAATCGACTTCAAAAAAAGGAGGGGGTTCTCAATTCGGATGTTTATCAATACTATTATAAAGCTGTAACAAAGCTGTGTCTATACATTTAAGATATTTGAGAAAAAAATACTGTATTAGGCTATATAGAGGTGTCTGAACACAAAACAATTTTTTTTAGATTTTTTGTCTGTTTATCTGTTTGTTTGTTCGCGCATCACGTAAAAACTACTGAACGGATTTTGATGCAACTTTTTTATTTAATAGATCTTGATTAGTCTTAAAAACTGGTATAAATTTTATCCCGCTACTATGTCGGAAACCTGAAATACAAGCTAAAAACTAGCTTTTGGTTGCGGCGGAGCCGCAAGCAAAGGCTAGTATAATAATATATTTTTTTATGTATGTTCGACTTCAAACACATAAGTAGGTCTCCAGCACGGAAATCGTATGTAAATGCCAATATTTATTGCTTTTTAGTTCTTGGGTGTTCTTCAAGGCGGTTTTCTTTTTAAATTAGCTTATTAGAGTTACTTTAAGTGTAACAAAATCCTCCGCCTGCTACTGCACCGTCTATTCTAAGCAAGAATCTGACATCTACCCTGCAAATTGCCTGCCAGTGTAAAAGCGTCCTAAGGCTTTAACAAAAGCTTAATCCTAATAGACTAGAAAAGGACAAGGACCCGTTTTGTAAAAGCTCTTAAGAGGTATCGGATCATTTAAGGCTAGGTTCATGGTACTAGTTTCATGGACGCGGTTTGTTAAGTTTTTGTTGCTGTACGAGTATGTCTTATTCTCCTAAATCACGCAATAGACTTTTGTACAGGTCTCTAGTATTTGTATAAGATAACTAGCCTTTGTCCGCAGCTCCGCCGCAGCCAAAAGCTAGTTTTTAGCTTATATCTCAGGTTCCCGATATAGTAGCAAATAAAATCTATACCAGTTGTTAAGTCTAATTGAGAGCTATCACACAAAAAAAGTTGCATCAAAATCCGTTCAGTAGTTTTTGCTTGATGCGCGAACAAACAAACAGATAAACAGACAAAAACTCTAAAAAAATCGTTTTATGTTTAGACACGCCTATATAGCCTATTACAGGCATTTTATCTCAAATATCTTAAATGTACAGACATAGCTATGTTACAGATTTATAACAGTACTAGCCTTTGCCAGCGGCTTCGCGGCAGCCAAAAGCTAGTTTTTCGGTTATATCTCAGGTTCCCGATATAGTAGCGGGATAAAATGTCTACCAGGTTTTAAGTCAAATCAAGGGCTTTCAAATAAAAAAAGTTGCATGAAAATCCATCTAGTGGTTCTTTTAAATAAATTAAAAAAAAAATAGTTTAAATATTTTTTTAGATTTTCGGTTATATCTCAGGTTCCCGATATAGTAGCGGGATAAAATGTATAAGTACCAGTTTTTAAGTCTAATCAAGGCCTTTCAAATAAAAAAAGTTGCATCAAGAACCGTTCCGTAGTTTTTGTGTGATGCGTGAACAAACAAACGGACAAACAGACAAAAATTCTAAAAAAAATTGTTTTGGGTTTAGACATGCCTATATAGCCTATTACAGTAATTTTTTCTCAAATATCTTAAATGTACAGACATATTAGCATATCCGGCCCCGCGTTTCTGTGACACATATAATTTGTTGCTCTAATTTTGCTATAATAAAGAAAAAAGGTGGAACAAATATAAATAAGTCGTTTTGGAGTTTAAGACAAAAACAACGTGACACGAAATGTTTGTATCTATATAAAAACTATCGTATCTCTCATGCTGGACCAAACTGCAGACATTGAAAATTTTATTAAAATCGGTTCAGTAGTTTAGAGAGTTCATCGCGCACCAACAACGTGACATGGAATTTTATATATAAAGATAAGATAATAGTAATTTTGACAAGTTTTACCATCAATAGAGGCTGATGAAGAAAATGCCCTTTTTTAATTGCATATATTGGCAGACGAGCCACGGCCCATTTGATGGTAAATGGTAACCGTCGCTCATGGACTCAACTATTATACCAAGAGTATTGTCAAGCCGCTGCTCACCATTTCATTTCACAGATATGAAATGAAAGAATAAACGGCTATCTCCTGCTACAGCCAAAACGCAACAATGTGCTTCATGGCCGGTCACACGCGAGATGGTGGTACCAGCCCGCTCGGGCCCGATACCAAGTGAGTACTCCCACTTGGTACCCAGCCCTACCACGAGTCATGCAATGGATGATAATTGCTTACTTCCCTTTAGTCTCCTCTTACGACACCCGCGGGAAAGAATGGGGTGGTGACACTTGTATTCTTAGTCCGTCACCACACGGATCATCACGGATACTTTAACATTAATAGAAATGCAATTTACCTGCAGTAGTTAGTTTGAATAATGTAGAGAAGGCTGTAAGAAGAGATTCAGCGCCTTCCCCACAATACCGCTTCACTGTGGGGTACTTTATACCCACAAATTTATCCCAAGCCTGTGAGTGGAGTAGCTCTTTCAGGATTTCCAATTGTCGTTCTTTGTCCACAGGGTCTATGCCACTCTCTATGCGTTGGGCGAACCATTCTCTTTCAGCTTCTGTCTACAAAAATTACTACGATAGCGATGTTATAAACTGAAGCTAGAATGTAGATAAAATTAATATTTTATTATATTTAAACTAGGTGTTCCTCAAATTCGTCTGCGTGGACCTTTAAATAAGGATAACCTTTTACTTGACTTCCGATTTAGATAACTTGCAGACCCATTCCTCCAAGCTCTCTAGCCATGGAAACGCGTTCAAATTCATTCAATAATATCAGAAAGATGCTCGAATAAACGAACAGATAGAAAACTAAAAAGGCATATGATTTTGTCCCCTGTTTTCTGTTACTCTGTCATCTCTCCATCTTTGATATATACTTTCAATGTACAGACACGCTGGGTCTACTGTTTATTAATAATAATCTAATATAAATCTCTGTATTTTGATGTTTCGTACACCGTAATATAAGATGTTTTTGTGTTTTTTTTATTACTGCATATAATATATATTGCTTATATATAAGTATACCGGTACCGGAACACACAGTATAATGATATATTACTTGTATAAGTACTCGTTTATATTTTATGGATCGATATGTTTTATTTTAATTTATAATAATCAATAGGTACATATTTATGTATAATATAAAAGGAAAAAGTTCAAGACGTCTTTTGAATTAGTAGATCGATCAAACTTTTTTCTTTGTGTAATGGCGCAGATGTCTCTAACTTGTTGCGGCTGATCTGAATTTATGTGACAGCGGTGGACTTCTAAAGTATATTGCAAAATTATTACTTTACGTTATAACTGTTTTGAAAGGTTTCAATTATATGGTTATAAAAATATTTACTGATGAACTAGCGGATCCAAGAGACCTTTTCATTCCCAAACATGGAAGATTCGTCTTGATGAAATAATATATTTCAAAAGTTCGGATTTTAATTAAAATAAATTGAAGTGGTGCATTGGAATTATATTTCAAAATAAAAAAAATAGAATCAAAAACTCCTGAACCTGGTGCTGCCTACCGGGTCCAATTTTAAATCTGAATATGTCATTTCGAAACCCACTCGAATACACACAAAAAATCATCTAAATCGCGATCAGCGGATCAGAGAGATAAACACGCACAGAAGAATTATATTATATAGATAAGCATTCACAGTTCTTGACTATCAGATTGACTAACTTTTTTTAAGTTACCTTTACCAAGAAAAATTATATCTACTGTTTAGCGAAGTAAGACGATGAGAATATAATATATTTATATTATTATGTAACCCGGATTTCCGATTTCCCGGATTTCCTTCCCTTTCCCGGAAGGGATGTATAATGTGTTCTTTAAGTAGCTGAGCATATCAAATGCTACAATACAGATCAAAATAAATGGTTGTATTTATCACAGAGCTTGACTTTAATAATTTTAAATGTGCGGAACCAATTGCGACAATCCAACTAGGATGCTTAGATTTCTATCTGATGTTTGGGCCTGATAATGGAACTACTGAACTAATATCATACAGTTCCAGTGGTCTTCCAGTACAGGCGAAGAGACGGCACACAGCGGGATTATTTTGTGGATGAGGGTACTCTACTCTATTCGTTGCCCAGAATGACTTTTTTACGCCTAAACAAAAAAAAAGGTTAATAATGCATATATTTTACCATCTTTGTCCGTGTGGTGACGGACTAAGAATACAAGTGTCACTACCCCATTCTATCCTGCGGGTATCGTATAAGACGACTAAGGGCGGATTCGACCAAACAAGAATAAATTTCATTCCTAGAATAAATCGCTACTTACTCGAGAATAAATCAATTTTACGTTTTACCAACAACAATTCGAAGAATAGCGAGCCTATTCGGAAATAGTTACTATACCATCGATAAGCATCGAATAAGGAGTTAATCCAAGAATAAAAAAATGTGGCGTCATCTTTGTTGTGCTGTCATTTACTTATACTTCGAAACATTTAAACTATACAGTGACAGCTACTTTCTCACGCTATAATACGACACATAAGAGTTGAGATGAGTCAAGCTATACACGGTCTCCTTTTAGAACAGCTTCTTTTTGCCGGGTAATACATTCACTTCGCTATTCGCGTATAGCTAATCCAAGTATATAGCTATATGTCAGTTTGCGTGGAAAAACGACTGTTGATTATCTAGAGAATAAAATCGCGGAATAGATTATTCTCGGTATAGTTACTCTTGTTTAAATTCGAGTTTGGTCGAATCCGCCCTAAGGGAAGTAAGCAATTATCACCCATTGCATTACTGGTAGTAGAGCTGGGCATTAAGTGAGAGTACTCACCTGCTATCGGGTATCGGTAACACCGTCTCCTGTGTGACCGGTCATGAAGCACGTCAGTGTGTTTTGGCTGCAGCAGAAGACAGCCGTTTATTCTTTTATTTCACATCTGAGAAATTAAATGGTGTGCAGCGGCTTGACTATACTTTCGGTATAGTTGAGTCCATGAGCGACGGTTACCACTTACCATCAGGGGGGCCGTGGCTCGTCTGCCATCATAAACAATAAAAAAAAAACTGGTAACCTTAGTTAGAATCTTATTATATACTCACTTCTAAATACACGAACTCATATGAAATAGGGCCACAGTATAATTTATCCAGTTCGTCTACTAGTTTCTGTGCGGAATGTGTGCCACTGTAGCCGTACAGTAATCCTAAGTCGACGGCATCCTCAGAACGAAGGCCATATCTTGATATGTTCAGCTCTTTAATGGCTCTGAAATTACATTATAAGATAAGATGATATTTCTATAGATAGGTATACCATAAGGGTCCAGTAGCACCAGTTTTATTTATGGTTCTAGTTAGAAATTCTTATTTATTCAGAAGATATGAGTAGTAGAGTTCATCCATACCACCTGGAGACGATCTCGTTCAAGACGGTTCGTTTTCAGCGTTCCTTTCTACCACGCACGTGTAAGATCTTTTTTTTTTATTATATGTAGTGGCAGACGAGCCACGGTCCATCTGATGATAAATGGTAACCGTCGCCCATGGACTCGACTATACCAAGAGTATTGTCAGCCGCTGCTCACCAATTCATTTCACAGATATGAAATGTACAATGTGTAAGGTACCTAACCCTACCACCGGTCATGCAATGAATGTTAATTGCTTACTTCCCTTAGTCGCCTCATACGACACCCGTGGGAAAGAATGGGGTGGTGACACTTTGTATTCTTAGTCCGTCACCACACGGACAGCTGGAATGTCCTTCCTACTGCGGTGCTTCCCCAGCGTTACGACTTATCCCTCTTTAAACAAGGTTTGATAAGAACACTTTACTCACGATAGGCGGCGGCTTGGCTATACCCTTGGTGTTGGCAAAGTCCATGAGCAGCGGCTACCACTTACCATCAGGTAGGTCGTTTGCTCGTCTGCCACAATTGGCAATAAAAAAACAAGAAAATAATATGATGTATATGACGGGCCTCGGGGCGTAGTCGGTAGTGTAACCGACTTCCGTGTACGGAAGTTATGGGTTCGATTCCCACTTAGGACAATTATTTGTGTGATGAATACAGATATTTGTAAAAAAAAAACAATATTTGTGCAGCGTTTGGGTGTTTACTACCTATTACATGTAGGTATGTATTTACAAAAAAAAGTAGTATATTTATTATTCCGTAATCTGGTATCCATAGCACAAGCGTTAAGCTTAGTTTGGGACCAGAGGACGTTGTGTGAAAATGTCCGTGAATATTTATTTATTTATTATTATTAAACACAAAGTGAAAAATGTGAAATCGAAAACAACAGTCACGAGCAGGATTTGAACCTGCATCTCCTGGATACCGTCCAGATGCTTTGCCAATTCAGCAATCGTGACAATTGCTCCTGACTGGTAATTTCGATAACACATTCATACTTAACGTCTTTGGGTGACGCCTTCGCCATCTATCGGCAGTATTTTCATACATTGTACCGACCAGGTAAACTTAATTTTACAATTAAGATTTTTATCTAATAATGACGCAAACCCTATAAATATTTAGATATTTTTATATATATTTTTAGCATTTGACATGCTTAGCACTATTCATTAAACACAATGTGAAATCGAAAACAACAGTAGTAGCTGAATTGGCAAAGCATCTGGACGGTAAGGAGATGCAGGTTGAAATCCTGCTCGTGACTGTTGTTTTCGATTCAACTGCGTTGCAGCAGCCGTGTGGGGCCGGCTTTAGAATTGTCCCACCCCTCTCTCCCAACGGGAGTCGTAAGAGCCGACTGAGGGAATACTGAGGATAATAAAGTTATAGGTAAAAAGGGTTGTGCCGTAATCGCCACGCTTGGCAGGCCGTTGGCGATCGCAGTGGATGTTGTAAATACTAGAGGGAGTGCTGCTGCCCACTCCCGCGGTATCCCTCAGTTGGCTGTTACGACTCCCATGGGTGGAGAGGGGTGGGACAATTCTAAAGCCAGCCCCACACGGTTGCTGCAACGCAGTTGAAACGTCGGATAAAGGGTAGTTAATAATTTCACCTAATTTATACGGAAAAAAAGACCCGTTTATGTTACTTGGAATATCACTGCGAGTTCTACACAACCTCCAATTTCTTTGAACACTGACAAATTATCTCACCATCAAAACAAAGCATTTACTATAGAGGAGTCATGTAAGGTCATCACTGAAATAATGTCACACAGTCCCAGTAATCCGCCAGTACCCATTAAATAAAGCCGCTGTGTGCCGTCTCTCCACCTGTATTGGCTGGCCACTGGAACTGTGTTACATTACTTCAGTGGTAAGAAGATGAGCGATACCTGTCTTCTTTTCTGTAGTCGACATTATCAATAGTAGCTCTGAGGTGTCCATGCGTGCGGTAGGCATCCACTAGCTGCTGAGCGCGGCAATTCTCGTATCTTCTCGTCAACACTTCTTCTGGAGTATCTATAAAGTAAGCTAGTTTCAAATACTTCTCTTCTTATGCTTATGAAAGAGTGTGATGTAATTATTTTCAGACCTAATACCTAAATGTTATTAGATTAAACACAAAGTGAAAAATGAAAATCGAAAATAACAGTCAGGAGCAGGCTGAATTGGTAAAGCATCTGGACGGTATCCAGAAGATGCAGGTTCATATCCTGCTCCTGACTGTTATTTTCGATTTTCATTTTTCACTTTGTGTTTAATGTATAGTGCTAAGCATGTCAAATGCTAAAAATATATATAAAAATATCTAAATGTTATTAGATTATTATTTTTTATGTTATCTTCTTCTTGTTTAATGGCTCTTGTTGTTTTTTATGTTATTTATATTGTCCTTACATTTCCTGTCAGACTGAGTGATTCAAGCCATAGACAAATGTGAGTTAATTGTGATTTTTTTTAAGATTTGACATGATCAGCAATTTTACTAGGAATACATTTTTGGAAACTGTAAATAGAGAAATTTTCTTAGAGCAGGATTCCAACTAGCGTCTTCTTCTATCCGGGATGATGCTTTAGATCGCTATACTATCGCAGCTGCCCTTTTTCGAGTTTCACAAAAAAATACGACTGCTAATCATGAGGTGTCGGGTTCGATCCCCGGGTCGAGTAATGTTATTGAGTACTAAGTGAATGAGTGATGTCACTTTGTGTTTAATGTATAGTGCATGTCAAATGCTAAAAATATATATAAAAATATCTAAATATAGGGTTTGCGTCATTATTAGGTAAAAATCTTAATTGTGAAATTAAGTTTACCTGGTCGGTATAATGTATGAATATACTGCCGACAGATGGCGCAGGCGTCACCCAAAGACGTTCAGTATGAATGTGTTATCGAAATTAGCAGTCAGGAGCAATTGTCACGACTGATGAATTGGCAAAGCGTTGGACGGTATCCAGGAGATGCAGGTTCAAATTCTGCTCGTGGCTGTTATTTTCGATTTCACATTTTTCACTTTGTGTTTAATGCACGAGTATAGTGCTAAGCATGTCAAATGCCAAAAATATATAAAAAAATATCTAAATATTATTGAGCTTTTTCCTAAAAAGAAAAATTTTCAGTAGCAGCCCGGCGTTTGGAAATGTGCCCGGTGGACGTCAATATACGTGGGACTTAAACATAGCTGGCGAATCGTGGGTGTGTAATAGAAAGAAAGAAAGAAAGAAAGAAAATATTTATTTCTTGCCACAAAAGACTTAAGCTTACATATTTATAACAAAAATAAAATTGATACCTAATAACTATAGCAAAAAGTAGAAACGGAATTTTACAGGATTTGTATTTCGTCTTGTGAGGCAGAAAAAGGCCCATTGCTCAGCAAATGTCGCAATGCCGGATGGCATTCCAACGCTGATTTTCAGCAATGTCTTGGACTTTACTTGACACTAACAAGCACTGTAAAATTATTATTTCCATTTTCTTGTAAATGGACACATTCTTATAAATAGACATAGTTCAATTTAAATAAATACCCATATTTGCCTGTTACTGACATATATGGCATAATCACACGAAAAAATAAAAAAAGCCTGCGATATACCTACGTATTCTAAATTCTATGGACGTAACAAGAAAAATTCTCAGCCACAGAAAACCTCGTGCAGAAGGTAGTCTTAGGAAGCTAACCTGTGTTATACATGTTACTTCCATGATCTGTGTATATAGCGATCCATAATGCAATAAAACGCCAAAGTTGAAAAATATAATATTGTCAATTGGCAGTCTACGTACTTTCAGTTTTCACTGTGTTTTCAGCCATATTTATAGAGCAAAGAGAATATAACCTAACCACTTTGTCTATGCCTAACTAGGTACTACTAAGTTTAATCATATAGTTTCAGAATGATAATACGCCTCTGCCTACCCCTTCGGGGAATACAGGCGTGATGCTATGTATGTGTACAAAAAAATATTTCTAATCAATGTGCGTTTCATCTAATAGATGGGAGATTGGGTAAGTTGTATTAGTTGGCTGTGATAGCTTAGCGGTCCAGAGCACTTCCCCGGATTCGAAGCGACACAGGTTCAAACCCTGCAGTGATATATCTTTTACCACTTTTACCAATAATTTGGACAATATCCTCGAGCGTATGCGGAGTGCTCATAACCATCAAAATGCAGTACAAAATCGGATCGGGGATGCTCTAAGATTCAAAGATGTTAAGAATACCTACCTAAAATATTTTATTTTTGTCTTTTCGTCATCTCAAATACGGGAATCCATTTGACGTGATCCTAAATATTATAAAGGTGAAAGTGCGTATCTGTTTATTTGTTTTTTCCGTTTTCAGGCCGTAATTACTGATCCGCTCACCATGAATGTTTGCATAAATATAGTCTGGAGCGCGGAAAAGGACATAGGCTATATTTTATCTCGGAAAAATGTATGGTTCCTGTGAGATAGCTATTTTAGCATAGAGATAATTAGTGTGCCGTTGATTGGCATATTTATATTCTAAGTCCATTCTGGGCAGAATTTAGTTTTCTGATATAATACATTTTATTACTTACAAGTCCTGCTGATGGCAGTGGGAGTATTTCTCGCTCTCACTTTAGATATAATGTAAGTTGATGTAATTGTAACTGATTATAAAGACAATGATCTTCTATCTTTAAGCTCTGTTATTTGCAATGACAAATTGATAAGAAATTAATGTTATCGCAGCTATATTATTTCAGTATTCAAGGAGTAATAATGTAACTTTGTTATTGATTAATATCGGGATTGCTGTAGTATAATACTAGATCGCTTATAAGGAAACCGGGGTCTAGAGTTGCATGTCGAAATGGAATGGGTTCTAATTTATTTTAGATTATTTATCCCATATTTTTTCTATGGCATAAATAAAAACATAACTACAGTAACGTAAGCTCTAACTAAAACAAAATATGAATACTTATTGCATTTTCTTATTATGCTTATTAAAGCATATTAAAATGCTTCGAGAATGTTAATATAACATGAGTAAGAGTATAGACGCGACGAATATTATATTAACGTACCGATGTCATTCAATTTCACCGGCCGATGCCCGAACACTCCTAACCCTGAATGATAAAACATCTTTTCGTATGGCTCCCTCCATCTCATCAGCCTCGATCCAACTTTAATACTTAACATTATTACACTACACTTTTACAAAATCACATCAAAAAATAACTTAATAAGACTAAAATTCTATTCTGACTATACTTTATAATTTTTCAAACTGTTGAATTAACACAATGTGTTCTATATTTAGACATGATTGCGCACGAGTTGATGGCGACGCGGCCGATCGCGCACTGAGGTGGCTGTATGACGGCTTATCACATATTTATTATTATTTAATACTTGACGTAATGATAATGTGATCTTGATATGTTATGTTGATAATTTGGTATTAAATAAATATCTCCACTGTAATAGTAATATATTTATTCTGATTTATTAACCGAAATTTTCTCTACATTTTGTGTTAAGAGTCGACTAAGGAGAGAAAAACCAGCCAGACACTAATAAACTAACACTAACACCACTGAGACAGAAGTAAAACTTTTTTAACCTTTCTAACACCGTTTGGCAATTTTTTTTCCCAAAGAAGTTCGTGCTTAGCACACAATAACAGTTAATTCGATTCCAAGTAAAAGAAGAAAAATTGTTTGGTCGTTTAGTCTACAGTATTAAAGCAAAAGTAATTTTATTTAAGAAAACTGCCTCAATACTTAATTGTGACAAAAACGTTACTGGGGTCGGATTCTAATCACAGAATTGTTAATTGCTTTGGGTTTTGTAACTGAGGTCAGATGAAGACGCTCCCTGCGTGGATTACTCGTAATATTTTACCGATTTCTTTATACTAGAAAGCTGACTCTAAAACAATTGAAAATCACAAGGAGTAATCACCGTCATGAATTAATTAAAATATTAAAAGTGCTATGAATAAAATTAATTTTAATCTTTATCCGACGGCATATGAATGCATTACGACGTTATTGGCATAGACATACATTGCAATAATTATGGCGGGTAAAAGAAAAACGGGGTTTTCCTTGGGTGCACCTCGTAAGGGTAAGCGTCGACCACAGGAGTCTGAAAATAACAATGTTGAATGTTGATGATGAGCGCCTAAAGCGCAATAGGGAAAGAAATAGAGCACAGCGTCTCGGAGAGTTTTACGAAGACCGTGAACAAAGGTTTTATAAATAATATGGGTACCTACGCCAACTAAAAGCACTGCTCCAATGAGCTGAAGAATGATGTTTCAGAGTAAACGAAAATATCGACGAATACCTAAACATTTTTAGATTTTTAAAAAGTGCTCCGCCGATTTCGACAAAATTTAAATGGGGCCATTTCGGAATAAACCTCTTTCCAACAAAAAAAGTTTTTCATATTCGTCTATATATGACGTTATGCCCGAACATACATAAAAAAAGATATAAACATCTGAATTGATAACCTTCTCCTTTTTTTTTGAAGTCGTTTAAAAACTAGAGAGAGATAAATAATTACATCGGAGTCACATGGAATATTTTGTAGGCATTACAAATAAACACAAAATAAATAAAGAGCTACAATGATAAGTTTATCTTATCAATTTCAACGTAGCAACTGGAAACATAGTCTTTAATTAAAACAATATGAAATGGTTTGATAACATATATTATTACTATCTATGATACAGTGAAATTATTTGATATAGGACAACTAGATTAAACACAAAGTGAAAAATGTGAAATCGAAAATAACAGTCAGGAGCAGGATTTGAACCTGCATCTTCTGGATACCGTCCAGATGCTTTACCAATTCAGCCATCCTGACAATTGCTCCTGACTGCTAATTTCGATAACACATCATACTTAACGTCTTTGGGTGACGCCTGCGCCATCTGTCAGAAGTATTTTCATACATTATACTGACCAGGTAAACTTAATTTTACAATTCACTTTGTGTTTAATCTATAGTGCTAAGCATGTCAAATGCTAAAAATATATATAAAAATATCTAAATATTTCAAGGGTTTGCGTCATTATTAGGTAAAATCTTAATTGTAAAATTAAGTTTACCTGGTCAGTATAATGTATGAAAATACTTCTGACAGATGGCGCAGGCGTCACCCAAAGACGTTAAGTATGATGTGTTATCGAAATTAGCAGTCAGGAGCAATTGTCAGGATGGCTGAATTGGTAAAGCATCTGGACGGTATCCAGAAGATGCAGGTTCAAATCCTGCTCCTGACTGTTATTTTCGATTTCACATTTTTCACTTTGTGTTTAATCTATAGTGCTAAGCATGTCAAATGCTAAAAATATATATAAAAATATCTAAATATAGGACAACTATCTCTTGTTTGCGCCTACAATCCCAAGTGTCCCACTAAGGGTCGGGTGTCTCACTAATGGGTCGGGTCTTCATCAGAGTGATAGAAATTCAACAACTCACAGCGCCACTGTCCGCGCCACGCGCGGTGCTCGCTCCACCGCATACCACTTGCCAGACCAAGTAGCAACCGTCTTTTTCAAGGCGAACTTTTGTGTTTGTTTTTTCGTTCGTAGTAAGTACGTACGTGAATTCAATTGCAAATCTATTTCTATATAACGAATAACAAAAAATTGGCCCCTTCAGGGTACCCCTTCTGGGTAAAGCCAATGTTTTTTTGGTTCCCCCCCCCGGGTACCTCACGGTGCCAACGAAACCGGGTGAGGCGAGGACCCAATTCGCCAGCTCTACCCCTTCAGGGTAGCGTACTATCGGACGGGGCTAGACAATCAGGCCTTGGGGGATCTCATAGTCTGACCTAGCCATCGCCCCCTCCCACCCTACCTTACCTTAAATCCATCCCTCTGGTGTTAGTTTGGGTGTGCCGGCCTGCATAGGCCCATACCACCCTGGCACCGAGGCTGTTAGGAACCCTTCGCATATTGAGATTGGCGGAGGGATTACAAGCTTAGGGCTCATTATTTAAGCACATCCTTCTAACCTACACCCGGTTGGGAGAGACGTTACACCCACACATCCCCGGACGATCCCACCCGAGAACTTAGGGACGCTAGGGATCTACGTTCTCACCCTTTTCATTCTGTTTGTTTGTTTGTTTCGTGAACATCTCCGAAACTAGTATGGCCCAACAGGCCTTCATTGAGCTCTTCCTCCAGGATGAGGAGCTATATAACATTATTAAGTCCCGTGACGGGGATAAGTGCCCACCTAGGGTACTGCTAGCTTCCCCGATCCAGCCTGTAGAGGCACCAACATCCGAGGCCCTGTCCGTAGAGACTAGCGCGATGGAGACCACCTCCACTCTAACTGCCGAGTCCGAGTCGTCCAGTGCGGAGTCATCCTCCAACACTGAGTTCACCGTTGTGAGCGGGAGCAAGCGGAGCCACAAAGACAAGAAGGGGAAGCCAAAAAAGGCCCCCAAGATTGTGGAACAGCAGTTAGCCGCTCAGCCGGCCGCTGTTACCGCAGCCTCTGTCTCCCAACGCCCACAGGGGTCTTCAACCCCGGGCCCGCCTGTCCCAAGGAGGGCCAGCGCAAAGAGTTCGTCCCACCGCCCCTGTTCATACAGGATAAGGCGGCGTGAACCTCCGTATCGTCGTGGCGTCTTGCCCTACTTAACACCGCTGTACGGTTCTCGACCGTCATCGAGAAATTAAACAATTTCACTGTTTAATGGACTCGCACACCTCAGGCAGGGTCAAACCATACACACTCAAGTTAGGGTTTTTCAACGCCAATGGCCTGTCCCAGCAGAGGAACGAGATAGCCACGTTTCTACAAGACCAACTATTGGACCTATTTCTAGTACAGGAGACATTCTTCAAACCCTTTCATAGGGTCCCGAGGATTGCTAATTATAACGTAGTACGTAACGATATGGTAAACTCACCGTTAGGTGGCACACTCATATACTATAAAAGGTAGTCCCCACCGACGGGGACGAAAGACGTGTCGCGGTCAAATCATAAACGTGGGAAATCCCACTTTGCCAGCAACAGCCCGAGCCGAGGTCCTTACCCCACAGGGGGTGCCCTCGGGTAGCGTTGCTTAAATGTCGGGTTGAGAGCCCTCTGCGCTCACCAATTGTCCGGGTAAGGTTGTCATAGCCATCTGAGGCTAACAACCAAAGTCACACAAAAAGAAAAAAAAAACGTAGGCCCAATTCAAATTGGAACACTTCGCCACCGCTAAGAAAGGCTCTCAGACACTATAGTTTTTGGAACGAAGTTGTTTATTTTTTACTATTTCTTCGCAGGGATAATTCATGAAAATTTGTATATTTATACATGTAGTACTTGTTTCTAAAAAATAAAAACATGTATGTGCCTCGTGAGGTCGAATGTTGGTACCTTTACTTTTGAAGCCTATGGTCTTATCGCTATACTTGTTTAAGGGCATTGCTTATTTTCTAATACGTAAGAACAAAAATTAAAATATTTGCAACAAAGCTGGATTAATCTATACTATTATAAAACTGTAACAGAGCTTGTCTGTACCTTTAAGATATTTGAGAAAAAAATAATGTATTTGGCTATATAGGCGTGGCTAACCACAAAATGTTTTTTTAGACTTTTTGTATGTTTGTCTGTTTGTTCGTTCGCGCATCACGCAAAAACTACTCAACGGATTTTGATGTTACTTTTTTATTTGATAGCTCTTGATTAGACTTGAATACTAGTAGGTATACATTTTATCCCGCTACTATATCGGGAGCCTGAGATATAACCTAAAAACTAGCCAGCTTTTGGCTGCAGTGGAGCTGCGGGCAAAGGCTAGTGTTATATATTCCTAAAAATATTCGGATCCATTCAAGTGACATACAATTTTATTATAAATAATTTAATTTTGGAATAAACATGTACATAGTAAATATGTAATGGTTTTAATAACATAAGATTGCATAATTATACAAAGTGACGATTGCGACGGAAGCGCTATTATTTACACGACTATTATTATGACTGTGTGACCCAATAATCTAGTGACATGTCGACATGATAGCGTACGAGTTAGAAAATAAATATGTATAAGTTCTAGTTTTATCACTAGCTAGCTAGACGCCGCGACTCCAATCACGTTTATCTAAGGTTTAAAATAAATGAGCCGTTACGGGACGCCTCGCAGATCTGAAAACATCGATTTTCTTTCGTTCTTCAAATATTGCTTTAGTCTTATAAATTCTTTGTAAGCGCCCTCTTGGTGTACATAGACGAATTAAAACTGGTATTGGTTTTTTGGACGTTATACTTCCTAGTTAGATGCTTTTTTCCACAGATGGTATAAAAACAATTAAATAAATAGGCGTGGCGACGTCGTCCAACCGGTTTTACCCTCCTTCCGCATTAGATGTTTTCACATAAAAATTGTTTATTTGCATGACGCCTTAAATATTGCTAAAATTTTATGATTATTAACCGACGAAAAAACAGGGAGGTAGTTTTTAAATAGTTTTTTCTTTGATCACGCCTAACTTTTTGTAGAGTGCTCTGATTTCGACAATTATTTGTTTTTGTATACTTTGAAGGCCTTCTGATACCTTACTTATAATTTATGAGTTATGACTACCATCAAGGGCTAATGGTGGAAGGGGATGACAAGAGAATTCCTTATTTGATAGTCTATTTTTTGATTTATTTAATACTCAGGTTGTAAGTTATAATTTCTAGCTATTAATAATAAACAAAAATAACTAATAACTTATAATTTCTACTAAAATGTTTTTTTTTGGGTTTCGTCTTATAAATTTACTAAAACAAATTTATTAATTAGTCTTAAATTTTATATCCTACTGAACTTCGAACTTCGGTGAATTTCATCTCCTCTATCTTCATATATTATCTCTTGTCTGTTTCCCTAAGGTTAGCAGCGCAAAAAATACTTCTGCGAGCGCTTATCAATAGGAAGCCCGTCAGGTTATTTAGCATCAGTGTAAAATAATTATCCACTTTAGAGACGTTTTCATCTTTAATCCTTGCTCCGACAATGTGACAAAATATCTGTTTTTGTGAATGCAGGTAATCAGGTGAATAGGGCCCTCCAACGGCTGGTAAGGGTATCAAAAGGCTCGACGGGCCGTACACGGTGGAGTGTTAGTTACAACTTTAATTTACGGAAGTTAAAGTTGGGTCTGGCAGAAAAAGCGTGAATATAGAATAAATGGAGTGGAAAGGAGAGCATTGAAAGTTAAAAATAAAAAACAATGTACCAGTAGTACTTTACTCCTAAGATTACTTTTAATTTGTTAAAATAATTACGAATTCCGACAAAAAATAAAATAACAAATCAAAGCGGACGAAGCCGCGGACACAGCTTGTTTATAATATTAGTAGAATGGAGTCTGTATTCATAGCAGAATGTAGAAGCGATGTAACTGTGGGCACAAAGCTTCCATCACAGAACAACCCTCACTTATCGGAAATCCCACTATTTTCTTTAAGGCCATGCTAAGATGATAAGAAGGAGTGAAAACGAGTGTATCTGGTAAAACGTAGCGAATAAATCCTACGTCTATGGGTATAACTATTCTAGTATATTAGAGGGTGTGGTGAGGAAAACGGGAACTCCATGCTAAGATAGTCGATTTTAAAGTCACTAGTCCCAAGCAGAGCTGGCGGGATAGTCCCTTAATAAATGGATCTACGGTTGGAGTCAACGACATAACTTGAACAATTTGCTGTAGAATCAACTAGCCTTTACCCGCCGCAACACCACAGATAAAATCTAGTTTTTAGGTTATACCTCAGTTTTTAAGCTTAATTAAAAGCTATCAAACAAAAAAGTTTCATGAAAATCCGTTCAGTAGTTTTTGCGTAATGTCCGAACAAACAGAATTTTTTCTTAAATATCTTCTAAAAAAACATAGCTCTGTTACAGGTTTATAATAGTAGTACAGATTTGTAAGACACAGAAATATGCTTTTTTTATGACTCCCCAACAGACGTTGTCGTGTCTTAGCTATAAATTCATTTCAATTCAATTACTTGTGGATTATCAAACGCACTGGTTACATTTTCTGAATTGTTTACAATTTTCCGCACAATTCTCTTAATTTTTCTACACGTAAAAACCTTCTACAAAGTATTATAAAACTTAAAAAAAGATGAATGAAGACGATAAAGTCGTTCTCAAGTTATGGTGTGACCAAGAGAAATCGGGACTAATTTTTATGTATCTATATAAATAGATTTAAGCACCTAGCATGCTTGACTATTTATTAGAACATATAGTGCGAAAATGTGAAATGTTACAATAGTATGTATTAGGTACAGTTGGCAAAGTGTTTAAACCGTACTCAGAAGGTCGAACCCCGCTCGTGGCATTTCTATTTCACGTTTTCGTACTTTGTGTTCCGGTAGACAGAAAACTATAAACAATTTACTAAAACCTATTCATTAGGTTTAGAATAGTTCAGAAACACTACAAATTTGTCTAAATAGATATATGTACTCGTAGATGTAAATAAAATATGGTTGGCTGTTATTTTTTTGTATCTCTATGGATCGTGACGTGACTCTGTTAAGCGACTTTCCTTGTACTACAATTTACAGTAATTATAAACACGTATGGTAGAAGAGCATCACCATTTTACTGTTAATTATAAATCAGACTTAGTTATATTGAAATGTTCCTGTCCAAATGTGGGATCAAAAACTGTGTATAAATATTCTTGAAGTAAATTAAGAACTAATAAAACTAAATTAAAATAAAAACTGCCCCAAAACAGGTATTAATTTACTCTCAAGAAAATGTTTAATGACAATCGAAGTAACGGATTCTTATTGAAGTGGAAAAACAAAATACAGTATTTGTGTGATAATTGTAGTTTGCAAGTGGTCGGCTATGTAATATCTCCGTCTCGCATACCCTTCTTCAAAAGGTATACTCACCAAAACGTACCAAAAGTTAAAATTACTAAAGAAAGTAATTATAGCATTACAGCAACAAGCCTATATGTTCAGTTTTAAATTTTATAAAAATTCACGAATTATGCACAAGTCCCAACTTGCACTGGACAGAAAACAAATTGAGTCGCTCAACGCGTTGCGGTTGTTTGGTTCGAGAAATTGGCTATTGTATATCCAGTACAAAATTGCAATTCCAGTTATACCAATTGAAAAATTATTTATTACACTATTAGTCACGAATTTCGGAATTCAATAACTATAGTCGGGTTCCGAAACTCCTAAATGAAAGTTCATAAATTCTCTCAACTTTTTTATATTGCATATAATAATCGATTTGATGATGAAATAACGATCATCGAAATCTATGAGCTGTTACAAAAGAAACTAGAAAGGACAATGTCAGTTTTCGCCCTGTACGTTAATAGCATCGGACATTCATGATAATTATTAGTATTTTATTAAATATAAATTGCATATTTTTGTGTAATACGGACAAGCTGCATGCCATAATGAAGAAAAAAAGTATTCGAAGGGACTATTCGATGCACCTGCCATGTTTACCTAAAGTATAATCATATATCAATATTATCGATATTTAGTTTATTTAAACATACACACACATTATTTAGAATAACTGACTCCATCATGCTGGAACTTGTTATACCACTATGAAAAATGGTTGGGGTATTTAGAATATTTACAAGACTAAACGATTGACTATATATCTGTATTAGAAACATTTTTGTGGAAGCGATGAAAAAGAGATCTGCATACCAATTAGAGGGAACTCCCAATCCTAACCTCACATTATTTTTGTCTTAAAAGACCTTTTGCTCTAGTAAAGTAGCTGAGCAATAAGCATTGCTCAACAAAATCAAACAAAAACCAACAAGTTAAAATCAACAAGTTATACTACATAAATAAGTGAAAATTAAATCATAATTATATCATTTATGTACGGGTATTTTTAATTAGTTTTTATACTACGCAGATGGCAAACAAGCATACAACTGTTCGGGGCCCCGTCGTTCGGGGCAACGAACAGGGTAGTGTGGGGCCCTCACCCACTAAAGAAACCCGCCGTGTGCCGTCTCTCCGCTTTTATTGGCGGGCCACCGGAACCATATTACATTCCTTCAGTGGTAAAGAAGCATACGACCCACCTGGTGGTAAGTGGTAATCGTCACCAACTCCAATGAAAAGGATAGAAGGTGGAGAGGACGAATAATAAGGAGAAGATTTGGGCCTCCGGTACTCACACTCATCATATGAAACACAACAGCCCCCTTAAAATGAAAAACGAAACGTTAGACGAACTTTCTTTTCGCTTCATTGTGATTGGTCGCCTATATCACGCGATTAAATCTCGACTAATCAGGAATCACGCGTCGGACTGTTGATCAATCATAATGACTCGAAACGAAAGTTCGTCTGACGTTTCGTTTTTCATTTTAAGGGGGCAGTAAACCTATCGTAGTTTCACCCTGATCTTCTATGAGAGAGTATTTCCCTGATCAAGAACAAGAAAAACTCTACTAAGTACTTAGAATTGTTTGATTTTAATTATTCACAGAATATTTTGGCTGTTAATAATACTAGCTTGCTGTGTTTGCTCAGCAAGTGTACTACGGGGGGCTCTTAATTTATACACTACCGATGCTATATCTTACTCTGTGGAAACAAACTACTTGGAGTTTGAAACTCCGTTTCCAGCTCTCACAATATGCGAGGAAGTTAGTGATAAGTATATTACAAAGTATCTTAAAGAGTAAGTATCAGAATATTGTGTTTTTTATTCGAATTAGTTCCAATAAATCACTACTCTATCATTTTTATCTAAATTCAATCACTTACCAAGTTTAACACTAAAGGTTTTAACATAAATTGATAACAATCTGTAAGATATATCATTAGAAAATCATGTAAAGATATCTTTTACAATTCGGATTGTAAAGTAATTGTAACCTTTTTTTTTGTTAAGGCGGGAAAAAATGTTCCTAATCGCACACCCCGTCGTTCGGGGCAACGAACAGGGTAGTGTGGAGCCCTCACCCACTAAATAAACCCGCTGTGTGCCGTCTCTCCGCCTGTATTGGCGGATCACTGGAACTGTGTTACACTACTTCAGTGATCCACAGGCGGTTTACCTCTTCGGGTACCCTCTACTGAGCGACGCATCCGCAAACTAATTGTAACCTAAATTTATTCGAAATGTGATAAAAAGTTTTTGAGTGTTTAATAAATCTCCAAATATACATTTTTTTTCTATTTATAGTAGACACTAGCTTTTGCCCCTTTTTAATTTTTAGGTTATATCTCAGGTTCCCGATGTAGTAGCGGGATAAAATGTATACCAGTTTTTAAGTCTAATTAAGAGCTGCCAAATAAAAAAGTGGCATCAAAATCAGTTCAGTAGTTTTTGCGTGATGCGCGAACGCACAAACAGTCAAACAGACAAAAAAAAATCTTTTTGTGTTTAGACACGCCTATATAGCCTAATACAGTATTTTTTTCTCAAATATCTTAAATGTACAGATAGCTCTGTTACAGCTTTATAATAGTAAGATAGTAATTAAGTTAACCAGTTACTTATAAGTTTAAAATTTTAGAAGGAATCTCTCATCAAGCTTATTCGCGTTTGCCAAGGACGTGAGTTTTTGGAACATAAAGATTTGTAAATCATGTTTAACTTGTAAAGAGGGACATTCTTGTGTTGCTTACTTTAGAGATATCGTTCAAGGAATAAGAAAGAATTGTACTGGTCTGCTGACTAGATGCTCTTGGAATGACATAGCATTTCGTTGCTGTGAAAGGTAAGAAAACTTAGAATTATTCTTTTGATTCGATTTATATATTTTTAAAGCATTTGATATGCATATCCATATAAATGGACACACATTGCGAAAATGCGAAATTGAAAATAACAGCCACGAGCAGGATTTGAACCTGCATCTATTGGAAAACCATCGCAGATGCTTTGCCAATTGTTACGGTCCTGTATTGACTGCGGCTATTATTTTCGATTTCACATTTCCGCACTTTTCCAATATTCTCCATAAATACGAAAGAGGTTGGTTGCCTACAACGAGTATTGTAACACATAAAGAACACTGGCTTTGTTCTAGCTTTAATTATACTTTTGTTATTATAACTAAAACATAGGTGAAAAAATAAAATAATAATTATTTTGGTCTTCTTCAAAAAAAACAAACAATAGAATTCAAATGGTATAAATTTAACCTGCAAATAAAAAAAATATTTATGAAAGTGGAAAAGGAGAGCTTTGCCGCGAGCAGGATTCAAACCTGCGTCCCATTCAAACCGGGAAAGTGCTCTGGACCGCTAAGCTATCACAGTCACCCTTTAGATGTCATTAAGACGCCACCTGTCGGATGCATTTATTTTATTCCAATATAATAAGTTTAATTTTGCAATTAAAAATACTAATAAAATGTTGACTTTCAACTATTTATCAGAACATGAAGTGCGAAAATATGAAACAGAAATGGTAGCAATGAGCGGGTTTTGAATAATTGTAAAAATATTAATAATTTCTCTAATTAAAAAAAATAATTAAGTAAATTTATGTTACGCAAAAACGTGACAATTCCACATTTAATGTTATATTTCTCCTAATGTACTTTCAAATATTATGAGGTCGTAGTTGACATATACATATACATGCTACCAGGTACGACACAGTTTTCTAATATCGAAAAACAGTGTTTTCATAAGTCTCATGTCTCGTTCAATTTTGTTCATTCTCTCATTCTGGCAGAAAAAATACTTCGATTACTTCAACGATTCTTCAACAACAAAAAGTAAAGTTATTTATAAATTAGAATTTAACAAAATTGGAACACGTCTTCAAATCTTGATTTATGGCGAATTTAGACGTATAAACAATGAATCTGGAATGAACTTCCTGCTGCGGTGTTTCCCCAACGTTGCGATTTGTCCCTCTTTAAACGAGGTTTGAGAAGAGCACTTAACTCACAGTGGGTGGTGGCTTGACTGTACCCTGGTGTTACCAAAGTCCATGAGCGGTGGTTACCACTTACCATCAAGCAGGTCATTTATAACTCTTGATAAGACTTTAAAACTGGTATACGTTTTATTCTGTTACTATATCGGAAACCTAAGATGTAACCAAAAACTAGCTTTTGGCTACGGCGGAGCCGCGGGAAAAGGCTAGTTTGTTATATTATTGGAACTGTACTTTAGGTACCCAATAATATACATAATTGTTGAATAAGTTAATAATTTTTATATTTCATTGTTTTCCGATAGTATCCCATCTACCATTATCCAGTCTCGGGCCCTAGCCTTGGGTGGACCCTTCCGGCCCAGGCCGACCCTGGGTAGGCTGAGGCCCTCACCCACTAAATAAGCCCACCGTGTGCCATCTTTTCGTGTATTGGCAGACGCCTGGAACTGTATGATATAAATTCTGTGGTAATTTTATGAATACTTAACTAAAAGGAATTAATGTTGTAATGTGTTCAAAGCATTATTTATGTTTAAACAATGAGTTTGTAAAGATTATTTAAAATTAACTTGTAAATTACTTAACGTGCCTTTCGGTCAGATGTCCACAAATAGGCGACAATTTTTGGTCACCCATCTGAATACCAGCCGAGTGAAAGTTGCTTAACCTTGCTGATCCTTTGAACTGCAAGTACACAATTAAGCCACGACCTCCCCAGTTACAAATTAAAACAATAAATTAAGAAGCTAGATAATGGGATGTAGTATCGTTAGTCTTTTAATAGGTGGGTGACTCAGCTTACCTATAGTTATATCGTGATTTATAAAGGCCACTTAATTTCGGTGACATTTTCCTCGGTTAAATAAACGAGAAACCAACGCTGACTATCCACCAATGCGGAGAGGAGACGAGCGGAGAGGAGAGGAGTGGAGAGGAGGGGAGCGGAGAGGAGAGGAGAGGAGAGGAGAGGAGCGGTGAGGAGAGGAGCGGAGTAAAGCAGAGCCAATATTAACCAATATATTTTGCATAAAACCACCGTTCCGCTTCAGTAGACAGGGATTTTGTTTCTGTAAAAATAGATTTTAGCGCGTATATACAACGTGTATGGTCCGCTCTAGGTACAGAATTCGGTTTATTATTATACTAGCCTTTGCCAGCGGCTCTATTTCAACCAAAAATTAGTTTTTAGGTGATATCTCAGGTACCACCGAAGGAATGTAACATAGTTCCAGTGGCCAGCCAATAAAGGCGGAGAGACGGCACACGGCGGGTTTCTTTAGTGGGTGAAGGCCCCACACTAGCCTGTTCGTTGCCCCGAATGACGGGGTGTGCGGTTAGGAAAATGTTTGCCCGCCTTAACAAAAAAAGAAAAAAAAAAGGTTGATATCTCAGGTTCCCGACATAGTAGGGGGATAAAATGTATACCAGTCGTTTAGTCTAACCAAGAGCTATCAAATAAGAAAGTGGCATCAAAATCCGTTGAGTAGTTTTTGCGTTTTGCGCGAACGAACAAACAGGTAAAGAGACAGACACAAAATCTGAAAAAGTTGTTTTGTGTTTAGACACGCCTATATCGCAGTATAAAGACACACTAGCCACACACACTTCGTATTTGCGACAGTATCTTCGCAGGTCTTTAGAGGTAAGTACGGTAGTATGTAGCGTGTAAGGCCGACATTATCCACTCTAGACCGTCTTCAAATCGTGACAATTAGACGTACTGTAGCTCAAGCGCTATGATTTGCAATGAAAAATCCAAAAGTGCACGCCTCATAATCTTCATTTTTTACAATAAAATTGATTATTTGATAAGTAAATAATAATGCATTAGTCTTACTAAGTAGTTTTCAATAAACACAATAAACAAACACATAGATAATTACAAAAAGTACTAATGTGGTTCTCATGTCTTATACGCCATCTAGCGCTAATTTTAAGAAGTACTACTATATTGGTCATTGGTTTCGTGAGAACTATAGAAGTAGTTAAACACAAAGTGAAAAATATATGTGTATATTATTACTTAACGTCTTTGGGTGACGCCTGCGCCATCTGTCAGCAGTATTTTCGTACATTATACCGACCAGGTAAACTTAATTTTACAATTAAAAGATTTTACCTAATAATGCCGCAAACCCTATAAATTATGAATGTGTTATCGAAATTAGCAGTAAGGAGCAATTGTCACGATGGCTGAATTGGCAAAGCATCTGGACGGTATCCAGAAGATGCAGGTTCAAATCCTGCTCGTGACTGTTATTTTCGATTACACATTTTCACTTTTGTGTTTAATCACGGTTTTATATAATAAATTAATTTGTTAAAATAAATACCAATAATATACACATATATACTAATATATATATATATGTGTTTATACTAATAAATAATTTAAATACTTAATACTTATTAATATGATTTAAAAAAATATATCTTATGTAATTAAATTATAATACAATATATAATAAACATAATTAAAATATATAAGTATCATTTACTTACATAAATAATATATATAATGATAATAATATTTAAAATGAATAATAAATTTAATATTAACTAAAAATAATATAATAGCAATAAACAATACGAATAATTACCAAAAATACCTCTTACGTCATCCTCTTTTCTACTTTTCGCTGTGCCCAACAGGGTCCATAATTGTTACTCTTTTATCATTATGTTACCACCTACTATATACATTGTGGAATGCGAAAATAAATGAATATGAATATAATGTATAGTGCTAAGCTTGTCAAATGCTAAAAATATATATAAAAATATCTAAATATATAGAAGTAGTTCTCACGAAATAAGGTATAAAGCTGGTTTTAGTATACCACTGTACCATCGAGTTGACAGTAAATATTCACTATTTTTTTTGTTTATTTAATAACAATTGGTTCGGATAATGTATGTAAATACCACGGAGTACAGAAAAATAGCGGAGATGCCGCAAGGCAACTAGGTCATGTCGCCTTCAACTAAGTCAACGACGTCACAGTGGGCGGGGCCTAAAACCGTAATGTCGAATGAACCGTCACTGCGATCGGTTCGCTATTTTCTCACGTTTATATAGGTATTAAATTCTTTTAACAATGAAGTGCGTTGTTGATGGGTGTAAAAATTGCTCAGGAGCAAAATTAAAACAAGATGGCATATCATTTCATGTGTAAGTCGTTTAAATTTATATATATTTTTTATATTTTAAAACACATTTTCTGTTACATTACTAAGAGACATCTGTCGTCGAAAAGTGCATTATACCTACAACTCCACAATATCGTCACTCTAATATTATAAAAGCATAATTATAAGAATTTTCGTCACAAATAAGTCAATTTAGCTTTTATAAAGGAAAATCCTTTATAAAATATAAATTATTTCAAAGATTTATTACTTAGTTACATGAAATATGAGAAATAAAAATTCAATTACATGTCATCTGTCGGTGAGTATTCGGAAATAATTGACAACAAAAAGTTTGCATCATACCAGCGAACCCATTATAGGATATAAGTATTAACGTCATGTTATTAATTAAATTGTTCTTCTTTTTCATCGTGTTATTGATTTATTTGTTATCATTTTAACCCGTCAGCGGTCGTACTCGTCCCTAGTTTAACAGTACCTGCAGGGAGGCTGCACGTCAGAAGCAGTTCGCCTATTAGGCCCGGAATAAGGCCAGGAGGTGTCAGGACCTGAACGCAAAAGAACATAAGCGAAAGTATAACGCCGCTTATAGATCTAATAGGAAAGTTATCGCCTATATTACATGTGCATACAAATCCACCTGATCCTGATACATTGGCATACAGCATTTTGTTTCGCAATCTGTTACTCTTGCAGCGGTTTATACTTGATTAAGATCTTTCACTCCAACGCTTCATTGGTCTTTTGAGCGTAGCGAAAAAAATCCTACGATATTGTATCATTGCGTCTATGCCCAATACTGATTATCTATATACATTATAAACAATGTGAGATAGAGTAGTCTATAATAGAGTGAACGGAGCATTGGGACAACTTCTCGGCAGACATCACCTCAGCCAGAAGGCACGTGTCGCAATACACAACGCAGTCCTTGTCCCAACGTTATTGTATGGAAGCGAGAGTTGGGTATGCAAAAAGGAGCATGAGAATAAAATCAATGCGGTCGAAATGCGATTTCTGTGGAGAATCTGTGGAGTGAAGCTGACTGACCGCATTCGTAATGAGGATGTAAGAAAGCGAGTAGGTATGAAAGAGAGTATTAGTGTAAAGATGCGAAAGGGAATGCTCCGACGGCTCGGACATGAGGAAAGAATGCCGGGCGACTGTTAAGAAGATATACAATGCGAAAGTGGAAGGATGTAGGTACAGGGGGAGACCGAGACTCACCTACCTAGACCAAATTGGTCATCTATTGAAAAAAGATGGAGTCAGATGTCTCCGAAACCGTCGAGTGTGTATGAAGAGAATTATGAATGTTGAGGAAGCGAGAGATGTATACAAGAATAGAGCCTTTTGGCACTCTATTCTCTCTGCCTACTCTGCAAGGAAGATGGCGTGGTGATAAGTAAGTTAGTATACACAATGTGGTCCAGCCATACTAACGCATATGGAATGTACTGGAACAAACTGATGTGCGTGTAACGTCGTAGTGATGAATAGACAAACTAAATTAATGAAAAATTTTCTCTATTACGTTGTAAAATACATTTTACCGCTAGATGGATTTTGATCTAGGGGAGCTATTGTTGTACCTCGTCCCCCAAACACCCGCATTTAGCGACGCTTCGTTCCAAAGAGATTTTGCCTTGAAACACCTCCGCTATTTTTCTGTACTCCGTGATCCAAACATACCTACAGACACATGGACGTCCAAGACAGAACATTTTTAAACAGTTTTTTAACTAGTTTAAATAACAAAAATGACATCAAGAATATCATGAGTGTTAAAAATAGTGTTTTTTCTTGATATGTGTGTATGTATATATTATTATTTTACAAGTGCAATATATGATAAATAGAGACATTTTATGTTTGAAAAAACGAGAGTATTATCCACCTCAACGCTTCGCTTATGAGGCGTGCAAAAGTGAGTTAAGTATCGTTTTTAAGTACTTGACATGCTCGGTAATTTCTTAGAACAAATACATCCGACAGACGGCGTGAGCGTCACCCAAGACAGTAAAGAAGGGTATGATATAGAGATTGGTAACTGCGAGCAACTATCCCATTCCAGAAAACATTCGATTCGATTTCGAGAGTTCGATCCTCGCTAATAGTTCATCTCTCATTGTTTTTATTTCACAATTTAACACTGTTTGTTTTAGTAAAAATTACATATTATTTAAGATTTAGACCGATTGAGACGGAATACGGAATTTGCTTTGTGTTCAATTCGCGCTTGACCGACGAGGCAATATTCACGGTGAACAGAAGGACTGGTCTGCCCATCTTAACATTTGAAGCCGTTGAAGAAGTGAAGGTACGTAAGGTTACTTTAGGGTAAGTAAGGTTACTTTTTAGTTATAGTTTGGACAGTTGGCGTAGTGATATAAACAACGTACTCCGTCACCAAGTTTTGTAGATTCGCACTTATTATAAAGCGATACCCTAGCGGTAAAACCAAGGACTGCAAAGACAGTGGTATCGAGTTCGATCCCGAGAGAGGTTAATACCTCGTAAGGCAAAAACCTCTGACATTGGGATATTTTTCGAAATTATGCGTGTATTTGTTTACAATTTATATCAACTGCTCGGTAAATGAAAACATCGTGAGGAAATGCATGCCTTTTTTTTGTTTACAATTTATATCAACTGCTCGGTAAATGAAAACATCGTGAGGAAATGCATGCCTTTTTTTTGTTAAGGTGGGAAAAAATGTTCCCAACCGCACACCCCGTCGTACGGGGCAACGAACAGGGTATTGTGGGGCCCTCACCCACTAAAGAAACCCGCCGTGTGCCGTCTCTCCACCTTTATTGGCGGGCCACCGGAACCATATTACATTCCTTCAGTGGTAGAAAATGCATGCCTGAGAGATTTTTTTGACGGCTTGTAAAGTCTGCCAACCCGCACTGGGCTAGCGTGGTGCACTATGCCCTAATCTCTCTCACCATTAGAGGAGACCTGTGCCCAAGAGTGGCACAGAATAAGGGTTGAAAAAATATCCAACTAGATGTTTGTGGGTCGCATATTACGCTTTGACTAAAGTATGGGTATCTCGTGATCAATAATTGTAAGTGAATTTCTAAACGCCCGGAATAATTATGAGTCAGAAGCTAGGATTACTTCCTGGTGTATAAGATTGATCAAAAATAAAGATATACTGTGTGAGAGAGTCTAGAGCCTAGCTTATTCCAGCATGAATGGGCCGGCTCATAAGGGGAAGTACTTCCCACAGAAGATCGGCCTGAAAATCGGTAGGTAGAGTAGGTACTGTTGTCTTTCGCATGTTGAGTGAGAGCGTCGGATATCTAAACCCGCTCCCTTCTTGTCCTTATTATCCTTCCTATCTTCTCTTTATTATTCTTCTTATACTGTTCTTATTAACGTTCCTGTCCTATCTGTAATATCCATCCTATCCTTATTATCCTTCCTCTCCACTCCAAACCCTTTTCTTGGAGATGGCGACGAGTGATTGATGCCTCTGGTGTTACTAGTGTCTATAGGTTACGGTAACCGCTTACCATCAGGTAGGCCGCATGCTTGTTTGCCACCCTACGTGGGTGTAAAAAAAATATTAACAGGCTTTGATACCTAAACCTAAACTAAAAGAAATATAATAACAATTTTAGATACGAGTGCATTCGTCAAATGACATGCTGAGTGTGGCCACGAGTGTAGCTTCAGAAAATGTATTAAGTCGTTGCGACAAACTGCCACTTATAACTGACTTTGATTTAATATTGTCGGTAAGTTAGGTACATTTAATCTAATAGAGTTGTTTCAGTATAAAAATACTCACCGTGACGTGCCTCTTTATTTATATTTTTTTTCAAATGCTTACAATACTCACAGTCACCTAACACGTATAACAGCCATTAAAAAAATAACAGACTTTACTTATAATTAAATGTTAAGAAACATTTACAAAACTTTAAAAAATATTTTGAAATAAAACTACGTTTACGGAATCTATCGCGTTTACTTGATTTTTATACTATCCCGACGTTTCGAATACTTTACAGCATTCATGATCACGGGTGGACTTAGATGGTAGATGTCCAAGGCTGATATGTTGTTTCAACGGTTTCATCTACCCACAGTTATATGATTTTACAAATTTTTGGTTTATTTATTTCAACCCACATAATATTAAAAAATAAATAAACCAAAAATTTTTGGTTGTTCAACCCACATAATATCATAAAATAAATAAACCAAAAATTTGTAAAATCATATTACTGTGGGTAGATGAAACCGCCGAAACAACATACCAGCCTTGGACATCTACCATATAAGTCCACCCGTGATCATGAATGCTGTAAAGTATTCGAAACGTCGGGATAGTATAAAAATCAAGTAAACGCGATAGATTCCGTAAACGTAGTTTTATTTCAAAATGTGTAAAATTCGCGTAAATGTTAGAAAGTATTTTATTTAAAAAAATAGTCAAATTTGTGAAATAAATATCAATATTTGGATCATTTTGTCCGTGTGTGACGGACTAAGAATACAAGTGTCACCACCCCATTCATTCCCACGGGCGTCGTGTGTAGGCTAAGGGAAGTAAGCAATTATCATCCATTGCAGGACTTGTGTGTGTTAGGGCTGGGCACCAAATGGGAGTACTCACTTGGTATCGGGCCCAAGCGGGTTGGTACCACCATCTCCCGTATGACCGGCCATGAAGCACATCGTTGCGTTTTGGCTGTAGCAGGAGATAGCCGTTTATTCTTTCATTTCATATCAGTGAAATGAAATGGTGAGCAGCGGCTTGACAATACTTGGTATAGTTGAGTCCATGAGCGACGGTTACCATTTACCATCAGAGGGACCGTGGCTCGTCTGCCACTACACGCAATAAAAAAGAAATGAGCAATCAGGGAGTTGAGCACTGTAATTGCCTGACAAGTAACCGCGCAATATGTACCCAAATATTGCGCGGTGCACGTTCATGTTCATCACCTGTGGTGCAGCCAGGAGCCAACGCGAGTGTAGTCGCATGTATTGGCTCGGTGCTGATAGCGAACAGCGTGACAACGTATTTGTATTTTGGATTCTATTATTAAGTAATAAATAATAATGTAAAATTAAAGCACACTTACGCCTTAATGCAAGCGTGTCTAGACCAACCATGATACAGAGAGAGTAGGATATAACTAAGAATAAAAGTCATAAAGATTTTTATATAAAAATATAGAAAATAAACTTAATTTATAAACTCTCTAGCAGAGCTTGTATTTTCTATTTGCACCGAGTCCCTTTTGTAGCTATTGTACTTCTAGTACGAGCATCTTTACTATTGTATACTAGCTGACGCTACATACGTTGTCCTGTCTTAGCTATGAGTATTCAATTACTTGCGAACTGTCAAATGCATTATAGTAAAATCGTCGTTAAACTTTCTGAAATTTTCATATTTTTTTTCTGTGTAATTTTCTTAATTTTCTTTCTATAATAACCTTCTACAAAGTATTAGAAAACTTAGGTTGGTAATTGAAATCCCCGGTCGTTCTCAAGTTATGAAGTGACCAAGGCAAATAGGGATTCGTTTTTATATATCTACTAGCTGACTAGCTATGAATTTTTAATTAATTGCGAGTTGTAAAATCCGCGAAGTTCCAATAAAGATCAGTTAAAATAGTTGTTAAATTTTTTGAAATTTAGCTTTTTACAAATTATTAGAAAAAGATGCATGAAATCGCTATACCTAGTCATGCTCAAGTATGGCGGGACCAAGGCAAATAGGGATACATTTTTACACACTTTTTATTAGCTTCACCTGTATTTTTCTAAATTTGTATATTTGTAACCGACTCCTTTGGACGCGATTTTGACCCACTTTAAACGGCTAGATTTCGTTCAAACTTTGTAGATTTATCGAGGACCGATGACAATACACTAATTTGATAAAATTATTCGTTATTTATCGGTTTTTAGGATTCCGTAGTTGTTGAATGTGTAAGTTTCTGAATCGCGATATGAGTGTTTGCGAAATAAGAATCTTTTTGCTTTTATTTTAGTTTTTAATATAGTTATTATCTATGTTCTACTTTCAAGTAGTACTTTTACTTTACTCTTGTCTCTTTGCTTCGTACTTTTGAAGTTTTGATACTATTTTGAGACTAAAAAGAAGACAATAAATTATAGTTTAAAAAACTAAATAACACGCTTTAAATAGCTAGTTGAACTAAAAAGTAGTAAATAATATTACAATAAATTATGATTGTAAAAAAGCGTGGGGTGCTTTTTATTATATAGGTGAAGTATTTGTAACATTTGATTATGCACCTCACGCTTTTTTACAATCATAATTTATTGTAATATTATTTACTACTTTTTAGTTCAACTAGCTATTTAGAGCGTGTTATTTTAGTTTTTTAAACTATAATTTATTATACAATTATATAGAGAACTGCGAAGACTCATTTACAAGTACCTATAATGAAAATATTTAAATGCTCGGTCATCTAACAGATTACCTACCTATATGAACTTTTAATTTATTTATGTATTTTATAATTCAATTTAATATTATAGAGTTATCAACAATATAAATTACATTATTATAATTTTTTCATCCGGAGAAAACATATGGGTTGACACTTTCTGAATACTTATTTAAAAATTATATATGTGACCTGGATGCATGATGCACCGGTAAAATTTATATGATTACGTAAAAGTATTTTTTATTGGTTAAATAATAAATAAATAAATATTCACGGACATTTCACACAACGACCTCTGATCGCAAGTAAGCTTAACGCTTGTACTATGGGTACCAGATTACGGATATAATACATAATTATTTTTTGTAATTATATACACATAATAGATAGAAAACATTTAGACAAAGTACAAATACCTGTGTTCATCACAAAAATAATTGCCCTGAGTGGGTGTCGAACCCACGACCTCGTGCACAGAAGTCGGTTACACTACCAACTACGCCACGAGGCCCGTCATTAGGATAATTTGTTAATATTATCTATCAGACATATTATAAATTGTTTGAAATTAAACAAACTAATGTCCTTTAATATTATAAGTGTGATAACGTGAGTTATGTGTTTGTTAAGCTACCACGCTATAACAACTAGACCACCAATGATTGATAGTCTGGAGTGCCCAAAAGACAGACTTTTATTAAAAAAAAAAAAACGATAAAAAGAATTTAAAAATTCCATTATTTTATTTTTCGGCTGAGTTGCACCAGCCGTGGTCACGAGTAGACTGGTGAAAGGAGTTTGGACCTGAGTTCATCAGGTCTTGTGCCCGTGTACCAGAATTGACCAGAAATTGAGGAGAGCTCAGCCGAAACGTCTAGGTTGGTCAAAATAATAGTATTTTGAGAAGTTTAATGCGTGTATAGACCCGTTAGATGTGTTATAATAGAATGTCTTAGTTCAGAAAAACATTTATCTGCTTTTATTTTGTAGGCAGAACAAACGATAAGCGATGTATCAGTACAGCGACTGGCACCATCGAACCGCGACTGTTTGTTCGTTCACGAGCGACCTGCGTTTGCGCACCTCTGGCCTTTCCAACGGTACTCGTACAGCGCATGCCTGTTGTACTGCAGAACATTTATACAGGCAGAGGTTTGCAACTGCACCCATCATTTTCTACCACGCATAGGTATATCAATTTTTAAGTTTATATTGTCGTAAGTTAAATGATAGTGTGATATTGGTTATAACTTATGTTATGTATGTTGAACAAAATTACTTGCTTAATCGCGCATATAAAGATAAATAAATGAAGACGGAAAAAAAATAAAAATGTACGTGTATGTATTATTATTATTTTTTTTTTAGGCTATTATGATTGCTTTTTGTCTGTATGTCTGTTTTCCTGTTTGACTGTTTGTTCGTTCGCTCATCACGCAAAAACTACTGAATGGATTTTGATGCAACTGTTTTTGTTTGATAGCTCTTGATTAGATCTAAAAAACTGGTATAATATTATTATTATATTGAGAACTTGATATATAACCTAAAAACTAGCCTTCGTCTGTGGTGGAGCCGCGGGCAAAGGTTAGTGATAAATTAAAAAAAAACACTGTTTTTACTTTTTTAGGAAATATATCAACATGTGGTATCGAGGGATTAATCTGCCTTCATAAAAGTAAAGGTAAGCCCAACAATTACTTTCGGAGTCATTCCCTACATTTATATCCTAACTGCCTTATTAATAAACCTTGTGTAACCTTTGAATAGTTATTCAGTGTTTTGTCTTTGTCACTAATATGACAGTTTGACGTTGAAAGAACGGAACAAAACACTGAATACCTATTCGGAGCTTATACAATGTTTATTATAAAGGGGGTTACAATATTGCCTGTTATTGGTTTGCAGATCGACTAGGCATTGACCAATTTAATTGCCCAATGTCTTGTGATGAAGTGATGTATAAAGTGGTCCATGTGACTTGTCCGTAAGTAGCATAACATTTTTTTCATTTCCATGTGGTGACGGACTAAAACAGAGTTATCTCATTCTTAAATAAAATAAGCCGTGTTTTAATTCAGTTCTTGACTTTTTAAAACTGACAAAATAGTGGTAATTTTGAATTCAGAATTGGCATCACAGAAATTTCACTCAGCACTCACTTTTAACCTTTTCAGGGTCATGCAATGAAAATGAACTTGTGCTTCCCGCTCGTGGCAGGAAAGTAACTCAGCTGCCTGTACTACAGTGTGATGTTTTTTAACAATTTTTACTGTTCTTGTAATATTTCCACCTTTAGCCTCCGCTGAATTATATAGGATGAAAGTGTGTAGCTCATTATTAAAAAGCCCAATTTATTTTCTAGACGTCACTTCGGCAAAGTTGAAGAAGGCGACACGCATAGTCATGGCACACTTGGTCGAGTGCGTTTGTCACACCTGCCTACATTGAGAGTGCGACGGCATGCTATCAGAGATTTGCTTGGTCTTGTCGGCAAGTATTTGACGTAGGTATAGTGTAGTTGAAGGGCCTGGCTTATCCCAGCATGAATGGGACGGCTCGATCGGGGAAGTGCCACCCTCTCACATAAGATTAGCGTCTAACAACGGTAGTTATTGTTGTGTTTCGTATGATGAGGGAGAGCGCCGGAGGCCCGTACCCGCTCCCCAGCCTCTCCTTATTATCCTTCCTATCCTCTCCCTAGTATCCTACCAATTCTGTCCTTATTATTCTTCCTATCCACCTCCTATCCTTTTCCTTGGTGATGGCGAGGGATGCCGCTGGTGTTGCTAGCGTTTATAGGCTACCAGGTCTAAAAGCCAGGCTATAGGGGTCTATACGGTAATCGCTTACCATTAGATGGGCCATATGCTTGTTCGCTATCCAGGTAGTATAAAAAAATAGTGCGTGGAGTCCCTCCGCGCGGAAGAAGTAAAACTTCGTAATGTGGAAATGAAAATAGCATTCACTCTCGCTCTGTCTCTTTCTATTCCCCTCCCCAGGACTGTTGAACGTTTAACGCAACAGTGCTTTTATACCATGGTGACGTTACCCATTTAACGCAACCTTGTTGGAAGTCGCATTAGAAGTTTCACTTAAAAAAAAGTATTTCGCTTGGTAGCTCTGTATTGTAGTTGCAGTGCGCTTGTAAATCTGTTAACGCATTATCTTAACTAAGCAAACGTGGCTAGGTAAATTAAATAGCGAACACGTGAGTTCACATAATTATGCCACAATGGCAGCTGTTTTATGTGTTAGTACCGCGCCTTGTTCTTTTGGGGTGCCCTTATATTTTATATATACATATATGTGGGATTGAGTATGTTTCTGAACGACTGTGAGATGTTTGTGTTAATGTTTGCTTGCGTAGATCGAATGAGGTATGAAAGAGTAATTGAAATGAGGTATGAGTGGGGGAAGACAGAAAGCAAGAGGGCGGCGAGAATGGACAAGTTAAGATGGATGGAAATACGTAGTACGAGTTATTTTATAAGATTAAATAGTTGTGAAGTTGAAAATAAAACATTGAAGATATTTAAAACTGTGCCTCATTGTCCACCAATTCCTACAATTTGGGAGCTCGTCCGGGATTGAAAAGAAAATTGTTGATTTTTTGAAGAAACGACGATCATCCGTGGCAAGACATACCACTGCGAAGATTTGTTTTGCCGTTACCTATACTTACCGCTTGTGAAGATGCCGTACGGTAAGGAAAGACGACGCAGCCGGCAGATGACCCTGAGATTGTAGATGAGTTAAGGTATGGTCTTTCATCCGACACATTCCGGATGACCGCGGACATGATACCGAGTTTCAACGGCAGTGACAAGACGTATTCTGTATCACAATGGGTGAGTGATCTTAAAGATAACGCATCTATTTCACCACTGCAGCAATTGCTAATGGCACGACGGTCATTACAAGGTACCGCTGCACTATAGCTTAAGGCAAAGCGACCATTTAAAACGTGGGAAGATTTAAAGGCAGCCATCATGAAGGAGTTTCCGGATAGGTACTCTAGACATCAAAACCGTACATGAAATGATGAGTGCTCGCAGTAAGTTACCTACAGAGTCATGCCTAGATTACATGCTTACTATGAAAGAAATGGGTAAATGTGGTAAGATGCCCGACTATGTCGCTATTAAATATATAGGTGATGGAATTCGTGACAATGAGCTCAATAAAATGATGTTGTATGGTGTTACTACGTATAGCGATTTAAAAGATAATCTGAAAATTTATGAAGCGATAAAAAATAAGATGAGTCAGAAAATTCAAGCGGACAAAAAGCAGACCTACAGGAATACATCACGCGTTCTTTGTTTTAACTGTGGGGATAAGAGCCATATTAGTGAGGAGTGCCCTAACAAAAGTTTGGCCACATAGCTACTGAGTGTACACTGAAAACGACGACATCCAATATGGCAGATACAGTTGCACATCCACACAACCGCAAGACTTCAGCGACGACATATTGGCGAGAAGCGAGAACGAAATAAGCTGAGACCGAGTACGAGCGGAGGCGGAAACATTAATTCCAACGGTCAACATCGGAAACAATCTATGTTTTTATCTCTGCTTTCCCTTCAAAACACTAGTAAGCATGTACTGAAGATTTATGAACCATATGCTGAAACTGAATTACATACAGATGCTTCTAGTGTAGCATATGCAGTTATATTGTTACAGAAAGATGTAAATGGACTACTACATCCTGTACATTACATGAGTAGACGGACAACTGCTGCTGAGAGTCAATACAGTAGTTATGAGTTGGAAGCCTTAGCCATAATTGAAGGCCTAAAAAAATATAGGCACTACCTTTATGGAAAATATTTCAAGATTATTACCGACTGCAAGGCATTTCAAATGACATTGGCAAAGAAAGACTCGATGATGTCTCCAAAAATAGCCTGATGGATATTGTTCCTGCAAGATAATGACTTCACCATAGAACACCGAGAAGGCTCAAAGATGAGACACGTGGATGCTTTAAGTAGGTATCCTTATGTGGGTACAATCTTTAAAGATTTGCATCATGATTTAAGACATGCTCAGGAAACCGATGATAGCTTGCAGGCAATAATAAAGATTTTATCTGAAGAAAATCCATACAAAGACTATTGTTTGCATGAAGGAATACTATGTAAAGGTTCAGAACAGTGTTTGGTTGTACCACAAAAAATGGAAATAGAAATTATAAAAAGAGTACACGGAATTTCTCAAAAATTAAAACCATTAATTCAATATCAAATGATTATTATTATATTCCAAAATTGGGAAAGAAAGTAGAAGACTACATTGCCACATGTATACCTTGTTTATTGGCTTCTAGAAAACAAGGAAAGCAAGAGGGATTTTTACATCCTATTGAAAAGGGAGAGTTACCACTTCATACTCTACACATTGACCACATTGGTCCTTTATCTGAGACATGTAAACAATATAATTACATACTTACTATGGTTGATGGTTTTACCAAGTTCGTGTGGTTGTTCCCCACAAAGACTACATCTACTCAAGAAGTATTGAATAAGCTGACTATACACCAGCAAACATTTGGTAATCCAAGCAGGATCATTTCTGATAGAGGCACTGCATTTACAAGCAATGATTTTGCACAGTATTGCCAAGAAGAGGAATTAGAACAGATTAAGATCACAACAGGAGTTCCCAGAGGAAATGGACAAGTAGAAAGGATTCACAGAACGTTAATTTCAATACTGACTAAGCTGTCTATAGAAAAACCTACACAATGGTATAAGTTAGTGAGTCGAGTTCAACAAGCACTCAATAGCACTCATCAAAGAAGTATTAATACATCACCATTTGAGTTATTGATTAGAATAAAATTAAAGAGAAAAGAAGATATTGAACTTTAAAACATGAAGAAAGAAATAATTTTGTTGAAAGTAGAGAAGAACTGCGGTTTAATGCAAAGAAACAAATATTAGATATTCAAGAAGAAAATAAAATAAATTTTGATAAGAAAAGAAAGAAAAGCAGGGTCTACAAGGAAGGAGATCTTGTTTGTATCAAGAGAACTCAGTTTGGCACTTGTATGAAACTAAAGTCAAAATTTTTGGGTCCATATAGGGTCACCAAGGTTTAACCAAACAACAGGTATGATGTAGAGAAAGCTGATTCTCAAGTGGAGGGTCCAAATCAAACAAGCACCTCCTCTTGTTACATGAAACCATGGGCAGATTATGTCAGCGAGTCAGACTGAAGGATGATAGGTAAGTATGCATTTTAGTTGTTAAGTATGAAAGAGAAGATTGTAAAAGTTTTTTTTAATTTTAAATGATTGCCCCAACTTATTTAATTTTTAAGATGTTAGTATATAAGTTAACCATTAGTTATGAATACTGTTAAGATAAATATAAGTTATAGCAATAAGACTTGTTATGGTTTGGCTAAATTATAAGAAGATAGTCATTTAAGTTATTAGTAGTTATTACATAGTGATGTCTGAGGACAGACAGAGAGTCAGGACGGCCGAATGTGGGATTGAGTATGTTTCTGAACGACTGTGAGATGTTTGTGTGAATGTATGCTTGCATAGATCAAATGAGGTATGAGTAGGGGAAGACAGAAAGCAAGAGGGCGATAATGGACAAGTTAACATTGAAAATAAAACATTGAAGATATTTAAAACTTTGCCTCATTGTCCACCAATTCCTACATATATATCTTATCCTGTTATTTATGTGAGAGACTGGCTTCTGGACTGGCTGAGGCCAGAATATACATTATGAGCGCTACTGATGTAGTGCTACTTCAGTGACGTCATAATCTGGTTGACGACTTGATAACAGTAGTGGTAGACAAGCGCAGTTAGACTATATAACTGTGTTAATGTCTCTCACTTCTTTCCTAGTTTATTTTCAATACTTTATCATAGAGTAAATATAACCAGTAGGTTTTCATTACAGTGGATGTTGGCGGGGTGATTGGAGTCTTCTTTGGCGCATCTCTTCTCAGTTTTATCGAAATACTTTACTTATTATTCATTAGAAGATATCGTTAACGTTCAAAAATACAACATAAACATAGCATCACGCCTGTATGCTGCATTAATGGCAATTTTGTCTTTCTAAAAAGGTACAAGCACTTTTCACGTGTTTTGTTTGTTTGAATCAAGGTGTGCTCACTACAGGGAACTAACTAACGACAAATTTTGTTTACTGAGTTTATGGCTACTATAATATCTATTGCTTTCATAGGCTAAGTATATAAATATAGACTTGCTACTATGTATTTGAATACTAGGGATGAAGAAAAGGATGCACGTATTAGGTCATATCAAGAGTGAGCGAGACACATGTATAAGTTTTTTATTCTTCGTGTATGCGTTATTTTTGTTGTGACCCAATCAACTGGGTCCCAACAATAAGGTGCCCAACCGTCCCCATCATCGGTATGTAATCTTCTTTTTGTTGTTACGTAAAAAAAAACCGTTCATTAATCAAGTTATATACGCTTATGTTACACGTTCTCTTAGAATTTAGATAAATAACCTACGTTCTAATACATTAATAGCAAAATATAAGCATAACAGCATTTTATTTGTCCTGACATTCTTGTATCCGGCTAAAACTGGTAGCGCATTTTTAGTCTAAAAAGTTACAGTCATAGTTATCTTTTATAATTATTCCGGTTATCATATGTCAAACTATTGCTATCTCGATACTGCATAATGAGAACGTGTCTATAATATCCACTGTCTACGATTGGCTTCATCAATGGACACGTACCCAGTATTATTGGAAAATAGCCACAACTTATTCTAAGAAAAACTCCAAGGAGCATTAAAACTCTTTGAAAGAAACTTCAAATTAAAAAGATAGATCCGTGGTCACATGTAATTGTCAGAAAGGTGATCCATTTTTTATATTACGCATTTACTTTTTGTTTTTATTTTATTTTACCATGTATACAAAATTTTTAATTTGCTTGAATTTATTATTGATTTTATACGCAGTTACAGGGGCAAAAGTACAAAAGAGGTTTCGTGCAGCACCAGGTTGTATAAACTATTTAACTATTTTTCTATTTAAAGTACAAATTATAATTTGTGAATAAGGAAAAAGAGTATTTTAGTACGAGCGGGAATATGCATCCTGATTTGTTCACTGTCTGTTATGCAAAAAGCGACCTTCAAAACAAAGCCAGTTTCGCGAAAGCGAAAGTCAGATAGCCGATTTCTCTCCTGGTAAGCCGCTGACCACTAATAAATGAATAAATATCCCTACCAAGGGGACATTTATTAGTGGTCAGCAGCTCCTCATATGACTTATGTCATGAGCTTACCCCATTCACTCCCGCAGTTGGTTGGCGGTAGTCTTAGTATTGCTGAGTCCATGAGGCGTGGATATCACTTACCAGCAGGTAGGCCGCGGCTCGTGTGCTACCATAATCCCGTACTTCATAAACTATCCCTACGATTAGGAAGTTGTGTATATTAAAATATTCCGTGTGGGGCCGGCTTTAGAATTGTCCCACCCCTCTCTACCCACCGGAGTCATAAGAGCTGACTGAGGAAATACCGGAGGAGTGGGCAGCAGCACTCCCTCGAGTATTAACAACATCCACTGCGATCGCCAACCCGCCTGCCAAGCGTGGCGATTACAGCATTATCCCCCATGACGGGACCGCTCGTTGTGGCGTTCTCTTGGGGAGGCCTATGTCCAGCAGTGGACGTTGAAAGGCTGATGGATCGATAGATGGATGGATACTAAAAGCCTGTTTACAAATTTTTTACCTTGTATTCAATTAAAAGTTAATTTATTTATTTGTATTGCAGATCCAGACGATTTTACTTTCGAGCCTTCTAGAAAAGGTAACTTTTACTAATAAGATTTTCTTTAAAGAAGTCTACATCATTAACTAAGGAAGAATACTTGTATACCGGGGGACTTTACAAACATGTAATTTAACGGACACAAAGTACCTACACTCAACAGGACAGAGAGCTGACTCAGTGGACTCATCTCTCCAAATATCATAAGGAAACAGCCATCAAAAAGGATTATTGGTCACGAAGATCAGATGGCCGAGTAGTAGTTTACAAAAAAAAGTATCTACACCCAGACTTTGAACAACAATTTATTGGTCACACAAAAACCTCCTGTCCTCTTCCTCACCTCCGGTCCTGTGTGGAATCGAGCTCACACACGGCACGGGAGGTCGATACCACTTCGCCATCTGTGCAATCAAGACTATTGGAGTCTCTCGTTAATTTTATCTTGTGATAAAGAACCAACATTATAGTCGCATTGTTGCCTACGAATATCATCTCAAGATAAAATGGGCTTATATTATTTCAATGAGCATTCCCAATTTACTAGTATTTTGAAATATTTTACACAAGGCGAAAATGTTTTTCAAACATGAAGATTTTATAACACTATTTTCTTTCAAAATACTTAATTTCATCAATATTTAGTAGGAATAATACTTACTTACTTACTTATCATCACGCCATTTCCCTTGCGGTGTAGGCAGAGAGAACAGAGTGCCAAGAGGCTCTATTCTTGCATACATCTCTCGCTTCCTCAACATTCATAACTCTCTTCATACACGCTCGCCGATTTCGGAGACTCCTGACTTCACCTTCCTTCAATACATGACCAATTTGGTCTAGGTAGGTAAGTCTCGGTGTCCCCCTGTACCTACATCCTTCCACTTTCGCAGTGTATATCTTCTTAGCCAGTCGCTCGTCCGGCATTCTTTCCACATGTCTGAACCATCGGAGCATTCCCTTTCGCATCTTTACACCAATACTCTCTTTCATACCTACTCGCTCTCTTACGTCATTGTTACGAATGCGGTCAGTCAGCCTCACTCCACAGATTCTCCGCAGAGATAACATTTCGACGGCATTGATTTTGATCTCATGCTCCTTTTTACATAACCAACTCTCGCTTTCATATAATAACGTTGTGACAAGCACTGCGTTGTGTATTGCGACACGTGCCTTCTGGCTGAGGTGGTGGCTGCCGAGAAGTTGTCCCAATGCTCCGTTCACTCTATTTCCCGCATTCACTCTTCTTTCTACATCAGTGGTGTACCTTCCATCCCGACTGAATCCACATCCAATATATACAAATTTATCCACTTGTTCTAGCACATAATTTCCTATTGCTACTCTAACATCTGTTCTGGCGTCTTCTCTTTCAAAAACCATTACTTTGGTTTTGCTCACATTCACACGTAGGCCTCTTTTCTTACAATTATTTATTACGTCGACTAGGGTTTGCAGGTCAGTCGCAGACTGCGCTATTAGGACCGCATCGTCTGCATATAGCAGCGAGTTAACCACTGAGTCGCCCATCTGAACTCCCACATTCATTTCATTCAACCTTTGTAGACATTTATCCAGATATATGATAAACAGTCTGGCTGATAAAACGCAGCCCTGTTTAACGCCGATATTGACATCAAACCAGGGTGACATTCCATCATCCAGCCGCACACAAGCTCTGCAGTCCATGTATTTGGACTGCACCGCTTGTAGCAGTCTACCGCTAATACCATACTCCGGCTAAATGTCCCAAAGTTCCTTTCGTACAACAGTGTCAAATGCTTTCTCCAAATCCACAAAACTGCAGAAAACCCTCTGGCCTACAGCCAGATGCTTCTCCACAATGTTGCGCAGAGAAAACACTTGATCCATGCATCCTCGTCCACACCTGAAACCTCCTTGTGCCTCACACAAAAATTCATCAGACACCATCCTCATTCTCCTTTCAACAATCTTACCATACACTTTGGCTGCCAAAATGGTCAAGCTTATGGCTCTGTAGTTTGCACAGTCATAACGTGAACCCTTGTTTTTAAACAAGGGCACGATGACTGCGCTTCTCCAGTACTTGGGAACCATTCCTGAGCTCCAACATAAATTGAGAAGCATCAGGAAGGATTCCCAGACACATGAGCCTCCAAGCTTGATCATCTCAGCAGACACCATATCAATACCCGCTGCCTTACCATTTTTCAAACTTCTAATCGCCCATTCAACTTCATCCATACTAATGTCATCAGAGGATGCCGGTACCGAACGCTGACCTGTTAGACCACATGTGGCACCAGCTTCACCCTGAACATCCGCTTAACAACATATCTCCAAAATATTTACTCCATCGGCTTAACACATCTTGTGTTTGCGTAAGAATGTCTCCACCTTTAGACCTTATTTTATTCATTCTGAAAGCTGACCAACCACTCCGAGATTTCTTCACCTCCCTCCAGAAAAGTCTGGTGTTGCTCTCGAAGTTTTTGGTCAGCCTTTCTTCTGCAATCATATTTGCTCTATCACGCTTCTCTTTTACTAAGGCTTTGGTGTCATTCTTACGTTGCCGGTATATTTCTTTCTTCTGTTCTTTCATACTTGCACTCAGGTTCAAAGAAGATACATAGTCCAGCCACGCTTTCTTCTTTTGGTCTACGGAAGCTGCTACTTCCGTATCCCACCATGCATCACCTTTCACTTTCGTATGCTTCTTTGAGCATCCACATATTTCTTTCGCTGTATTTACCATACTATCTTTCAATACTCTCCAGCATTCTTCTATGTCAGATCCCGGCTGACATGCCATTGTCAGCCGTTCACGGACACCCTCTACATACTTTGCTCTTACACTCTCTTCTTGCAACTTTTCAATCTTTATTCTTTCAAGACCTCCGAAGTGGACACGCTCTCGCCAGTGTCTCCACTTTCTGAACAGACCACTAAATCTCGCAATAACGAGATAGTGGTCCGTGTCGACAGTGGGACCCCTGTAGGCTCTTGTATCCAGAATTTTACTTCGGAGGCGACTGTCTACCAGAATTAAATCTATCATACTCGTACTTCTCTGTTCATTCCTTCTCCATGTATACATATGGATGTCCTTATGTTGAAAAAATGTGTTTGACACAATAAGGTTTCTCTCCATTCATACATCCGCAATTAGCCTACCTGCATCATTCACTCTCTTATCACCAGGTACCCAGCCCACCGGTAGGAATAGTTATTATTGCGAAAACACATACTACCTAATGATTAGATTGACCCTGATATTGTTCTTTTATACTACATGGGTGGCGCGCAAGCATACGGCCCAGCTGATGGTAAGCGGTTACCGTAGCCTATAGACGCTAGCAACACCAGAGGCATCACTCACGCGTCGTCATCTCCAAGGAAAGGTATAGGAAGTGGATAGGAAGATAAACAAGAAGACTATAGGTAGGATTAGTATCCTCCTTATCCTCCTTATACTCACCTATATAGGAAGGGTAATAAGGAGAGGATAGGGAGGGGTTCGGGCCTCCGGCGTTCGTACTCACCATACGGAACACAACGGTAGGTGTAACTACCGTTGTTACACGCTGATCTTTTGTGAGAGGGTGGTACTTCCCCGATCGAGCCGACCCATTCGTGCTGGGTTAAGCAAGGCTCTACCACTAGCTCTGTTTGTGTAAATGTCAGAAAGTATTATATCAAAGGGGCCTATTACAGGCCTCGTGGCGTAGCCGGTAGGGTAACCGACTTCCGTGCATGAGGTCGTGGCTTCGATTCCCACTCAGGTCAAATATTTGTGTGATGAACACAGATATTTGTACTGCGTCTGGGTGTTTTCTATCTATTATACCTATGTATGTATTTACAAAAAAAAAAGTAATATATGTATTATATCCGTAATCTGGTACCCATAGCATGAGCGTTAAGCTTAGTTTGAGACCAGAGGACGTTGTATGAAAATGTCCGTGCGTATTTATTATTATTATCAAGAAACGTATATTATCGATGTAGTGTTTTTCTTTACATATTGTTTGTGCACACAGTTACAGAATCGGCAGTGGAACAGTGGGTGTTAACAGCAGGTTTGTAAACAATTTGAAATTAAAAATGTTTCTGGTATTGTAGTTGATTAACAATAGGCAACGCGTCCGCGTCCATTACATTAGTCTTACCCGTTGTCCTAGGTGAGTCACGCGACGAGATGCTACGCGTTGCTACGCGATGCGACGTATTGCGGCTAATACTTTAATCGCATTTCATCGCATTCATACTAGGTGACAACTTAGGCCATAAGTACATGCAACCTCTATTTGATATTTTCGCGTCGCGTAGTATTATCGCGTTTGTCGTTCACCTAGAACAATGGGTTACTTGGGTTGGTAGATTTGACAAGTCAACAAGTTAATATCACAAGCTTGTCACCTTCCTCACGATTACATACCTACTGGTATTTTTATATCTATACTATTATAAAGCTGTAAATAGCCTATGTCTCTACATTTAAGATATTTGAGAAAAAAATATTGAATTAGGCTATATAGGCATGTCTTTTTTTTTATTGCATGTAGTGGCAGACGAGCCACAGCCCATCTGATTGTAAATGGTAACCATCGCCTATAGACTCGACTATACCGAGAGTTTTGTCAAGGCGCTGCTCACCATTTCATTTCACAGATATGAAATGAAAGAATAAACGGCTATCTCCTGCTACAGCCAACACACAACGATGTGCTTCATGGCCGGTCACACGGGAGATGGTGGTACCACACCGCTCGGGCCCGATGCCAAGTGAGTACTCCCACTTGGTACCCAGCCCTACCACCAGTCATGCATTGGATGATAATTGCTTACTTCCCTTAGTCGCCTCACACGACACCCGTGGAAAAGAATGGAGTGGTGACAATTGTATTCTTAGTCCGTCACCCCACGGACAAACACAAAACGATTTTTTTAGATTTTTTGGCTGTTTGTCTGTTTGTTTGTTTGTTTGTTCGCGCATAACGCAAAAACTACTGAATGGATTTTAATGCAACTTTTTTTGTTTGATTGCTCTTGATTAGACTTAACAACTGGTATACATTTTATCCTGCTACTCTTTCGGGAACCTGAGATATAACCTAAAAACTAGCTTTTGGCTGCGGTGGAGCCGCGGGCAAAGGCCTTTTTTTATATATTTTTAAGCACCTGATATGCCTAGCCATTAAATTACACAAAGTGCTAAAATGTGTAATCAAAAATAACAGTTACGAGCAGGATTTAAACGTGCATCTCCTGGAATACCGTCTCAGATGCTTTGCCAATAAAAATATCAAAATATTTATAGGGCTGCGTCGTTATTTGGTATGAATCTTGATTATAAAATTAAGCTTTATAATATTAAGGTCGGAATAATGTATTTATTTTGTATACATTACTTCCGACAGTCTGCGCACAGATGGCGCAGGTGTCCACCAAGACAATGTTTTATTGAAATTCACAGTGTGGAGCAATTGTCACGATGGTGGAATTGGTAAAGCATTTGGGACGGTATTGCGGGATATTATGCAGGTTCAAATCCTGCTCGTAATTGTTATATTCGATTTCACATTTTTGCACTTGTATGTTGATATACATATTGGTAATAATTATTTGATCGTTCGATATAAACCTTTGACTTTGCTGGTACAAAGATTTAAGTAAATCCAATAGACTAAATAACCTGCTCAAATGATATGATTAGTTTTTACAGGAAATATTTCGTTATGTATGCGGTAAAACCAAGGACTGCAAAGAAAGTGGTATCGAGTTCGATTCTTTGTCCAAGATTTAGACCGAGTACGGCACACATCTGACTTTTTGGGATTTTTCGCAATTATGTTTGTATTCGTTTACAATTTATCACTGCTCGGTGAAGGAAAACATCGTGAGGAAACCTGCATGCCTTAGAGATTTTCTTGACGCCTTGTCTGCCAATCCGCATTGGGCCAGCGTAGTGGATTGTGGCCTAATCCCTCTCACCATGAGAAGAGACCCTTGTCCAAAAGTGGGGCAGGAAAAGGGTTGAAAAAAAAATATCTCCTCCAACTATAATAGATTATAAACAACATAGCATCACGCCTGTATTCCCCGAAGGGATAGGCAGAGGTGTATTACATACCCACGACTCGCCAGCTATGTTTAAAACCCACGTAATGGGGGCGAGCCTATTGACGTCTACCGGGCATATTTCCAAACTCCGGGCTGCTACTGAGAATTTTTCTTTTTAGGAAAAAGCTCAATAACATTGCCCTACCCGGGGATCGATCCCGAGACCTCATGATTAGCAGTCGCATACACTACCGCTACACACCGAGAGTAGGTATAATTACGTCTTTAGGTGTTTCTTTTCATTTTATTACTACTAAAACTAAAAGCTACTATGATTTATAATTTAAAGTGCTAAGTTCCGCTCTTGGGCTCAAATTCTAATACTAGGTATTTGCGTTAGTAATATTTCCTCTTAAAGTGTTACGATTTCTTCGCCTGCCTAGACCTTGTCTTAAGCTTCTTCTGACGAGCTCCTTTGTAGGGTCCTCTGTAGGGCATACCAGCTTCTTTCGGCTCGCAGTGTGGATCTTAGTCGGAGATCACTTCTAATCTCACTTTAAATCTAGCTTAGATAGGCTGCCTTCGTAATTGGGCAGTGAGTCTCTACCGCGAAGTATCTCGCTTTCGTAGTTTATGCGTAAGCTAAAACTCATTAGTACCATATACCGGGTGTAAGCGACATCGTACCGATACTTGATACCATGGGATCAGTATTCGATTCTGAAACCCCAGGTAGTGCAATTTTTTTTCATTTTTTAAAACTGAATGTGAGATAAATTTTATTAGTTTCGTGGTCTACCTAAATGCGATTTTAGGTAATAAAGCTATTTATTTAGGTTATATCTCAGGATCCCGATATAGTAGCGGGATAAAATATCTACCAGTTATTAAGTATTTATTTATACTAAATGGCCTATAGACCTGGTAGCCTATAGACACTAGCAACACCAGAGACATCACTCGCACGTCGTCATCTCCAAGGAAAGGGATAGGAGGTTTAGAGGAAGGATAATAGGGAGAGGATAGCGATAGGGAGAGCACAACAAACATCGCGATGTCGAACGTAAAAAAAAAAATGGATGAATTGAAAACCAGCAGCTGTGATGTCATACGACAAAACAGCAAAAGCTGAATTTATTCCTTTTGTGCCAAAAAATAGTTTTTAAGCCTCTTCTTTTTTATATACAATATCACTGGTTTTATGTTTTTAATGTTTCTTTTTTTAAATTTTATTTAAAGTATTTTTGATCTTGTATGTTCCTATTCTTGCAATGTACAATTGTGGCACAAATAAATATGTTTCTTTCTTTCTTTCTTTCTTTTAGGATAGGAAGGATAATAGGTACAGGATAGGGAGGAGTATGGGTCTTAATCAAGAGCTTACATTTTTTTTATCCAAAATCCGTTCATTAATATTTGCAAGATGCCTAAATAAACAACTGACAAAAATTCTAAATACATATCTACATTCATTTTTCTCAAATATCTTAAATGTGCTATTGGTTTAACAGTGATGGGAATGCCAAAAGAAAACTGCAACCAGACCATATGTGATGCTCCGTGTCCTGGTGCGGCTGCTCCAGCTAGGTGTCCAGCCCAAGTGCCGGACTGCCGAAGTGGATGCGCATGCAGCTATTATTGTGAGGCAGGCGTTATCCAATGCTTCATGACCAGCCATTGCATGGATGCTCAACGAAAGCGCTTTTTAATTAAACGTACTCGTCGACCAGTTGCACCTCGCATTCCGGTGAATACGGACTATTATAAATGAATTCACAATATACGCTTTTAAAACGTGTTAGCATATTATTGCTTGTTTTGTGCAAGCTAGTAGGTATATGTAATACCTAGAAATACATCACAGACGCTTATAAATTATATATAAACATTCTTTGTGACTTATTTATTTTAATTACCAAATATATTATGTTTATATCTTGCTGAATCTTTTTTATCCTATTCATGTTTAATTCACATTACCTAATATTTGATCTGTCTATCGAGTTGTAGATAGTAAGCATCATGTTCAAACCTTAATTGAGACATAAAGATTCTATTATTAACGTAAGTTTATTGTATACAGATACATTTTCCATTTGATTTTGAGGAATTTCGTCGTATCTTTGAAGTTGACGGTCCACGGTCCATGAAATTAAATGGGACCAGCGTTGATGTGTCCGTCGTTCGAGGCAACGAACATGTGTGGGGCCCTCACTCACTAAATAAATCCGCCGTGTGCCGTCTCTCCGCCTATGTTGGCGGGCCGCTGGAACTATGTTACATTACTTCTGTCTCCACTCCCCTACGGTTACGAAAAATCCCTTTATTTTCTTTCGGTATTACCAAACACCTTTTCTCCGTTAAGCGTGTTAGATAGTTGATAACATTCATAAATAAGAGACTTTCGAATACATAACAGTATTATCCATATATACATAATATATGCCGGACGAGCGACTGGTTAAGAAGATCTACAATGCGAAAGTGGAAGTCTCGGTCTTCTCCTGTACCTACCTAGATGGCACAGGAGGAGACCAAGACTCACCTACCTAAACCAAATCGTATGTGTACGTAATGTATTGAAGGAAGGTGGAGTCAGGAGTCTTCGGAATCAGCGAGCGTATATGAAGATAATTATGAATGTTGAGGAAGCGAGAGATACAAAATAGAACCTCTTGGCACTCTGTTCTCTCTGCCTACCTCGCAAGGGAAATGGTGTGATGATAAGTTAACTGTATTATGGGTAATCCTTATATTATAAATGCATGAGTTCATTTGATACGCTTTCTTGCCATAACTACAGAACCAATAATCATTATCTTTTGCATATATATATATATATATATATGTAGCCTTGAGTCTAGTAAAGGACAATGGCTATTTTTTATTCTGGAAAAATGAAAGGTTCCAGTGAGATAGATATTTTTATAGACATAATGTACCGTAGAGTAACTGACGTATTTATATACAAACTAGCTGACCCTTTTTTTTGTTTAGGCGGGAAAAACTTACCTAACCGCACACCCCGTCGTTCGGGGCAACCAACAGGGTAGTGTGGGGCCTTCACCCACTAAAGAAACCCGCTGTGTGCCGTCTTCCGCCTTTATTAGCGGGCCACTGGAACTATGTTACATTCCTTCGGTGGTGAACTAGCTGACCCAGCATACGTTGTTTAGTGCCATATAAATTATTTCTAGATCGGCAGTAGAAGGGTGAAAATTTTGGGTTGCATGTATTGTTTAATGCCGAATCATAATAAGTAGAGATGGGCCGAATGTGATTTTAACCGAATACGAACTGGTAATTATACAAAATTCGGCTGAAGTTCGGCCGAACTTCGGTGTGTGCTTTCTCGGGAGTAATTTGTCGTGTTCTGTGTGTATTTTTTCATGAAAGACAACGTCGTAAAACAATAAAAAATAGTCAGTGCAAGGGTAACACATTATTTAAAATTATTGGGTTTATTGATTCATATCGGATTGCGAAAAAAACTATTAATTCATAGTATACATTTTAATTTATCTATAATAATTATAGTTTAACGTACCTACAACTACCGTGTCTTCTTGTTTAATGGCCAACTGACCGTGATTAAATTATTCTAGAGTATTTGGTATATGTGATTTATTTTACAGCTATGACAGATTTGATTTCTCTTAATTTTATTAGAAACCTCACCTTTTTATTATACCGAATGTTCGGCATTTAAGACCGAACTTCGGCCGAATGCCGAAGTTCGGCACAAGCCACCGAAATTCGGTTAAACCGAATGTAAAATCAATTTCGGCCCATCACTTTAATAAGATAAAAAAAAATTGTCGAAAGAAGAAAATATTTAGGGGTGGGTCACCCTTATCATTTAGGGGTATGTAAAATAGGTGTTGGCCGATTCTCAGACCTACCCGATATGCACACAAAATTTCATACAAATAGGTCCAGCCGTTTCGGAGGAGTTTGGTAACAAACACCGCGACACGAGAATTCAATCGAATCTGGTAGAATAAATAGCCTTCTTTACATGAAAAAGATATATTTCTTTTAGTCTGACAGATGCTTCTAGAGATCAGTGAGGTCAGCAACATATAGATACAAAATACAACCCCTTCGGCTTTATTGTGTTAGTAAAGATAAGGCAACCGTTGGAGTCGACGTAAAATAAATGTAAGGGACGAAAGGAAAATTACAAGCGATTTGCAAGTCGCTCGGATGATAAAATAGTGAATCGATTATTTAGATTTCTCTTAGCAACAACGAAAGTTCCATTCACAGTTTATAGATAAACGACGGTAACGAACTTATCTCTCGATCGATTGATTGTGGTTACATGGTTACCTAGGTAACGTAGGTATTTGTGCTTTTACGTTCATTAAGGGATGAGTTATTACATAACGATGAGAAATAGACAAAGACCAAAGAATTTATTTGTGATAACCGATTGTCTTTTTTATTTATTTAGTAGTAATTGGACGAGCTTGGTGCTGTGTGGGGCCGGCATCAAGAATAGCTTCACCCCGGCCCTTCCTATGGGAGTCGTAAAAGCCGACTAAGGGATTACCGGGGGACCGGGCAAAAGCGTTCCTCTGTGTACTATAAACATCCACTGCGATCGCCAACCCGCCTGCCAAGCGTGGCGATTATGGTAAAACCCCCATTTTGGGGAGGCCTATGTCCAGCAGTGGACGATGAAAGGCTGATGGATGGATGGAATGATGGACGAGCTTAAGTGTTGACAGTAAAAACATGCAAATTCGTACATTTTGTCTTGAAATAATCAGTATTGATTATTATGATCCAACTCGACCACTGGATTTATAATCTACTAGTACATTCCCCACGGCTTCGCTCGCGTCATAGTATTTGTCGATGAACAATCAATTTCGGATAAGATTCCTATTATTAGGCATAAGCGTCGCCACGCTAACAGCCGGTTTTACCCTACCTCCGCATTAGATGTTTCACATCAAAAATATAGGATCCGTATAAGTAATCACTGACATATCATATACTACAACCTTCTCAGAAACACACTGCATCTTATGGTATACGTATTATTCCGATCAGTTCAGTAGTTTTTGCTGTATAACCGAACCAAAAAACACGGGCTCCTTTTATTAGTATAGATATTTCTATAAATGTGAGTTATAATATAGAAAAAAGAGATATGTTCACATTCTAAATATGTGAACATATATTTCTTTTTTTAGAATCCATAATACTGTAATCTGTAAGATTTGCGCTATATATTAGACCATGAAAAGGGTTTTTATTTTATTTGGCTTTTAATTAGACCATAATGTGTCACTCTTTTTAAAATTATAGTTAGTTTACATCACAATTAGATATAGGAATTCCTGACAAAAAAATAACATGACCTAATCTCAATCGTGCTCTCCATCTATTTTCAAATAGTCTTGATTTGATATACCTAACTATTACATTGAATGAATTTATTATCTTAGCTATAACAATAAATAAAACATATCACATCTACACTAACAAAAAAAAACGTTTTAGTAAATATTGGGATTCGACAATAAAAGCAGAACAAAGGTCGACTTTACGAACACAATTCGAGATCAGTTCTGAAAGAAAATTACACATTTAGAAAGGGGTCGCAGAATCACATGACGACTTTGATCCAATCTCTGAGATCCATCAGCATTATTCATCGGAAAGTATATATTTCTTAGATTTTCTTATAATTATTTGAAGAACTATGGATATAACTACATATAGTTACCACGCCATTTACATATCTGTTGTAAGACTAAGAATCCGTTTAAGAAAAAAATACTTTGAAAAATCCTGCACTTTTGGACTTTTGCCTCATAATCTCCATTTTTTACAATAAAATTGATTATTTGATAAGTAACTAATAATGTATTGGTCTTACTAAGTAGTTTTCAATACCTAAATGACATAGATAGCTAATTTCAAAAAGTACTAATGAGATTCTCATGTCTTATACGCCATCTAGCGCTAATTTTAAGAAGTAGGTACTTCTATATTGGTCTATAGAAATAGTTCAAATATCATGAGTGTTAAAAATAGTGTTTTTTCTTGATATGTGTGTGTATATATTATTTTACAAGTGTAATATATGATAAATAGAGACATTTTAAATTTGAAAAATCAGTTGTTCTGCATGAAGCGATAATAATACACACCTCAACGCTTCGCTTATGAGGCGTGCAAAAGATGAGACCATAGATATAGGATGAGACAGACCGAGAATATAATTGTGCCAATCCCATTCTTTTTCATTCAGGTGTCGGACGAGGCGACTTAGAAAACAATTATAACTCATTGCATTAATGGTGATAGGGTACCAAGTAAGAGTAGATACCTACTCACTTGTTGTCTGGGGCGAACGTGTTGGCACTACGTTCTTCCGTGTGATCGGCCGTGAAACACCTCGGTATGACACAGAACACAAAGTGCGAAAATGTGAAATCGAAAATCGTCTCTTGATATCACTGGGGTGGTGTTTACTTCCACTGTACATCACTGGGCCAGGCAGAAACGGTCTTGAACAGTATTGTTTTTCCAACATAATTACTGTCCCACTCGTGGCCACGGATCTCAGGGAGGTTGGATGAGTCTTTCACGCCGGTCTAGTGCGGTTCACAAGACATCGAAAATTTTTTTCAGGTATGTAGGTACTCGTAGGTATAAGGTGTGTATTTTGACGCACATAATTTCGTAAAACTTCTGATAACAAAGGTGTGTGCCGTGCAAGGTCTGAACCTCGAACTTGGGAACTCGATACCACTGTCTTTGCAGTCCTTAGTCTTACCGCTAGACTATCACTGCTTACTTTACTTTATAGTAGCTTTATTCTCCGGTCGGTTGCAGCATCTTTTCTAGTTCTTCGTGTTAGTACTTAAAATTTGTATGAATTATCTTCTAATTATATGCCAAAAGAGATTTGAAGCCATGGGTGGATGGTGGGGAACATTCGCCACGCGCAAAGACTCCCGCGGAGGTGCGACGCTCCGGTGAGAGAGATCCAGAGTTACCTGAAAGAGTTAGCTGCCGGCTGACCACTGAAGTTATGTCTTCCAGTTCCAGTGGTTCGGCAATAAAGGCGAAGAGACTACACACAGCGGGTTTATTTAGTGGGTGAGGGCCCCACAATCATTTGTTCGTTGCACTGAACAAAGTGGTATGCGATTAGATAATTTTTTTCCCGCATTAACAAATAAAAAAGCTCAAAAGAGATGAAATGTGAAAACATTTCAGTAAATTATAATGACGACGCGCGCATTTTCAGAGGGCAAATATTATTATGTTTGTTATGTCTATGTAATCAATTAAGTTAAGGCGCTTAGTACTTAAAATTAACAAAGGAATATCTGAGCACTTCTTTACTCAGTAAACTGAGTGTGTACAAAGAAGGTTACACTTTATTCTTTTTAGTGCTTATGGTAGCAGACGAGCCAACTGGTGATAAATGGTGACTACTGGTCATGGACTAACTATACTAAGAGTATTGATAAGCCGCTGCTCATTATTTTATTTCACGGACGTGAAATCAAGGTACCCACAACTAGGGATCTTCAGCTGAAATATCTAAAACACACTAAGGTATTTCGCGGTTGTTCACGCAGGAGACGGTGGCACCGACACGCTCGAGCCAGTGGAAAAGTGAGTAGAAAAGACCATATCACATAGAAAAATTGAAGTAAGTAAACTGCGTAAGGTATAAATAACTCAATAGAACTTATTTCTATCTTACCATCATATTTCAGGGGCGATGTTACACGCTATATTTAATGCAAATTGTTTTAAACAATCTAAATATGTATTTTTAGTTGGTGACTAAAGTGCATTTCTCTTTTGTCCTCTGGTCCCAAACTAAGCTCGACGCTTGTGCTATGGGTACCAGATTACGGATATAATACATATATTACTTTTTTTTTGTAAATACATATAATAGATAGAAAACACCCAGACGCAGTACAAATATCTGTAATCATCACACAAATAATTGTCCTGAGTGGGAATCGAACCCACGACCTCGTGCACGGAAGTCGGTTACACTACCGACTACGCCACGAGGCCCGTCGCTGAGGTGTGTGTTTTAGTAGACCCCTATTTGTTTAAACCATACCCCAAAAAAAGAAAGCTAGATCTTCTGGAAGCTGGCTTGCCACTAGTCTTTATTTGTCCCCTTTCCTACTTTACATTGCGTCGGTACAAAATTTATTTCCGTTGCCGCTCCTTTCTGTCACTCGTCGACTCAGCACTCAGGTCTTTCATTCTTATATCCTCATTGACACCATCCATCCATCCATCTTAAGCCAACCAACCTCTTTCCGTCCATGCACCTTCATGATTAACATTGTCTTACTTATATGACGCACCTTCCGTGCACCTTCATGATTAACATTGTCTTACTTATATGACGACGCCGTGTGGGGCCGGCTTTAGAATTGTGCCACCCCTCTCCACCCATGGGAGTCGTAAGAGCCGACTGAGGGTATACCGGGGGAGTGGGCAGCAGCACTCTTTCGGGTATTAACAACATCCACTGCGATCGCCAACCCGCTTGCCAAGCGTGGCGATTACAGCACTATCCCCCCATATGAGCGCACAGGACCGCTCGTTGTGGCGTTCTCTTGGGAAGGCCTATGTCCAGCAGTGGACGTCGAAAGGCTGATGGATGGATGGATAGACTTATATGATATATATAAATGTTCTAATGTAGATAGTAAATTATACAGGCAGTTGCAGACAATTGTGGCAGGATTGCGTGACGGTAAGTCGAGCGCACAAGGGAGGATGTGGCCGGATATTGCGCCTCCGAATCTTGTTGAGTAAATCAGAGCACTAAATGAACTGCTTCATTCTGAAGTTTACAGATACTCGTGCCGACAGAGTACCACAATTTTGATTGTTGTAAAAATTGTTGCTACTGAGTATTTTTGGACAGGAAAAACAAGCTTTTATTACCCCCAAACTGTGAACCCCAGACCTCATTACCTGCAGTCACTACTAACGCTAGTACACAGAGACATTTGAAAACATCGTCATAGACTCGTGTACTACGAGTATATGGCAATGACACAATTATTGAGATTTGTCTGTCCCTTTGATTATTTTTTTAAAGATACGCTAAGGAATAATCCTTATATCGAGGGGGATTTTATAAACATACAATTTCACGGACACAAAGTACAACCAGACTCAGAACAAGCATTTGTGGATCACACAAAGAATTGTCCTGTGCGGGAATCGACCCCACAACACTCGGACGGGAGGCCGCTATATAATCCACTCCGCCATCTGTGATCCGAATTCAGGATTCTTTTTCTTATTCATCATCTCTGAAGTCACCAATAATTTATTTGTTTTCTTGAAAAATGTAGCTAACCAACACATTAATATCAAGTAAGTTCTGCTAAATAAAGTTAAATACAGGTATATTTTGGAATAGAAAGATAGAAAAGAAAGAAAAAATATTTATTTCTTGCCACACAACCAAGTATAAAATAAAACAAAAAGTGAAACTAAATTAAAAACAAATAATACTATCATTTTACTATACTTAACCAAAAAAATAAAATAGACTCAGCAATACAGTGGTAAGTGTGACAGAAAAAGGGCATAGCTCAGCTTGTTTTGTGATGATTTTCAGCAATAAAGAGGGTTACTTACGCTTGACATCATTTGTTAGTAGCTTGCTCACGTAAATAAAACAACCAAAGAAATAAACGACAGAAGTACATGTACATACATATTTCACTCAATGTACGATTGGATATGGAATAATCACATAAATAGCTGAAATTTTATGATAACAATAAATCATTTTGTTACAAAAACTTACATGATCGCATTTTAACCACAAAAAATAAATACTACTGCTAGTTCGATGCTGAGTCAGGTGCCAATTATTTGATACTCTCTAAGCGTGACCAATCAATTACGAGGAAACGTTTCGTAATTTTATTTAGAAAAGCCACCGGTACTACTTAGGTACTTATTTATTTTTCAAATCTTTTTGAGCTTGGTTTGTGATAGAAATACTTTCACTTCCGCGTGGTGACGGACTAAGAAAAACGTACCACCACCTCATTCCTCCCCGCGGGTGTCCTACGAGGCAATTAAGGACAATAACATATACGTACTATTAAATTCTTCTGTATTTATCATAGTCTCAAGTTTTCAAATAAAAGCGTGTTGCAGTTATATTTTTATGAAAAAAAAATGACACCCGCAATACTTGATAAAACGAATAAAACGAGCCCTCACTCGATAGTTTTATAACAGAGTTACCATGGCCACCTTCTAACTTTATCATCAGATTAGCTACGTATTTAGATATTTTTATATATATTTTTAGCATTTGACATGCTTAGCACTATTTATACATTCAGTCAAGAAAGTATTGGGAATGGATGATTTGTTTATGGTTCGAAATTCAAATTTTTGTTGTTTGGTTGTTGTTAGATTGGCACAACTGTTATCCGTTTTGGCACGGAGTTTGAGTTGCATCTGTTATTTATATTAAATACAATGCTATTTTTAGTTATATCATATCTATTGTGTATTGCGAATTTCATAATGGACAAAAACATCGAACAAAGAGTTTGTCTTAAATTTTGCATCGCCAATGAAATTTCGTGTTCATAGTCACTGAAAATGTTACAGAAGGCTTACGGTGAATCGACTTTATCAAAAGCACGGTGCTTATGAGTGGTACAAAGCGTTTAAAAGCGGTCGAGATGTGATGCAAGATTTGCCTCGCTCTGGTAGGCCATCTACGTCTGCAACTGAAGTTAACATTGCAAAAGTGAAGGAAATAGTGACTGAAAATCTTCATTCAAATTTGAGAGAGATAGCCGCCGAACTTTCTGTGTCTCACGAGTTGATCCGTACCATTTTAAATAATCACTTAGGTATGAAACATGTTTCCGCTCGGCTAGTCCCAAAAGACCTAAATTTTCTCAAAAAACTCAATCGCGTGAGAGTCGCGAAGGACATGCTAGAACGAGTCAATTCTGATCCAACATTCATAAAACGCATTGTTACTGGTGACGAGACGTGGGTTCACGAGTTTGACATGCAAACTAGTCAACAAGCTTTTTGTAGTGGCGACTTCCAACTGAACCGAAACCGAAAACAACACGCCAAAGTCGATTAAAAGTCAAAGTCATGTTGACTGTTTTCTTTGACTATCGCGGTGTTGTGCACTCGAAATTCTTGCTAGAAGATCAAACGGTAAATAAAGAATATTATTTGAGCATTATGCGGCGTTTAAGAGAGCAAATTCGACGAAAAAGGCCAGATTTGCGGAAAGAAAATTCTTGGATTTTGCACTACGATAATGCGCATTCCCACAAGGCCATCTTTGTGAATGAATTTTTGTCCTAACACTCAACAAATACCATCGAGAAATAGCCATATTCGCCAGATATAGCTCCAGCTGACTTCTTTCTTTTTCCTAAACTCAAATTACCACTTCGTGGCACCCGTTTTCAATCGGTAGAAGACATAAAGGAGAATTCGCGGCGAGAACTGAACTCAATTCCGAAAACAGCGTTTAAAAAATGTTTTGACGATTGGATTATTCGTTGGCGTAAGTGTATCGTTTCTGAAGGAGCACACTTTGAGGGTGATAAAATAAATTTGGATGAATAACAAAAATTTTGTTGATCTTTTCCTGGTACTTTATTGACAGAGTAGTACATTAAACACAAAGTGAAAAATTTGAAATCGAAAATAGCAGTCACGAGCAGGATTTGAACCTGCATCTCCTGGATACCGTCCAGATGCTTTGCCAATTCGGCCATCGTGACAATTGCTCCTGACTGCTAATTTCGATAACACATTCATACTTAACGTCTTTGGGTGACGTCTGCGCCATCTGTCGGAAGTATTTTCATACATTATACCGACCAGGTAAACTTAATTTTACAATTAAGATTTTTACCTAATAATGACGTAAACCATACAAATATTTAGATATTTTTATTTACGAGGAGGGATTAAAAAGTAGTGAGAACGACATACTCCTTGGTAGGAAAAAAAATACTAGCAGGCATAGCTCAGATACATATTTGTAATATTAAAAAAGAAAAATATTCGATTCTCTTTTGTTTTTTCTGAATGGAGTCATTTGTTTACTTCGTGTCGGAACGTGTTCTCGAAAATGGAGAAAAACTAAGTGCGAGCCGTTATTAAATACCTCTGTTTAAAAAAGTTAACGACGCAAGAGATTCATTGCGATTTGGAGGCAACATTAGGAGAGTCTGCTCCGCTGTATTCCACTGTAGCAAGGTGGGCTTCTCAATTTCGAGTAGGGAGAACGAGCACGGAAGACGAACATCGTTGCGGCCGTCCATTGACGTCAGTCACCCAAGAAAATGTTGCGTAAGTCAAGAAAATTGTATTGAGCGATCGAAGAGTTACCATCCGATACTTAATTCAAGAAACGGGCATTTCATATGGAAGTATTCAATCCATATTGAAACAATCTTTGAATATGAGAAAAGTCTCCGCAAGATGGGTGCCGAGAATGTTAACCGACAGTCAGAAACAACATCGACTTGACATTTCGAAGATACTGTTGGACAAGTTTCAAGAAGATTCTGAAAACTTTTTGTCTCGTTTCGTAACAATAGACGAAACATGGATCCATCATTTTGATACCGAGACAAAACAGCAATCTTCGCAATGGAAACGGCCATCATGACCGACCCCGAAAAAGTTTCGTGCCGTGGCGTCGGCTGGCAAGGTTATGGCCTCAATATTTTGGGACTCAGAAGGGATATTGTTGATTGATTACCTGGAGCGTGGAACCACTATTACAGGCCAATATTATGCAGCTTTAGTTCCCAAGTTGAGGAATGCCATAAAAGAAAAAAGCAGAGGGAAACTTCGAAGTGGCGTGCTGTTTCATCACAACAACGCACTCGCGCACAGGTCAGCAGTTGCGATGGCTGCCATTCAGCAAGCTGGCTTCGAATTGGTTGACCATCCCCCTTCTTTACCACATCTGGCGCCTAGCGATTTTTATCTTTTCCCCAAATTGTAAGAATACTTAAGGGGAAACAGGTACGAAGACGATAACGTGGTGATGGATGCCGTGGAGAGCTTTTTGTAGAACCAAGACAAAACTTTTTTTTGAAAGGGATTGAAACCTTAGAAAAGCGCTGGACTCGGTGTGCAGAGAGACTCGGAGACTATGAGGAAAAATAAATTATTAAGTATTCAACAGTCTTTATATTCTATCTCATTCTCTCTACTTTTTGATTCCTCCTCGTATATTTTAAGCATTTGAGATGCTTAGCACTATACATTAAACACAAAGTGAAAAATGTGAAATCGAAAACAACAGTCACGAGCAGGATTTGAACCTGCATCTCCTGGATACCGTCCAGATGCTTTGCCAATTCAGCCATCGTGACAATTGCTCCTGACTGTTAATTTCAATAACACATTCATACTTAACGTCTTTGGATGATGCCTGCGCCATCTTGGAAGTATTTTCATACATTATACCGACCAGGTAAACTTAATTTCACAATTAACATTTTTACCTAATAATGGGGTCCTTCTTTTTACGTATGGTGGCAGACGAGCCACGGACCACCTGATGGTAAATGGTAACCGTCGCTCATGTACTCAACTATGCCGAGAGTATTGTCAAGCCGCTGCTCACCATTTCATTTCACATATATATATGACATGAAAGAATAAATGGCTGTCTCCTGCTACAACTAACACGTCGATGTGCTTCATGGCCGGACGCACAGGAGATGGTGGTACCAACCCACTCGGGCCCGATAGCAAGTGAGTATTCCCACTTGGTACCCAGCCCTACTACTAGTAAAAAATCAAAATTAACTTGCAAGATTCCATTACAAACAGTGAGACACCGGGATAGGTGAAACTATATAAAAACTTGTAAAACATAGGCTTTCTATGCCTATAAGCCGGACATAGGCTATTTTTATCTGGGAAAACTGGACGGTTTCTGTGAAACAGCTATATCTGGAAATAGATTACCTACTACTTATCATCACGCCATCTCCCTTGCGGGGTAGGCAGAGAGGTTATTGAAACTGCATGAAAATCCGTTTGGTGCGGCGGCGGGACTTTATTTTGTATCTGTGTGTGCTTTGTTGTTTGGTAGTCATATTACCCCATTTTGATGTAGTGATGAGGGATGAGTAAATTTGAAAGTTTTGTAATCATCGAATGATTTTGGCCTATCTATACTATTATAAAGCTGTAACAGAACTATGTCTGTACATTTAAAATATTTGAGAAAAGATTTATAGGCGTATCTGAACACAAACAATAGTTTTTAGATTTTCGGATTTTGATGCAACTTTTCTTATTTGGTAGCTCTTGAGTAGACTTAAAAAGTGGTAAGTATACGTTTTATCCTGCTAATATATCGGACAACTGTGTTTTTTTTTTTGTTATGGACATTCCGCTCTGAAACCTGAGATTTCATCTAAAAACTAGGTTTTGGCTGCGGCGGAGCCGCGGGCACATGCTAGTATATTATATAATTAAACTTGGCAATGATAGCCTAGTAGTAAAACCATGGACTGCAAAAACAATGGTATCGAGTTCGATTCCCAATCCAAGGTCCTTGACCTCTGAATTTTCGAGATTTTTGAGAATATGTGTGTACCTATTTCTTTATAAATTGCCAATATCCTCTCATTAAGAGACCTGTGCCCCGACTGTGTGGGATTAATGGGTTGGAAAATATAAACATATTGAATTAAGTCTAGAAATAGACTTAATCCAATACTGATAATAAGTTCAACGTTATAATAAGTTCACCTTTACTTAACAAAGATACTGAAAGCCGTCGCTTTCACAATTTATATCTTAATTATGTTCACTTATTCAATTCCAAATGTAAAATACATTTAGATTTTACTAAAGTAAAGTAGTATGCCGATGTGCTGTGTTCCTATTTATATCATGTAAATGTTGCCTGCTGACTTTTAAGTATCGTAATTTATTTATTTGCTAATAGCAAGTTATGCCAACTTGCGCAAGCGCCACCTTATTTTTTTTGTTATCGCTGTGGAAATGCATTTACGCATCCCTCCCGTACAAACTAAGGGGGGGGGGGGGGGGGGTATGTGGGTATGTGGGGCTCACCGGGCGCTCAAATTGCGCCCGGAATACCCACTAAAACCACAGCGGCCCCTTCCGTGCCTATTAGTGGGGCGCCGGAAGATCATCTTACGACATTCTACTTCGACGGCGCAAGCGCCAGCCTGTGGAAATGCATTGAATTCCTTATAACAGCGGGTGCTGTGAGGCACACCACAGTAAGTGAACTATAATTATAATTTACTGCCCAGTTTCGTAGTTCGCTATTAAATTATCGTTTATTATACGAATTGGATCTTCGACAAATATAAAGAGCATTAGAGAGGGTGTAACCTTATTTTATCTTTACAACACGCTATAAATAGGTATAGGTTACAGCCTTTAAGAGGTGTTTTATGTATGTAGGCTTAGGAGGTGTTTTATGTACGCTTACTCAATGTCGGAACGGGTTGGATTCACCACTAAGGTCCCTGAAACAAAAGGCAATGTGGCTTTAAATTAAATCTAACAACATGGCTACTGCTTGAGCAAAAGTATACATACATATACAATATACATATTTAAACTTGAGGTCGTCACTACGCTACCACTGAAGCAATGTCTTCCGGATCCAGTGGTTGCGTCGTTCGAGGCAACGAACAGGGTAGTGTGGGGCCCTCACCCACTAAACTAACTAAATTAATCTGCCGTAAGCCGTCTCGCCGCCTGTTTTGGGGGGCCACTGGTACTATGTTACATTACTTCAATGGCGGGTACTACACTAGAGACGGTCTCGTCCAAGACGGTTCGTTTTCAGCGTTCCTTTCTACCACGTACGTGTAAGATCTGAAATGAACTTCCTGCTGCGGTGTATCTTCTTTCAGCTTATTCCTCTTTAAACCAGCTCTAAAAACAAATATAATATTAGTATTTAGGGGTAAGTAGTTATAGGTAATTTATGACCTATCTTATAAACTATAATCGTATCTTTATCCAATAACTAAAAAGCATTTATATTGGCAGAGTAGAAAAAAGGTTTTCCGTGTCTACACCTCCTTTATGGTACGTTAAAAAGGTTCATACTATTACATTTATTACGCGAACGCCTCGCGAAGGTCTGCTGTAGTTTTGACTTTATTGCTAAATAGTTTCATTTGAGCTGGATACTGTTCTTCAATGTTGTGTGGAATATAATTTAATATTGTATAACTACACATGTAATATATTTAAATAAAAAAAACCCGCCTTCAAAAGACATACCTATAGGAACTAAAAACCAAAAAATAATTGGTATTTATAGATGATTTCCGTGCTAGACACCTACTGATGTGTTTCAAGTCGGTGGTAAAATAATATTAATGTTATTATAAGTATATATACCTACCTATAATATTGTTTTTGTTATTATATGAGTAGTTATTGTTTTGTTATTTGACTATCCATCAGCCTTTCAACGTCCACTGTTGGACATAAGCCTCCCCTAGAAATGGGGGATAATGCCGTAATCGCCACGCTTGGCAGGCGGGTTGGCGATCGCAGTGGATTTTGTTAATACTCGAGAAAGTGCTGCTGCCCAATCCTCCGGTATTCCATCAGCCGGCTCTTACGACTACCGTGGGTAGAGAGGGGTGGGACAATTCTAAAGCCGGCCCCACACGGCATAGCCAGCCCCACACGGCATATATTTTTAGACTAGGCAGACTTAAAAAAAAGATTCCATTTCAGTGTAGGTGAACCCAAAAACAATATTTATATCGTTTGAACCGATCTGTCGATACTAGGGTAATCATAAGGTTCAAATTTAAAAAAATAACTTTTTTCTGTCCATATTGTTTACGTTGCTCTTGTGCACAGATGGCTAATATTGTCAATGTTGATTTTTGGACGAAAATACAGACTAGCCTTATGGCCTCGTAAATTAAAACCAAGAAAAGGTCCCTATTACTCACAGCTTAAGTTTGGGAACCCTTGTTCTATTTTAACATTACATAATAAGTATATCATTTTCACAGTTCGTTAACTCATGCTTCTGTGAGTATTTGAGTTCTAATGAAATAAACTCAATATTAGACTACAGATTAAAATCACAGTACTATAGAAAAATAAACAATTTTGTTTCATTACTTTTTAGATATTTTTTTAAAGAATTATGATTACTTACTTATCATCACGCCATTTCCATTGCGGGGTAGGCAGAGAGAACAGAGTGCTAAGAGGCTCTATTCTTGCATACATCTCTCGCTTCCTCAACATTCATAACTCTCTTCATACACGCTCGCCGGTTTCGGAGACTCCTGACTCCACCTTCCTTCAATACGTGAACAATTTGGTCTAGGTAAGTCTCGGTCTCCCCCTGTACCTACATCCTTCCACTTTCGCATTGTATATCTTCTTAGCCAGTCGCACGTCCGGCATTCTTTCCACATGTCTCCATCGGAGCATTCCCTTTCGCATCTTTACACCAATACTCTCTATCATACCTACTCGCTCTCTTACGTCATTGTTACGAATGCGGTCAGTCAGCCTCACTCCACAGATTCTCCGCAGAGATCGCATTTCGACCGCATTGATTTTACTCTCATGCTCCTTTTTACATACCCAACTCTCGCTTCCATATAATAACGTTGGGACAAGTACTGCATTGTGTATTGAGACACGTGCCTTCTGGCTGAGGTGGTGGCTGCTGAGAAGTTGTCCCAATGCTCCGTTCACTCTATTTCTCGCATTCACTCTTCTCTCTACATCAGCGGTGTTTCACTAGATCGTCTAAAGTTTGGTGTTGTTCTCGAAGTTTTTGGTCAGCCTTTCTTCTGCAATCATATTTGCTCTATCACGCTTCTCTTTCACTAAGGCTTTGGTGTCATTCTTACGTTGCCGGTATATTTTTTTCTTCTGTCCTTTCATACTTGCACTCAGGTTCAAAGAAGATACATAGTCCAGCCACGCTTTCTTCTTTTGGTCTACGGAAGCTGCTACTTCCGTATCCCACCGTGCATCACCTTTCACTTTCCTATGCTTCTTTGAGCATCCACATACTTCTTTCTCTGTATCTACCATACTATCTTTCAATACTCTCCAGCATTCTTCCATGTCAGATCCCGGCTGACTTGCCATTGTCAGCCGTTCACGGACACCCTCTACATACTTTGCTCTTACACTCTCTTCTTGCAACTTTTCAATCTTTATTCTTTCAAGCCCTCCGAAGTGGACACGCTCTCGCCAGTGTCTCCACTTTCTGAACAGACAACTAAATCTCGCAATAATGAGATAGTGGTCCGTGTCGACAGTGGGACCCCTGTAGGCTCTTGTATCCAGAATTTTACTTCGGAGGCGACTGTCTACCAGAATTAAATCTATCATACTTCTCTGTTCATTCCTTCTCCATGTATACATATGGACGTCCTTATGTTGAAAAAATGTCTTTGACACAATAAGGTTTCTCTTCATACATACATCCGCAATGAGCCTACCTGCATCATTCACTCTCTTATCACCAAATGAACCAAGCACGTCCTCGAAGTCTAGACGCTTGGTCCCAACCCATCCATTCAAGTCTCCGCATACGATCACGTGTTCACTAGCTTCTGCCAAATCCAGAACTTCCCTAACATTATCCCAGAACTTCTCTTGATCCGATGCCACCGAAGAGCCTACGGGAGCGTAAGCTACGATCATGAAGACCCTGGTGACACCTAGTTTTATTCGGACCCATAGAAGTCTGGAATCAAACATTCCGTAGTCTTTCACACCTGAGGCTAAGCGAGCGGACAGCAACACCCCCACTCCCATGCTGGCCCGATCGCTCTGCGGTACACCCGACCACAGAGCTAACCCGCCACCAGGAAGTTCACAGGCGTCGCTACCCTTTCGCTTGGTCTCTGTTACACAGAGCACATCAAGCTGTCTGTCCGACATGACGGTTACCAGCTCGTGTAACTTACCTTCCACACCACCTCTTACATTCCACGTGCCTACTCGACACTCTGCTCCCCTCGACTCGCCAAACTGGGCAAGGCGTGATGGGTGGCGGCCCCCATCGCCGCATCTGCCGTTGTTCGTAGCGACGGGGGCGGGTCGGTACGCGTCACCTCTGGGGCACGCCCTAACCCGCACTGCGGTACGCATTCGAGCCGGATTGCAGCCTATGGATTACAGGCTGGCAGGTATCGCGACGAGCACGCTCCGGACTATGATCACCAATATGATATATGACAGAATGGTGAGGAATGAATTATGGTCGGTACTATCCATGTATGGGTTAGATGGTAACCTGGTTCAGGGTCTAAAATCCCTTTACAGGGATTCCAGAGCTTGTGTAAGGATTAACGGGACATACACTGAATGGTTTAACATCGGAAAGGGTGTTAGACAGGGATGTGTAGCGTCTCCGTCGCTGTTTAATCTATTTATGGATAGTTGTTTGCAAGAGTTGAAAGAAAGTGGTTATGGGTTAGAGATGAATGGGTTACTCATCAAATGTCTTGTCTACGCTGATGACCAAGTTATACTTGTGTCATCGGCTGCTGAGTTATAGGAGATGGTAACATTAATGAATGAATCCCTGAAAAAGAAAGGAATGAAAGTGAATGTTGAGAAGACGAAAGTAATGGTTCTAGAAAGAGATGAATGCATGACCCCATGTGACATAGTGATTGAAGGAGTGAAGGTTCAACAAGTAAAAGAGTTTGTGTATCTGGGAACATTGTTTACGAGAGATGGGAAGTATGAAAAGGACATTGAAAGGAGAGTGAATGCAGGTAACCAAGTGGATGGGGCACTACACTCCTTTACAAGTAGTCGGAAAGTGTCTGAAAAGGTACGACTCGCCGTACACCAATGGAGTATTAGTACCAACTCTAATGTACGAAAGTGAAAGTGGGGTATGGCAGAAGAAGAACGAGAGTAGAATAAATGCAGTGTAGATGAGAGCTCTAAGAAGTATGTGCGGTATCATTTTGAAAGATAGAGTAAGAAACAGTGTAGTGAGAGAACGATGTGTTGTAAAAGAAGATATAGTGACAAAGATTGAGAATGGAATGTTAAGATGGTTTGGATACGTAGAGAGGATGGATGAAAGCAGGATAACAAAAAAGATACATATGGCGAGTGTGAACGGTGCAGTTGGGAGGGGTAGACCTCGTCGAACGTTCTCGGATCAAATCAGAGAAGTTCTCGAGAAAGGTCAGGTCAGAAGTACCCTTAACCGACGTGCGTGTATGCGGAATATAATGACAGTGAATGAGGCATAAAAGGTGAGCAAGGATCGTGGCAAGTGGAAATCCGTTGTCTCTGCCTACCCCTCTGGAAAAAAGGCGTGAGTCTATAAATAAATAAATAATGCTATATGTTGTTTATACTTCTTTATGTAAGAGGGGAGCAAAATTGACATGATATGACAATCATGGCATTATTAACATAAAAAATGTAGGTGTGAACAAAACGCCACCTATGGGGATGAAATATTGAAAATAATCACCTGTTCACTGTACGAAATTGAACCGCAAGAGACAGTGCTTTTTTGCTTTATCTGCTTTCTGTTTTAAGTGATGATAAATATAGCAATGGACAGATTACACCTGTGCGACCTCGGCTTTTCTGTGGAAATGAAGGATTTGAGCACCAATCATCCAAATGACGTGGTTCGCTACGTGTCAGGTCTTGTGGAGTCCCCGTTCACCGTTTTATGATAATCCGTTGTATTTGCTTACCTTTCTGAGAATCAGGTGTGACTGTATGTATGTTTTACGACTTCCACTGGACGAAATTGTTAATGAAATAATTCAAACGCTCTGCGTGGTAATACTGTTTATTGAGACAAGTTTCATAAATGTAGGTACATAAGTGTAAACTGACGCTTGTTATTATTAACTGGCGGCCTGGGGGTAATATCTAATAATTACTCTGGTTCGGTCTTCATTGTCAGGCTATGAATTAATACCAGTTTCACCACCCCTTTATCTCATCATACGATAAGCAAATATCACCCATATTTTGATATTTTTTATCCTGCTCGTTACTGTTATTTTTGTTTTCACATTTTCACACTTTGTTAAACACAAAGTGGAAAATGTGCAATAACAGTCACGAGCAGGATTTGAACCTGCATCTCCTGAATACCGCCCAGATGCTTTGCCAATTTAGCCATCGTGACAACTACTCCCTCTGACAAATACTCTACTCTGCTCGATTAAAGGGTAAACATGTAGTTTCCTTCTTCGCAGTTTTCTTTTTCTTGTGTAATACTCGTATAGCGCAATCATTAATTAATGAACCCGCCGTATGCCGTCTCTCCGCCTGTATTGGTGGGCCACTGGAACTATGTTACATTACTTCAGTGGTCCGCCGGCAGCTTACCCTTTCGGGTAGCCCCTACTTAGTGACGCATCCGCACACGAAGCGTCACACCGTCGCGAGTAAACATGTCACCCTGCACTCAGGAATAATACTTGTATCATGGGGGACTTTACAAACATACAATTTTACGGACACAAAATACACCCAGACTTAAAACATTCATTTGTGGATGACACAAAGAGTTGTCCTGTGTGGGAATGGAACTCTCAACACTGGGGTGGCCATGTTTTCCAATTTTGTTAGTTTAAGGTCATAGCGTGTCTGCCACTAACAAACATTATAGGTCTGTTTTACATGCGATTGGTTGGAAAATAGCCTGTATTTAGTATATCTACTAACAAAATTGGTTCACGTCACTGATAATCTTACTACATAGATGCAAACAATAAACAATGTAGAAAATTACTACTGTCAGTCACGGAACTTTTAAATATTGCATTTTATGGCTTCAGCTTCTAAATTACTATGTTTTTATGGCAAAATAAAATACAGGTGTAGGATATACAGGATGATTTCCTTCTATAATGAACCTACTCTCCTATTTTTTTGTTAAGGCGGGAAAAAATGTTCCTAACCGCACACTCCGTCGTTCGGGGCTACGAACATGGTAGTGTGGGGCCTTCACCCACTAAAGAAACTCACCGTGTGCCGTCTCTCCGCCTTTATTGGCGGGCCACTGGAACTATGTTACATTCCTTCGGTGGTTCTATTATGAAACTCCTAACATTTTAGTTCATCCAACCAATCAACATTTGGCCTCTCAGTGTTCTCTTATAGATATTATTATAGGCCTCCCTATAAAAGGGGTACAAACAGCGAACAACGTCACCCATGTCATATCGAAGAATAATTAGGCTCAGTGTTGCCACAACGCATCAACGCACAATGTGCTGAAATATGATTTATTGACACCAAATTTATCAGTGGGATTACTCTTTACAAACTATTCCAATCCAATCGTAAATTCAGTTTGTGATCGAATTCGCGCTATTTGGTATTATAACCTGTATATAAAGAGCACGATTGGGTGTGTATTATAGGAAAGGATATGAAATCAATTTTGTGGAATTATAAGGAACTAAATAAAAGCGACTCGACTCGATCTTACAATATTTTGCTACTCTTGACTCGATTTTGACATTAACAAATGGAGTTTGGGGTAAAGTTTTAAACAAAGGTCTTATTACTCAAATCTGTTGAGATAAGTTTTTATTGCTGGACAGGCATAGGTATGGTCATATTGGTCATCTCCAGAGTCCTAATGGCGTTTATTACTTACATAATTATGTAAATGTTGGTTATGTATATAAAAGCATATAAGAAATTTAGTATTTATAAAAATAACTAGCTTTTACCCGCAGCTCCAGTCGGCCATAATCTAGTTATGTTTGTTATTTAAAGCTTCCACTTGCAATGATTTTTTTGGACATCTTCAGTAATTATTGTCATCCTGTATTGTATCCTATTTTGATTATAAATCCATCCCTCCTCCGTCTTTCGATGGAATTTACACGAAAATTCGTTCAGCAGTTTTTAAGTTTGGTGCGTTTGTACAGACATATAGACAGACGCGGTTGCATTTCGTTTAATAGTCTTATTTAACTATATTTATTGAAATCCTCCTGTACATAAAGGTAACATTAATCTTACTATTTTATTGATTCCCGGCGGAATGGATAGATTTTATTAACTAGAGAAGGCTTTTAACGTAAAACTGTTAAAATATATGATTTCCTTCCTAACATATATTATTATAACTTTTTTTGCTATAATTAACAGACTAAAAAGGGAAACAAGTAAAAATGAGATTCATGTTTATATAGATATTAATTAAAAACAAATAAAACATGTTTTTGGCAAATTATCATACTGTGAAAACGATATTTGTAATCCGGTAACCACACACACGACGAGTGGCAAGGGAAATAGTGAGAGAAGAGGGCACCGGGAGACGTCGTGTGGCGTCATGCCGCTTGGCTCGGCCTGCGGCTCGTCCTGCCCGGCGATCCATCTTTTGTCGCTTTTTAGCCCGGCCACACATTCGCTCGCGTTGGACGCAGTTTGTTTGAAGCGAGCACTCGTGTTGTTAGCACGAGTTTAAATAGGTAATTTATCGAGTTTATTTAAAAGAATGGTTGAAAGATGAAATATTAAAATATATTGAATTATATTAGCTGCTAAGCCTGTGATATGATCAAAATACAAGCAGTATAAATTACGTACAATAGCCCTATATATGTAATAGTAAATATAAACTTGTATAAACAGCGTTAAATATATTGTCAAATTTTATAGGTTGTCTATTTTAATGATATTTTAAAGCGTCCATCTAATATGTAATATATTATAGTATACTAACCTTTGCCAGCGGCTTCGCCGCAGCCAAAAGCTAGTTTTCAGGCTATATCTCAGGTTCCCGATATAGCATCGAGATAAAATGTTTACCAGTTTTTAAGTCTAATCAAAAGCTACCAAATAAAGAAAGTTGTATCAAAATCCGTCGAGTATTTATTGCGTGATGCGCGAACAAACAAACAGACAAACACAAAAAATCTAAAATAATTCGTTTTGTGTTTAGACACGCCTTTACATATAACTAAAGCCGGCTGTACACACTTGTCGAGACACAACAAGACAGGCCGAGGGCGAATGTGTACATGGTAGCCTCGTCTCGTCTCGCGGCTCTCGCTATGTCTCGGAAGAGTGTCGGATTTTGTGCACGAGTCAAAGGGTCTCGGTGTGTCTCATGATGATAACGAGAGCGCGCCTGTACACACTCGTTTGCTTAGTTGCCCGCCAACTGCGTTCGCGTAAAGACGTGCTTTCTGCGTGTGACAACGATGTGGTCTAACGCTTTTTGGAAGCCTACCAAAGGCAAGCACTATTATGGAATCCTAAGAATGTCAGGCACAAGGATAAGCAACTATTACACCTTGGTTGCGGATAAGCAACAAATATGAAATGCCCGTTGAAGATTTAAAAAAAATATATTTCCGTTGAATAGTTCAAAAGTTCTTTTGCACCAAGGTTTAATATATTTTTTTATGGTAAATGATTAATAAATTACAATAACTAATAAAAAAAATAAACGCCGCAATTGTTTTTTCCACGTCCATCGCGACGGGCATCCGAAGTTCAATTGATACAACGAGTGTGTACATGGTGCGCTCTCGTGTCAAGCCTCTACGAGACGAGAGTGGACGAGAGGTTCGCGAGACAAATAGACGAGTGTGTACAGCCGGGGTAACTTCTCAAATTTATATGCGGGTTATTTTTTTAATTAAAGCGGCGAGGAAAAGTGCTCTGCCGTTGAGGTTAGTAGCCCAAAGTTAAAACAAACATCGAATCTCAATGTTTATCTTAAATTTTACAATATTCTCCTTGTTTCAAAGTTTTGTGTGTGTTTATTACATAAACTCTATAATCAATAAACCTTTATGATATGTGGATAAGCTAGTGGACTGTATTTTATAATGTATGATTATTATGCTGGCTAGTAAACAACTTTGAAAAAAATACAAATGCAAGTAATATTCAACGATGAATATGGAAGCTTGGATCGCAACTCACCCTAAATCCAGCAGTAGACACGCTCCTTAGGGCTTCGATGTAATCACCAGATATCAGTATATCACAGAGGAGTCCTCGAGGTTTACCGTAACACCAGAAGAGTTCGTTGGTCATGGAGATTCACAGGAAAAAGTTATTATAATAGGCACTGAGTCCCGTGCGCGCGCGCGTTACGTTAATTCAACATGCATATCAGTCCATTCAATGTTGCCACACTCAGTACGGTATGGCGAGTGTTGCCCATACAAGAGGTGAATCACTCCACCAGAAGTAGAAGATCATCACGATCTCAAGCTGAGGTTTCTCCCTCGTTGAATATTATATTAACAACTTATAGAATTACTTATGCAATTTAAGCCAACAGGCGTAACCATCCCGCCGGCCTTGAAAGAACCTCTTTCTAAACAGAAATAAAAAATAGTTATAATAACATTTAGGTGACTACACCCGTGTATTGAACCTCATTGCATCCCTATCTTAGCACTAATATTTAACCTAATAACCTAATAATTATAGTTGACAAGTAATAAGCACTATAAACTACTGTGTCGGAAGAGGACACAACTTAACTACAGGTCTAAGATAAGACCCGAATTTGGTGCGCACTTGCGCGACTCTTATAATACCGTCTTTACCCTTCGCAACAGACTCGACAATACCTAAAGGCCACTGCAACGGCATAGCATTATCTTGCATCACAATGACAACCATTCCTTCTTTTATAGGTAAAGAAGGAGTGTTCCACTTCTGCCTTACCTGAAGGGTATGCAGGTATTCTCCGCGCCATCTTTTCCAAAATGATTGAACAAGTTTGTCTAATAGATCATATCTGTGAAGAAGGTGCGGAAGACTATCTCCTATTTCATAAATCGGCATGAATTTAAGTGGCACAGTATGTAAAAAATGCGCGGGAGTTAAAGCTTCAGGCTCCGCGGGGTCTGAGCTTAATATAGTCAATGGTCGTGAATTAAGCAGGCATTCTATTTGAGTAAGAACTGTAGAAAGTTCTTCAAAAGTGAGAACTTGGGTTCCTATAACCTTATATAAATGGGTTTTGACACATTTTACTGTACTTTCCCAACAACCTCCCCAATGCGGCGAGCTCGGCGGTATAGTTCTAATCGAAATTTTATGTTCAGAAAGCTCTTTCTCCCAGAGGGGATAACATTCTCGCGTTAGAAAACTATAAAGTTCACGCAAATATGTGCGAGCGCCGATAAAATTGGTGCCATTATCTGTGTATAAATAACTTGTAGGCCCCCGACGCGAGATAAACCGTTTCAACACGGCAAGAAAACAAGTAGTGCTTAATTCACTAGCTAATTCAATATGAATAGCACGAGTAGTGAGACACGTAAATATACAAATCCAGGCCTTATGACTTTTAACACCACGGCCGCGGCGAGGTGTTACATAAAATGGGCCTGCAAAATCACACCCTGTATGTATAAAAGCCTTAATGGCTTCCTTAACACGAGGTTCGGGAAGATCTCCCATGAGGGGAAAATTAGGGCGTGGTCTATAGCGAAAGCAAACGTTACATTTAGAAATCAATGATCTAATAATTCGTCTAGCCGAGAGTATCCAAAACTTAGAACGAAGAATGGACATTAATAACGCGGGACCGGTATGTAAGTTTTTTACATGATAGTATTTAATAATTAATTCGACAATATGTCCTCGTTTCGGCAATAACAATGGGTGTCGGTAATCAAATGATTCTTCGGAATTAATTAAACGCCCTCCCACACGTAATAGGCCATTATCAAGAAATGGTTTCAATCTTATAAGAGACTCTGAACATTTTTTATTATTTTTAATATTTTTAATGTCAGAACCGAAATGGAACTGTTGAACAGCTCGAATAATCTCTCGCTCAGAAAATTCTCTATCAGCAATAGTAATAGTACCACGCGGAAGTTTTTTCGTGAATTTAAATATATAACACGTAAAATTTAAAAATTTATCCCAAGAAGAGAATTTTTCAGCCATCTTATATAGAAAAGGCTCGTCTTCTGTTATAGCAACTAGGGTCGATGCTTTAAACTCTTGCAATTCAGAGAGATTGTGATTTTTTATAAACGTCTGTATAGGCCAGTCACTCTTAGGCAAGGATACCCATGGAGGACCCTTAAACCACATAGGATGATTAGTCAACTGCGTGGGAGTTAAGCCACGTGACAAGCAGTCACTGGGATTTTCTGAACCCTTTACATAATAAAAGTGTTCAGAGGCGACGTTATCTTGTAGTTTCGATACGCGATTCGCTACAAACGTCTGCCATCTATGTGGTGAGCTATGTATCCAATTCAACACTACGGTGGAATCAGAAAAGGCTAATATAGATTTTATAGGATATCTTTTACAATAGGTATCAAAAACATTTTTAATTAGTTTAGAGAGCAATAAAGCCGCACAAAGTTCTAACCGTGCGATAGAAACGAACTTTACCGGTGATACCTTGGACTTAGCGCAGACCAACACGATGTTGTTACTACGCTCCCTACATACATAGAGGTATACGACTCCACCGTAAGCCTTCTCGCTAGCATCAGCGAAACCCATGATAGTCACAGAACAGTGTTCTATTACACCAACATGGCGTGGGAATTTTATCGACGCAAGGCATGGTAATTCTTCTTGGAACTGTGTCCAAAGCTGTACAATTTTTGATGGGGGTGGATCATCCCAGCCCACCTTAGACAGCCAAAGTTCTTTAATTAAGAGCTTGGCATATAATATTACAGGCGCGACCAGTCCTAAGACGTCAAAAAGTCGAGCGACTGTAGACAAAATATTTCTTTTAGTACAAGGACGATCATCAGCTGTGACCTTGAAGGCAAACACGTCATCACTAGGATACCAAACCAACCCTAATATTTTTAAAGTGTCATCCTTATCGAACTCTACACTATGTGAGAGTCGATATGACTGCGGAATATTTTCGAGTACGTCCTTACAATTGCTAGCCCACTTCACCAACTCAAACCCGCCGGCCATGAACAGCCCGATCAGCTCATGGGCGGCTTTTACCGCCATATCATTACGAATTATGGAACTAACAATATCATCCATATAGCTGTCACGGTCAACAATCTCCTTAGCTATAGGGTAGCGCTTGCCCTCATCGCTGGACAACTGAGCAAGTGTTCGTAAAGCCAAAAAAGGACTACATTTAAGGCCGAAGGCAACTCTATTAAATTCAAATATATGTAATTGGCCATCTTCATAAGGTCGCTGTACATCAAGTGCTGTCGGTGTCTCGCTTGGACTAAATCTATAGACAATTCGTTGAACACAACGGTCTTGCGGGCGTACTCCAATTCGTAAATACATTTGGCGTACGTCGGCCGAGACAGCAACAGCGAATAATCTTAAATTAAGAAGTATTGTAAACAGATCTTTTTGTAGATTAGGACCTGCATGTAAAATGTTATTTAAAGACAACCCATTATCGGATTTCGAACTTGCGTCCAGGACAGGTCTCACTCTAGTCGTCGATTTATCTCGTCGAATGACTGCGTGATGCGGAATAAAATAATTACAGTCGTCCATACTTAACGACTTTACTTTAGACAAATAACTCTTGTCAATATAATCCCTTATGACGTCATCATAGAGAGCCCTTAACTCGGGCTGTCTTGACAGTGTACGTTCTAAACCTAAAAATCTACGTTTAGCAGTATCATAAGAATTCCCGAGGGAGTCTGGATTTAATTTAAAAGGCCAAGCTACCTCGTACTCCCCAGAAGGTTTCCGAATGGTAGTTGCGGTATAAAAATCCTCACAATACTTATCATCTACACTTACAATAGGTTGGGTATCAATATTCTCTATGTCCCAAAATTTTCTTACTTGTCTATCTATTTCACCAGTGGTTATAGCACATAGGGATTGAGACGTTACAGGTGGTGACGCAACGGGAGCTTCACCCAATACAATATAACCCAAAACCGTAGCTAAAGCGCTAGGTGCACCCGGCGAATTAACAATTGTATTCCCAAGTAATATTTGTGCAAATAAATTTACACCTATTAAAAGATCAATTTCTCCTGGTGTACCCCAGGTATCATCCCCCAGAGGGATATTTTTCAAACTGTCAAACAACTCAATGTCGATTTGACAACTAGGTAATATACCGGTTATCTGATTTAAAACCATAGCCTTGATGTTGAACTTCGAACCCCGATCGAATCGTGACCTAAACCTTACGTCAACAGAACCCCTAACGGTTTGTGATGAACCACCTATACCGTGAACCGTTAGAGCGGACTGATCGCGATTGACTTTCAATCCTAACTTATGACAACACCTTGACGTTATGTAGTGTTTCTGGGAACCTGGGTCTATAAGACACCTGATAAACACATCGCGGCCATCGCGAGCAGTAGCGATAACCTTCGCAGTAGCCAGTACCTCAGTGGTCTGGATACGCGAGATACAATTTGTGGATGACAAAGTGCAAACAGCCACTTCCGGATTCGAATCCGTTACCACAGTTTCAGACATTGGCATTGATGTACTCGGCTTATTCACCGCCATGGTGGTCATTCTAGACCGAGGCGCAGCCCTTGACTGCTCTATTTTATGATTATTATTATTACCAAAATGTAACAAGGTATGGTGGTTACCATTACACTTCTTACAAACATCGCGCGACTCGCAATTTTGAAAAGTATGTTGTGTACTTAAACACTTCGTGCATGCACGATTTTCCTTTGTACTCTTATACCTATCACTAGGACGAAGAGATAAAAATTGTTTACAAACAAATAAATTAGTATGACAATTATTTCCACACAAGGTGCAACGACCGCTAGAGGACGAAACGGGTTGTGTAGATATATAAGCTCGCGGATTACGCGGCAGCGTGCCTCGGGATTCGAACGCGCTACCGCCAGACGGTGCTTGTTTAGTCGCGGACCGACCCGCTGTGCCAGTAGACGACGACACGCGATGCAATATCTTAACCTGCCGTCGCACAAAGGCGACAAATTCGTCGTATTTAGGCATATCGTTAGTAGTCCTAATAGACATTTCATATGCTTTAGCTGTCTCACAATCTAATAGCTTAAGCCCCAAGTGCACAAAAATAAATTCGCTGAGGTCAGGAATTTTTAATTGTTTTAAAGCGGCTATTAAAGCCGCATATTTATCGATAAGTTTTTCTAATGGGATAGGTGAAGGACCAACAGGTTTTAAAGAAAATAACTGATTCAAATACGAAGTGCCGAGTGCTCGCGGATCATTATATTTAGTTATTAACGCTTGCCATATTAAATTATAATTATCGGCAGATGGCGCTAACCCCGCACCGATATCCTTCGCAGTTCCTGAAAGACGACTCAATAGATAATGAACTCGCTCGGTATTAGTCAAAGATTGATTATCGTGAATAATCCTTTTAAACGTTTCATAAAAATACGGAAAGGATTCAATATCCCCGGCAAACATAGGAAGTTCTATTCGAGGGAGTTTAATAGTATCATTACTTTTGCCTTGATCACAGTGACCGGAGGTACTAGGAGGCGCTGCCGAAGGAGGCGGTTCTAATTCGTCCAACTGCACCTTTATGTTAAAATACATCTCGTCAAAGGCAGTTAAGGACTGATAATTGACCACATAGTTTTCATCTATTTCTAAATTATATAAGTTAATATTATCGACAATATTTTTGTACTCTTCACGAATCGTATCTACGTGCCGAGCGTGGACTATAAAAGACTGACGAGCTCTAATATCCTTTTGTGACTTGGGAATCAAATTGAAAGTAGATTGTAACTGAGCAAACAACTGTGCACGCTTGGCCTCAGCCAGTTTTAATTTCTTATTTCGTTGATCCATAACGATGGGTATTATCACGGAGTACAGAAAGCTCCGTGGGTATTATCTACTACTAAGCACCTATATGAATATAATTATTATAATAATATGGCAAAGAAAACTAGTCTGTACCGTGGTATACCTACCTACTAGTTTCTTATGAATTTTATTTTTTTAGGTAATACAAATAGGTACCCACCCAATGGTAGGTATAATATCATACGTAACATACGGTAAAGTCGCAGTTTGCTAAAACTTATGCAATATTATCCGCGACATAACTTGTCCAACTGTGGGAAAACTTGCCCAACTATGACACATAGGCTTATTACAATAATAATAACGTATTGTGCTAAGACTTATGCAACTACGCGCCTTTGATCAATTGTGGGAAAGCTTGTCCAGCAGTGGGACACTGGGTATTAATAATGATCAATAATAACGCTTGTTGCCAAACCTACGCAATGTACAAGCGAAATTAGTGTGATACATGAGCGTACCTAAGTAGTTAAATTTTATTATATTAAATCGATATAATTTTAATACGTGCTAATTATAAAATTAGTATTAGTGAATCTATGACCGAAACGAAATAAATGTGAGGAAGATAATTATATCATACCTACCCTCTGCGAACAATTATTAAATCTAATTGTCACCGTTATGACTGTGCAATAAGGTTCAATCTCGAGTGAGTGTCACATTAACAAACAATAATGTAATTTAGTACTTTTAACTAAATTATCTACTAAATCCGGCTCGTTTGGGCCAAAATAAATGGATAAGCTAGTGGACTGTATTTTATAATGTATGATTATTATGCTGGCTAGTAAACAACTTTGAAAAAAATACAAATGCAAGTAATATTCAACGATGAATATGGAAGCTTGGATCGCAACTCACCCTAAATCCAGCAGTAGACACGCTCCTTAGGGCTTCGATGTAATCACCAGATATCAGTATATCACAGAGGAGTCCTCGAGGTTTACCGTAACACCAGAAGAGTTCGTTGGTCATGGAGATTCACAGGAAAAAGTTATTATAATAGGCACTGAGTCCCGTGCGCGCGCGCGTTACGTTAATTCAACATATGCAATATGGCAGTCCATTCAATGTTGCCACACTCAGTACGGTATGGCGAGTGTTGCCCATACAAGAGGTGAATCACTCCACCAGAAGTAGAAGATCATCACGATCTCAAGCTGAGGTTTCTCCCTCGTTGAATATTATATTAACAACTTATAGAATTACTTATGCAATTTAAGCCAACAGGCGTAACCAATATGATATTCTAATTCTCAATCTTGTTTTATTTTGGGGAATATGTTATTATCACTTTGTTTAGAAAAGTAATGCTTTTTTATTGATGTAAAGTTGTACTTCTGGAAGAAATTATCCATAATAACTTTGAGTATGTTGTGTTTAGCAAAATTGTTTTTTTTTGTGATTTTGGTATAGGTCTTTGTGAGGATAGGTAATTATTAGGATTTGATTGACCCGTAAACTTCAAACGACATTGTTATTCTAAACGGAATAAGACCTGATACTAAAACTTGTTAGGCAGACACGAATCAATCATGGAAATGGCAGAATTCTAATTAACTGGCTTTCGTCCAGTGCAAAACATATAACCACACGATCAAGGACGATTCTGTGATTGGTTTTTCATTAGAGAAATGTTGCAAATTAATTTGAAGTACTTTATAACTTGTACACATACGAGTAGGTATTAGTGCGTGTATTTTATTTTTAATAGTGGCGATCTACATATTACTAAATAGGTTCTACTGTAAAACATCATCTTTTACAATACACTTATTACAACACCATAGAATGTTTTACAAAGTAAAACAAAACTTTATTCTATTGATTAACGGGTTATTTATTATTGATATTTTACAATAATATGATTATATTTATGTATAGGTACTTAGATTTCAAAATTCATTTTGTGCGCTCATTGTTATTCGTAAGTAAAAACGTAAAGTCAATAAAATCAAGATAATGTATTACAGTAGGGACCTATCTCAATATCCAATAACGAAAAAGTTATTCTGAATAAAATAAATGACGCATAATTTTTCGCGCATTTTGAATTTAGTATTCAGTTTCAATTTCTCTTGTACAGCGGAATACAGTTTCAGCGATTTATTTATGTTAAAATGTGGTCTAGATCTCTGTTAAAATTTACTCTCCAATAATAGTTAGTAGAACTCGATATTTTTATTATTTGATAAAATAAATTCGGGATATTTTATGTCGATTTCGATTACGAGACAAAATTAGTTCGAACTCTTTATTTTCTTCTTCAACTTGAGGAAGTGTGAGTGTGTGTTCCCTTGGGAAGTTTCACGTTACCTTTCTCAAGTATTTCATTAGTTGATCTTTCGAGCCGTGATTTGAGATTATATTCGAGAAGCTATACCAATGTATCTTCTAATGTCCAATATTCCACAGTGTCTGAAGACGAAGGTCTACGACCAGTGTGTGTTACCAGTGATGACTTACGGCACAGAGGCGTGTGATATAAGGCCAACATTCAGAGCCTTGGCTCAAAGTCGCTCAGCGTGATATGGAGCGGGCTATGCTTGCTTTAAAAATCAGAGACACTATATTTGCAGTCCTTCCTGTCACTACTAGGTTACATTTGTAGAACAGAGTCTTATAGCCTTCCTTTTCCAACTTTGTAGATAATAATGATCTGAATAATCATAATATTTCTTTTTTTATTTTGAGTTAATTTTTAAATATGAGAATATTTAGAGATTGTTCTAATAACTTAATTCACAATTTGGCCTGAATATTATCTCAAATTACAAATCTGAGTGCGGCAACGATAATGTTTGAATATAATATGTGTATTGGGACTTTAACAAGCTATTTGAAAGTATATTACGTTGCGAAATAAAAACAACTTCGAGCGGCTCCTGGTACAATAATTTTACTCTGACCTAAAATTGCTAAAAATCACTAATTTTTTTTACAAACTAACCCTGGAATTTTACTTGCCAAATATTAAAATATTCCGCTCTGTACACAAGTTGTTCTGCGTGGGAATAGAATCCACAATACATTTGGACGGGAGGCAGGAGGCTGGTATGTAAACCAATCCGCCGTCTGTGAAGTCATATTTCATATTTTGTCCGAAAATACCAAACACGATTTTTACCTTAAGTCAGTTACGCTCTCGGAAACACAATGAAAACATACTTCATCAGTAACTTACCGAAGTTACTCATAAGTTGGGTACAGTTTCGGATATTTCATGAACTTCGGAACATATTTCATATGCTAATCTTACGTAGTAGCCCTACGAAGTTAAATTGGTTAGTTTAGTTATTCATACTACAATGTAGACGCACATTTCTTGGACGTCTTTTGAGATAAGAAATTACGTACGTGTCTTTTGTTCTTACAACTTACTAATTGTTAGTGTTAGGCACAAGCCTCCTAGGCCCCACACTACCCTGTTCGTTGCCCCGAACGACGGGGTGATTCCCACGGGTGTCATACGAGGCGACTAAAGGAAGTAAGCAATTATCAACCATTGCATTACTGGTGATAGGGCTGGGTACCAAGTGGTAGTACTCACTTGATATCGCGCCTGAACGGGTTGGTACCACTATCTCTTGTGAAGGCCATGAAGCACATCAGTGTGCTTTGGTTGTAGCAGGAGATAGCCGCTTATTCTTTCATTTCATATCTGTGAAATAAAATGGTGAGCAGCGGCTTGACAATACTCCCGGAATAGTTGAGCCCATGAGCGACGGTTACCATTTATCATCAGGTAGACCGTGGTTCGACTGCCACTACACGCAATAAAAAAAGTCACCAAAGACAATAACGTCCACTGAATGCGGGTGGAGAACTGGCGGGCGGCGCACGGCGGTTTATTTAGTATATGAAGGCCTCACACAACGCCGTTGTCCCTGTGGGCAGCGAGGTGTTAATTTAGGTACATAATTAAAGCTATAAAAAGGATTTTCAAGGTTCTTTCTTCTGCAGTGATGTTGTCGGCTTTAGTTGGTTTTTATGACAACCGTGGAATGAAGACGTGACAGTAATGTCAACTCTATATTCCACATAATATTGCGTAACCCAGCTTCAAGAGGTAACAAGTTAGAGTTCCATATTATATTCGTGATTGAATTGAGTTCAGAACTTTGAATAATATGTTTAAGATATTTCAAGGATTCTCTATTCATATTGTGTTTGTTCTTGAAAATTATCCTGTAGGTATTAGGTAAATCACACAAAGACTAACTTGTGAATGTATGTGTGTTATAGCATCGTATTTGTAGGTATATGAGTGTGTCTACATACCTTCATGAACGCGTATGCATCTGATAGTTATATCTAACGTATTATTCGGTAGGTAGAGATCTTTAACTGTTTGGCCAACGTTCATAGGATAGACTACACTCATACAGTTTGGAGGAATCCTAGTGGGGCAGGAAACTTTACAAATATACAATTTCATTACCACAGAGAAAAGTAACCTCGGATAACTAATCGTGGGGTGCTATTTATTTTAATCGAGTTTGCAAGCTTCACGTAAAATATCGCGTTCAATCTTGTCACGTCTAGTCCCTAGATTACAATTTCTATGGTTTTATGACACAATTTCGATATGTTTTCATAACCTCTTAGAGTGAATTAGTTTATAGCGTTTATATTTTTGAGACGTTTATATGAAAAGATAACTAATATAATTTAACAATAATAACCTATACATATAACCTGACTTGACTAAGTCTGTAAAATTAAATAAATACGACGTCGGGTCGTTTCATCATAATATGCTGGCGATGCCTGGCTCTAAAGGCTTTGTATAAGTTCGTCCAATTGCGTTTTATATTAGAATAATAATAGTAAATAAGTTTCTCCTTACGTATTCCATAGTTATAAGTTACGATGGGACTGACATTTACTTAATATTATGTTTAACACAGTACCAGTGGTCCATCAACACAGGCGGAGGGACGGCACACGGTAAAAAAAAAGGATATTCATATTGATTTGTTATCTGCATAGCTGTGGATGTACCTAATATTTCTTGACAGTTAAATTATTTCACAATTAGAGACTGTCCACAAATTTATTTTGGCCATATGGACTTTAAAATTTAAATATGTCACTGTATACCACACAAAAATAGATAAGCTACAGAAACCATGCACTTAGCCGTCATGAAAATTAGCCTATAACTCTTTCTGGATTTAAGACTATATCTATGGTAAATTTCATGATGATCGGTGCAGTAGTTATGGCGATCTATCCCACAGGAACTATTATCGTAATTTTTCCAGACTATAATCTATCTCTGTGCCAAATGACGAGCCTCGTGGCGTAGTCGGTAGTGTAACCGACTTCCGTGCACGACTTGGGTTCGATTCCCACTCAGGACAAGTATTTGAGTGATGAACACAGATATTTCTACTGCGTCTGGGTGTTTTCTATCTATTATAGGTATGTATGTATTTACGAAAAAAAAGTAATATTGTATTATATCCGTAATGGGTACCAGACCCATAGCACAAGCGTTAAACTTAGTGTGGGACCGGAGGACGTTGTGTGAAATGTCTGTGACTATTTATTTATTATTTAAATTTCACCCAGGTTCCATTCAGCTATTCTGATGTGATTGAGTACCAAACATCCATCCAATCTTTCGCATTTATGATATTAGTAAAACTTAGGTAGGCTATAATAATAATAATAAACTTTTATTTCAGACATTGTCCATTAAATTTTGTTAGTTAAAAATATCTTAAAAACTTAATGTTAATAAATAAACAATAATGAAAGAAATAAATTATAATTATGTCGCACCATTTTTTTTTACAAAGGCACTTCATGCGCCCCCTGATCACACAGTCCTAGAACTGTCTGACCAGGAACCGACCGCATGAACGCCTTCATGATAGGCGCGTCACTTACAATGGCTTGCAGGATAGTGTCCCTGCATCCTGCTCAGCAGTGACGCGGTACTTTTGCACTGTATGGCATGGAAGCCATTCACCCTCGCATCCGCGAACATTGCCGACGCACTACAAATGCGGGGCAGCCCCAACAACGTCCTAAAACCATTGTTATATTGGACGCGCAAGGCACCAAGCATTTTTTGAGTGTATCTGGTCCACAGACTGATCGTGTAGAAGGTTTGACAGTACGCTCTGAATAGCGTTATTTTAACTTCCTTACTACAACAAGCAAACCTGCTTGCCAGCATATTACTCCTAACTGACAGTGCCCTGCGCTCCCTTTCAATATCCATTTGGTCATCTAGGCCCTCGGTAACATAGTGCCCTAGGTAGGTATTTAAAATGGCGGACTTTCTTGAGCTCAACACCATTCAACTTTATAGACGGTACGCTAGAGGGATAATTACCGGGTGCCCCAAAGACCAAATACTCGCACTTGGTACAGTTATATTTAAGACCATGTTGTAGCGCGTACCTTTCACAGATGGCCAACAATCCCCTTATAGAGCCCACAGAGGGGCCCAGCAGCACCATGTCATCTGCGTAGCTGATATTGTTCATACAAACGTTATCAATCGTGCAACCGACACGCCTGTTGCCGAGCTCAGCTATGCTCATTCACGTACAGGTTGAAGAGCTTTGGTGAGCTTAAGCCCCCTTGCCTCACCCCGCACTGTACACATCACATCAGAGAAGCAACCAGCCCATCTCACACTGTTGGTATGGTTAGCATACCAGTAGTGAAAGAGCAGTTGCACTTGTGTGTGCACGCCAGTTTTCCTAAGCTTTTCCCATAATAGGTCGTAGATCACCAGGTCAAAAGCTTTTGACAAATCTAGGCAGCATGCATACACAGGTGTTCGCCTCTCAGTATAGTACTGTACAGTGTGCTTGAGACTCAGAATGGCACTTTCGGTAGATAGTCCGGGTCGGAAACCGAACTGCGCTTCATGAATATGTAAATGTTTTTGAAGTTCTGAGTCAAGCACACTGTCCAGCACCTTTGCAACAACAGTCGCCAAAGAAATAGGCCTATAATTAGTCTTAACTGACAAGTCTCCTGTTTGATTTTTAACGATAGGTACAACAATTGTTTTCATAAGCGCAGCAGGTATAGATATGAGTGACTTAAGCAAAGATTAAAGAAAATCGCAAGTACGTTCGGTAGATGGACCCCTGCATATCTCAGATGCTCTACACTGAGCCCATCGTGACCGGTGATTTTCCACGTGATATTTTGCTTATTATACGCTCAATTTGATTTGAAATGGGCAGTACTGTAGAACGGCAATTTCATAGGTAAATACCTATTATTCGATACCTATCAACGAAAAATGTTTCATCAAAATCTGTTCCGTAGTTTGTGTAATTCGCGGTCAAACAAACACACAAAAAATCCAAAAAATATTGCTTGACCTAAATAGCCTAAATAACCAATACATATTTTTAAAACCTTATTTTTTATCAAATATCTTTTATTTACAGACAATGTTGACGTAGATTTATTTATGAAAATAAATAGTGTTATATGTAAGGGTGAAAAGACCTTTCACATCATTTTTCAGTGCACTGATCTCGTCTCAGCAGGGGAAATTATATTCCTAACCTCTTTAACACCCTAATTTATACTTTTCCATCTAAGACCTAAAAACTTCAATTTTTAATGAATTTATTTAGTGGTAGCACTTTTTATTAGCAAAAAGTGCACAGCAGATAGCCATCTTATAACAATTATTAGGTAATCCATATATCTGCTAATCCTCTGTAAAATAGGTGTGGGTGTGTATATGTAACATACATATACACACCCACACCACATTTAGTATAAAAAAATTAAGCCAATGGACTGCTGATACTGTAATACTCAGCTTTATAGTTTACACACACCAGTAATTATTTATTAAGGTATATCAATAAATAGTAATAATAATAGTCCCTGCTATTTTACGCTTTAACCGACGTGGCGAATTTAACATCAAATATTTCAAGCATCGAGGCACGATATTTATAGAAACTTCGGGTGAAATTAGGAGCCGTTCTGCAAGGAGAATACATAAATTATTAAGTTATGAGTATAATGTTCTCGAACTTCTGATAAAATAAATAATCGCGTTTATGTGCAATATTTCTTTTGTATTTTATATTAGTTAATTTTTCTAATGTAACCTATCAAAATATACCACGGTTAATCATTCCTTTGAGGAGCCAAATGCTGAGAATATGGATGTGATTAATCCAAAACTAGACAAATATCAACTTTCAACTGCCCAATATGGCCTATATAATTTTTTTTATCAAATATCTTAAATGTATACATCTGGACGGTATCCAGGAGATGCAGGTTCAAATCCTGCTCGTGACTGTTATTTTCGATTTCACATTTTTCACTTTGTGTTTAACGTATGTTGCAAGCATGTCAAATGCTAAAAATATATATAAAAATATCTAAATATGTACAGACATAGCTCTGTTATCTACAGCTTCTAATAGGATACATGTATGTTTAAAAAAAGTAAAAGTAACGTTGAAACGCACGTGAAACCACGGGACTTAGTATAGCGTTGGTACATATCTTATGATCTACCGAAGTCTTATAAATAACCTCATAATAGATTGATTGAATATGTGTATGGCTTCCCGATATTTGCAGCATCTTTTGTACGTAATGATTCATGAGTGTGTGCACTAAATATATTTAGGAGATAAGCAGTTTATCATTTATATTTATGCTATCGTTTATCACACCAATATTGTAAATCGACTGTTACGTTTTATTCCTAGTAATGTGAGTAGCTTTGCATATTTTGGCAGAGATTTTATGTCTAACAAAAAGTTTTGACTGGTTTTTCAGTGACACGATGACAAGTGATATCACGTAGTTTAAGTAACACTTATAAGTCCATTAAAATGTTACAATTTAAGGACCTAATATTGTATTTTTTAGAGGACGCAATTTTATTTTAGGACATTTGTTTTCTCAATAGAAGCTTAACCCCAAGTTTGTGAGGTTGCCGGGCTTGTCCCCCGGCCGCCATCTTGGAAAAAGAGGTGCAAACACCTTTTTCGCGATATATCGGAAACTATGCGTCCTTACAAAAAATTTGTAAAGGCATAATTTGTAGCAAATCGCTTTGCCTACAAATATGTTCATAAAACTTTTTGTCCTAAATTTAATATTAAAGAAGTTATAAGCAAAAAATTGAGAAAATTTATATAAAAAATTGCTTTTTTGCTCTATAACTTTTGTTTCATACATTTTACAAAAAAATTACTTAAGACCAATTTTGTAGATGGTCTTTTGAGGAAAATTTTTCTCTAAAACTTTTTTAAATTTCATTCATTTAAAACGCTGTTACAGCGCTCCAAAGTTGACCGGGTTCGTCAATGCTCATGAGAATCCGGTCAAAACGAAATTACTTCGTAATTAAGTTTTACGAAGTTAGTTTAACTTAGTTTTATGATCTATTTTTTTTATCGTTAATACACACACACATGTCCCAAAAATAAAATTGCGTCCTCTGAAAAATGTAATGCTCATGTAACATTTCAATGGACTATTAGTATTACGTCGGATTACGATTTTTATCTTTTAGCATAAAGCTATCCTCTTGTCTTTATTTAGGTAGGTTCGAAAAGAGATACCACTCCAAGAGACATTACTACAAGTTTCTATAGTAGTATGAGCACTCCTGTACTCACTTGCTATCGGGCTCAAATGGGTTGGTAGCAGTCACCACGTTTTTTTTTTGTTAAGGCTTGGCTTTGTTAAACCTTGACTCTGACACATTAAACAAAACCCACGGTATGCCGTCTCTGCGCCTGTACTGCGGACTACTGTAACTAGAAGATATTACTTCAGTGAGCAGTGTCACTCTTGCACCCGACTGTTTTCACACCACGGTGTGTTTTGGTTATGATAGGAGATGGGACGGCCATCTCCTATCATACTACTCATTCGTTCTTTAGCAAGTGAATTGATAGTAGTGGCTCGGCTTAGTCTTTTGAGTTCAAGAGCAGCATCAGGTGGGTAGTAGTTCATCTGCCACCAAAAAGTTTCTGCACCCATGGGAAACATTTTGATATTAAAATACTTCCTCCGAGAACATAAACGGGAGACTTGAAAGCATTTGCTAACGAGACTACTAGAGCTGCTTCTCTGTCTCTCGAAGTCACGGCTTCGGTGACGACGATACTTAGAGCGATCTGAAGGTCCATTGATAGTCTTGGTCCTATCTCCTCGATACACCGAAGTCAGTCTGTAAGAATTTTATTGAAGACTGGAGCACTAACGACTTATTATATGCAGAAGGAGAGTCTAGTGGGTTACCCAACGCCGATACAAGCTCATTTTCTCTTCTTTTAACTGTCAAAGCTTCTTCCGGGCACCTGCGTGGAACAGCTAGTGAGCAGTTGCTATTCCTCTATTCCTTTTTCTTTCTATGGTATCGAATCTGTACTAGCCCGTTAAGAACAACACTCTTATTTGATTGCAACACTGTCCCTGGCCACTATTAGCCTGTTTACCCCAGCCTCAACCACCTGAAACAACGCGGAGTCAGCGCGTAGCTCTGCTCAACTAAAATCCAGTATATAGCCTCAATGTAGTACTATTATATATTATTATTGATTTATTCAACTTTAGTTACAAGATCTAATATTATATTAATTGCTGCTTCCTTTTTCTGGTTCATCATTAAATGAGTCAGTTTTTCAAAATAAAGATGTTTTACCTTTTACTGATTCTTCGTGAGGGACTGATGCCTGAAGTAAGTTTCTGAAAAGAAACTTGTGTCACAGGTCACCAGGAACCCCGCAATGGATTTTCGCTTGTATTTTTTCATAATTTGTAGCTTACTTGAACGGAATATCGTTTATAATTTACGTATAAAATATTAATTTTACATAAACATTTTTTTTAATATTTACAGATTTATACAGTGAGTGATATTACATCCTTTTGTTAATAAGTGTGAAAACAAAGTTAGCCTATTACTAGAGTCATGATTTGCCCATCTAAACATGCATAAAATATTTGTTTTGACGGTAAAAGTATAAATGTAGTCGGGAAAAAATATAAATATAACAGTAAGTAGTAAACGCTTAGATAATAACAATTTATTTATTTCGTGGAACAGCTCAACCGAGCGCTACATTTTACGAATCTCATAAATTTAAATTGATGGGTTGCCAGTTACAATAAAGTGTTTTAAAAGTATTAGTGATTAACTACCTCGGGGATCTAGCTGTAGTATTTGATGTTGGATATTATTACTCTGGTATTGCAACTACGAAACACTCGCGAACTGCTTATACATGCTTTAGGGCGGATTCGACCATACAAGAATACATTTTATTCCTAGAATAAATCGCTACTTACTCAAGAATAAATCAATTTTACATTTTACCAACAACAATTCGAAGAATAGCGAGCCTATATGGGAAGCACCGATAAGCATCGTTTAAGGAGTTAATCCAAGAATTTAAAAAATGGCTTCATCTTAAACACAAAGTGAAAAATGTGAAATCGAAAATAACAGTCAGGAGCAGGATTTGAACCTGCATCTTCTGGATACCGTCCAGATGCTTTACCAATTCAGCCATCCTGACAATTGCTCCTGACTGCTAATTTCGATAACACATCATACTTAACGTCTTTGGGTGACGCCTGCGCCATTTGTCGGAAGTATTTTCATACATTATACCGACCAGGTAAACTTAATTTTACAATTAAGATTTTACCTAATAATGACGCAAACCCTTTAAATATTTTAGATATTTTTATACATATTTTTAGCATTTGACATGCTTAGCACTACTTATACATTAAACACAAAGTGAAAAATGTGAAATCGAAAATAACAGTCAGGAGCAGGATTTGAACCTGCATCTTCTGGATACCGTCCAGATGCTTTACCAATTCAGCCATCCTGACAATTGCTCCTGACTGCTAATTTCGATAACACATGATACTTAACGTCTTTGGGTGACGCCTGCGCCATTTGTCGGAAGTATTTTCATACATTATACCGACCAGGTAAACTTAATTTTACAATTAAGATTTTACCTAATAATGACGCAAACCCTTTAAATATTTTAGATATTTTTATATATATTTTTAGCAAATCTCGGAGTGATTGGTCAACTTTCAGAATGAATAAAATAAGGTCTAAAGGTGGAGACATTCTTACGCAAACACAAGATGTGTTAAGCCGATGGAGTGAATATTTTGGAGATATGTATGCGGATGTTCAGGGTGATGCTGGTGCCACATGTGGTCTAACAGATCAGCATTCGGTACTGGCATCCTCTGATGACATTAGTATGGATGAAGTTGAATGGGTGATTAGAAGTTTGAAAAATGGTAAGGCAGCGGGTATTGATATGGTGTCTGCTGAGATGATCAAGCTTGGAGGCTCATGTGTCTGGGAATCCTTCCTGATGCTTCTCAATTTATGTTGGAGCTCAGGAATGGTTCCCAAGGACTGAAGAAACGCAGTCATCGTGCCCTTGTTTAAAAACAAGGGTTCACGTTATGACTGTGCAAACCACAGAGCCCTTATGGCTCTTGACCAGTTTGGCAGCCAAAGTGTATGGTAAGATTATTGAAAGGAGAATGAGGATGGTGTCTGATGAATTTTTGTGTGAGGCACAAGGAGGTTTCAGGTATGGAAGGGGATGCATGGATCAAGTGTTTTCTCTGCGCAACATTGTGGAGAAGCATCTGGCTGTAGGCCAGAGGGTTTTCTGCCGTTTTGTGGATTTTGAGAAAGCATTTGACACGGTTTTACGAAAGGAACTTTGGGACATTTTGACGGAATATGGTATTAACGGTAGACTGCTACAAGCGGTACAGTCCATCTACATGGACTGCAGAGCTTGTGTGCGGATGGATCATGGAATGTCACCCTGGTTTGATGTCAATATCGTCGTTAAAAAGGGCTGCGTTCTATCAGCCAGACTGTTTATCATATATCTGGATAAATATCTACAAAGGTTGAATGAAATGAATGTGGGAGTTCAGATGTGCGACTCAGTGGCTAGGTCTCTGCTATAGCAGACGATGCGGTTTTATTAGCGCAGTCCGCGGCTGACCTGCAAACCCTAGTCGACGTAATGGCAGAAGATTGTAAGAAAAGGGGCCTGCGTGTGAATGTGAGCAAAACCAAAATAATGGTTTTTGAAAGAGAAGAAGCCAGAACAGATGTTAGAGTAGCAATTGGAAATGGTGTGCTAGAACAAATGGATGAATTTGTATATCTTGGATGTGGATTCAGTCGGGATGGAAGGTACACCACTGATGTAGAAAAGTGAATGCGGGAAATAGAGTGAACGGAACATTGGGACAACTTCTCGGCAGTCATCACCTCAGCCAGAAGGCACGTATCGCAATACACAACGCAGTGCTTGTCCCAACGTTATTGTATAGAAGCGAGAGTTGGGTATGCAAAAAGGAGCATGAGAGTAAAATCAATGCGGTCGAAATGCGATCTCTGCGGAGAATCTATGGAGTGAGGCTGACTGACCGCATTCGTAACGGTGACGTAATAGAGCGAGTAGGTATGAAAGAGAGTATTGGTGTAAAAATGCGAAAGGGAATGCTCCGATGGTTCGGACATGTGGAAAGAATGCCGCACGAGCGACTGGTTAAGAAGATATACAATGCGAAAGTGGAAGGATGTAGGTACAGGGGGAGACCAAGACTCCCCTACTTAGACCAAATCGGTCATGTATTGAAGGAAGGTGGAGTCAGGAGTCTCTAAAACCGGCGAGCGTGTATGAAGAGAGTTATGAATGTTGAGGAAGCGAGAGATGTATGCAAGAATAGAACCTCTTGGCACTCTGTTCTCTCTGCCTACCCCGCAAGGGAAATGGCATGATGATAAGTAAGTAAATACAAGGTGAACACCAAATGAGACGACTGAACAAGACAAAGGCCGTGCTTCAAGTTTCAGTATTTCAGCTCATGATAACATACGAGTACATTCAATGAGTTCATTCGCACGTTATATTGTTGTTCCCTCAAGGCTACACCTAATGCAATTTAGCCGAAATGTTGACTGATTATATCTATCCGAATATTTTAACTTTATCTGTCTGAATATACCTATAGTCCATTAAACTACATCTGCTCAGAAAATAGGTTATCCTTTTCCTGAAAACGGGGCAGACCGTACGTAATTTCTGTCCCAAAATTATATGCGTGAAAAAATTGTATGCGAGTTAGTTTAATAAAGTAAACGTCGTAACGACGACGAAAGAGAGCAAGTAGGTATGAAAGAGAGTATTGGTGTAAAGATGCGAAAGGGAATGCTCCGATGGTTCGGACATGTGGGAAGAATGCCAGACGTGCAACTGGTTACAATACGAAAGTGGAAGGATGTAGGTACGGGGGAAGACCGAGACTCACCTACCTAGACCAAATCGGTCATGTATTGTAGGAAGGTGAGTCTCCGAAACCGGCAAGCGTGAGTGAAGAGAATTATGAATGTTGAGGAAGCGAGAGATGATGCCCGAATAGAGCCTTTTGGCACTCTGTTCTCTCTGACAATCCCGCAAGGGAAATGGCGTGATGATAAGTCAGTAAGTAAGGTTGTAGGAATTGCTCGAATGACAGAGTGGTTTAAATACCAATAGAGAGTTGTGGGATCGATTCCAATACAAGACAGTTCTTTGTGTGAACCACAAAAAAAAAGTTTTTCTGAGTGTGGGTGTACTGTGTTGTTTTGCATGTTGGTAAAGTTCCCCGCGAAACATGGATTATTCCCGAGGGAGGGTATTCAATTTTATATTGACAAAAGAATGCTTGCGTCGATTTCTTTAACAGCCTAAAATAAATAAACATAATAAATATTCCTTCACATTTTTACAAAACGTCCTCTGGTCCTAAACTAAGTTTAACGCTTGTGCTATGGGTACCAGATTGCGGATATAATTCATATATTACTTTTTTTTTTGTAAATGCATACATATAATAGTTAGAAAACACCCAGACGCAGTACAAATATCTGTGTTCATCACACAAATAATTGTCCTGAGTGGGAATCGAACCCATGACATCGTGCACGGAAGTCGGTTATTATTCGACCGCTGTGTGGGGCCGGCTTTAGAATTGTCCCACCCCTCTCTACCCATGGGAGTCGTAAGAGCCAACTGAGAGAATACCCGGGGAGTGTATTAACAACATCCACTGCGATCGCCAAGCGTGGCGATTACGGCACTAACCCCCATTTCTTGGGGAGGCCTATGTCCAGCAGTGGATGTTGAAAGCCTGATGGATGGATGGATATAAAATAACAAAATATTTTTACACCCCGTCGTTTGTGTCAACGATCAGCGTAGTATGGCGCCATCACTAATTAATTAACCCGCCGTGTGCCATCTCTCCGCGCAATCCGTATGGTGACGGACTAAGAATACAGGTGTCACCACTCCATTCTGTTCCGCGGGTGTCGTATGAGGCGACTAAGGGAAGTGAGCAGTTGTCATCCACTGCATTATTGGTGGTAGGGCTAACAAGTGAGAGGAGTCTTGCTTGTTGGCGGGCCCGAGCGGTTCTGTACCACCGTCTGCCATGTGACCGACCGTGAAGCATTTTGGTGTGTTTTGGTCGTAGCGGCAGATTTCCGTCCCTATCCCATTCCCCATCCTTCAGTACGCGATGGGTTGCGGTGGCGCTTAGAGTGGACGGTGGTTGGATTGTGACTGGTGAGGGCGTGAGGGGCTGATACGGGTTTCAGGGAGACCTCCTGAACCCGTGAAGCGCGGAACCATTTCCACCGGCCACCCGCCGGTCAGTAGGGGACTCGGGGCAGCGGGAGCCCTTCCATGCTTCGTGTCAGCTCCTCACAAAACCCACTACCTAGCACTGTACCAGGTAATACCGTTTCTTTTTGTTTCTTGGGTACTGTCGCTCCCCATTGCGTGCTCTTCCATACACCCTAAAACTCCTTAAAACTATGGCCAAAAAGACAAAAAAAAATAGTAGACTTTCTACGGCGGACTCCACATCCACACTTACAGAGGAATTTTGCAACATTAGGGGACTACACAGTAATCTTGACGCTGTCCATCAACATCTCGAGACGGCGCGGCCTGCTCTGCTCTTTTTAACTGAGGCACAGATAAGCGCCCCGGACGAAATATCGTACCTTAAATACCCTGGCTACGAACTGGAGCACTCTTTCCGTCGTAAAGCCGGGGTGTGCGTGTTCGTTCGGGATGATGCCTGCTGTCAACGTCTTTGGGGCCTCGAACATGGAAACCTGTCTATTTTGTGGCTACGCGTAGAATACGGAGGGATCACCCACATCTACGCGTGCCTGTACAGGTCTCATAGCAGTGATTCGGGGTCAACTCATCTTTTTAAGAACGTCGAACGGGGGACGGACGATATATTGGAGCAGTATCCATCTGCGGAGGTGGTGGTCTTAGGTGACTTTAATGCTCATCTCAAAGAGTGGCTGGGGTCCCGGACCACTGACCTCCTGGGTCGGCACCTCTTCAATATGGTTTCGGCCTATGGTTTCTCACAACTGGTGACACAACCTACCCGTGTCCCAGATATTGAAAACCATGAGCCTTCCTTGTTGGGCCTTCTGCTGACTACAAATCCACGCGGATACCGGGTGGTGGTCAATGCTCCTTTGGGATCATCAGATCACTGCCTGGTCCGCTGCGCAGCCCCTGTTGCGAGGACCAATCGCTCTCCCGCGAATGGATCTCGCAGAGTCTGGCAGTATAAGTCAGCAGATCGGGATGGACTCCGCGAGTTTCTCGCGTCCTACCCTTGGAAGCAGCTATGCTTCTCCTCTAGGGATCCTGACACCTGTGCGGACTGCGTTACGGAAACGGTGACTATGGGGATGGAATTGTTCATACCAACACCAAAGTAAACCCAACCCAGCCAACTCTTTGCGTCGAACTCGACTTTGGACGCCGGGGCAGCCACATTGTCTACAATCCCGCGGTGTGAAAGCTCCTTACCTGAAATCCGAATTACGCAACGTGCGGTCAGGAGGGAGCTGCGGCTGCTGGACGTCCATAGGGCCGGATGGCATCCCTGCAGTGGTTCTTTGAACGTGCGCCCCTGAGTTGACCCCCGTCCTAACGCGCCTGTACCGTCTCTCATACAGTACCGGCAGGGTTCCTACTTCGTGGAAGGTAGCCCATGTTCAGCCGATTCCCAAAAAGGGTGATCGATTGGACCCATCGAATTACAGGCCAATCGCAATGACATCTCTGCTCTCCAAGGTTATGGAATAGGTCATAAAATGCCGACTTTTGCAGTACCTAGACGATCACCAACTGATCAAGGATCGCCAATACGGCTTTGGTCATGGTCGGTCAGCTGGTGATCTTCTCGTGTACCTTACCCACCGTTGGGCAGAAGCCTTGGAGGGTGGAGGTGAAGCTATGGCATTCAGCCTGGACATTGCGAAGGCGTTCGACAGGGTCTGGCATAGGGCCCTTCTATCGAAGTTACCATCTTATGGGATCCCCGAGGGACTCTGCAAATGGATCGCCAGCTTCCTAGATGGTCGGAGCATCAAAGTCGTAGTAGATGGCTGCTGCTCCGATACCATGGGGGTTAATGCTGGCGTAACACAAGGTTCGGTTCTGTCCCCAACACTGTTCATCCTGCATATCAATGACTTGCTCTCAATAGAGAATATACATTGCTATTTGGATGACAGTACGGGTGATGCGCGATATACTGGCCGTCCGAAAGTCCCTCGGAATATGCTGGAGGAGAGACGGACTGAACTTATGTCTGAAGTCAAGCGCTCTCTTGGGCGGGCCTCGAAATGGGGTGAAAAGAACATGGTTCAATTCGAACCCACGAAGACACAGGTTTGCGCATTCACTACAAAGAAGGACGCATTTGTCGTGGCGCCCCAGTTCCAAGGGGTAACTCTCCCGGTCTCCGAGAGCATTGGGATCCTCGGCATCGACATCTCTAGCAAAGTCCAGTTCGGGAGTCATTTGGAGGACAAAGCCAAATTGGCGAGTAAAAAACTAGGCGTCCTGAACAGAACCAAGTGGTACTTCACACCGAGGCAACGACTTGTGCTATATAAAGCACAGGTCCTCCCTCATATGGAGTACTGCTCACATCACTGGGCAGGTGTGCCTAAGTACCAACTCGACCCACTTGACTCCCTGCAAAGGCGTGCTATTCGAATTGTCGATGATCCCGTTCTCACGAGTCGTTGGAGTGGCGGAGACACTTCAGGTCCCTCTGTGTGCTCTACCGGCTCTACAATGAGGAGTGCTCGGAGGAGCTGTTTGAGGTGGTACCGACATTACCATTTTACCACCGAACCACGAGACGTCGCGGGGGGGTTCATCCACACCACCTGGAAACGAATTCGTCAAACACAGTCAAAGACAGTTCGTTTTCAGCGTTCTTTTCTACCAAAATACAAAAATACTGGCGGACCACTGGAACTATGCGATATTACTTCAGTGCTATATTTCTTTTTATTATTTTTTATGTAGTGGCAGATGAGCCACGGTCCACCTGATGGTAAATGGTAACCGTCGCTAATGGACTCGACTATACCGAGAGTATTGTGAAGCTCACCAATTCATTTCACAGATATAAAATGAAATATAAACGGTTATCTCCTGCTACAGCCAAAACGCAACAATGTGCTTCATGGCCGGTCACACGGGAGATAGTGGTACCAACCCGCTCGGGGCACCACCAGTCATGCAATGGATGATAATTGCTTACTTCCCTTAGTCGCCTCATACGACACCCGTGGGAAAGAATGGGGTGGTGACACTTGTATTCTTAGACCGTCACCATACGGACAATATATACAAATCTGTCTGAAAAATAGTTCGTTGTATTCTCTGTTCATCCTGTTACTCATATTTCGGAAACCCTCTGGCTATTCCTTAACAGACGTTCGTTAACGTTGCTCTCATAACCGTGTTTGCTTTATTTAACAAGATTATTTTTCTCTGTGATCTATTATGTACTCTCTATTGGCTGTGTAATTCCTAGAAATGAGAGTGTAGATGTGTCGCCTATTTTTTTCGATTCATTGCGGTCACACTATTGGGCACGGGTCTCCTATCAGAATGCGAGGGATTCAGGCCATAGTCCACCACTCTGGCCCAGTCCCGGTTGGCAGACTCGAGCCGTCGAGAAAATCCCTCAGGCATGCAGGTTTACCACCGAAGGAATGTAACATAGTTTCAGTGGCCCGCCAATAAAGGCGTAGAGACGGCACACGGCGGGTTTCTTTAGTGGGTGAGGGCCCCACACTACCCCGTTCGTTGCCCCGAACGGTTGGGTGTGCGGTTAGGAATATTTTTTCCCGCCTTAACAAAAAAAAGGCATGCAGGTTTCCTCAAGATATTTTCCTTCCATTTGTAAACAACACACCCATATTCTCGATAAACCTCGATAGTTCAGAGGTGTTTGCCGTAACCTGAGTGGGGATCGAACTCGATACCATTATCTTTACAGTCCTTGGTTTACCACTAGGCTATCACTGCTATGTATGGCCTGTTTTGCCACGCATAACGGATTTGTTGACATAATGCTTTGTTATAAGTTCGATAAAATCATAGTATAAGGAAAGACGTAAGTTATTTTCAGACAAAAGAACCGAGCGCGGTTTGCATGTGTGCGTGCCAGTACCTACGAGTCGCCGCACGCAAACAATAACAAAATTTAAAACTGCTAAAGGTGCGTCCGTCACAGCAGCTGCACGTCGTTTCGTACGTATTGCCGTGCGCCCAGGCATCGTTGATCGCCGCTACCGCTCGGTATTTATTCATTTAAGCTCAAAGGTGGCTACATATTGGAAAAAAAATAATACTGTATTGTATTTGGATGACATATAGACGGGATCTTCTCAAATCACAACACAAAAAAATATACTTAGCTCCCGTTCTATGCATATAAAACTTATAATTGAGAAACTTTGTATTAAGGATCCCTGATGTTCCACCTAAGTTTTAAGACACTTTATTTTAATTTCGTATATCAAAACTAGCTCTGTATTTATGACGATTGAATAAACTAAAAGTGACCAGCCCTGCGTGCGTAGGTAATTATCGCGCGCACGGGGTCTGAGTTAATGTACTTCTTTCCTTATACTACGATAAAACTTCCTATCTCATGTTATTTGCGCAGTTGAAACAAAAACAAGCAGCTTCTATTTTTCACATATTTAGACCGATCTTATTACGCCACATAATCTTTGTAATATCCTAAGGGCTATCAACTTTGTATTCTAACTAGACAAAACAAAATGTAACTAGACATACTACTCTGTCAATAAAGTACCGGGAAAAGATCAATAATACACAACATTTTTGTTATTCATCCAAATTTATTTTATCACCTTCAAAGTATGCTCCTTCAGAAACGATAGACTTACGCCAACGAATAATCCAATCATCAAAACATTCTTTAAACGCTGTTCCGGAATTGAGTTAAGTTCTCGCCGCGAATTCTCCTTTATGTCTTTTACCGATTGAAAACGGGTGCCACGAAGTGGTAATTTGAGTTTAGGAAAAAGAAAGAAGTCGGCTGGAGCCATATCTGGTAAATATAGTGGTTGCTCGATGGTATTTGTTGTGATTGGACAAAAATTCATTCACAATGATGGCCTTGTGCGAAGGCTCATTATCGTGGTGCAAAATCCAAGAATTTTCTTTCCACAAATCTGGCCTTTATCGTCCAAATTGTTCTCTATGCCGCATAACGCTCAAACAATATTCTTTATTTACCGTTTGACCTACTGGCAAGAATTCCCAGTGCACAACACCGCGATAATCAAAGAAAACAGTCAACATGACTTTGACTTTTGATCGACTATGGCATGGTTTTTTCGGTATCGCTTCAGTTGGAAGTCGCCACTCCGAAGCTTGTTGACTAGTTTGCATGTCAAACTCGTAAACCCACGTGTCGTCACCATTAACAATGCGTTTCATGAATGTTGGGTCAGAATTGACTCGTTCTAGCATGTCCTCAGCGACTCTCTTTCGATTGAGTTTTTGGAGAAAATTCAGGTCTTTTGGGACTAGCCGAGCGGAAACATGTTTCATACCCAAGTGATTATTTAAAATGGTACGGTTCAACTCGTGAGACACAGAAAGTTCGGTGGCTATCTCTCTCAAAGTTGAATGAGGATTTTCAGTCACTATTTCCTTGACTTTTGCAATGTTAACTTCAGTTGCAGACGTTGATGGCCTACCAGAGCGAGGCAAATCTTCCATCACATCTCGACCGCTTTTAAACGCTTTGTACCACTCATAAGCACGTGTTTTTGATAAAGTCAATTCACGTAAGCCTTCAGTAACATTTTTGGTGACTCCGAACACGAAATTCCATTGGCGATGCAAAATTTAAGACAAACTCTTTGTTCGATGTTTTTGTCCAACAAAACAGCACTGTATTTAATATAAATAACAGATGCAACTCAAACTCCGCGCCAAAATGGATAACAGTTGTGCCAATCTAACAACAACAAAAATAACAAAAATTTGAATTTGGAACCATAAGCAAATCATCCATTCCCAATACTTTCTTGACTGAATGTAAGCTAGTTTTTAGGTTAGGTTTGAGGTTCCCGATGTAGTAGCGGGTTAAAAGGGATACCAGTATTTAAGTTTAAGCATGAGCTATCATACAAAGAAAGTTGGAACTATATCAACTCATAAGTTTTGCGTGAGCACTTCCCCGGATTGGAAGGGACGCGGGTTCGATTCCCGCTCGTACTAAAAATCTCTTTTTCCTCATTCACAAATAATTTATACTTTAAAATAGCTGAGCATGTCAAATGCTAAATAGATGAAAAGCGTTTGAAAAATTGCGCCATCAAATAGTATGAATTTTAATTGCAAATTTAAACTTACTATATTGGATTAATGCATGTAAATGCATTCCGATAGATGTCGTTGGTCGTAAAGACAAATGTGATGAGGAGATTGGGATGAATGTAAGGTCAGTACGGTAGCTCAGTGGCTTAGAGCACTTCCCCGGATTGAAAGGGACGCAGGTTCGATTCCCGCTCGTACCAAAAATCTCTTTTTCCTCAATCACAAATAATTTGTACTTTAAAAGTAGCTGAGCATGCCAAATGCTAAAAAATATAGATCAAAAATGCTAAATACACTGTTTTGTGTTCTGAACCTAAATTGCCTAACACAGAAATATTTCTCAAATATCTTAAACTTTTACAGATAGAGCTCTGTTACAGCTGTTTAATAGTACTGACAAAGTAAATATAAGGATTCCACTGAGGCAAAAGTTACAGTGGCTTCAGAGTTACTTGTGACAGGAATAATTTATAAGATCTATATTATTACTAGCCTTTGCCCGCGCCATTCTCATTCCCGATATAGTAGTAGAATACAATATATACCAGTTTTAAAGTCTAAAAAGTTGCATCAAAATCCGTTCAGTAGTTTTTGTGTGATGCCATCCATCAATCTATCCATCAGCCTTTCAACGTACACTGCTGGACATAGGCCTCCCCAAGAGAACGCCACAACGAGCGGTCCTGTGCCGACCGCATCCAACGGCTCCCTGCAGCTTTGACTAGATCGTCGGTCCATCTGGTGGGGGGCCGTCCTACGCTGCGCCGTCCGATACGTGGTCGCCACTCGAGAACCTTTCTTCCCCAACGGTTGTCGGTTCGTCGAGCGATGTGGCCTGCCCCTTGCCACTTCGATGAGCGACTTTGAGCCTTGATAAACATTCAGAGACCACGTCCAGAGACCGAACGTGTGTGATGCACGAAAGGACAAACAGACAAACAGACCAACCGACAAACAGACAAAACATCTAAACAATATTGTTTTGTGTTCAGACACGATATAATATATATTTATTTATCCTATTAGTCTTTTTTTCTCAAATAGGTACCTACCTTAAATGTACAGACACAGCTCTGTTACAGTTTTATTATACTTTGTATCAATTCTCGCTCAATTCTATAGCAACCCAGTTCGTATCATTTGATGGTAAGTGCCGCTCTGACCATATCAGATAGTTTTGTATTGCATAATTATTATTATTTTACCCACTGCAGTGGCACTGCAAACGAGTTTATTTCTGAATCGATGACCTCTAAACCTAAATACTAAACTCAAGATAACCACGTTTGAAATGTAGGTACTATATATGTATATTCGGTATTTCTGTCACGAAAATGCATTTTACTTAGCACAGTTGCAGTAGACATTGTCCGTGTGGTGACGGACTAAGAATACAAGCGTCACCACCCCATTCTTTCCCACGGGTGTCGTACGAGGCGACTAAGGGAAGTAAGCAATTATCACCCATTGCATTACTGGTGGTAGGACTGGGCACTAAGTGGGGGTACTCACTTGCTATCGGGCCCGAACGGGTAGCTATCACCATCTTCATTGTGACCGGCCATGAAGCACATCAGTGTGTTTTGGTTGTAGCAGGAGATAGCCGTTTATTCTTTTGTTTCATATCTGTGAAATAAAATGGTGAGCAGCGGCTTGACAATACTCTCGGTATAGATGAGTCCATGAGCGACGGTTACCATTGACCATCAGGTGGTCATCGTAGCTCGTTTGCCACCATATGCCATAAAAAAAACCATTACGAATTTGTGGTTGATGACATTGAAACTTAAGTACCATATCGTGTCCTACTTCCTACTTTCCTTCCTTTTCCTTTTACAATAAAGCTGTAACAGAGCTGTGTCTGTATATTTGAATAATTACTGTATTAGGCTATATAGGCGTGTCTAAACACAAAACATTTTTTTAGATTTTTTTGTCTGTATGCAGAAACTATAGAACGGATGTTGATGCAACTTTTTTTTATTTTATAACTCTTGATTAGATTTAAAGACTGGTATATATTTATCCCGCTACTATTTCGGGAACCTGAGATATAGCCTAAAACTAGCTGCGGCGGAGCCACGGGCAAAGGCTAGTCTATACTATTATAAAACTGTAACAGAGCTATGTCTGTACATTTAAGATATTTGAGAAAAAAATACTGTAATAGGCTATATATATAACACAACACATTTTTTTTTAGATTTTTTGTCTGTTTGTCTGTTTATCTGTTTGTTTGTTCGCGCATAACACAAAAACTACTGAACGGATTTTGATACAACCTTTTTTATTTGACAGGCCTTGATTAGACTTAAAAACTGGTAGACATTTTATCCCGCTACTATATCGGGAACCTGAGATATAACCGAAAAACTAGCTTTTGGCTGCGGCGAAGCCGCTGGCAAAGGCCAAATATAAAGGATATAAAGGAAAATAAATGTGAAGGTTTGTAAACATGTTTGGAACATTATCTAAATGGCTGAATAGACCAAATTTTGAAGTCCACGTGGGCAAAAGCTTTTAATTTTTTCATTTGAAGCAGTCATAAGTATATACTGTTGAGCCTGGATAGTGAACAATTCCTGTTGTCAGCCTTTTTTTCTTCTTTTTGCTAAGGCGGTAAAAAATGTTCCTAACCGCACACCCCGTCGTTCGGGGCAACGAACAGGATAGTGTGGGGCCCTCGCCCACTACATAAACCCACCGTGTGCCGTCTTTCCGCCTTTATTGTTGGGCCACTGGAACTGTGTTACATTACTTCAGTGGTGCCTGTTGTCGGCCTGATGTTTTTTTGAATGCGGTTTAATTATTTGAATCCTTTCTCTGCCTCTTTTATATTTTACAAGAGTGTGTAAAGCCCGAGAGATAGCTCTGATCTTGCTAGTTTCTATAGGCTATCATAAACGCTACCTATTATGTTAATTAGCCCCTTTTATGAGAAAAAGTGCGGAATTGTGTAATTAAAAATTACAGCCACAAGCTGGATTTGAACCTGTATCTTCTGGATATTTAATTTGGCCCAACAGCATCTGCACCAGTCGGAAGGTAAGGACTCCGTGGCCAGACACTGCCAACTAAGCTTTCGTGAGATTTGTTCGGGACTATCAAATTCGATAACACTGTCTTGGGTGATGCCTGTGACATTTGTCAGATGTATTTGCATACATGTTCCGACTATAGATATAGGGAGTATATACTATATCTATGGTCCCGACCAAGTAAGCTTAAAAGATATCTATGCTTAAAAGAATCATAAATGATGACGACACCCTATAAATATTTTATTATTTTTATATATATTTTATTCTATACAATTGGCATGCTCGGCAATTTTCCATATCACTAAGAGCAAAACTCCTTTTATAAAATAAAATATAAGCCTTTCAATATGATACGTACAAACCTTTCAATGCAAAATCCTTTTCGAAGCGTAAAAATGACTTTTTACTTCAGACTCGCAGACTAAATTTGCGTTATTTTGCAATTGTAAGTCAAGGTTTGAGCAAATGGTATAGCTGCCGCACTCGTCCGCAGAGACCTATTTCGTTAGTAAATGAAACGCTGTGTGTGTTTTGGAGTGCAATACATTTTATTTTTATTGTAGATTATTATATATTTCTTGTATCATATTGGAAATAATAATTTATTATGATGACAAGTACAAAATGACATTATAAGTAGTACATATTTAATGAAATTTACAAATATTCTTATACTAATTAAAATGGATTGTCATAGTTACCCGCGGCTTAGCTAGCGTCATAGTGATGGATCAAACATCATTTTGGATAGGATAAGGTTGAGTTTTCTTTGATACGGGTACCGTACCCGGAAGGGTAAGCCGCCGGCGGACCACTGAAGTAATGTGACATAGTTCCAATGGCCCATCAATACAGGCGGAGAGACGGCACACAACGGGTTTATTTAGTGGGTCTGGGCCCCACACTACCCTGTTTGTTGCCCCGAATGACGAGGTGTGCGGTACATCAATAACGATTTATTAAAGAATGAACGAATGAATATACTTTATTCTGCAACGCTATACATGAAAAGAACATGAGATTATAATAAAACTTACAAGTTAATGCACAATGGGCAGTCTTATGGCTAATAGCAATTTCTACCAGACGACGCTTAGATGGAGTTTAAAGCAGAAGACAGTAGTCAGTGTATTTTTTTTTTTTTGTGTGTGACGTTGGTTCTTAGCCTCAGATGGCTATGACAACCTTACCCGAACAATTGGTGAGCGCAGAGGGTTCTCAACCCGAAAGACAGTAGTCAAACTGTAGGTGTAGTTATATAGTCTAAGGTGGTTACCGTACGCATAGACGCTAGCAACACTAGAGGCATCACTCGCGCGTCACCATCTCCAAAGAAAGGGATAGGAAGTGGATAGGAAGTACATATATTAAGGAGATGATAATCATGTAAGGCCGTGTGGGGCCGGCTTTAGAATTGTCCCACCCCTCTCCACCCATGGGAGTCGTAAGAGCCGACTGAGGGAATATCGAGGGAGTGGGCAGCAGCATTCCTTTGAGTATTAACAACATCCACTGCGATCGCCAACCCGCCTGCCAAGCGTGGCGATTACGGCACTATCCCCCATTCTTGGGGAGGCCTATGTCCAGCAGTGGACTTTAAAAGGCTGATGGATGGATGGAATTATGTAAGGTACTAAGGAGAGGGTAGGGAAGGAGCTCGGGAGTTCGACACTCTAAATCATCTAATGAAACACAATGGTAGGACCTACTATTGGTTCACGCGGACCTTTTGTGAGAGGGTGGTACTTCCCTGATCGACCCAGCCCAGTCACACTGGGATAAGCAAGTCTCTACTAAACGTTTTTACGGGATTTATACCATGTAAATTTTTACTTACGAGTTTTCGATATTTCGGCACTGTTGCAAGCGCCATTGATCACGGAGTTTGCGCTTGCAACAGTGCCGAAATATCGGAAACTCGTAAGTAAAAATTTACATGGTATAAATCCCGTAAAAACGTTTAGAATTAAAGTCTCTACTACTAGTGTGACGGGTTAAACGAAATACTGTATAATTTGAAAAGTGTATGAGAGGTATTATCTGCGCTAGTGCAAGCAGAATACCTCATAATATCTTATTTGCATAAAGTGTTATTCGCTAGAAATGTTTTTAAAGTTTAGGTATATTTATTTTGTATAATTTTATTGTTCCCCAAGGATTAACTAGAATTGAAATCATTGTGTATATATTGTAAATACAGAAGTTTGTGGAAATGTTTAACAGGCTTCTACGGTAGCACAGCGGTCTAAGGGCTCTTGGATAGAGGGAGACGCAAGTAGGAATCCTCTATTTCCCCTTTACAAAAAATTAATTCCAGTAAAACAGCTGATTATGTCAAATGCTAAAAATCACAATAAATAATGTTTAGATATTTATCAGTCAATCTTACTTAAACAATTAAAGGGATATGGATTACTTTTAGTAAATAAATCGACGAAGAATTAACATTTACTAAACTTCATTCAGCATACATTTCGTTCATGCTAAGCTAGTACACATTGCTTATTTCTTTCTGTATTCCACTCTTACGTGAAACAGTGACGAAATCAGTCGACTAGTTTATTAAGAAATTATCAATAATCATTTTAGATATAGATCTAGGTCTATTTTTTAGCACATGACATGCTCCGCTACTTTTTAAAAGTACAAATTATTTGTGAATAAGGAAAAATAGATTTTTAGTACGAGCGGGAACCGAACCCGCAGCGGTCGTAAAGGCAAATGTGATGAGGAGATTGAGATGACCGAATAGATCAGTACGATAGCTTAGAGCACTTCCCCGGATTGGAAAAGACGCCGGTTCGATTTGCGCTCGTACTAAAAATCTCTTTTTCCTTATTCACAAATAATTTGTACTTTATCAATAATCATTATGAATCCAATCGATTTATCAAAGTACTATTGGCAAAGTCTAGAGGACTAGATAGAGTGAAGAATAATTGGAACTCTTTTTTTACTAAACTGTACAATTAGGTATTTATGATATATACATATGTATACTTAAACTAATCATTTTCATACTCGAAGAGTATTAAACTTTCTTTTGAATTTCGAAGTACAAACCCTTAAATATACATTCACACATTCAAAGGGTGTATACATAGACAATGAACGTTGTTAACACGAAAAAAGAAGTACAAAAATTATCATTAAAGTCCTTTATCACTGATATACTCAAGGTCAAATTACGCGGCCTCACTGCATCAGGTAGGTGGTTCTGGAGGTAGTGGTCCTTTCTCGTTGCCATTTTTTCCCTGAGGACTTCCAACTGGATCAGCTCCTTCACTGTTACCACTATTAACTGCCACTGATGTTAGTGGTACCTGCATATAAATTAAAATGCAAATTAAAAACATTTATTTATTTATTTAAACTCATTTATAACATATAACATAGCATCACGCCTGTATTCCCCGAAGCGGTAGGCAGAGGTATATTACACACTCACGGTTCGCCAGCTATGTTTAAGTCCCACGTAATATGGGGCGAGCCTATTACCGTCTAGCGGGCACATTTCCAAACTCCGGGCTGCTACTGAGAATTTTTCTTTTTACGAAAAAGCTCAATAACTCTACCCTACGGATCGAACCCGAGACCTCACGATCAGCAGTCGATCACACAACCGCTGCACCACAGAGGCAGTTATGATGCTATGTATTAAATAAGATTGAAATTTAACTTCTTAAAATCACTGGCATGACGATCGATGTTAGCGAAGATAGGAACCCAACTTAAGTCAGAAGTTGAGTACTCTCAGCGAGCACAGATTAGATAACGAACTTAGTTTAGTTTTGAAAATCCTAGCAAAACACGGGTCTGCGCAATCCCTGGATAAAAAACTATTTCAAGGAGTAACCTTTTCGATTTTTTATTACCCTAAATACATAATAAGAACGGGTAAATGTTTAAAAACCACGAAATAAGTTGAACTTAAAGTTTGTCCTTTAAGTGTATAAAACCTCACCACGTACCATAGATACTGCAGTACATATATGTGCATCTGACTGCCTCGGTGGTGGTGATAAGGAGGCGTCAAACCTCAGGTCTAAATGTACCATGTAGATTATAGCGGCTAGTGTAATTATGGAGAGAGACAGCTGCACGCTGGCAACACCGATACATGTTGTACTGTTACATCTGAAAATAAGTATTTTTATAGTGTAGTTTGAGCGGATTTTTTGTAAACCATTTATTCAATGTATTTTTAATTTATAAATATACAAATCATTAAAACATTCGTTCCTTGACTATGGGCAACGGCCACAAAATTCTCGTTTAATTACCAAGCTGTATAATTATCAATCCATCCATCCATCCATCAGCCTTTCGACGGCCACTGCTGGACATAGGCCTCTCCAAGAGAACGCCACAACGAGCGGTCCCGTCATGGGGGATAATGCCGTAATCGCCACGCTTGGCAGGCGGGTTGGCGATCGCAGTGGATGTTGTTAATACTCGAGGGAGTGCTGCTGCCCACTCCCTATCCCCTCAGTCAGCTCTTACGACTCCCGTGGGTAGAGAGGGGTGGTACAATTCTTAAGCCGGCCCCACACGGCCAATTATCAATGTCACTCACAAATTCTACTTACCCAATATTCAACAAAGGTCTTATGCTGAATACAAGCATGGCCACATGTGATCCTACAGCACCTATCCACAATATAGTCAGAGGTACCGCAGCACAAGGTGAAGGGCCGAGTGCTCGCCAGGGAGCCCCCCAGTAGTGGCTCGCTCTTGAACGAGCTGAGACCCAGCCGCCGAAACCTCGACTGAAGTATATTGAGATAGCTACAAGAACAAAATTACAGTCAATTTAATTTTATATTCTTGATATTCATAGAGTAACCGATTAATGCGGGTGCTATGCTCCTCTCACATGATTAGTAATAAAAATATTCATAACAAAGGCACAGAATAGGTACTAGTCCTACCACGGAGTACAGAAAAAGAGAGTCCTACGGACAGAAACATCACTTCCATTAAAACTTGTCCAAAATTTCTCTATTTATAGCCTACAAAATCTTAATAATAATACCAATTGTTCGCAGCGAGAAGAAATGTACCTTATAAACACAGAAATACAGTTGAAATTGTTTTTCCCGCCGCATGATCCACGTGCAACCGCGTCATTCAACGAATGCGCTAGGGTTGAACCAATAATGATTTTACTTACTTATCATCACGTTATCTCCCTTCCGGGGTAGACTGAGAGAACAGTGTGACAAAAGGCTCTATTCTTGCATACATCTCTCGCTTCCTCAAAATTCATAATTCTCTTCATACACGCTCGCCAGTTTCGGAGACTCCTGACTCCACCGACAGCAACAAAGCTGTAGTTTATAAAACTTAAAAAAATATATTTATAGTAGCTTCTATTTGATTACTTTTTATATCATTTTAAATGTTATTTTTAAGGCGGATTATTTACTTATAAAATGTTTTTTTTTTTGTTGATCATAATATATGCGTTTAGAGTTTTAGCTCAAAATTTTCGGTTATAAAATTTTATCGTCAAAATACCCTAAATCGCGTAAACAATTTTATTTTAATCAATACTACAAGCGCGAGCGCTTAGGCGTGCGTAGGTATGGCAGCCTTCTGTCGGTTGTATAATGGGCGTAGGCATTTAACTCGGGGCCTTGAGTGAGTGATGAACGCCTGACAAAGGTTGCATTTGTTGCCGAATGCCGAACTTACTTCGTTTTAAACAGCCATTATATAAAAGCTAAAAGTTATAAAGTTAGTTGCTCCTATGGTTCGGACATGTGGAAAGAATGCCGGAAGTGCAACTGGTTAAGAAGATATATAATGCGAAAGTGGAAGGATGTAGGTGCAGGGGGAGACCGAGACTCACCGACCTAGATCAAATCGGTCATGTATTGAAGGAAGGTGGGGTCAGGAGTCTCGAAAACCGGTGAGCGTGTATGAAGAGAATTATGAATGTTGAGGAAGCGAGCGATGTATGCAAGAATAGAGCCTTTTGTCACACTGTTCTCTCTGTCTACCCCGCAAAGGAAATGGCGTGATTATAAATAAGTATGTTTAGGTATACCAAACCATTTGATGTTGTTTTTATATTTGCTATTTTACATAATTATTCATAGATCGACATTTCTCTTGCCGCCCACTCTTACCAAGGACTACCTTCTTAGGATCATAGCGTTATTATCCATACTAATATAATAAAGGCAAAAGTGCGTTTGTTTATTTGTTACGCTTACACGCCATAACTACTAAGTATTCTAGAAATAAACGACATCTCAGGCTCAAATATCCACACAGACGTAGTCGCGGGCATCTAGTATTAATTAATTTGTAGGATTTCTAGATATTATTATATATACTGTAAAATACAAAAAGATTAATATAAGTCAAATCCATCCGGCGCTTGAAAGTTTAATTAAAATAATGGAATAATTACAAAAAAATTTTTTTTATAATTTTGTATGGAACTGCTTTTTGATGATATCAAATATTTTGATGGTATTAAATATTCCGTAACTACATTTGATTTTGATTCAATAATATTCCAACAATGTCTTTTTTAATTAATTAGCGATATTGTCAATGAATACCTACTCATTTCAATTAACACTAAATTAAATTTAGCTATAATAATCAAAGTTTATTAAATACGAATTTCATCGGGTCAGCTAGTTATAACTATTATACGAGTAGTGGTAAGGTTCATTAGTAACATTCATTAATTTAAGTACCTACCAGACCGATGTTGGTGTTTGCTGTAAATTCAATTTGATAATGAAATTAATAACAGTATTAAATAGTCTAACAACACGATAAACTCTTGAACTGTAAACTCGATAATTGCTTAAATAATTGCCTCCGGCACACTTTGAATACAAACTTCTTAATTATAATCCGTATCCTACTTATAGATATTATAAACGTGAAAATTTGTGAAGATCTATGGACGTCTATATCTTTGAATGATTCAATGTTTGTTATTTTGTTCTGAAAAGCATTTTTCCTTGTGGTGACTAAGAATACAAGTGTCACCACGCCATCCATTCCCGCGGGTGTCATACAAGGCGACTAAGGTAAGTAAGCAATTATCACCCATTGCATTACTGGTGGTAGGGATGGGTACCAAGTGAGAGTACTCACTTGCTATCGGGCCCGAACGGGTCGGTACCACCATCTCCTGTGTGACCGGTCATTAAGCACATCAGTGTGTTTTGACTGTATCAGCAGATAGCCGTTTATTCTTTCATTTCATATCTGAGAAATGAAATGGTGCGCAGCGGCTTGACAATACTCTCGGTATAGTTGAGCCCATGAGCGACGGTTACCACTTACCATCAGGTGGGCCGTGACTCGCCTGCCATCATTAGCAATAAATAAATAAAAATGTGAAAAATATACTACTAATTCTAACTCATATAAAACACTATAAAAAATGGCGGTCGGTGTGGCGCGTCTGCCATCGTTAGCTTTAAACAAAAATGTGGGCGGCCAAGCACACGGCCCTCCAGAGGTGGGGAGGAAGGATAATAGACAGAGAATAGGAAAGATACCTACTAAGAACAGGACAGGAAGTATAATATGGTGAGAAACGGAAGTACAATAAAAAGAGGGCAGGAAGGACAACAAGGAGATATTAGCGAGGGGTTTGGCCCTCCGGCGCTCTTACTCACTACATGAAACACAAGGGTAGGAGTACCTACTGTGGTTTCATGCTGATCTTCTGTGAGAGGGTGGTACTTCCCCCATCGAGCCAGCCCTTTTATGCTAGACATAAGTAAGGCTCTACCCCTAGTGGGATAGCTTTTTTTTCTTGCACGGATTTTTATGAAATTTGGATTTTGAATTTTTTTTTACTCCTATAAGAAGTTTCGAAGACGGCGACAGAAGCTAGTAATTAATAAAACTAGCAATTGTATTTTACGGCAAAACATTAAGCACCATTGTACTAACAATGTAATATTGAGGATCAAAGACTAAGTTGTATATTATTTAGGGACTTTATATAAGAGATAATTTGACTGCACAGATGGTGGAGTGGTTTAGATACCGGACTCCCGCCCGAGTGTCGTGGGTTCGATTCCCGCAGGGAACAACTCTTTGTGTGATCCACAAATGGTTGTGTTGAGTCTGGGTGTAATTTGTGTCCATGAATGTGTATGTTTGTAAAATCCCCCGCGATACAGGAATAACTTTGTAATGCAGAGCTTTGTCTTAAAAAAAATATGAAGAGGAGAGTGAATGCTGAAAATAAAGTGAATGGGCACCGCTCACCTATAATGATCTACCGTAATTTTACTACCATACACACCAGACACTATATACACCGGAGATATTATAATGCACGACTGTGAGCGGAAAGGCACGGGCTGAAGTTTGCTTAACATTCGGTATAACCGAATTTCGGTGCCTTGAACCGGACTTCAGCATTCGACCGAACTGAGGTTAAATGCCGAACATTCGGTATAGGTAAAAGTTAAATACCTGCGCTATTTCTACTATCCATCCATCCATTAGCCTTTCATCGTCCACTACTGGACATAGGCCTCCCCAAGAGAACGTCACAGCAAACGGTCCTGTGCCGCCAGCAACCAGGTCATCGGTCCACCTGGTGGGAGGCCGTCCTACACTGCGCCGTCCGTTACGCGGTCGCTGCCCAGCCGAACTGGATTCGTCGATCGACCTCTTTCCCGAAGTTGTGTCTACCTAACTGAACAGTTTGTCCCAAGTATACATAGTGGTGCCCTGACGTCGCAGCACGAGTGAGGAACTGGTGTGTCCTGGAGGAGGTTGAGACCTTGTCCGACCATCGGTATATCCGGATTGAGGTCTCCCAGTCCCTCCAGGGCCCCAGAAGGGGTCACGCGGTGCGCAGAACTTCCGCGTTCCCGCGGTGGGTTGTGGGTAGGCTGGATAGGGACCTACTGGTCGAGGCAGCCATCGTTCAATCGTGGCTGTCCTCACCAGCCCTGACTGAGGAGGTGGACGTTGAGGCTGGCAGATTTTGCGCTGTGATCACGCAGGTGTGCGACTCGGCCATGCCCCGTATGCGACGTCTTCCTCCGAGGAAAGGGCTCTACTGGTTTCAGGAGCTGGCGGACCTACGTGCGGCGTGCATTCGTGCCCTGGCTCTGCACCACCTAGAGCCCCGCCTCAGGGGACTGTTCGACGCGTGCCTGGCGTCCGGACGGTTCCCTGACTGCTGGAAGGAGGGGAGGCTGGTACTCCTGCCGAAGCCGGGACGAGCGCCGGATTCGGTCGGGGCCTTCAGACCCATCGTGCTGCTGGATGAGGCGGGTAAGATGCTGGAGAGAATCCTCGCTGCCCGCATTGACCAGCACCTGCGCGACGTCGGGCCCGACTTGTCGGACGCCCAGCTCGGTTTTCGAGCTGGTCGTTCGACAGTCGGCGCGATCATGCGTCTGAGGGCCGTGGCCGCGGCAGCCGTCACCGGCGGGGAAATGCTGTTGGCAGTGTCGTTTGACATCGCCAACGCATTCAATAGTCTGCCATTCAGCTGCATCAGGGAGGCGCTGCGGTATCACGGGGTGCCTGTATACCTGAGGCGGCTGGTGGTGGACTATCTAGAGAGCCGCAGCGTCGTCTATGAGAGCCGCATAGGGGACGTTGTGAGGAGACCCATGTCGTGCGGTGTCCCACAGGGTTCGGTCCTGGGGCCGCTCCTGTGGGACATCGGTTACGACTGGGTGCTGCGCTGTCAGCTCCCCCCCGGGCTGGCGGTCATCTGCTATGCGGATGACACGCTGGTCGTGGCCCGGGGTGGAAACTTCGAGGAAGCGGCGTTCCTGGCCACCTTAGGGACCTCAGAGGTAGTCAGGAGGATTGGGGCGCTGGGGCTTAGGGTGGGCAAGTCGGAGGCCCTACTTTTCCATGGGCCCCGACGTCGGCCACCTGCTGGCGCCTCGATCACAGTGGACGGGGTCCAGCTTAGGGTGCAGGCCCAGATTAAGTATATGGGCCTGGTGCTGGACGGGCGGTGGCGCTTTCGCGAGCACTTCCGTCAACTGTTCCCGAGGCTAGTTGGCGCAGCGTCCGCTCTTGCACGGCTCATGCCGAATATCGGCGGACCCAACAATGCGTGCCGACGGCTTTACGCGGAGGTGGTCCGGTCGATGGCGCTGTACGGTGCACCCGCGTGGGCGGAGTTCCCTGGACGCACTGAACAGGGCTCTTCTGTGGAGACCACAGAGAGTCGTTGCGTCCAGGGTCATACGTGGATACCGCACGTTGTCGACGGAGGCGGCCTGCGCGTTGACCGGAATCCCCCCATAGGACTTGGAGGCGGCTCGAAAACATCTTCCAATGCAATGGTGAAGAGTTTCGGGGACATGACGTCTCCCTGTCTAACACCTTTCTGCAGTTGGATCGGTTTTGTGCTCTTGTCCTGAACTCAAACAGACATAGTAGCGTTTCTATACAAACACTTCAACACTTCGATGTATCGATAGTCAATTTGGCACCGCTGAAGGGACTGCAGCACCACCCAAGTTTCGATCAAATCAAAAGCTTTCTCGTAGACCACAAACGCTAGACACAGAGGCCGATTATACTCCTCGGTCTTCTGTATAATCAGTGTATGTATGTGCTCTACGGTACTATAGCCTATGCAGAAACCGGCTTGTTCGGGATGCTGGAAGTCGTCGAGCCTGCGCGTGAGTCGATTTGTAATGACCTCGAAAACAACTTATAGACATGGATTAAATACAAAGTGGAAAATGTGAAATTGAAAATAACAGTCACGAGCAGGTGACTGTTATTTGTGACTGTTATTTTCCACTTAGTGCTAAGCATGTAAAATGATAAAAATATGTATAAAAATATCCAAATATTTATAGACATGGCTCAAGAGCGAGATGGGTCTATAATTATTCAAGAGAGTTCTGTCACCTTTCTTGAAGAACAGCACCACCACGCCTCTGGCCCAAGATTCTAGAACGTCACCCACGAGAACGACAGAATTGAATAGCCTCTGGAGGGCTTTGAGGACCGGCTTTCCGCCTGCCCTCAGAAGCTCTATAGTAATTCTGTCGTCTCCCGGTGCCTTTCCATCTTTTAGCTGTTTGAGAGCCATTCTGATCTCGTATAGGCTGACGTCCGGGATATCTTCGGTATAGTGCCGAGTCTGCTTGGATCTGGGCTCATGGACCAAGCTGACAACAGGATTCTGGGATCTGTATAACTGTCCATAGAACTTGCGGACCTCTCTTAATATCTCTTCTTTGGAAGAAACAACAGTGCCATCATTGGTCTTCAGCTTGGTCAGCTGGGTTTTCCAAATAGACAGATCTCTTGCAAACACTTTGGAACCTTGATTCCACTCTATCGCCTTTTTAATACTAGTAATGTCTCGTCGCATAGACTTGGAGATCTGCCTGTTTAGTCGCCTTTGATTGGACCAATCAGCCGAAGACTGCACCGTCATTTTTGTCCGTCTCGCCATGAGCTCAAGAGTTTGGTCCATAAGCTTTTGAGTCCTATTGACGCGACTGGTCTTAAAAAAGGTCGACCCAACCCCATGGACAGTTTCCACAAACCTGTTGTTCATATCACTCGTTGATTCGCGCTCGTCTAGGCATTGAAAGCGATTTTGTAGCTATGCTTGTTAGATTCAATATGCCTCTAACTAAGCGGTGATCACTTCCAGTTTTAATCCTGCTGATTACTGAGGCATCATTGAATATGTGTCGTTTGTCCGTTAAGATGAAGTCAATCTCATTTCTCACTGAACCATCAGGGCTAATCCAGGTCCATTGTCGCTGGGTCTGTTTCCTGAAGAAGGAATTCATCATGAAGAAGCCTTCCGTCTCCAGAAAATCAGACAGCATTTAGCCCCTGTGGTTCCTCTGCCCATATTCTGCCTTCTTCCTTCAGCTCATCGTTTCTCCTTATGCCTAGCTTAGCGTTGAAGTCTCCCATAACCAACGTGAAGTGACTTTTAGACGCGTGAATAGCTTGCGAGATGTCCTCATAAAGGGCCTCCACTTCGTCGTCGGGATGTATCAAGGTCGGTGCATAAACCTGATTGACCTTCAGCGAATACCTTTTGGTTATTCTGAGTATAAGGTACGCTATCCTACTCGACACACTCTCAATCTTCTCCACGTTACCTATGAAAGACTTGCGAATGATAAACCCGACACCACCCTGGGACTGTTGGTCGCCCTCCCGGTGGAAGAGCAAGTTTCCGGACTGGAGGATTACCGTGCCCTCACCCTGTCTTCGCTCTTCTGATAATCCTACAACGTCCCATCGGATCTTGCTCAGTTCCTCTTCCAGCGTGGTGATCCTCTCGTCAGTCCTCAGTATCCTGATGTTGTGCGTTACCAGGGCCAGAAGTCGTTTATGGTAGCCGGATCGCATCCGGAGATTCTTAGCACCCCTTGCTCCGCCGTTACTGGGCCCGCTACCGTTAGGCCACGGAATAGTGGAGCTGCCATGACTGGGGGCAGATGTGTATGTGTATGCACTCATGTGGGGGGGTATTACCATAATCGCCACACTTCGCAGGTGGGTTGGTGTTCGCAGTGGATGTTTTTAATACACAGGGGAACGCTGCTGCCCGGTCCACCGGTAATCCCTTAGTCGGCTTTTACGACTCCCATAGGAAGAGACGGGGTGGAGCTATTCTTGGTGCCGGCCCCATACGGCCAATAATATATTTATACTAATAAAATAAAAATAATAAATTATCCTAACTGTAAAATAAGTCACATATCCATCCATCCATCATCCATCCATCAGCCCATAAACGTCCACTGTCAAGTCACATATACCTACCAATAATCTATTGTTTAACCATGATCATTTATTCGTTAAACTATAATATTATTAGTCGTTGACCTAATAAAAATCGACGTCGGTTCTAGTACAAAATTCCAGAAAAAAGTATCTGTAGTCAATAGACAGTCTATTAATACATACAATATTTAATACATACAAACTTCAACATTCTAATTTTAAACCTTGTGCTATTATAATAGTCGAATTTTATATTTTTACCGAATGTTAGGCCGAAGTTCAGGACAGATGGTGTCCCACAAGGCGGTATACTTTCTCCTCTTCTCTTTTCTCTTTTTATTAATCTCGTTACTCATGAACTTCGATGTGCGTATCATTTGTATGCTGATAATTTGCAGATTTACACACAAGCTAAGGTATTTGACCTTCAATCGCGAATCGCTGACGTTAACAATGATTTAGCAGCCATCAAAGACTGGGCTGTGAGGTTTGGCCTATATGTAAATCCCGAAAAGTGTCAGTCCATGTTGGTTGGTAGTTCTCGTTTACTCGGGGGTATTGACGTCTCTGATTTACCACCTATTGTGTATAATGGATTTGTCATACCTTACTGTAAAGACGTCAAGAACCTCGGGCTAATTGTGGACAGCAAGCTCGAGTGGAGAGCACAGGTTTCTAGTATCTGCCAAAAAGTCACGGGAACCCTTCGCACTCTGTATCGCCTGAAAAACTTTTTACCAGCTGAAACTAAAGCAAAACTCATGCAGACCTTGGTTTTCCTTGTTATCGATTATGCTGATGTGTGTTACCTCGACCTGAATGCAGATCTACTCAATAAACTCGACCGGCTTCTCAACAATTGCATTCGATTTGTTTTTAATCTTCGTAAATACGACCATGTATCTAAATTTCGTTCGCAACTAAAATGGCTGCCTGTACGACAAAGGCGCAGTTTACGAGCACTGTCACTATTGTTCTATATTTTAAACTCACCATATGCTCCCGTATATTTAAAGCTTCATTTTCAACTACTTTCCACTACTCATGACCGTCACCTTCGTTCTTCTAATAATCTTCTACTTCACTGTCCACCTCACTCTTCTAGTCTTGTACATTCTTCCTTTCATGTCCAGGCCATTCTTCTTTGGAACGCATTACCTTTGAAGATCAGGATGGCTGCAAATCGTGCAGCGTTTAGAGCTAGAGTGCGTGAACTTTACATAAGCTTGTTAGCAGAGTCTTCTCGTTAGCTGTTACTCACCTCTTTTGCTATTTTTATTATTATTTATATGTGCATTATATTTATTTTTATTTATTTTTATTATGTATATTATTAGTAGTATGTATATGCATTAAGGTATCGCTGTCTTTGTATATATGTATGTATGTCTTCTGCTACTATGCACCTTTTTTTTTTTTTTTTTGTTTAGGCGGGAAAAAATGTTCCTAACCGCACACCCCGTCGCTCGGGGCAACGAACAGGGTAGTGTGGGGCCTTCACCCACTAAAGAAACCCGCCGTGTACCGTCTCTCCGCCTTTATTGGCGAGCCACTGGAACTATGTTACATTCCTTCGGTGGTCCGCCGGCGGCTTACCCTTTCGGGTACCCTCATCTGAGCAACGCATCCGTACACGGAGCGTCGCACCTTCGCGGGAGGCCTTGCGGGTGGCGGACGTTCCCCGGTCCATCCACCCGCAGCCCCAGCTAGGGCGGCATTAGGCGCAAATATTCACGCCTGCGCCGCCCCAGTCGCTGGCGGCGGTTTGGGTCTGCGGAAGGATCAGCCTCCCTGGCCCTCTCCGCCGCTTCCTTCCGCGAGATGACCTCCTCGCAGAAGGCAGCGACCGCGGCCCAATTCCTGTCGCTGCCAAGCATCGCTCTGACGACGCTCGGCAGCGAGAGGTCCCCCCCTATTGCTGCGACAAGTTCACGACGCTGCTCGGCCCAAGCCGGGCATGACTCGAGCGTGTGCTGCGCCGTGTCCTCGTCGCAGCCGCAATGGTGACAGCCCGGAGTCGCTTCCCTCCTTGCGACAATGTGCAGATATCTGCCGAAGCAACCGTGCCCCGACAGCACCTGCACCAGTCGGAAGGTAAGGACTCCGTGCCGTCGCCCTGCCCACTCTTCCAGCACTGGCTGGAGCGCCCCTACGGTCCAAAGACCGGCCCGGGGCGCCTCCAGCCGCGCCCTCCAGTTGGCCATGGCAGCTCGGCGGGCGTCGCCCTGCCATCTGGCCACCACGCTGGGTGGGGGACGTCCACCCCCCTCCCGCTCTTGCGACGCCCGCCGGTACACCTCGGCGAGCACCTCCGCCTCCAAGTCCCACGGAGGGGTTCCGGCCAACACGCAGGCCACCTCCGTCGACACCGTTCGGTATCCACGTATGACCCTGGACGCGACGACTCTCTGTGGCCTCCACAGAAGAGCCCTGTTTAGTGCGTCCAGGGACTCCGCCCACACGGGTGCGCCGTACAGCGCCATCGACCGGACCACCCCCGCGTAAAGCCGTCGACACGCATTGTTGGGTCCGCCCATATTTGGCATGAGCCGTGCAAGGGCGGACGCCGCACCGACGAGCCTCGGAGACAGTTGACAGAAGTGCTCGCGAAAGCGCCACCGCCCGTCCAGCACCAGGCCCAGATACTTAATCCGGGCCTGCACTCCAATTCGGACCCCGTCCACCGTGATCGAGGCGCCAGCAGGAGGGCGACGTCGGGGCCCATGGAAAAGCAGGGCCTTCGACTTGTCCAGGGCCACCCTAAGCCAGCGCCCCGATCCTCCTGACCACCTCCGAGGTCCCTAAGGTGGCCAGGAACGCCGCTTCCTCAAAGTTTCCGCCCCGGGCCACGACCAGCGTGTCATCCGCATAGCAGATGACCGCCAGCCCAGCGGGAGGGAGCCGACAGCGTAGCACCCAGTCATAACCGATGTCCCACAGGAGCGGCCCTAGAACCGAACCCTGCGGGACACCGCACGACATAGGTCTCCTCACAACGTCCCCTATGCGGCTCTCATAGAGAACGCTGCGGCCCTCAAGATAGTCTGCCACTAGCCGCCTCAGGTATGCAGGCACCCCGTGATACCGGAGCGCCTCCCTGATACAGCTGAATGGCAGACTATTGAATGCGTTGGCGATATCAAGCGACACCGCCAACAGCACTCCACCGCCGACGACGACTGCCGTGGCCGCGGCCTTCAGGTGCATGATTGCGCCGACCGTCGAACGACCAGTCCGAAAACCGAATTGGGCGTCCGACAGGTCAGGTCCGACGTCGCGCAGGTGCCGGACGATGCGGGCAGCGAGGATTCTCTCCAGCAACTTACCCGCCTCGTCCAGCAGCACGATGGGCCTGAAGGCCCCGACCGAATCCGGCGTTCGCCCCGGTTTCGGCAAGAGTACCAGCCTCCCCTCCTTCCAGTGCTACTATGCACCTACCACTATCTCTCTGCTCTGCCCCAAGTTGACTGGAAGAGAATGCCCATGGCATTAAGTCCGCCTTGTGCCACTTTTAGTGCTAAAGTAATAAATAAATAAATAAAAGTTCGTATTCGGTTCAAACCACATTCGGCCCATTTCTGGCGCAAACACAAGTGCATTCTCTGTTCCCCACTCTTATAGTCCTAGTCCAATGGGGCGGCATTACCTACGACACGAGCGGAGAGAGATCAGGCATAAGACCAACAGCTTTACGTGCTCTCCAAGGCACGAGGGTGAAACACTGCCAAATTCCTAACTCCAGGTTGCTCTTAAAAGTTTCTTGACGGAAAATCCTTTAGCTGGCCCAACTTAGTACCTTATGATCCGCAGTTGCATACACCATCGTTACACCATCGAGGCACTTACACCTACAAGTCCTATTCAATAAGACACGCATGTACGTGTTTGTTTAATATAGGAGTATTAATGCAAACCTTTATCATCACGCAAACCTTCATTATTATTATGGCATTTTAGAAATTTCTGTAGATGAATTTCATTAATATCACGTATGAAACGTCACACGCCATAAGTTAGTATTAATTCATCATAACTTCATAACTTTTGGATGGAAAGTCATTTGAATCTAATTCACGATGGGAGCCACCTTAAACTTGAATAATGGAACGTAAAACATAACAAACAGCATCACGCTTGTGTCCCCAAAGGGGCAGGCAGAGGTGTATTGCACACCCACGGTTCGCCAACTATGTTAAGTCCCACTAATAGGGGCGAGCTTATTGCCAACTCTACCAGGCACACTCCGGGCTGCTACTGAGAATTTTTTTTTTTACGAAAAAGCTCAATAACTCTGCCTGACCCGGGGATCGAACCCGAGACCTCATGATCAGCAGTCGCGTACACTACCACTGCACCACCAAGGCATTTAATAAGAAGAAATAATAGAAATAGAATGATGCAATAGAATAATTTTGATAGAGAAAGATACCATCAAAATCTCTCTTTTATAAAATAACTAGCCTTTGCCCGCGGCTTCTCCGCAACTAAACTCTAGCTTTTAGGCTATATCTCGGGTTTTCGATATAGTAGCGGGATAAAATGTTTTTAAGTCTAATCAACAGCTATCAAATAAAAAAAAAATGCATCAAAATCCATTCAGTAGTTTTTGCGTGATGCGCGAACAAAAAAACAGATAAATAAAAAATCTAAAAAACACCGTGTTGTGCTTAGACACGCCTATATAGCCTAATAAAGTCATTTTTTCTCAAATATATTTAATGTACAGACACTGCTCTGTTACAGCTTTATAATAGTATAGAATATTTTACTTCACTTAAAAAGAAATAATGTTGATTATTTTTTAGTGTTCCATCCATCCATCCATCAGCCTTTTAACGACCACTGCTGGACATAGGCCAAGAGAACGCCACAACAAACGGTCCCGTCATGGGGGATAATGCCGTAATCGCCACGCTTGGCAGGCGGGTTGGCGATCGCAGTTGATGTTGTTAATATTCGAGGGAGTGCTGCTGTCCACTCCCCCGATATTCCCTCAGTCGGCTCTTACGACTCCCGTGGGTAGAGAGGGGTGGGACAATTCTAAAGCCAGCCCTACACGGCCAGTTATTTAGCGTTACCTGCTGCCAACACTGTGATAGCTCCTGTCGGTACTCCCAGACCTAAAGACGGTTTTTGTCTTTCCTCCAACCAACCCACAGCTCCGAGGACTAGGCCTCCGATCCCGCAGACAATCTGAAAAGTACACTTAGTTAAGTAGAATAATGTAACACAAAGTGTGAAAATGTGAAATAGAAAATAACTGACAGTCACAAGCAGGATTTGGTTCTGCATCTCCTGGAATACCGTCCCAGATGCTTTGCCAATTGGCACAGGTACTTACTTGTCCAAACTATCATCCTAATCACCTGATTGGGACGATATTTTAAGAGATGCAGGTTCAAATCTTGCTCGTGACTGTTATTTTCGATTTCACTTTTTCTCATTTCGTGTTAATTTATATTGTTGCATATCAAATGTTAAAACAAGACGTCGCGGGACGTCTACCAGATGTGAAAACATCGACATTATTTTGTAGAAATAAAATGATCATAAATTGACAAAGTACTCCTTAAGACGAACCAAACGAGTATAAACTCGATTAGTTTGGGTCGTTTCATTACAGAGTTACTGTGGTCACCTTACAGCTCCATTATCAGACCCTGGATACCATCCAGAGACAAAGTAGGTACTCGTCAAGACGAATCATACGAGCCCAAACTCGATGGAATTATGTCGTTTTATAACGGAGTTCCTATGGCCACCTTCTAGCTCCATCATCAGACCCTGTATACCATCTAAAGACAAAGTACTCGTCAAGACAAATTAAACGATTCCAAACGCGATGGGGTTGCGTCATTTCATTACAGAGTTACTGTGGCCACCTTTCATCTCCATCATCAGACCCTCGATATCATCTGGGACTGGAGTACTAGTCAAGACATTTTAAACGATCCCTTACTCGATGGAGTTGCGCTATTTAATTACAGTTTCGCATGCCCACCTTCCAGCTCCATCATCAAACCTTGGATACCATCTAAAGACATTGTACTCATCTACTAACTAATCAAACAAGTCCAATCGATGGCTCTGTGGCACCTTCCAGCTTCATCATCAGACCCTGGATACCATCTAGAGATAAAGTACTCGTCAAGACGAATCATACGAGCCCAAACTCGATGAGGCTGCACCGTTTTATTATAGAGTTCCTATGTCCACCTTCCAGCTCCATCATCAGATCAGATCCATGTCATCATTATACTGCATTGTCACGCGATATTCATATGCGTGTAAATTTTAAACACAACCGGAAACCGGCAAGTGTGCCAAATTTAACTTGCAAGATTTGAACTGGACAAGTAAAATAAAAGCGTCGCCACGCTAAAAGTCGATTTCACCCTCCCTCCGCATTAGATGTTTCACATCAAAAATATATAAAATAAACATGACAGGTCTAGTGGTAGAGCCTTACTTAACCCAGCACGAATGGGTCGGCTCGATCGGGGAAGTACCACCCTCTCACAAAAGATCAGCACAACGTAACAACGGTAGTTATGCCTACCGTTGTGTTCCGAATGGTATTGGTGAGTCCAACCTATTATCTCCTTATTATCCTTCCTATCCTCTCCTTAGTATCCTACCTATCCTCTCCTTATTATCATTCCTATGTCCATTCCACCATTCCAAGGAAAACGATAGTAGTAGGTATCTACTATCGTTTTCCTTGGAGATGGCGAGCACGCGAGTGATACCTTTAGTGTTGCTAGCGTCTATAGGCTAAGGTAACCACTTCCCTCTACCACCAGGTGGGCCGTATGCTTGTTCACCGCCCATGTAATATAAGAAAAGGTAATAAAGCATACGTGTATCTATCTGTTATAAAGATTTGAGATCCATAGGCAGTGCTTCAGGTCCCAGTGCAAACTATTGTGGATAGATTTCCACACACATGTCCAAACGATCCAGATATTATGCAAAATTTGGATACAATTTGTGTCAGATTATTGTGCTATTAAAGTGCCCAACTGTTTTGGAATCAATTCCCGAAAATTCTAAAACTTAAAACCGACAACCGAAATGCACCTCGATGTGTTTGACTATAGCGGGAGACAGTCACCTATCCAATAGTCTTTGATTGAAATGATGAGCAGCAACTGGGCGGTATTCTTTAATATTGCTGTCCATCAGCAGCGGTTAGCACGTACCATCTGGTGGGCCATGGTAAATCTACCTACATAAGCAATAAAAAAAAATTGTCCCATGATATAGGGAACATCCTGCATTTAGGTTCAATGGCAACACTGATGAAAGTAAGTAGGTAAATACTAAAAAAAAACATGGTATAGAACTAATAATAGATAACTTTACATTATATCCACGAGTACCCTAAGAGCCTACTAAGGAAAATGCTAGTAGTGATTTGCTAGAAGAAGATACTTAATTGTAGAGTGCCTAGAAAACAAAACCCGTAACAAAGCCGTAGTCTAGTACTTATAGGGCTTTGCCCTATAAGTACTTATAGGGCTTTGCCCTATAAGTACTAATAGTTGGTTAGTGTGGGATACGGGGCTCGAAGAAGATATTTTATTTTAGAGTGCCTAGAAAACAAGACCCGTAACAAAGTTCTATAAGTACTAATAGTTGGTTAGTGCGGGATACGGGACTCGAAGAAGATACCTAATTGTAGAGTGACTAGAATACAAAACCCGCAACAAAGCCCTAGTACTAATATCTGGTTAAGGGGGAATAGGGGGCTCTTCACCAATATCTTACAGATAACTACACTGTTTGTACCCCTAAAGAAAGACATCAACTTAATTATCTCATTAGGTGCCGAGAAAAGATTGCCTCTATAAATGAAGACCCTAAAAGGTTAATATTCTTATATAATTGTATCAAAGTTAACGAGAGCCTAATACTTACTACTAATGTAAGTAGCATTAACTGTCGCCGTGACGTAATTCGCAAGGAGGTTATGGATTAACTTCATACATAGTCTCACGCCTATATCCCTGAAGGGGTAGGCAGAGGTGTATTATATACCCACGGTTCGCCAACTATGTTTAAGTCCCACGTAATAGGGGCAAGTCTATTGCCGTCTACCGGGCCCATTTCCAATAACGTACATACAGAACTATCTCTGTATTACATACAACATAGATAATATAAACAAATATAAAAATATATGCGCAGAAAAAACCCAAACGCATCTATTGAGGTAATCAAAGGAGTTTCTCAAAGTTTTCATATCCCAGTGGCCCTTGTTTTGATTGGCTTGTGTCCTGCAATATTACTTTTCCTTACAGTAGCGTATATTTGTAGACGAATCGTTGGCTTTGATCGACACTAGTTATCAGGGTTATTTCGGAATGATTGATGTATAACATGATATATGAATATGAAAGAGTGCTACATAAATCGTGGCCACTTTTTAATAGGCGTAAACAGATTTATTGGCGATAGAAATTAACCAGCCGTGAAGTCTTTACTTCTATAAATGTATCGGTGACAGATATTTGATTTTTTTTGTTAAGGCGGAAAAAATATTTCTTACCACACACCACCACGTTTGGGGCAATGAGCAAGGTTCTCACCCACTAAATGAACTCGCTGTATGTCGTCTCTTCGACTGTACTGGTGGTCCACTGGAAGATATTACTTCAGTGGTACAGATTTTTAGATTTAGATTTTTTTTATATACAAAAATAATATATAAAATCATATAAGTACTAAAACAGATGTCGCGGGACGTCTACCAGATGTGAAAACATCGAAATAATGACTAGAAATAAAATGATGATAACTTTTTCAATGCGTGTTTGTATAAAATTATTACATGTGTAAAATAACGGAAATGGATATAAATCATCATCATCAGGCCCTGGATATCATCTAGGACCAAAGTACTAACAAAACGAATCTAACGATTTCAAAGTTGATAGGATTGCGGCGTTTTAAAGTATGGTGCCCATGGCCATCCGGCTCCATCATCAGATCCTGAGTATCATCTAGGACTGTGGTACTATTCAAGAAAACTCAAACTAGCCCTAAATACCCATGAGCACCTTGCAGCTTCATCATCAGACCCTGGATACTATCTAGAGACAAAGTATTCGTCAAGACGAATCATACGAGCCCAACCTCGAAGGGGTTATGCCGTTTTATATTGGAGTTCCTATGGCCACCTTCTAGCTCCATCACCAGACCCTGGATACTATCTAAATACAAAGTACTCATCAAAACGAATCAAACAAGTCCAAACTCGATAGGGTTGCGCTGTTTCCTTATAGAGTTCCTATGTCCACCTTCCAGCTGCATCATCAGATCAGCTCCATGTCATCATAATATGGCATTGTTACGCGATATACATAGCGTGTAAAATTTCAGTTCAATCGGAAATCGGTATGTGTGCCAAATTTAACTTGCAAGATTTGAACGGGACAAGTAAAATAAAACCGTCGCCACGCTAACAGCCAATTTTACCCTGTCTCTGCATTAGATGTTTCACATCAGAATTACAAAATTTACATTTTGAAATATTTAAGTCGTGGGATCTTGGTTTCGAAAAATTACAATATATTTTAGACTAGCTTTTGCCCGCGGCTCTGCCAAAAGATAGTTTTTAGATTATATCTCAGGTTCCCGATATAGTAGTGGGATAAAACGTATACCAGTTGTTAAGTCTAATTGAGAGCTATCACAGAGAAAAAGTTGTATCAAAATCCGTTCAGAAGTTTTTGCGTGATGCGCGAACAGACAAACAGATAAACAAACAAACAAATATAAATTCTAAAAAAAATCGTTTTGTGTTTAGACACACATACATAGCCTATTACAGTGATTTTTTCTCAAATATCTTAAATGTACAGACATAGCCATGTTACAGCTTTATAATAGATCTAGGCGAGGCTAACTATTAGTCTTCATAAATTCTGTCAAATAGAATACGAACTTGTTTAACAAGCAGATGACGTCATATCTGTGCATTAGAGAATCAGCAATTACTTATGCAAAGCAGTCATGTAGATCTACGTGTCACGGGTACACAATTAGTATGTAAATGATGTCATAAAGGGAGGTCCCTTTTAGTTTATGTATTTGTCTACATGTTCATACTATTTGATGGCGTGATTTTTTAAACATATTGATCTATATTTTAGCACTTGACATGCCCAGCTACTCTTAAAGTACTTTACGTGTACTTTATACGAAATTATTAATATAAAATATAACTAATATTTTCATGATCCTATCGGAACTCGTCGACGTGACATCTTGATGTGGTATGTTAATCAGCTGTGTAATATGTAACAAGTTCAGGTTTCGCTAATCGAGAGACTGAATATAATGCAGACTGTATCCAACGCCTGTCTGAGACTTGGACAATGTGCCGCAATCTGGTTATCTACTAGCGATTAGCAGTAAATAATGTGTTTTCCGCGAAATCACAACATAGATGTAGAACTTTAGTCGACCATCGTTGACCGTGACTGTGTGTGGGAGCTATAAAGTCATAATTAAGAAAACTAAACATAAACATTTTGTTATTTTGTATATACATGTCGGACAGAGTTTAATTAATAAATGTCTCTATATTGTGAAAATGTCTATTATTGTTTGTTTGAAGGCAGATATTGTTTACCTATCATTAGAAATAATCTCAATGAGCTTGCGAAGCGTGATATTCTGTTGTTTATGTATTTGCTGGAGAAGCTCGCGGAAAATCATGATAAAATCGTGTCATTGAATGTTGGAGATCGGTGTCGCGAACCCACTGTTTGGACGTGATTATTTAAAATAGAGAACTGTCAATAATGGCCGGCTAGATTGTAATATGGTAGATTCAACCGTATAAAATACAAAATATCTTATTGTGTGCTAGCATTAAACCCTTGATCTCAGCAGGGTTTCCCGACTAGTGGGTGTTAAAATGAACATGGACAAGACGAAAGTCATGTCTAATGTCCATGTAATTTCAGCACCGGTACTAGTCGGGAGTGCGCTTCTCGAAGTTGTCGACCACTATATCTACCTGGGATAACCAGTCCAGTTAGGTAGGCACAACTTAGAGAAAGAGGTCAATCCAACGACGAATCCAACTCAGCTGGGCAGCTTTCGGGAAGCTAAGGAAGATCTTCTCGTCCAATATTCAGCAGTGTCTGGAAAAGAAGGTCTACGACCAGTGTGTGTTACCAGTGATGAGATATGGAACAGAGACGTGGTCTCTGAATGTTGGCCTCGTAGCAAGGCTCAAAGTCGCTCAGTGGGCCATGGAGCGGGCTATGCTTGATATTTCCCTACGTAATCGAATCCGTAATACGAAGATACGTAGGAGAACGAGAGTGACCGACATAGCCCGCCGGGTTGCCATGCTGAAGAGGAAATGGGCCGGCCACATCGCTCGACAAACCGAAAACCGTTGGGGAAGAAAGGTTCTCGAGTGGCGACCACGTATTGGACGGCGCAGCGTAGGACGGCCCCCCACTAGATGGACCGACGATCTGGTCAAAGTCGCGGGGAGCCGTTGGATACGGTCGGCACAGGACCGCTCGTTGTGGCGTTCTCTTGGGGAAGCCTATGTCCAGCAGTGGACATCAAAAGGCTGATGAATGGATAAATGGATGGATTAAACCTTTATGACGCCCACTAATAATGCAATGATATTGAGCAAAATGATCTTCCTCCTACATACTTGACATGCAATTTCCAGAAATCAATACTATATTTCTATTTCAAATTTTCGCACTTTGTGTTGTGCTAAACTTACCTGCAATACTCTAACTCTGAGTGCTATCGCGAAGGGATACAATTTCACACCGCTAGCCAGCGGCACTTCCACTTCATCGCCCTTAGATGCACCACTCACGGCGCTGCAGACTGACTGCTTACGCAACCACATAGCAGCCGTTGCGTGAAGGACTGTGAAAAATAATTAAATTATACTAATAATACATAGCATCACGCCTGTATTCCCCGTAGGGGTAGGCAGAGGTGTATTTCACACCCATGATTCGGCAGCTATGTAATAGGGGGCGAGCCTATTACCGTCTATCAAGCACATTTCCAAACTCCGGGCTGCTACTGAGAATTTTTCTTTTTACGAAAATGCTCAATATCACTGCCGGACCCGGGGATGAACCCGAGACCTCATGATCAGCAGTTGCTCATACTACCGCTGCACCACAGAGGCAGTAAGCAGTACTACTAATAATTACATAACACAATATTATATTTGAAGTATCAGAAAAATTTTAGTGAAATAAGAAAAGTATAATTCTCAGTGAGATCCGTACTCGTGGATTGCTGGTCCACACAGCTAAGCAGGTCGTAATGCAGTGATCAACTTTTATTTTATTCATTCATAGACTCACGCTTGTTTCCTAGTAGGAAAAGACAACGAAACGAATTTAATAAACGAACAAGGAAGTAGCAGGACTGGCAGCCCGTATCGCTCGACGAACCGATAACCGCTGGGTAAGAAAAGTTTTCGAGTGGCAACCACGTATCAGACGGCGGAGTGTAGGACGACCTCCCATAAGGTGGGCTGATGACCTAGTCAAAGTCACTGGCAGCCGTTGAATGCAGGTGGCACAGGACCGTTCATTGAGGCACTCTTTTGCGGAGGCCTATGACCACCAGTGGACAGATACATAGATAGAAAGACAACGGATTATCACAACCACCCAATCTCCACTTTACAATAAAATTGCTTTTGGATGTGTTTACTACTCACGCCATCTATCGGATGCATTTACATACATTATTCCAATATAATAAGTTTAATTTTGCAATTAACTATTAGATGCAGACATTGTATTTGATGCAGATTCGAATCCCGCTCGCAGTAAGCTCTCTTTGTCCACTTTCACAAATAATAGTTTAATTAGTTAAATACTTTGGAAAATCCAAAAGTGCACGCGTCATAATCTTTATTTTTCACAATAAAATTGATTATTTGATATTTAACTAATAATGTATTGGTCTTACTAAGTAGTTTTCAATAAATCACATAGATAGCGCTAATTTCAAAAATTATTAATGTGGTTCTCATGTCTTATACGTCATCCATCCATCAGCCTTTCAAAGTCCACTGCTGGACATAGGCCTCCCCAAGAGAACGCCACGAGCGGTCCCATCATGGGGGACAATGCCGTAATCGCCGCGCTTGGCAGGCGGGTTGGCGATCGCAGTGGATGTTGTTAATACTCAAGGGAGTGCTGCTGCCCACTCCCCCGGTATTTCCTCAGTCGGACGGTATAAGGACGGGAGTCGTAAGAGACGACTCCCGTCCTTATACGCCATCTAGCGCTAATTTTAAGAAGCACTAATATATTGATCTATAGAAGTAGTTCTCACGAAATAAGGTATAGCGCTGGTTTTAAAATACCACAGTGCCATCGAGTCGAGCGTAAATATTCACTATTTTTTGTTTATTTAATAACAATTAAACCACATCGAATTAGACCGTGAAAAGTGCCCTATCACTTTTTTTTTCTACTCGTAATTATACTGAAGTTAAAAAAAAAAAAAGACTCGACTCGTAAAGTATTTCGGTCGTTATCGTGTTAACATACATTACCTACAACACACGGACGTCCAAGACAGAACTTTTTTCAACAGTTTTTTAACTAGTTTAAATAACAAAAAAGGCATAAAAATATCATGAGTGTTAAAAATAGTGTTTTTTCTTTATATGTGCAAGCAAAGCTTAGGACCGACGGTTATTATCTTTCACCATCAGCTCAGTGTGCGTCTAGGCTTATGACACCATTTAAAAAAAGAAAATAATAAAAAGCATAATATTCTGTTCATAACATTACAGTTAAAGCACAACGTATTAATTTAGTGTGGGTGTAACAATATTTAATCTGCATTATCAATGAAACTGATAAATATTTTGTGAAGGTTAATGTTATCTATTAGTTCATGTTCGTGTAACGCGGCAGATATTAACCATTAGTGGTATGGGATACGGATTTGTTTTGATATAATCAATCATAATAATTAATTGGAATACTATTTTTTATTGCTATTGATGGCAGACGAGCCACGGGTGGCTGATGGTAAATGGTAACCTTCGCTCATGGACTCAACTATACCAAGAGTATTGACAAGCCGCTGCGCACCATTTCATTTCATAAATATGAAATGAAAGAATAAACGGCTATCTTCTACTACAGCCAAAACACACTGATGTGCTTCATGAGCGGTCACACAGGAGACGATGGTACCAACCTCAAGTGAGTACTCTCACTTGGTACTCAGCCGTATCACCAGTAATGCAATGGGTGATAATTGCGTACTTCCCTTAGTCGTCTTGTACGACACCCGCGGAAAAAGATGGGGTGGTGAGTCCGTCACCACACGGACAAAAAATAAAGGTTTATGGATTCGACCGAGAAGTCTAAATGTATTAGAACATCACAAAAACTGAAAACACATAAGACGTGGTCACGATCCTCAGTCGTAAAGGAAAAATTATGTTCGAGAAGAATTAAATATTCATTATAATAACAATCATCAATTTTCATTTAATACTAGTTACTATCCGCGACCCCGTTGAATTCTATTATTTTTTTTGTGCGGAATCCTTTTTTTTTTCAAAATAAAAGTAGCATGTGTTACTCATTAATAACATAAGCTATCTGCTAGTGAAAGTCCCGTCCAAATCGGTCCAGCCATTTTAGAGATTAGCCCAACACACTAATAGGCAGACAACAATTTAAAAAATTGGTAGTTTGTTATGAATACTGCATATACTTTCATATGTATGTTTTTATTGCTTGTAGTGGCAGACGAGCCACGGCGCATCTGATGGTAAATGGTATCCGTCGCTCATGGACCCAACTATACCGAGAGTATTGTTAAGCCGCTGCTCACTATTTCATTCCACAGATATGAAATAAAAGGATAAACGGCTATCTCCTGCTACAGCCAAAACGCAACGATGTGCTTCATGGCCGATCACACGGGAGATGGTGGTACCAACCCGCTCGGGCCCGATACCAAGTGAATACTCCCACTTGGTACCCAGCCCTACCACCAGTCATGCAATGACTGATAATTGCTTACTACCCGTAGTCGCTTCATACGACACCCGTGGGAAAGAATGGGGCACTTGTATTCTTAGTCCGTCACACACGGACGGCATTTAGTAAAAAGTTGTCCCAATTAGGCTCTTAATTTTATTTATATGGAGAGAAAAGTCTATTTGTTCCACTGTTTACAATTTCTGTTTTACCCTACAATTGATTGCCTATATATTATTTTATAGACTCACGCTTTTATTCCAGAAAGGTAAAGTTCCCTTTCGCCTAAGTTACTTAGACCCAGGTAGTAAAGGGCGAGCTCTTTGCCATCTACCGCGCGCATTTGTATGGTAATTCCAAGTAGAAAGTAGATTTTAGAGTTACTAGAGGCATATGATGAAATGTTCACGGTTCTAATATGAAATTGTATTGCAATACTTCATATTCAAACACAATCGACATCAAAATCATTATGCAAAAAATTACCCTCTGATTATTTTTTAAAAGTACTTCTTCTTTCTCACTATACACTAATTTTTTATTTTTATTTTCTCATCGTCGTGAAAAAATTGCTTCGGTAATACTGGATTTGGATTTTTTTCTTTTTCGCACCTAAAAATTATCATACATATATTTTTTTTCCTAATAATTGCCTCAAAAAGATTGCATTTAATGATAAAACGTTATTTGTACATTCTTCTATAAACACATTATAACTGAAAAAAAAGTTCACCTTGAGCTAGGGAATGGACTTTACAAACATTAATTTTACAAACAAATTCATGAGTATCAGCCTTTTATTCTTACCTAATGTTTTTTCTACAAATATTCTAACTTCATTCAAGTTATGAAATCTGAAAATACTGGTTCTCCAAGTCGACTGTTATACTCGTACATGTCCAAAGTAGTCAGGACGAGGCTTAATTGATGTTTTTAAAGACACAAAACAATTAATAAATAGGTAATAAGCAATTCATTAATTTCTCCTCTGTAATATCGCTATTCTTATTTATGCAGTGAAAGTAAATTCACGCATGCCTGCCCTGACAGACAGTAATGTAGGTCTCGTTGAATTCACCCCATTCCCTTCTGTTGTGAAGGTAATATGGAGATGGTGCTAAAAACTGAAGATTTTAGAAATATACTCACAAATGGACTTATTACTACGCCAGCAAAAAGTACAAATTTGCAATGGTTCGCAAGTTTTGTTACATACTTAGCTAAATTTGTTAAAGAAAAATATTTTATTTAATAACTTTTTAAGGCACAGATTATTGATGAATACTTCTATAAATAATTAATTAGGCAAACAATTATCAGGTTTTTTATTTCATAAACATCATATTTCCCATAGGGAATTCTTTTTGTTTTCTAATTAATTAATAATGAATTATGCTTGATTAATAATGATGTAGCAGTGATAGTCTAGCAGTAAAACCAAGGAAAGACAGTGTTATCGAATTCGATCCCCAGTCCAAGGTCCATCGCACGGCACACACCTCTGACTTGTCGAGATTTTTCGAAATTATGTGTGTATTTGTTTACAGTTTGCCTGAGAGATTCTCTCCACGTTTTCTTCAAGTTTCCTTGGTTTAGTTTTGTAAAGTCTGCCAATTTACATTGAGCCAGCGTGGTGGACTATGGCCTAATCCCTTTAAACATAAGAGACTCATGCCCAATAGTGGGAAAGAAAAAAGTCCAACTGTAAACGTGTGTTAGGTTTTTTCAAACGTTGCGCAATATTAGAGAGTTGCCGTTATAACGATTATACTTGTGATACAAAATCTATATACAAATACCTAAAGGTAACATAGTTCAGGGCCTTATTAGTTGTTAATGTGGATAAATTGACACATATTATCCCCAACAGTTCATTAATTTTTTTAGCACAAAGAGAGAGAATATTACGATACATAGTTCAATTTTAGAAATGCACGCCCATATACTGAACGAGTTTTGTTGTTAGAGGAAATGTAAGCTATTTCATTAAAGACACGACAAAAAGGTACACTTATTACATCTGATCCATATATGCTCGTAGTACTCAACCTATTTTTTACAGGTCAAAGACGTTAAAAGATCTTTCTCTTTACTGTATAAAATTCATCAAACAATGTGTCTTCATAGAAGTTTCAACAGTTTTACCAGAGAATAGATACTAGTCCTACGGACAGAAACATCATTTCCATTAAAACTTGTCCAAAATCTCTCTATAATAGCCTACAAAATCTTAATACTAACACCAATTGTTCGTAGCGTGAAGAAATGTACCTTATGTTCACAAAAATACAGTTGAGATTGTTTTGCCCACCGCATGATCCACGGGCAATCGCGTGATTCAACGAATACGATAGGGTTGCACCTATGATGATTTTACTTACTTACTTATCATCACGCTATCTCCCTTGCGGGGTAGGCAGAGAGAACAGAGTGACAAAAGGCTCTATTCTTGCATACATCTCTCGCTTTCTCAACATTCATAATTCTCTTCATACACTCTCCGGTTTCCGCTCGCCGGTTTCGGAAACTCTTGACTCCACCGACAGTAAATAGCTGTCGTTTATAAAACTTAAAAAAATATTTTTCTAGTAGATTCTGTTTGATTACTTTTTATATTATTTTAAACTAGCTGAAACCCGCGACTTCATCAGCGTTAAAGTTTAACTTTCTAAATTCGACCCCTATTTTACCCGCGATTTTATAAAACTATTGAAATGGATGTGTATCCTATCTATTATATATAACCCCAGTGTCACGATGTTTGTCCGGGATGCACTTCGAAACTACTGAACCGATTCTAACTTTTCTTTTTTTTAAATGTGTATTTTGTTCCAACTTAGGAGATAGGATACTTTATATCTCAATTTATAATTGCAATATTTATTCATGAAAAAATACATATTATGGTGGTACGAAGTTCGCCGGGTCAGCTAGTATCAAATATAAAATGAAATTTAACATTCTTAATTCAAAAAAGTTCAAATATGTGTGTTTCTACTTCCCAATTAGAAACCTACCAAACCACCCCCACATTTACTTCTTATTATTTTACCTGACCACATTCTCATCTCCTCTATATCATCATTCATCTTCATGTCCTATAGCTATTCTTGGGGTGGATTACTCGCGAAGGTTGCTTTTGGTCTATACGCTACCACGCCAAGCACTCATGGGGTGGCAAACTTACCGTCTTACTCACCATCAAGCCGTACAGCCTAGTATAATTATATGTTATAAACATTGATGTATAAACAAAAACATAGCAACACGCCTGTATTCCCCAAAGGGGTAGGCAGAGGTGTATTACACGCCCACGATTCACCAGCTATGTTTAAGTCCAACGTAATAGGGGGCGAGCCGATTGCCGTCTACCAGGCACATTTACAAACTCCGGGCGGCTACTGAGAATTTTTAAAACATAGCATCACGCCTGTATTCCTCGAAGGGGTAGGCAGAGGTGTATTATACACCCACGACTCGCCAGCTATGTTTGAGTCCCACGTAATAGGGGGCGAGCCTATTGACGTCTACCGGGCACATTTCCAAACTCCGGGCTGCTACTGAGATTTTTTCTTTTTAGGAAAAAGCTCAATAGCATTGTCTGACCCGGGGATCGATCCCGAGACCTCATGATTAGCAGTCGCATACACTATCGCTACATCACCGAGGCAGTTGAAGTATAAAACAGAGAAAATCCACAATTAGGCACTAAAAGTGTACACTATAAATAAGTGCAGATTACGCTTTCCTGCACTCATTTCATTTAGTATTGTTTTCTGCAACGTATCAATATACCTAATAATACCAAAATCTCTTCTTAAAAACTCATTGACTGTCTAGCTCTTCTTTCCCTATCAGAAGTTAATTGCATCTCTCTCTCAGAACTGCTTTCATGTGCTCGTGCAGTTGCATTATTAACTCTCATAGAGTTTAAACGATGCGCTCTTTCCTCTGACGATTCCTGAGAACGCGCATCTCTCATTCTTTTGGCATTTCTCGAATTTTGAGATAAGGAAGATCATTTTTTAGGTGGCATCGTAGGTGGAATAAAAAGAACCTAATAAGATAAATACACAAAAAGAAAAAATATATACTTACTTAATTGAAATTTATACTTAACTTTACAACGTTTAACTTAACAACTATATTATATAAAGAAAAGAAGGAGAAACAAACAAAAATACTAAACAAACTAATTATATTATAATCTAATACCTACCTACTTTAAAACTATATCTAAAAACTACGTATCTATGTATTTTTTAAATCTAAAACGCGCTTATTCCGAGAAGAGTCAATAAGAACCACGTCCGTTCGCATTAAGAGTGACAATGTGAGTGAAGTCGGCGCGTTTTATTTTTTATTTTTTTGTGTTTGATTTTTGTTGTTAGCCTCAGATGGCTATGACAACCTTACCCGGACAATTGGTGAGCGCAGAGGGCTCTCAAACCAACATTTAGGCAACGCTACCCGAGGGCACCACCTGTGGGGTAAGGACCTCGGCTCGGGCTGTTGCTGGCAAAGTGGGATTTCCCACGTTTATGATTTGAAGTCGGCGCGTGAGCGCCCTCGTCTTTTTATAGATGCAGCGGTTGGCCGTTTCGCGCGTTAAACAAAAATCAACCGTATAGCCGTACCCATACTGGCGCGGCGAGATTTGGAAGTTTTATTTCATCTATATCTTGTGTGTTTATAAACCGATTTCTATATATTTTTTTTATAAAATAGATATTAAAGTGTACTTTTTGAATATGGGAGTTTGATAAATTTGAAGAAATGCCTAACGATTAAACACGTTATTGTGGCTAATTTATAAAAGATAGATATATACTATTATGGACGTTTTTGTAGATCTTTTGAAGACCATCATCTTTGTAATACATACTTTTGGTGTATGATCAACGTATGCGAGGATAAGAGCTTGAAAGCGCATTTTCATCCGATTTGCTTCAAATTTATCGTCACTGCTCAGCTCTTATGTGTTTTAGCGTTATATTATATAGCCTATAACCTGCCCAGGAGTATGGACTACAATCGTAACAAGTTTGGTTAAAATCCCTTCAGTAGTTTTTGACCCATGCGTGCATATACAGACAGACAGACAAAAAATTTACTGATTACATTTTTGGCATCAGTATCGATCACCATTCATCCTCCAATATTAATTTTGAGTATTATATTCAATGTACAGAATTGACCTCTCTACAGTTTTATTATAAGTCAGTATATAGATATAGAAGATGTTATTTGAAGTCAGATTATTTTTTTATAAATTGTTTTTTTTTTGTTGATCATATACGTTTAGAGCTTTAGCTCTGAATTTTCGGTTATTAAATTTTACTGTCGAAAAAATACCCTAAATCCCCTAAATAATTTTATTTTAATCAATACTACAAGCGCGAGCGCTTAGGCGCTTGCGACAGCCTTCTGTATGTTGTACCGTGGGCGGTACGCGAAGCGGTAGGCATTTAACTCGGGGCCTTGAGCGAGTGATGTACGCCTGGTTTTACCTCCATAAAAGGAAACCTATAGTTGATTCTTTACTGTATAAAATTAATCAAACAAGACATCATAGAAGTTTCAACAGTTTTACCTCCATAAAAGATGAAATTCCTATACTGTTAGTGGTAGCATGCTGGGATGAGCATATATCAGCGTGTAAAAACAGCAGTTCTGTTTCGTATAGTGAGTGAGAGTGCCGGAGGTCCAGGCCCCTATTCTCTCCTTAGAATCTTTCCTATTCTATCCTTATTATCCTTCATCTCCACCTCCTATCCCTTTCCTTGGAGAGGGCGACAAGCTAGTGATGCCTCTAGCGTTGCTAGCGTCTATAGGCTACGGTAACCGCTTACCATCCGAGGGGCCGTATGTTTGTTTTGCCATCCATTTTATTTTTTATTGCATGTAGTGGCAGACGAGCCACGGCACATCTGATGCTACCAACCCACTCGGCCCGATACCAAGTGAGTACTCCCACTTGGTACCCAGCCCTACCACTAGTCATGCAATGGATGATAATTGCTTACTTCCCTTAGTCACCTCATACGACACCCGTGGGAAAGAATGGGGTGGTGACACTTGTGTTCTTAGTCCGTCACCATACGGACAGAATGTGTTATGAAGAAGCTTAAATATTTTTCCAAGAAACATTTTCATCCTGAAATATTTCCTCTTAAGTATTTTAAAACTGTTGTTACCGACGAAAGTTGATTTGATTCACCTAATACTTTGTCTAAGCTAACTTAAAGATACATCAAGTAAAAATGAGTAGTAGGTTGATCTTGTTAAAAATGTTTTCAAAATCTCTAACAAAAGAATTGTTGAGTTGAGAATTGCAGAATACAAAAGATTGACTCAGTATTAAATACGTATAGAGCGGGTTTATGAAATTCAATATCTTTGTGCCACAGACTGCGAAACTGGGATTATTCCTCTAGATGTGCCCACCGTGAAAATTATTTATTTTTTAAAAGACGACACCGTATACTAAGAAATAATTTTTGTATCGTGGGGGACTTTACAAACATACAATTTCACGTATACAAAGTATACCCAGACTCAGAACTCCATTTGTGGATCACTCAAAAAGTTGTCCTGTGTGCTCGAACCCGGATTCTGTGCAGTCAAGATACTGGGATTATTCCGTATATTTAATTTTTTTGGGGTAATTTTAAGATAAATTTTAAACATTTTTAGATGCTTATCCACGACTAAGGATTTTTTCAACTTCAGGATTTTTATTCTCACCCTATTTTTGAAACGCTAGAAACGTTATTTATTAGCATTTGGTAAAAAAAAAAAAAACTCCAAACTCTGACAAATTGGGTGCGATAACAATATGTTGCCACATCATCCCCTTTCATGGATGTCCCTAAGTACAACCCATTAACATTACACTGATAAACCCCAATTATGACAAGCTAAGTAATCTCGAGGTTATTTATCTCCTGTACCCACCCATATTAATTTGTAGAAAACACATAAAAGATTTTGTTTTTTTTGTGTCTTCAGCGCTTATATGTAAATTTCAAATAAGTACGGTGTCATTACAGTAAAAGCTATGCAATAACGTGTAGTGGTTGTTCCAGAAAGGGAGAACTGACGTCATCCTCGCGACTGATAGGTAGAATAGGCCACTGTTTGAATTATACCATTTAAATAAACGATGAAATGAAACCACTTAGAAAAGTAATTTAATTTTCTACGGAAGATTAATATCTTCGTACTTATTTGTGTAAGTATTATAGATATTCCTTTCAATATAATACTTCGAAGCGAACAGAATATAAACGTTTACTCAAATTTAAAAATATTTATGTAAGAGAAAGTCAATTTTACTATCGATAATTTATGCTTCTTGTAACACAAGTCCCGTAAGGGCGCGACCACCTCAGGGTTAAGCTATAAGAATTTACTGCCAGCCTTAAGCCAAGCCGCGTGATTTTACGACGTATTTTGTGTTGCAAAAGATACCTACTTATTTTTTTAACAATTTCAATGGGTGGAGCTTACAAAATACGTTTGAATAATTCGTTATTTTTTAATTTACACACGTAACGTTAACAATACGTAATGAAAAATATTATATTTTTTTAGAAGATTTTTCATTCATGCTCGGCGATAAATCTGCATATCAACAGACTGTAATAATTCTTGTTAAAATTTTGTGAGGGTGATAAAATCAAGATTTGAAATAATATATGGTCTGCAAGAATATCGTATATTTTTTAAATTTATAAGTAAGATAAGTTCACATGTGGGTAAATAATTATTTTCAACCTCAGCCGATTTTTATGATTTTTAGTTAGGACAGTTATCTCAGGGGTGCATATAAATTTCATCTATATTTTAGTTGAGATTTACAGTAAATCTGTCAAAAGATCAGCGATGTCATGATAATGCTTTATCATATTATTACACATTTCTATGTTTATTTTTCTAAAAAGGAGCTGCACTATACATATTGTACTATACATTTGACCAGTACATGTGAGTCTATATATCCATGGTTCTCAAAAACTACTGGCGATATAAATGACGCTTTCAGTTTTTTTCAAGTCATTGGGCTGTCCGACTATAGGGCATGGGCCTTCTCTCACAAGCGAGAGGGATTCAGGTAGTCAGACATCAAAGGCAGTCGAGAAAATCTCTCTGGCATGCAGGTTTTCTTACGTTGTTATCACCCAGCAAAGTGATAATTTGTAAACAAATACAAATATATTCTCGAAAAATCTCGAAGTCAGATGTGAGCGCCGAGACCTTGGACTCGGGATCAAACTATCATTGTATTTGCGGTCCTTAGATCCAGATATCAATGCTTCTGAATTTGGATTATTAAATTCAGTGAAGGTTTAATATACCTAAGGATTTGATGAAGATCTTCGGATGTAGATATACAATGAAAGTCTTCAATGTAAACGGGTCTTTTTTGTTTTAAGATACTGATTTTGATTTTTGATTTATAATCATTAGGCTGGATTTACTATTAAAATATTCAGAATTCAATATCACCTAAAAAGTTTTTTTGAGAAAACTGACTCACAGCAAGGCATTGAATTTTCCATTTTATATACATATGTCGATTACAAATTTTAATTACGGGAGAGGTTTGAACCCGCATCTTCTGGTTGACTGTTCCAAACGCTCTGCCAACTGTACTATCGTAGCAGTTATTCGGCTTTTAGCAACCAATTATTATATCATTTACCTTCATAAAACCGGAGACTATGCTAACGTCGTAATATATCGGATGTATTTGGATACATTGTATGCTTAATTATTACAAATAATAATTACACTAAATGATGACATGGCCTTTTTATAAAACTATTTAGGCGTGAAGCTAAGGAAGATCTTCTTGTCCAAAATTCCACAGTGTCTGAAGACGAAGGACTATGACCAGTGTGTGTCATCGGTGATGACTTACGCAATAGAGGCGTGGTCTCTGAATGTTGGCCTTATATCAAGGCTCAAAGTCGCTCAGCGTGCCATGGAGCGGGCTATGCTTGGGATCTCTCTACAGGATAGGATTCGTAATACGGAAATCCGTAGGAGAACGGGAGTAACCGACATAGCCTACCAGGTCAGCATGCTGAAGTGGCCACATAGCTCGACGAACAGACAACCGTTGGGGTAGAAAGGTTCTCAAGTGGCGACCGCGTATCGGACGGCGCAACGTAGGACGGCCTCCCATCAGGTGGGCCGATGACCTGGTCAAAGTCGCAGGCATTCGTTGGACGTAAGTGGCACAGGACCGTTCGCTGTGTTGTTCTCTTGGGGAGGCCTATGTCCAGCAGTGGACGATGAAAGGCTGATTGATGGATGGATGGATGGATGGGTGGATATAGGCGTGTCTAAACTCAAAACTTTCTTTATAATTTTTGTATATTTGTTTACGCAACACACAAAAACTACAACACAAAATAGCATAAATTATTATGATAATTGAATAAAATCCCGGTTGCTTTAATATAGACTTCAAAAAAGAAGAAGTTTCTCTATTTAATTGTATTCTCTTTCCATCGAAAAACCTCAGGTATGCAGGTTTGATAACAATGTTTTTTTATTTTTTTTATTGCATATATGTTGTTGCAGACGAGCCGCGGCCCATCTGATAGTAAATGGTAACCGTCGCTCAAGGACTTAACTATACTGAGAGTATTGTCAAGTCGCTGCTAACCATTTCATTTCACCGATATAAAGTGAAAGAATAAACGGCTATCTCCTGCTACAGCCAATACGCAACGTTGTGCTTCATGGTCGGTCACACGGGAGATGATGGTACCAACCCGCTCGGGCCCGCTACCACGTGAGTACTCCCACTTGGTACCCAGCCCTACCACCGGTCATGCAATGGATGATAATTGCTTACTTCCCTTAGTAGCATCATACGACACCCATGGGAAAGAATGGGGTGGTGACACTTGTATTCTTAATCCGTCACCACACGGATAAGACTGTCTATGCCATCCTTGGTTTTTACCGCTATAGTTACGATTTGAATATATTTTATGTAACATATTACACATCCACGATTCGCCAGCTATGTTTAAGTCCCATGCAATAGGGGGCAAGCCTATTGGCGTCTACCGGATACTTTTCCAAACTCCGGGCTGCTACTGAGAATGTTTTTTTACGAAAAAGCTCATTAACATTGCCTGACACGGGGATCGAACCCGAGACCTCATGATCAGGAGTCACTTACACTACCGCTGCACCACCGAGGCAGTTTATATATTTTATACTTCGATTATATATGTTCTTTCATCTTTATAATAATTTATTCTAACCATGATTTGCGTTATATTTTCAGCTAGATATTAGTTAATGTTAAGACAAAATAATATCAACTAGGTAGCACCGTGAAGCAACAGTTGAAAGTCGTGGTTTTTATGTTAATAATGTCAATATCACGCTGATTTGTCTCTGATCGTAGGTGCGCTTTCCAATAGTATCATTTGATTTTATATGTAACTTATACTATTGCATAATCCCATCAATAAAACAACTATAATAATTTGGGGGACTCACTGTTAAATATAAAAATAAATCATATATTATTCAAAGTGTTCACAATATTGTGTTAAACAATCATAAATTACTACCTGGCATTGAAGTAGCTGATGTGCTGTCTTTGAAGGCTCACATTATAATTTGCTATAAATAAAAAACACACCTTTTTTGCTACTATTCACAGAATGCTACGTTTGAAAATTTCGCGGACGGGAAAAATTGACGCGAAGCACAAAAGCGTCCACACTCTGCGAAGGTTTCAGAGGTACTGAATAAACTGAAAGTCGAAACCCGACGAGCTTCGAGGTTTTCAGTTTAAATATTTAATGAAAAAGCTGTGACAAATAATAGCCGTGCCGTATAATAACAGTGTATAACATAAAATGTTAACATAATGTTTGTATGTTTACGGCGTAAGATAATACGCATGTAATGATAAATTATACGTTTACGTACGTGTTTATTTTATGAAAAAACTGTTCAAACTAAAAATAAAAATTCATACTATTTAGATATTTTTATATATATTTTTAGCATTTGACATGCTTAGCACAGCATAATGGTAATAAGTAATACCATGACTACATTGACAAAGGTATCGATTTCAATCGCCAGTCCTATGACCTCGCATGGTACATCCCTGGCTTTTAGAGATTAGATGTGTTATTACAAACTATCACTGTTCGGTGGTGGAAAATATCGTAAGGAAACCTGCATGCCTGAGAGATTTTCTCGACGGCTTGTGAAGTCTGCCAACCAGCATTGATTGGGTGGCCTAAGTCCCTTTCTCACTCTGACACTCTGAGAGGTGACTCGTGCCCAAGTTGAAAGAAAATTTCTGCCTTACCTATACACTTTAACCCTTAATTGGGCGCGCCTTAAAAGTAGCATACCTAAATGGTCGCGCGGGGTGTGTAGCACACCACAACTAGTTTATTAAAATAAAATACGAAATTAATGCAAAATTAAACTTTAATTAATGAAAATATTCGAATTGCATATTAATCAACATTTAAACTCTTTTTTAATATAATTAATATTTTTTTAAACAATAAGCAATCAATTTTATATATACTAGTTTAGATTCATTCCAGTTAACGTTGATATTTAATGATTAGGTATAGTCATAATAGTAAAATGTGTGTAATTATCATATGATAATTACACGCATTCAGTTTTAAAGACATCTAAAACTAATGTGAAGTGGAGATTGGGTATTACTATTAGATGACTGCGATAGCTTAGCGGTCGGCACCCGGATTTTAGTACACACAAACAGTCACCTGGGGTATTGTGCACCCCAGGTGACTGTGCTCTCCAAGCCCAACCGTTCACGATCTAACACTGTTTGCAACTAAATTGTAAACCTCATACGTGCTTACGAAGCTACATAGAAGACCAGCGTGATATTATGTGAATTAAAATGTCAAGTAGTTATTAGCCTAGAAACTTGCGTTGGGGTGTGTGACACCCCACGTGCCCAATTAAGGGTTAAAAGGCTTTAATTACCGTAGCCTAGAAACGCTTGCGACACCAGAGGCATCAATCGTGCGTTGCCATCTCCGAGGAGAGCCATAGGAGGTGGATAGAAAAGGATAATTAGAAGAGGATAGGTTATGGATACTCAAAGGATAAGAAGTGGATAGTAAAGAATTATCTTTAGTATTAAATAAGAGTATTATTAAATAAGAGTATGGTGTGGGCCTCTGGCGCTGTCTCTCACCATTCGAAACGCAACGGCAGGAGTAATTACTGTTGTTTCAAGCTGATCTTTTGTGAGAGAGTGGTACTGCCCCAATTGAGCTGACCCATTTATGCTGGAATAAGGAAGGTTCTACCACTAAACTTTATTTAAATTTAATTTAAAAGTCAACTAACTGCACTAAATAGACGGACGTCAAAAACATACAATTATTGGAACAAATTACCCAACCCATAACATTCAGCACGTCCGACAATCATGCCACTACGCCATCAGTGCGGCTGACTCCTTACTTATACCTACATGTATATACCCCCACATTGAATTCGAAGGGCAATATCGACGCTAGTACAATTGCATTCCATTGCTGTTTATAGTGTAAAAAATACTAACACTTTGTTCAGACTGTGCACTGTGCTCAATATATGAAAAAAATGCTGCCTTAAAACGCATGCTACTTTAGGTGGGTATACTGTTTGGGTATATGATTTGTTTTGATATCAGATAGTAAAGCCATTAACATTTACAACACATACAGAACAAATTTCTTAGGTTTTTATATATGAAGCAGTATGGCGTGTACCCAGGATACCCACTTCTCTATCCTTCTTTATTTGTCTTGGGAATGGTGGGATATTACAGACTCGAAGTAAGAAGGGAGGTAGCTCTTGTCACCTCCATATTTAGCGTAATGCGCGGTAAGATTCACAATACGGGTATATTAGAGACCATTCAGCCGTGCGTTCCGGACGCATATGTGGGGCGTCGCCGGCGGCCGCCGCTGCTGGCGGTGCCTCGCGCGCGCGCCAACCTGCTGCAGAGCGCACCGCTCGTGCGGGCGCTGCGTGTGCTCAACACACTGTCTGACCAGATCGATTTGTTCTCGTGTTCACTGAACGAACTCACAAAGGCTGCTTATTGCCTCTGCAGCGCCTCGATAACGGTCAACGGGGTGGGCTTGCCAATCCAGGCCCACATCAAATATCTGGGCCTGGTATTGGATGGACGGTGGCACTTTGACGAGCACTTCCGCCGTCTTGCGCCAAGGCTCGTCAACACGTCCGCCCTCGGGCGACTTATGCCGAATTTGGGCGGACCGAGTCTTGCGTGTCGACGACTCTACGCGGGGGTAGTACGGTCGATGGCGCTGTACGGCGCGCCCGTGTGGGCGGAGTCCCTGGCCGCTCGTAATAGGGCCCTTCTGTGGCGTCCACAGAGGGTCGTAGCGGTCATACGCGGGTACCGCACGGTCTCGACCGATGCAGCCTGCGCGTTGGCCGGAACCCCCCCGTGGGATCTGGAGGCGGAGGTGCTCGCCGACGTCTATCGGCGGGCGTCGACGGCGCGGGCGGGGTGCAGCCGCCCCTCGCCGAGCGTAATGTCATCGTGGCGGGAAGATGCCCGCCGCGCCACCGTCCTAAAGTGGAAGTCTCGGCTGGAGACGCCCCGAGCCGGTCTCTGGACCGTGGGGGCGCTCCGGCCGATCTTGGAAGAATGGGCAGGGCGGCAGCACGGGATCCTCACCTTCCGGTTGGTGCAGGTTTTGTCGGGGCATGGTTGCTTCGGAAAATACCTGCACACGATCGCAAGGAGGGAGACGACCCCAGGCTGTCACCACTGCGACTGCGACGAGGGCTCGGCGCAGCACACGCTCGAGTCGTGCCCGGCATGGGATGTGCAGCGCCGGGAACTCGTTGCAGTCATAGGCGTGGACCTGTCGCTGCCGGCCGTTGCGCGAGCGATGGTTGGCAGTGACAGGGCCTGGACCGCGGTCGCCGCCTTCTGCGAGGCTGTCATCTCGCGGAAGGAGGTGGCGGAGAGGGCCCGTGAGGAATCCTCCTTCGCGGACCCGATTCGCCGCCGGCGCGAGGGGCGGCGTGCGCGCGCTTACTTGCGCCTGATGCCGCCCTAGCCGAGGCTGCGGACGGTGGGGTCGGGGAGTACCCTGCCGTCCGCGGAAGCCTACCGCGAAGGTGCGACGCCCAAGTGCGCGAGGCGTCGCTCAAGAGAGGGTGCCCGTAGGGGCTGCCGCCTGCGGATCGCGGTCGTAACGACGCGGTACCCGTGATCCGCCGTAGCAAGGGCGGGTGGAGGCGCACGGTGGGTTTTTAGTGGGTGAGAGCCCCATTCACCCCGTTGTCTCCCCGGGCAGCGGGGTGTGCGGTAGGACATTTTTGCCCACCTAAAATAAAAAAAAAAAAAAAGGGGTAATACAAAGTAAATACGTCACTCTATGGCGTATTTTTTAAATCTATGCAAAAATGGTTGCTGCAGAAGAACCTTAAATTTTCGGCATAAAAAGTATCCTATGTTCGTCTTTTTCTCGTCTGTCACCGTTGGCAAAAATAATAAAAAAAAACATGCTTCGCCGTAGCCGAAGGAAAATTGAATAAAAAATCCTGTTACTTAAAACAGGTGCCAACGCTATTTGCAAAGAATAGCTAGCAACTCGACTGAATCCTAAGTATTTTTCACCGTTATTAATTGGGAGCGTTCTGTGACAAGATTTAGCGCGGCCGTTTTGTTTTGAGAAATATGGGTCTAATTTATATGATCTTACAGTGATAATTTTCGAAACCGGCGAGCGTGTATGAAGAGAGTTATGAATGTTGAAGAAGCGAGAGATGTATGCAAGAACAGAGCCTCTTGGCACTCTGTACTCTCTGCCTACCCCGCAAGGTAAATGGCGTGATGATAAGTATTTTAAGGTATTTATAGTATCCATATTATGAAGAATTGTGTTAAATTAAAAATCGAAGTCGTTTTTACTTTCAAATTACCAAATTCGCATTTTTACCAACTTGTTATAATTTTATCAAAGTTTAAGACAAGATTAATGCTTTCATAGGTTAATAGTGCGAAAATGTGAAATCAAAAATAATATTTTATTTTAGAATTCATATTTTTGCACATATGGCTAAGCATGTCAAATGCTTAAAAAATATATAAAAGAAAAAAAAATTAAATGTTTTCAATAAATGCGTGGTCAATGTATTCTAGTTGATATTATAGTCTGGTTCAAATACCAAAGGATAAAAACGTCTATATTAATTCATCCATCCCAGCCTTTTAACGTCCACTGCTGGACATAGGCCATATTAATTCATATCCCATCAAAAACATAAATTTGCGGTAGCGAAGGTTTATTCGCGAAGGCTATGTAAGTAATTCGTATATGAAAATTAGTCAAGTCAGACCTTAGGCTTCAATATATTATCCTAAGCTATAAGAAGAAAACTTGACACCCATTTAGATTTCCCTTCTTTTGTCGTGGAAGTCAACAACCAAGGCATATAGCATAATATTGAACTTGGCTCTCATTTCACATTTATGTTTTTGATGGGATATCATTATTTTTAGTACAGAAATTATTAGTAGATAATAAAAATTAAATACCAAATGGTTTTGGTTAAAAAATTATAATAAAATGATAAAAAATTAAACACAAAGTGAAAAATGCGAAATCGAAAATAACAGTCACGAGCAGGTTATTTTCGATTTCGCATTTTTCACTTTGTGTTTAATGTATAGTGCTAAGCATGTCAAATGCTAAAAATATATATAAATATGATAAAAAATTACTACTTTCTGATTTATTCCTTTGTATTCATCCAAGCACCTATCTGGATACCAAATTTGAACTTTTTAGGTCATCTGGAAGTGGGTAAAAGTTTTGATCTATAGGTCAGTCAGTGATAAAAATGACGATTTTTGGACGTTAATACCTAAATAACCGTTTGAGATGTATTTATGAAATTTAAAGTAGGTAGATCTCGAAAGTCTTAATAGAGGGTGTCCGTGAACGGCTGACAATGGCAAGTCAGCCGGGATCTGACATAGAAGAATGCTGGAGAGTATTGAAAGATAGTATGGTAGATACAGCGAAAGAAGTATGTGTATGCTCAAAGAAGCATAGGAAAGTGAAAGGTGATGCATGGTGGGATACGGAAGTAGCACGTAGTATGGTAAGATTGTTGAAAGGAGAATGAAGTTGGTGTCTGATGAATTTTTGTGGGGGGCACAAGGAGGTTTCAGGTGTGGACGAGGATGCATGGATCAAGTGTTTTCTCTGCGCTACATTGTGGAGAAGCATCTGGCTGTAGGCCAGAGGGTTTTCTGCAGTTTTGTGGATTTGGAGAAAGCATTTGACGACGACGTACGAAAGGAACTTTGGGACATTTTGCCGGAGTATGATATTAGCGGTAGACTGCTACAAGCGGTGCAGTCCAACTACATGGACTGCAGACCTTGTGTGTGGCTGGATGATGGAATGTCACCCTGGTTTGACGTCAATATCGGCGTTAAACAGGGCTGCGTTCTATCAGCCAGACTATTTATCATATATCTGGATAAATGTCTACAAAGGTTGAATGAAATGAATGTGGGAGTTCAGATGGGCGACTCAGTGGTTCTCGCTGCTATATACAGACGATACGGTCCTATTAGCGCAGTCTGCGACTGACCTGCAAACCCTAGTCGACGTAATGGCAGAAGATTGTAAGAAAATGTGAGCAAAACCAAAGTAATGGTTTTTGACAGAGAAGAAGCCAGAACAGATGTTAGAGTAGCAATAGGAAATGGTGTGCTAGAACAAGTGGATGAATTTGTATATCTTGGATGTGGATTCAGTCGGGATGGAAGGTACACCACTGATGTAGAAAGAAGAGTGAATACGGGAAACAGAGTGAACGGAGCATTGGGACAACTTCTTGGCAGCCACCACCTCAACCAGAAGGCACGTGTCGCAATACACAACGCAGTACTTGTCCCAACGTTATTATATGGAAGCGAGAGTTGGGTATGTAAAAAGGAGCATGAGAGCAAAATCAATGCGGTCGAAATGCGATCTCTGCGGAGAATCTGTGGAGTGAGGCTGACTGACCGCATTCGTAACAGTGACGTAAGAGAGCGAGTAGGTATGAAAGAGAGTATTGGTGTAAAGATGCGAAAGGGAATGCTCCGATGGTTCGGACATGTGCAAAGAATGCCGGACGAGCGACTGGCTAAGAAGATATACAATGCGAAAGTGGAAGGATGTAGGTACAGGAGGAGACTGAGACTTACCTACCTAGACCAAATTGGTCATGTATTGAAGGAAGGTGGAGTCAGGAGTCTCCGAAACCGGCGAGCGTGTATGAAGAGAGTTATGAATGTTGAGGAAGCGAGAGATGTATGCAAGAATAGAGCCTCTTGGCACTCTGTTCTCTCTGCCTACCCCGCAAGGGAAATGGCGTTATGATAAGTTAGTTAGTTAGTAAGTCTTAATATATGAGGCAAATTTGACATGTTTATGTGAAATATTTTTTGAGTTATGAGGGGGTGAAAAGTGGCTTCAAATGGTTCGTGTAATATTCACGGTGCTGCTCGCCAATTCTTTAGCTTGAACTTGGCTTGACACGTTACCGCGTGTCTAGATTTATTTACAAAAATAATGAAAAATCATATTTATTTATAAAAAAATGAATTAATATTTATTTACAAAAAACAAGTTAGAAAAAATCCAAATCTAAATTATTTTTTCAAATATTTCTTTTTTAATTTACATTATCCAGGTCAGCAAACCAGAGAACACTTACTATGTTTTCATGCTTTTTTATTAATCAATTAGTCAGATGCCCGTCTCGTAAGAGAAATGCACTTAGAAAAAAATTTGCGGGGAATAATTTAATTAGTACCTACTTTCTTTGTTTCTTGCGACACATCTGTGACGTAGCGGTGTAGACATTTTTTGCGTTTTGCGACAGTTATGTGGAAATATTTGTATGTTTTATTAGTACCCATATTTTTGGCCTTATTTATTTGCAGCGTCTTGGAAAAAATGTCACGGATTTCCGCAGGCCGTGACTGGCGAATTCAAGTGTTTTCATTTATCTTCTGTCTCGTTATGAAATAACATGCATATCGTAAAACTAACTTATCACTTTCATATACACACTAACGCTTATTATACATATATACATAGCATAAAGTAACAAAGAAAATATTTATTTCATGCCACAAACAGTATTTTTTTAAATAAAAATAATTAAACACAAAGTGTGAAAAAGAATACCTATGGCTAAACATGTCAAATGCTACAAATTTATATAAAAAAAAATAAATAAAAAAAAATATGTATTAAAAATAGAAACCGAATTTTCCAAGATTGGTATTGCGTCTTAAAAGAAGCAGAAAATGGGCCATTTTTTTTATAAAATGATTGTTTATCTCGTACATCTTGCGCTATGGAATAATCCGTGTGTCGCGGGGCACTTTACAAACATACAATTTCACGGTCACAAAGTACAGCTCACTCACAATATGGGACACTACAGTACGAGTACCTACCATTGTTTCAGGCTGAAGGTGCGACGTTCCGTGTGCGCAAGCGTCGTAGACGGTACCCGACGAAAGAGTAAGCCGACGGCGGACCACTGAAGTAATCTCACATAGTTCCAGTGGTTCACCAATACCTACAACACACGGCGTGTTCGCTAATACAAAAAGCTTATATCTCAGGTTCCCGATATAGTAGCGGGAACCTGAAATATAAACATCTTTTCCAATCCGGGGAAGTGCTCTAAGCCACTGAGCTACCCTACTGACCTTCCGATCATCCCAAATTCTTAATCACATTTGTCTTACGACTAACGCCATCTACCGGCAAGCATTACATGCATCCAATATAGTAAGTTTAATTTTGCAATTAAAATTCATACTATTTGATGGCGCGATTTTTTCAAACATTTTGGCTGTGTGGCTTAGAGCACTTCCCCGGATTGGAAAAGATGCGTGGTTCGATTCCCGTCCCTACTAAAAATCTCTTTTTCTTTATTCACAAATAATTTGTACTTTAAAAATTGTTTAATGTTTAGACACGCTTCTACATTTTACAGTATTTTTTTCTCAAATATCTTAAATGTACAGACACAGCTCTGTTACAATTTTATAATATATAGACCTAATTAGAGAGTAGAGAAATAAAATATTTTTCAATAAAGATCATTTGCAGAAGATGCTAGCTACACCAACTCTGCGGTTGGGAAAAAAAGTACCTGACCGCACATCCCGTCGTTAGGCCTTACCCACTAGATAAGCCTGGCGTGTGCCACCTCTCCGCCAGTACTGGTCGATCATTAGAACTGTGTGATATTACTTTATTGGTGTGCTGGCTACACCTTAAGATATAATTTCAAATTATAGAGTAGAATAGAGTGACTTTCCCCCTATAGTTGTATATTATTTCTATCAATCAGGTCTTTAGATATTATATGAACTCGAAAAATTTATAATACTACGATACCAAATCAAAGTATTTTCAACAAAACTATAAGTATAATTTGATTATATAAAACACATAAGTACAAGTATTTTTTAAGTAGCATTCCGACTTTTTGTGTTTTGTTTATATTATTTGTACAATTATAAAACTGTGTTTGTACATTTAAAAGATAATAAGCATATGAGTCCGTCACGAGAGTCACTCCTAAACTGTTTTTTGTTAATATTTTTTGGTTATTGGAACCTCATGCAAAAAATGCTAAAGGGGTTTTGATGAAACGATGATTTTTGTTTGATGGTTCTTGCCTTGGGGTTAAACTTGAAAACTGGCGTCCCGTTATTTTTAAAAACCTTTTTTAGAACACATAGCATCACGCCTGTACTCCCCGAAGGGGTAGGCAGAGATGTATTACACACCCACGACTCGCCAGCTATGTTTAAGTCCCACGTAATAGGGGGTGAGCCTATTGATGTCTACCGGGCACATTTCCAAACTCCGGGCTGCTACTGAGTATTTTTCTTTTTAGGAAAAAGCTCAATAACATTGCCCGACCCGGGGTTCGAACCCGAGACCTCATGATTAGCAGTCGCATACACTACCGCTACACCACCGAGGCAGTTAACCTTTTTTAGAACCTTTCTTATAAGACCAATTCTTAAGCTACAAAATAAGTTGTAGCGACAATATTCTTGAGCGCAATTTCTAAGAAAATCCTATCTAAAGGTATGACGAACTTTCTTTTGTTATGTACGAGATAAACAATAATATTATGATTTAATACTTTGTTATTTAGAACATCTAGAAATAGGTCATAGAAGGTTTGTTGTTGTAAACATTCTCACCATTTCTTTTGTAAGTTGCTTTATATTTCCGATAATTAGATTACATTTTTGATGGTAGTAGGTATGTGTAGTCTTGATAGTTCTCTCAAATATCCTTACTTTTGATTGGAATACATTTATTTCCATATTAATCATGACGCTCTTGAATGTATGTATTCACATCCATGAAATGAAATAGTGAGCGGCGGCGGCGGATTGACAGTGTTCTGAGCATTTAACTGGCCTCGTGGCGTAGTCGGTAGTGTAACCGACTTCCGTGCACGAGGTCTTGGGTTCGATTCCCACTCAGGACAATTATTTGTGTGATGAACACAGATATTTTTACTGCGTCTGGGTGTTTTCTATCTATTATATGTATGTATACAAAAAAAGTAATATATGTATTATATCCGTAATCTGGTACCCATAGCACAAGCGTTAAGCTTAATTTGGGAGCAGAGGACATTGTGTGTAATGTCCGTGAATATTTATTTATTTATTTTATTTATATTGCCCTTAAGCAACGGTCACCATTTACTATCAGGTGGGTCTTGGCTCGTCAGCTACCATTACAAGTAAAAAAAAAAAGACTAGACGTCGCGGGACGTCTACCAGATGTGAAAACATCGACATTATTTTGTAGAAATAAAATGATCATAACTTGACAAAGTACTCCTTAAGACGAATCAAACGAGTATAAACGATGGGTTTTGGTCGTTTTATTACAGAGTTACTGTGGCCATCTTAAAGCTCCATTATCAGACCCTGGAAACCATCTAGAGACAAAGTACTCGTCAAGACGAATCATACGAGCCCAAACTCGATGGAATTATGTCGTTTTATAACTGAGTTCCTATGGCCACCTTGTAGCTCCATCATCAGACCCTGTATACCATCTAAAGACAAAGTTCTCATCAAGACGAATCAAACAAGCCCAAACTCGATGAGGTTGCCGTTTCATTTTAGAGTTCCTATGTCCACCTTACAGCTCCATCATCAGATCAGATCTATGTCATCATAATATTGCATTGTCACGCGATATACATATGCGTGTTAAATTTCAACACAATCGGAAACCGGCAAGCGTGTCAAATTTAACTTGCAAGATTTGAACGGGACAAGTAAAATAAAACCGTCGCCACGCTAACAGCCGATTTTACCCTCTCTCCGCATTAAATGTTTCACATCAAAAATAAAGGTCACTCTGTAACAATATACTACTGTTCCTTTGATGAACTCGTCTCAGTGACGTAGCATACAGCTCTGCCTCAGCGCGGCTAACTTCACAAGCTATAGACAAATCTCAGCCAAGGAGGTTTCCTCAAGGCAATAAATAATCTGAAGTGATTTACTCAGTCGTCTCATTAGGCGGGTTCACTGACGTTATATCTACTTGTTGTCGTCAAAGTTATGGTTATGGGTCATACTATGCGAAAAATCAAATCGAGGCTTGTTGAAAGCTTATCGCTGAAGTAATGTAACACAGCTCCAGTGGTCTGCCAATACAGGCGGAGAGACGGCACCCGGTGGGTTTATATACTGGGTGAGTGCCTCACACTACCCTGTTAGTTGCCCCGAATGACGGAGTTACGGTCAGGTACATATATTCCCGCCTTAAAAAAAATATTATTAAGATATAAATTATGAATTAAGATATAAATATAGTAAATAGCACCGCACATATTTTTACAATCATTATTAATATCTTATCTTTAGCGACATCTTGAAGTGGGTCAAAATCATAATTATACAGGCGAAACTAATAAAAGCGTGTTAAACATTTTTTTTTTTGCTATTTTTCACATTATTTTTTATTTTATTATTTTGGTATATATATATATATATATACCAAAATAATATTTAATTTTTTATTTTATTATTTTGGTATATATATATATATATATACCAAAATAATAAAATAAAAAATAATGTGAAAAATAGCAAAAAAAAAAATTTTATATATATATATATATATATATATATATTTAGCATTTGACATGCTTAGCCATATAAATTAACACAATGTGTGAGAAAATGTGTCATAGAAAATAACATTCACGAGCAGTGTTTGAACTTTGATACCAGGAGATGCAGATTCAAATCCCACTCGTAACTGTTATTTTCGATTTCACATTTTCACACTTTGTCTTAATTTAATTATATTTTTTGGTTCAAAGTAGGTACCTAAATATGGATGATTTTAAATAGATTACAATACATATCCACTTAAGCACCAATCCTCGCCAAAAATATATATTTGATCCAACCATAGGTTCCAACTTTAAAAATATGGTCATAAATATTAGGAAATCTACAATCAAAGTTTATCCCAAAGAGTTTATTATAACATATTGATCGTGACTATTCTCGTCCTATAACGGTCTGCTTTCGTCATCCATACGACATAATGATCTGCTCACGAAAATGTACCTAATTTTATATTATTAGTGCCTAGTTTCATTGTCTTAAATGTGACCTAGATAATATTTGTTACCTAGTTATTTAGTTAAATATAATTTTATCTTCTTTAATACTTATGGAGGCAAATTGGCAACTGTCAATCTGATGGTAAGTGGTAACCGCCGCTCATGGACTCAACTATACTAAGACTACTGTCAAGCCACCACCAATTCATTCTAATTTCATCAAAATACACCGAGGTGCTTCATGGTAAGTTACATGAGACAGTGGTACCGACCCGCTGTAATAATACTAACTTTATTACATAATCCTCTTTTTAAAATTAGGTTTCATAAAAGCTTGTCTTTTAAAAAGAGAAAATTACTATTTAAAATTTTTTTTCGAATCTGAAATTAATTTGAATCTCTCGAATATGGAATGTCAAGTTCCGAGAGCTGGATATAAATACCCCTTGGAGGTGTATGGGCGAGGATTCTGGAGCTGATCTTTATACTGTTAAGGAACTGAGAATTCCGAAGCTGGTCTTTTAAAGCTGAAGACGTGGTTATTACGTTGTATTGTCTAATCTGAAACCATTAGTGAGTTTGAAGACGTGAAATCTTACAATTATAAATACGTATCATCCAGTTACTGGTGAAGTGCAACCGTGGGTAGTGCATCATATAAATTACCTCGAAGTATGAGAAAAACATACCTATATTAGTTATCATATCGGATCAATTGAACTCTATTTTGGGGATTAATTCTTATTGGACTCTTTAGATATCAAAGTGCTTATATTTTTCTTTAAGGAAAAATATTGTTTAAACTTATTAAAAATTGTACATATTAAATCATATTAGTGTCTTTTTCTTAGTATCTCTTAATCTATTTTCTTAAGATTAAAGGAAAATCCTGCCTAAGGGTTTCCTTTAATCTTAATAATTGTGATATGACGGCTTTACCGTTATACTACACTACTCCGATCATTCTTTTGGAAGTTATACTTCTTTTGGCGCGTTAGGAAAAAATGATGCGAATAAATTTTTACGATGCGCGCGCACACCGTCACGATACACCGACACCCTGAAGTTAGCTATAGTCAACATTTTAGTTTTTTTGTGATATTTAAATAAACACAAAGTGAAAAATGTGAAATCGAAAATAACAGTCAGGAGCAGGATTTGAACCTGCATCTTCTGGATACCGTCCAGATGCTTTACCAATTCAGCCATCCTGACAATTGCTCCTGACTGCTAATTTCGATAACACATCATACTTAACGTCTTTGGGTGACGCCTGCGCCATCTGTCAGAAGTATTTTCATACATTATACCGACCAGGTAAACTTAATTTTACAATTAAGATTTTACCTAATAATGACGCAAACCCTTTAAATATTTAGATATTTTTTTATATATATTTTTAGCATTTGACATGCTTAGCACTATGCATTAAACACAAAGTGAAAAATGTGAAATCGAAAATAACAGTCAGGAGCAGGATTTGAACCTGCATCTTCTGGATACCGTCCAGATGCTTTACCAATTCAGCCATCCTGACAATTGCTCCTGACTGCTAATTTCGATAACACATCATACTTAACGCCTTTGGGTGACGCCTGCGCCATCTGTCAGAAGTATTTTCATACATTATACCGACCAGGTAAACTTAATTTTACAATTAAGATTTTACCTAATAATGACGCAAACCCTTTAAATATTTAGATATTTTTTTATATATATTTTTAGCATTTGACATGCTTAGCACTATGCATTAAACACAAAGTGAAAAATGTGAAATCGAAAATAACAGTCAGGAGCAGGATTTGAACCTGCATCTTCTGGATACCGTCCAGATGCTTTACCAATTCAGCCATCCTGACAATTGCTCCTGACTGCTAATTTTGATAACACATCATACTTAACGTCTTTGGGTAACGCCTGCGCCATCTGTCAGAAGTATTTTCATACATTATACCGACCAGGTAAACTTAATTTTACAATTAAGATTTTACCTAATAATGACGCAAACCCTTTAAATATTTAGATATTTTTTTATATATATTTTTAGCATTTGACATGCTTAGCACTATGCATTAAACACAAAGTGAAAAATGTGAAATCGAAAATAACAGTCAGGAGCAGGATTTGAACCTGCATCTTCTGGATACCGTCCAGATGCTTTACCAATTCAGCCATCAAATCCTGCTCCTGACTGTTATTTTCGATTTCACATTTTTCACTTTGTGTTTAATGCATAGTGCTAAGCATGTCAAATGCTAAAAATATATATAAAAAAAAATCTAAATATTTAAAGGGTTTGCGTCATTATTAGGTAAAATCTTAATTGTAAAATTAAGTTTACCTGGTCGGTATAATGTATGAAAATACTTCTGACAGATGGCGCAGGCGTTACCCAAAGACGTTAAGTATGATGTGTTATCAAAATTAGCAGTCAGGAGCAATTGTCAGGATGGCTGAATTGGTAAAGCATCTGGACGGTATCCAGAAGATGCAGGTTCAAATCCTGCTCCTGACTGTTATTTTCGATTTCACATTTTTCACTTTGTGTTTAATGCATAGTGCTAAGCATGTCAAATGCTAAAAATATATATAAAAAAATATCTAAATATTTAAAGGGTTTGCGTCATTATTAGGTAAAATCTTAATTGTAAAATTAAGTTTACCTGGTCGGTATAATGTATGAAAATACTTCTGACAGATGGCGCAGGCGTCACCCAAAGGCGTTAAGTATGATGTGTTATCGAAATTAGCTGTCAGGAGCAATTGTCAGGATGGCTGAATTGGTAAAGCATCTGGACGGTATCCAGAAGATGCAGGTTCAAATCCTGCTCCTGACTGTTATTTTCGATTTCACATTTTTCACTTTGTGTTTAATGCATAGTGCTAAGCATGTCAAATGCTAAAAATATATATAAAAAAATATCTAAATATTTAAAGGGTTTGCGTCATTATTAGGTAAAATCTTAATTGTAAAATTAAGTTTACCTGGTCGGTATAATGTATGAAAATACTTCTGACAGATGGCGCAGGCGTCACCCAAAGGCGTTAAGTATGATGTGTTATCGAAATTAGCTGTCAGGAGCAATTGTCAGGATGGCTGAATTGGTAAAGCATCTGGACGGTATCCAGAAGATGCAGGTTCAAATCCTGCTCCTGACTGTTATTTTCGATTTCACATTTTTCACTTTGTGTTTAATGCATAGTGCTAAGCATGTCAAATGCTAAAAATATATATAAAAAAATATCTAAATATTTAAAGGGTTTGCGTCATTATTAGGTAAAATCTTAATTGTAAAATTAAGTTTACCTGGTCGGTATAATGTATGAAAATACTTCTGACAGATGGCGCAGGCGTCACCCAAAGACGTTAAGTATGATGTGTTATCGAAATTAGCAGTCAGGAGCAATTGTCAGGATGGCTGAATTGGTAAAGCATCTGGACGGTATCCAGAAGATGCAGGTTCAAATCCTGCTCCTGACTGTTATTTTCGATTTCACATTTTTCACTTTGTGTTTATTTAAATATCACAAAAAAACTAAAATGTTGACTATAGCTAACTTCAGGGTGTCGGTGTATCGTGACGGTGTGCGCGCGCATCGTAAAAATTTATTCGCATCATTTTTTCCTAACGCGCCAAAAGAAGTATAACTTCCAAAAGAATGATCGGAGTAGTGTAGTATAACGGTAAAGCCGTCATATCACAATTATTAAGATTAAAGGAAACCCTTAGGCAGGATTTTCCTTTAATCTTAAGAAAATAGATTAAGAGATACTAAGAAAAAGACACTAATATGATTTAATATGTACAATTTTTAATAAGTTTAAACAATATTTTTCCTTAAAGAAAAATATAAGCACTTTGATATCTAAAGAGTCCAATAAGAATTAATCCCCAAAATAGAGTTCAATTGATCCGATATGATAACTAATATAGGTATGTTTTTCTCATACTTCGAGGTAATTTATATGATGCACTACCCACGGTTGCACTTCACCAGTAACTGGATGATACGTATTTATAATTGTAAGATTTCACGTCTTCAAACTCACTAATGGTTTCAGATTAGACAATACAACGTAATAACCACGTCTTCAGCTTTAAAAGACCAGCTTCGGAATTCTCAGTTCCTTAACAGTATAAAGATCAGCTCCAGAATCCTCGCCCATACACCTCCAAGGGGTATTTATATCCAGCTCTCGGAACTTGACATTCCATATTCGAGAGATTCAAATTAATTTCAGATTCGAAAAAAAATTTTAAATAGTAATTTTCTCTTTTTAAAAGACAAGCTTTTATGAAACCTAATTTTAAAAAGAGGATTATGTAATAAAGTTAGTATTATTACAGCGGGTCGGTACCACTGTCTCATGTAACTTACCATGAAGCACCTCGGTGTATTTTGATGAAATTAGAATAAATTGGTGGTGGCTTGACAGTAGTCTTAGTATAGTTGAGTCCATGAGCGGCGGTTACCACTTACCATCAGATTGACAGTTGCCAATTTGCCTCCATAAGCATTAAAGAAGATACAATTATATTTAACTAAATAACTAGGTAACAAATATTATCTAGGTCACATTTAAGACAATGAAACTAGGCACTAATAATATAAAATTAGGTACATTTTCGTGAGCAGATCCTTATGTCGTATGGATGACGAAAGCAGACCGTTATAGGACGAGAATAGTCACGATCAATATGTTATAATAAACTCTTTGGGATAAACTTTGATTGTAGATTTCCTAATATTTATGACCATATTTTTAAAGTTGGAACCTATGGTTGGATCAAATATATTTTTGGCGAGGATTGGTGCTTAAGTGGATATGTATTGTAATCTATTTAAAATCATCCATATTTACCTACTTTGAACCAAAAAATATAATTAAATTAAGACAGTGTGAAAATGTGAAATCGAAAATAACAGTTACGAGTGGGATTTGAATCTGCATCTCCTGGTATCAAAGTTCAAACCCTGCTCGTGAATGTTATTTTCTATGACACATTTTCACACTTTGTGTTAATTTATATGGCTAAGCATGTCAAATGCTAAATATATATACCAAAATAATATAATAAAAAATAATGTGAAAAATAGCAAAAAAAAAATTTGTTTAACACGCTTTTATTAGTTTCGCCTGTATAATTATGATTTTGACCCACTTCAAGATGTCGCTAAAGATAAGATATTAATAATGATTGTAAAAATATGTGCGGTCCTTTTTACTATATTTATATCTTAATTCATAATTTATATCTTAATAATATTTTTTTTAAGGCGGGAATATATGTACCTGACCGTAACTCCGTCATTCGGGGCAACTAACAGGGTAGTGTGAGGCACTCACCCAGTAAATAAACCCACCGGGTGCCGTCTCTCCGCCTGTATTGGCAGACCACTGGAGCTGTGTTACATTACTTCAGTGGTAAGCTTTCAACAAGCCTCCATTTGATTTTTCGCATAGTATGACCCATAACCATAACTTTGACGACAACAAGTAGATATAACGTCAGTGAACCCGCCTAATGAGACGACTGAGTAAATCACTTCAGATTATTGCCTTGAGGAAACCTCCTTGGCTGAGATTTGTCTATAGCTTGTGAAGTTAGCCGCGCTGAGGCAGAGCTGTATGCTACGTCACTGAGACGAGTTCATCAAAGGAACAGTAGTATCTTGTTACAGAGTGACCTTTATTTTTGATGTGAAACATCTAATGCGGAGAGAGGGTAAAATTGGCTGTTAGCGTGGCGACGGTTTTATTTTACTTGTCCCGTTCAAATCTTGCAAGTTAAATTTGACACACTTGCCGGTTTCCGATTGTGTTGAAATTTAACACGCATATGTATATCGCGTGACAATGCAATATTATGATGACATAGATCTGATCTGATGATGGAGCTGTAAGGTGGACATAGGAACTCTAAAATGAAACGGCGCAACCTCATCGAGTTTGGGCTTGTTTGATTCGTCTTGATGAGTACTTTGTCTTTAGATGGTATACAGGGTCTGATGATGGAGTTACAAGGTGGCCATAGGAACTCAGTTATAAAACGACATAATTCCATCGAGTTTGGGCTCGTATGATTCGTCTTGACGAGTACTTTGTCTCTAGATGGTTTCCAGGGTCTGATAATGGAGCTTTAAGATGGCCACAGTAACTCTGTAATAAAACGACCAAAACCCATCGTTTATACTCGTTTGATTCGTCTTAAGGAGTACTTTGTCAAGTTATGATCATTTTATTTCTACAAAATAATGTCGATGTTTTCACATCTGGTAGACGTCCCGCGACGTCTAGTCTTTTTTTTTACATGTAATGAGAGCTGACGAGCCAAGACCCACCTGATAGTAAGTGGTGACCGTTGCTTAAGGACAATATAAATAAAATAAATAAATAAATATTCACGGACATTACACACAATGTCCTCTGCTCCCAAATTAAGCTTAACGCTTGTGCTATGCGTACCAGATTACGGATATAATACATATATTACTTTTTTTGTATACATACATATAATAGATAGAAAACACCCAGGCGCAGTAAAAATATCTGTGTTCATCACACAAATAATTGTCCTGAGTGGGAATCGAACCCACGACCTCGTGCACGGAAGTCGGTTACACTACCGACTACGCCACTAGGTCAGTTAAATGCTCAGAACACTGTCAATCCACCGCCGCCGCTCACTATTTCATTTCATGGATGTGAATACATACATTCAAGAGCGTCATGATTAATATGGAAATAAATGTATTCCAATCAAAAGTAAGGAGATTTGAGAGAACTATCAAGACTACACATACCTACTACCATCAAAAATGTAATCTAATTATCGGAAATATAAAGCAACTTACAAAAGAAATGGTGAGAATGTTTACAACAACAAACCTTCTATGACCTATTTCTAGATGTTCTAAATAACAAAGTATTAAATCATAATATTATTGTTTATCTCATACATAACAAAAGAAAGTTCGTCATACCTTTAGATACTATAGGATTTTCTTAGAAATTGCGCTCAAGAATATTGTCGCTACAACTTATTTTGTAGCTTAAGAATTGGTCTTATAAGAAAGGTTCTAAAAAAGGTTAACTACCTCGGTGGTGTAGCGGTAGTGTATGCGACTGCTAATCATGAGGTCTCGGATTCGATCCCTGGGTCGGGCAATGTTATTGAGCTTTTTCCTAAAAAGAAAAATATACATCCAATATAGTAAGTTTAATTTTGCAATTAAAATTCATACTATTTGATGGAGCGATTTTTTCAAACATTTTGGCTGTGTGGCTTAGAGCATTTCCCCGGATTGGAAAAGATGCGTGGTTCGATTCCCGTCCCTACTAAAAATCTCTTTCTTTATTCACAAATAATTTGTACTTTAAAAAGTAGCGGAGCATGTCAATTGCTAAAAGAAATAGATCTAAAATTAAACAATTTTTTTTAGATTATTTGTCTATTTGTTCGTACACGCATCGCGTAAAAACTACTGAACGGATTTTGATGCAACTTTTTTTATTTCATAGCTCATGATTAGACTTAACGATTGTTATACAATTGATTAGAAGTTTTTAGTTTATATTTCAGGTTCCCGCTACTATATCGGGAACCTGAGATATAAGCTTTTTGTATTAGCGAACACGCCGTGTGTTGTAGGTATTGGTGAACCACTGGAACTATGTGAGATTACTTCAGTGGTCCGCCGTCGGCTTACTCTTTCGTCGGGTACCGTCTACGACGCTTGCGCACACGGAACGTCGCACCTTCAGCCTGAAACAATGGTAGGTACTCGTACTGTAGTGTCCCATATTGTGAGTGAGCTGTACTTTGTGACCGTGAAATTGTATGTTTGTAAAGTGCCCCGCGACACACGGATTATTCCATAGCGCAAGATGTACGAGATAAACAATCATTTTATTTAAAAAATGGCCCATTTTCTGCTTCTTTTAAGACGCAATACCAGTCTTGGAAAATTCGGTTTCTATTTTTACTACATTATTTTTTTTTATTTAATTTTTTTTATATAAATTTGTAGCATTTGACATGTTTAGCAATAGGTATTCTTTTTCACACTTTGTGTTTAATTATTTTTATTTAAAAAAATACCTACTGTTTGTTGCATGAAATAAGTATTTTCTTTGTTACTTTATGCTATGTATATATGTATAATAAGCGTTAGTGTGTATATGAAAGTGATAAGTTAGTTTTACGATATGCATGTTATTTCATAACGAGACAGAAGATAAAATGAAAACACTTGAATTCGCCAGTCACGGCCTGCGTAAATCCGTGACATTTTTTCCAAGACGCTGCAAATAAATAAGGCCAAAAATATGGGTACTAATAAAACATACAAATATTTCCACATAACTGTCACAAAACGCAAAAAATGTCTACACCGCTACGTCACAGATGTGTCGCAAGAAACAAAGAAAGTAGGTACTAATTAAATTATTCCCCGCTAATTTTTTTCTAAGTGCATTTGTCTTACGAGACGGGCATCTGACTAATTGGTATTAATAAAAAAGCATGAAAACATAGTAAGTATTCTCTGGTTTGCTGACCTGGATAATGTAAATTAAAAAAGAAATATTTGAAAAAATAATTTAGATTTGGATTTTTTCTAACATGTTTTTTGTAAATAAATATTAATTCATTTTTTTATAAATAAATATGATTTTTCATTATTTTTGTAAATAAATCTAAACACGCGGTAACGTGTTATTTGTTGGTTTGCGTGGTTTGCGTCATTATTAGGTAAAATCTTAATTGTAAAATTAAGTTTACCTGGTCGGTATAATGTATGAAAATACTTCTGACAGATGGCGCAGGCGTCACCCAAAGGCGTTAAGTATGATGTGTTATCGAAATTAGCAGTCAGGAGCAATTGTCAGGATGGCTGAATTGGTAAAGCATCTGGACGGTATCCAGAAGATGCAGGTTCAAATCCTGCTCCTGACTGTTATTTTCGATTTCACATTTTTCACTTTGTGTTTAATGCATAGTGCTAAGCATGTCAAATGCTAAAAATATATATAAAAAAATATCTAAATATTTAAAGGGTTTGCGTCATTATTAGGTAAAATCTTAATTGTAAAATTAAGTTTACCTGGTCGGTATAATGTATGAAAATACTTCTGACAGATGGCGCAGGCATCACCCAAAGACGTTAAGTATGATGTGTTATCGAAATTAGCAGTCAGGAGCAATTGTCAGGATGGCTGAATTGGTAAAGCATCTGGACGGTATCCAGAAGATGCAGGTTCAAATCCTGCTCCTGACTGTTATTTTCGATTTCACATTTTTCCCTTTGTGTTTAATGCATAGTGCTAAGCATGTCAAATGCTAAAAATATATATAAAAAAATATCTAAATATTTAAAGGGTTTGCGTCATTATTAGGTAAAATCTTAATTGTAAAATTAAGTTTACCTGGTCGGTATAATGTATGAAAATACTTCTGACAGATGGCGTAGGCGTCACCCAAAGACGTTAAGTATGATGTGTTATCGAAATTAGCAGTCAGGAGCAATTGTCAGGATGGCTCAATTGGTAAAGCATCTGGACGGTATCCAGAAGATGCAGGTTCAAATCCTGCTCCTGACTGTTATTTTCGATTTCACATTTTTCACTTTGTGTTTAATGCATAGTGCTAAGCATGTCAAATGCTAAAAATATATATGAAAAAAATATCTAAATATTTAAAGGGTTTGCGTCATTATTAGGTAAAATCTTAATTGTAAAATTAAGTTTACCTGGTCGGTATAATGTATGAAAATACTTCTGACAGATGGCGCAGGCGTCACCCAAAGACGTTAAGTATGATGTGTTATCGAAATTAGCAGTCAGGAGCAATTGTCAGGATGGCTGAATTGGTAAAGCATCTGGACGGTATCCAGAAGATGCAGGTTCAAATCCTGCTCCTGACTGTTATTTTCGATTTCACATTTTTCACTTTGTGTTTAATGCATAGTGGTAAGCATGTCAAATGCTAAAAATATATATAAAAAAATATCTAAATATTTAAATAAATTTCATTTAACTAGATAATGCGTTATAATAAAACTTTCAATGTATCAAACACCTTTTTTCTATTGTTAGTGTTGTTTTTTCTACAAACGTAGAATAAGGCGAAAGATAAAATTTTTGAAAAGATTTTTATCCAAAGAAGTATAACTTCTAATGCGTGTACATAATTTATCCGTGAAATATAATTGAATACTCACAGATTTGTACTACTATATTTAAGTCTCTTCATATTTCATGACACCCACGAATAGAGCCTGAACTCATTGGAAATCTAAATTAAACTTAAATATTTGCATTGGAAAGATTGAGTGCAACCCTGTTTTCTACCTCAATGGTTGCAACATAATTTACTCTATGTTTTATGTATGCTCTTAGCATTAGCTACCCTTGTTTGTTTTGCCTAGGCGAGTCTTGTATGCGACGAATGGCCCACTTAGTCAAGTCATGTTTGATGGTCGCATATAAAGAATAAAAAACATGTCTATCGTTCTATAAACATTAAGATTTGTTACACCTTTTCTACCCATTTTTCATTTCTCCGCCCTTTTGTACAATAATTTAAGAAACTTCCTTTTTTGTGTAACATTTTCTGTTGTACAATAAATTGTTATGTTATGTTAAGAAAGGATTCAATGCAAATCCTGTCCAAAATGGATTTATGACTATGACGCAAGTGAAGCCACGGGTAATGCGCTAGTATATATATATATATAGCTAGTATATATATTGGCCGTGTGGGGCCGGCTTTAGAATTGTCCCACCCCTCTCCACCCATGGGAGTCGTAAGAGCCGACTGAGGAAATCCTGGGGGGAGTGGGCAGCATCACTTCCTCGAGTAAGGTATTAACAACATCCACTGCGATCGCCAACCCGCCTGCCAAGCGTGGCGATTACAGCACTATACCCCCAATTTGGGGAGGCCTATGTCCAGCAGTGGACGTCGAAAGGCTGATGGATGGATGGATATATATATATATATAGAACAAATTATATGGGAAATGTGGAAAAAGGGAAATTTAGTGCGAGCGGGAATCGAGCACTGTCAGTGCGATAGCTTAGCGGTCTAGAGCACTTCCCGGGATTGGAAGGGACGCAGGTTCGATTCCCGCTCGCACTAAAGTTCAATTTTTTCACATTTCACAAATAATTTATTCTTTATAGTAGCTGAGCATCTCAAGTGCCTAAATACAGATCAAAATAGTCCATAGACGTGACTGATATATCATATATGCGCTAGTATATAAATTAAAGAATTACCGAGTGACTGATTGATATAGGTACTCGTATCAACGACGGCGTGCTCTACCGTTGCGGGGATCAGTACCTGTTTTCTTTTCTTTCTTTAGTACATTATTTTCTTTAATTATGTGACCCGTCTTTCAGTCTCTGACGTCTTTGCAAATTATGGGGCATGATTATTATTTTGATTATTGTTGCCGATGCACTTGCTTCAGTCACTCATGCTAGTTATTACCTAGTAGATTATTCACGATTTCAAACGCTATAAAATAAAGATATTTTTTTAATTTGAACGCACAGCCCAAACTCCTGGGGTAAATATAAATTTGGATTTTTTATAATATTGTCGTTGAGCACCAAGAAAGAATCTTACGCGAATCCTACCCAAAATGGATAATTTATTACTACTACGCGAACAGGTAATGCGCTTGTTCTATTCTAAAATTTTATTGTAACAGAGCTATGTATTAAGTACATGGCTATATGTATAGGTAGTCGTCTCTAAACCCAAAATATTTTTTTTAGAATTATTTCTGTTTGATTCGCTCTGCGGAACGGATTTTAACGAAACTTAATTTGTTTGATAGATTTTGGTTAGACAAAGCTGGAAGGTATATATTTTATCACGCTATTACATCAGGAACATGATAATAACAAAAAAAAAACTAGCTTTTGCTGGTAAAATTATTCCTTATCAAATACAATACGACACACAATAACGAATTTTTGGTGCAATAATTTTCATTTTACGAAAAAGATGTAGCATCATGTAATTGTATTATTAAACAGTAAGGTGATATTTTATTTTCTTTACTTTATCGAATGCAGATATAAAAAAAAAACAAAAAAAAAATATGTGTAAATTTGTATTTTGACATCATAAATGTTATAATCAATTTTATTGTCATCATCAAAATAACGTTTTTATTAATATAGGATTTAGTTTGTAATTCCTTATTTATTTTTATAGAAAAATAAATGTATCATTTGTAAAATAGTATAAGATTGTAAATAAACGTTTACTAAAACAAAGTCATAATCTATACAAAATTGCAATTTGTAATCATATGAAACTTGCCAAACTATTGAACGATCCTTTCCTACGAACCTTTGAAGTAAGACAACACATACATAAAATTGATTTGGGAATTCTTTAACATTTTTGTAGCTGCTAACTAGGCAAAACTAACCAACAGATTGACTAAAAAAACGTTTAATGGATTGACGACTGTTTGCATAAAAACGTCATCTATTGCAATTGTTAAGCGTCCGTATTCCAACTATGTATTTAAAAAAATACATAGTTGGAATACGGACGCTTAACAATCCCCCCCCCCACCATTTAATAGAAAATAGGCGAAAGGCCACGGTATCACGTACAATGAGTGAGAGTGCTAGAGATTCATATCTCTTCTGGTCATCCCCTCCCTATTATCCTTTCCAGTAACGCGTGAACGATGTCTCTTGCTGTTAGCATCTATATATTGTATATACAGCTTAGCATCAGGCGGACTGTGTGTTTGTTTATCGTTCTCGTAGTATAAAAAAGCAGAATTCAAATAAATAAGTTATGATGTCATGTAATTTTTTAAGATATTTTGTATTAATTTTGGTCATACAATTTTCTACTTATTTTCCCTGCTCTGTTTCCACTTAGTGTGAGGTCTGCACAACATTTTATTCTCTTCCTCTACCTTTCGTCGTCTGAACATCCTTTCATTCTCTTGTCATTATTCACACAATCTATCTTTTCATTGGTAACATATCTCCAACATATCCCCAACTAATCGATTTTTAGATACTGCAACCAAGAACATACAATATTATTAAAATATAAATATAATATAATGGGGTATGTGGTTATTGAAACAGTATTTTTTAAATGGGGAGCAGCGCGAGAAGTTTACGAGAATTATTTTGAGATGTCCGATGTTATACAACGTTTATTAGTAAGTTAGTTTGTTTATTTCAATTGTGTAACAATGCTAATAATAATATTTAATAGTGATTGATTGAGGTGACACACACACAATACAGTATAGACATATTTATAATTAACGGGGAAAATAATTTTTTTTATGTATTCCACTACCTACACAGTTAAATACTTTATACGTAATGAGGGCAACGATCGAGGTTCAAGTGGAAAAAATCCATAACGTTGGCCTCAACGAACAGTACAAATTGGATACTTTACACCTTCAATATTTTATTCGAAATGATTAAATTGACGTTAATAATACTTTGATAGACGTCTACTCGATATTCCTGTCTGTCTGTATATTCACAAATATGCACATATCAACATCATATATGTATATTTTATAGAGCCACATTATTTACAATAATAGCTTGTTTGTTAGTAGAATTTTGGTTAGTGTTATTTGATTATTGATGGACATGAATAAATGTTTTTTATTTATTTATTAATTCGGAATCTTCTAGCTAGCACATGCAACAGCGTAATTAAATATAACGACAAGAGTATTTATATACAAAAAAACCGGACGTGCGTGTTAAGTTTGCGTGGAGAGGGTTCCGTATATGATTGCCTTTTTTTTCTTGTTAAGGTGGGAGAAAATACTCCTAAGGCGCACACCCCGTCGTTCGGGGCAACGAACAGTGTAGTGTGAGGAACTCACCCACTAAATAAACCCGCCGTGTGCCGTCTCTCCATCTGTACTGGTAGACAACAGGAACTGTATACTGTATTAAGTGGAAGCTACTAAATAGTAGCAGTAGTTTATCTATTTGTCCTAGTTTTTGTATAGCACAGGTCTCCTACTAGAATAGGGGTTTAAGAAATAGTTCACTACGCTGCAGATTGACAAACTTCACAAGCCTGCATGCAACCTGCATCCTCATCCTCACAATATTTCCTTCGCTGGGTAATCTAACATTTGGAAACAAATACACAAAAAAATTAAAAAAAATCGGAATACAGAGGTTTGAGCCATGCGAGGTGGAAATGGGAATCGAACTGCACCAGTATTTGCACGGGGTATGCGGTTAGGTGCATTTTTTCACGCCGTAATAAAAAAAGGTGTCGTCCCTTAATCACGAGATGATTTTTTTAGCAACTTCTTAAAACTCCCTCCGCCTCGTGATACGTGATGAGGTTTTTACCTAACCGTCCTCCTTCTACCCAAAAGCACATGCATTTTTTTCAACGTATCTTCGAAGTTTTAAGAATATTATTTTGAAATACACTAATTTAATTCTTATAAGTATTATTTAAAAGTCGCGCATTTAGCGAAAAATACACGTGATATTTCAGTACATTGTAATATTTTGTGCTTTTTAAGAATCCCCTTTGTACGTGTCGGTCCTCGCGTTATTAATGGATCACCCCTTAGATATCGACCTCCCATGCCGGTTCGGATATTACGAACGTTTCTGACTTCATCACAGCTGAAGACTAGCCTTTATCTAGTCTCCATCTTAATCCAGCTGTAATAGAATTTATGGTCAGCTTTAGAGAGTATGGCATGCTCTAAACATCCCTAAACCAGTTCAAAAGATCGTCAGTGAAGAATTTTTCCAAGAAGAAAGTGAACTCACTCTCACTGACCTCATAGTTTAAAGGATTGTATTAAGAACATTTGAGTTCGTTTTGAATGGTCTGCATATTTTTCAAGGTTATTATATTAGTGTATAAGCTAACACAAGACTGTATATTATATACGAGTAATACTCACTCTAACGATTAATTTTATTAGTTAAACTTTTTGCAACGATAAAAATTTAAAAGGCATGACCAAAGAGAATTTGCCATGCAGTCATTTTGACATGCAATACATTACAACTGAGTCAGAGTAAGTTTTGGTTGGATAAACTAAAAATATAATATATGCGATTGGTAAAGTTGTGGTTATTATCACGGGCCGTCAACAAGAAAATAATTGAGTTTTAGTTTTAAGTGAAATGGTTGATAGTTTCAAACTAGAAAAACGTGCGAAGTTGCCAACTGATATTGATACTCCGATAGCATCCACCGCACCAAAAAGACATGCTGAAGCTGTACCTCAAAATTTTGAAGTTCCCAAGAAGAAGTTCATTCAAAACTTTTACGATAGAGAACGCAAACTGTATTGCGGTAGAACCTGTAAAGGCTGGGCCCTTATAATCGCATACGGATTTATTTATTTAACATTTTTATCTACTTACACTCTCATTTTCCTTTACCTAACCCTATTCTTTGTTAAAGAAACTGTTGACTTCAAACATATAGAACATTTAATGTATCCAAAGGCAGCTATTGGACTTTCAGCAACTCCAGTTTCCGAACACAGTTATCCATTGATTTGGTATAAGCACGGCGAGAGGAATGATTACGAAAAATATGTGCAGGCTATTGATAGACTACTCTGGAGTAGTAGCCAAAGTGGTGTAGCAGATTTAGGTCCTTGCAGTCAACCACCTTATGGCTACGGAGATAAACCATGTATTATTATAAGAATTAATAAACAATTCTATTGGTCAGGAAAATCCCTGCAGATGAATTCTACAGTCACAAAATTGGCACCGCCAGAGGTCCAAAATTGGATACGGATGAACAATAATAAACTATGGTTGCATTGTAATGGATACCATTCTTATGATAAAGAGCATATTCGTAGCATTAAGTACTATCCAGATCCTCCTGGGTTTGACTCAGACGTGTTTCCACTTGGTCAAGAAGTCGCGTCTTCTTTAATAGCTATACAAGTAGCAAATTTTACTAAAGGTATATCCTTAGCCATAGAATGCAATCTCTGGTATGATAAAGGACCAACCAGCATTGATTTCGTTCTGTACGTTGCTCCATTGGAGAGTGTTATAGTTCCTCCGCATATTATTGCTAATATAAAGCATTAAAAGTGTTATCATATAGGTATACGTGAATTATTGGTTTTATTATTAAACATAATATTCCGCTTGTATATAGACATATTCATACGGTGTTTTGAGAGCTAAACAAAGAATTAAATATACCGTATCTTCGGAACAATTATTACCATGAACAAGGTTTTTAAAAATAATGAAAGAGAAATTCAAATATTTCTTGTTCGGATCCTAATAATCTTGTTAGTATTGTAAAGTATTTGCAGCAATATTAATTAGTTTTGCTTGCAAAGATAATTATTTTCCTACACAAAATATTCAAATGTTTAAAAAGCTTTTACTTCTTTACTAGCATTTGCCAGCGGTTACCGCAACCAAAAGCTAGTTTTTAGGTTATACTTCACATTCCCGGTATAGGAGTGGGATAAATCTACCATTTGTATGTCTAATCAAGAGCTATCAAATAAAAAAGTTCCTTCAAAGTGCGTTTAGTAGTTTTTGCATGACGCCTAAACAAACAGACAAACATTTTGATCTATATTTTTAGCACTTGACATGCTCAGCTACTTTAAAGTACAAATTATTATTTGTGAATGAGGAAAAAGAGAACTTTTGTGCGAGCGGGAATTAGATTAGAGCAATTCCCCGGATTGGAAAGGACGCAGGTTCGATTCCCGCTCGCACTAAAGTTATATTTTTCCACATTCACAAATAATAATTTGTTCTTTAAAGTAGCTGAACATATCAAGCGCTAAAAATATACATCAACAAGTTTTAAAAAGCACGCCATCAAATAGTATGAATTTCAATTGCAAAATTAAACTTACTATATTGGATTAATGCATGTAATGCGTTCTGATAGATGGCGTTGGTCGTTAAGACACATGTGATGAGGAGACTGGGTATAGCTCAGTGGATTAGAGCGCTTCCCTGGATTGGAAGGGACGCAGATTTGATTCCCGCTCGTACTAAAATTCTCTTTTTCCTCATTCACAAATAATAATTTGTAGGTACTTTAAAACAGACAAAACTAAAAAAAAGAAATGTTTTGCGTTTAGAGACGCCTAAATAGCCTACATCAAAATGCCCATTATTTTTTATGGGCACGATCTACGCGATGGTAAGTGGTGACCACCAGTCAACCTCTAGGCTCTGGAGGTTAGAGGATACAAATTGTTAGCAAATATTATTTACAAATTGTTAACAAATAGCTATCGTTGAAACACCTAGATACTGTAGTTATTAAGCTACAAGAGTGCTAAGCAAGTATACCGTCCGCCTAATGCTAAGTAACAACGTCGGGGGGCATTATTCGCGCGTAGCTAACTCCAAGGAAAAGGATAGTGAAGTGAACAATATGATAAAGTTGAGATGAGAAACAGATAGAAAGAGTAATACCTATAGAAAGAGAGATAAGACCTTTGGTGGGAGGAGAGCCACGGCCCACCTGATGGTAATTGGTAACCGTCGCTCATGGACTATATCGAGAGTATTATCAAGCCGCTGCTCACTATTTAATTTCACAGATATGAAATGAAAAAATTAACGGCTATCTCCTGCTACAACAAAAATACACCGTTGTGCTGCTCGGGCTCGATGGCAAGGGAGTACTCCCACTTAATACCCAGCCCTACCACCATTAATGCAATGGGTGATAACGGTATACTTCCCTTCGTCGCCTCAAACGACAAACGGAAAGAATGGGGTGATACTTATATTCTTACTCCGTCACCAAACGGACGGGTTTGGAAAAGGTATAGAAATACCTACATAGCTGTTCACGTCGATATTATTTGAGAAGGTACCGGTCAAGCTGGCTTATTCTACCTGGAATTATCCAGGCTTTAATGCTCTATTTATTGCGAACAGTTCGATATGAAAAACATAATAACAGCGACGAATTTATATTGCACGCGTCATAAGCGAAGCGTTGAGGTGGGAACTCTTCTCGCTTCAATCAGAAACTGATTTTTGAAACTTAAAATGTCTCTATTTATCATTTATTGCAATTGTAAAATAATATATACACACACATATCAAGACAAAACACTATTTTTAACACTCATGTTATTTTTGATGCCATTTTTGTTATTTAAACTAGTTAAAAAACTGTTTAAAAAAGTTCTGTCTTGTACGTCCGTGTGTTGTAGGTAATGTATGTTAACACAATAACGACCGAAATGCTTTACTAATAGAGTCTTTTTACGATTCAATATAATTACGAATAGAGCCCTATCACTTTTCACGGTCTGATTCGATGTGGTTTCATTCTTATTAAATAAACAAAAAAATAGTGAATATTTACGCTCGACTCAACACTAAAGCCAGCGGTATACCTTATTTCGTGAGAACTACTTCTATATACCAATATAGTAATACTTCTTAAAATTAGCGCTAGATGGCGTATAAGACATGAGAACCACATTAATAGGTACTTTTGAAATTAGCGCTATCTATGTGATTTATTGAAAACTAATTAGTAAGACCAATACATTATTAGTTACTTATCAAATAATCAATTTTATTGTGAAAAATGAAGATTACGAGGCGTGCACTTTTGGATTTTCCAAAGTATTTACGTTTATATTTTTGGGCCTCATAGCACACTCATATACTCACGTCTGTTCCTTAGAGGGGTAGGCAGACACAACGGATTTTCGCTTGCCACGATCCTTGGTCACCTCTTTACCTCTTTCACTCATTCTCATTACATTCTTAATAAATGCACGTCGATTAAACGCACTAGACTTTGTCAGGAATATCATCGTTTCGGTCAGAGGATGTTTTTCCAACTACACCGTTCTCACTCACAATGTATATCTTACTTACTAACTTATCATCACGCCATTTCCCTTGCGGGGTAGGCAGAGAGAACAGAGCACTCTGTTCTCTAAGAGGCTCTATTCTTGCATACATCTCTCGCTTCCTCAACATTCATAACTCTCTTCATGCACGCTCGCCGGTTTCGGAGACTCCTGACTCCACCTTCATTCAATACTGACTGATGATGACTGATTTGGTCTAGGTAGGTGAGTCTCGGTCTCCCCCTGTACCTACATCCTTCCACTTTCGCATTGTATATCTTCTTAGCCAGTCGCTCGTCCGGCATTCTTTCCACATGTCCGAACCATCGGAGCATTCCCTTTCGCATCTTTACACCAATACTCTCTTTCATACCTACTCGCTCTCTTACGTCATTGTTACGAATGCGGTCAGTCAGCCTCACTCCACAGATTCTCCGCAGAGATCGCATTTCGACCGCATTGATTTTGCTCTCATGCTCCTTTTTACATACCCAACTCTCGCTTCCATATAATAACGTTGGGACAAGCACTGCGTTGTGTATTGCGACACGTGCCTTCTGGCTGAGGTGGTGGCTGCCGAGAAGTTGTCCCAATGCTCCGTTCACTCTATTTCCCGCATTCACTCTTCTTTCTAGGATAAAATAGTCTAGTAATTTACCCCTATATCTTGAAGACTATGATAAATATTGTTATTCAAAAATATTTCAAAATGTAAAAGATAATAATATATATATTTCTTTAACAAAATGGCGCCGAGAACCCCAAAAGTGACACCCCCAGCTACTCCAGGACACCATTAGTATACAGTACACAGTACAAAACTATGTAGAAAATGGATACTCAATCCTATGCTACTTGTCTTGTACTTACTGAATATAATATATCTATCGTGGTCCAGACAAATTGACTCTATGGAAGCAACAAACAGCATTTTCCTCTCTTGGTAATATTGTAAATATGATGGATGAGGCAATATGCTGGTTTCATATAATTTTGTTCTCGGCAGGGCGCGACTCAATTACGAGCATGGTGGCAAAGTGATCATTATTATAAACGGACGTCGCATGTAGGACACGACCTTCCAGTTCTGTGGCCTTTGGGATAAAGCTATTATAAAACTACATTTTGCCCGCGACTTTGTGCGCATCGTCTTAATAATTGAGTGAACGAAGAAATAAAATTGAGGGGTCTGTTTGTATTTGTAATATCTAAACAACAGCTTTTACTAAATTATTTATAGTATTTACGTTATCACACACACACACACACACACATACACACATAGCATCACGCCTGTATTCCCCGAAGGGGTAGGCAGAGGTGTATTACACACCCACGACTCGCCAGCTATGTTTAAGTCCCACGTAATAGGGGGCGAGCCTATTGACGTCTACCGGGCACATTTCCAAACTCCGGGCTGCTACTGGGAATTTTCCTTTTAGTATTTACGTTATCAGTGAAGAAAAACCAATTTTTCAAGTGTATGTCTCTGCAATCGTTGGAAAATTTTAACTGGTAGATACCTGACGGTATAAGAAATAACTCAGAATACTTTTATTTTGGAAAAATAATTATAGTTCCACACAAAAAATAAAACCACGCGGACGATGTCGCCGGAACATAATGCCGCCGGCGGACCACAGAAGGAATGTAGCACAGTTCCAGTGGCCCGCCAATAAAGGCGGAGAGACGGCACACAGCGGGATTCTTTAGTGGGTGCAGGCCCCACACTACCCTGTTCATTGCCCTGAACGAGGGGGTGTGCGGTTAGGAACATGTTTTCCCGCCTAAACAAAAAAAAAAGGGTAGATCATAATTTTTATTTTGCATTTCCACAAGAAACGTATATTTTTATGGGATAAAAATTATACCGTAAGTATGTATAGTATAGGCTATAATGAGATCAAACTATATTTATGCCAATTTTCACGATGATCGTTCCAGTAGTTACACCGTGGAAGTTAAACATACAAACAAAATTGCTACTTCGAATCCTTACTTCATTACTTTTTTTTTTTTTTTTTTTTATTGCATATAGTGGCAGACGAGCCACGGCCCATCTGATGGTAAATGGTAACTGTCGCTCATGGACTCAACTATACAGAGAGTATTGTCAAGCCGCTGCTCACCATATCATTTCACAAATATGAAATGAAAGAATAAACGGCTATCTCCTGCTACAGCCAAAACGCAATGATGTGCTTCATGGCCGGTCACACGGGAGATGGTGGTACCAACCCGCTCGGGCCCGATACCAACTGAGTACTCCCACTTGGTATCCAGCTCTACCACCAGTAATGCAATGGGTGATAATTGCTTACTTCCCTTAGTCGCCTTGTACGACACCCGCGGGAAAGGATGGGGTGGTGACACTTATATTCTTAGTCAGTCACTACACGGACTTAATATTTTTAATGTATAAATATGTGTTTGTTGGGCTTTCATGCTGTGGCTACTTAAATGATCATCATGAATTTCGTATGCGTTTAGTTTGGAGTCCTGTAAAGGATAATGGGCCTTTATCGCAAAAAAAATTACGATTTCTGTGATCCCATAGCTCTTTTTGCATAAAGATAATAAATGTGGCGTAGAGTGGCGTTTTTGTACTATAAATCCTGACCACGCGGACGAAGTCACAGGCAGGATCTAGTTTATAATAAAATAAAAATGTAATGGTAATCATTTATTTATTTTATAACTAGTGCTCTACCGTCGAACTACTTACTTACTTATCATCACGCCATCTCCCTTGTGGGGTAGGCAGAGAGAACAGAGTACCAGAAGGCTATATACTCTTGCATACATCTCTTGCTTCCTCTACATTCATAATTCTCTTCATATGCCCTTGCCGGTTTCGGAAAGTTCTTCGGAAAGTTTCATTTCAGTTTTTCCTTTACCAATCGCTCGTCCAGCACGCTTTCCACATGTCCAAACTATCGGAACATTCGAGCATACCGTCGAACTACACATAGGTAACTTAAAATTACAATAGTAGGTAACAGTATCAAGTTAATTTATTTCTAGTATGTACTTATACTATTATAAAATATTAATAAAGACGTCCGACCGAGACGTCGTTGACCGTGTGGTGACGGACTAAAGCGCCTTGTAAACGATCAAATTTGCTTGACCAAGGTGTTTGTCAAATTTCACGTTTTCAACAAATAATGATTGTATTTTGTTTAACAAATACGTCAAGCAAAGCCTCAGATTATCAAATAAATTTGACCAACACGTAAAATTTGACAAATAATTTGTTGGTCTCCAGGCGGCTTAAGAATACAAGTGTCACCACCCCATTCTTTCCCACGGGTGTCGTATGAGGCGACTAAAAAGATAATACTAGCTTAAAATTCATACATTTTTTTTAATTTAAATTAGATTTTATACTACCTTTGTTTTTAACAACTTTTGTTTCTAACTTTTGCAAGACCATTATAACAGTAGACCATTGGACGTCCAACATCCACCCGTGACCATAAATGATGTAAAGTTCGAAACGTCGATATATTAGAAAATCAAGTAAGCATAATAGATTTCGTAAACGTAATGTGTAACATTGTAATAATATTACCTAAATCCTCTTTCCTAATATTACCTAAATCCTTCTTTTCCAAATAGATTACAAATGATAGGCCTAAAAGAGAAGAAACATTTATTTTAAAATTCAAAAGTTGAACCTCGAACAGCCAAGCAAAGAGTATATAATGAAGACAGTCAAGTTCGAAGAAAAAGCTATACTACTCTGTCAAGAAAGTACCGGGAAAAGATCAATAATACACAAAAGGAGATAGAAACGCTTCCATATATCTTTGGGCTCGCGCTTACATCTAAACATTTCATAATCTAAAATGTAGCGAGTTTTGGCATTCTAGGAGCCGAGATATGGAAGATTATATAAAAGTGAGGTTAAGTATCAAAGTACATCCATTAAGTGTTATCATAACATTTAAAAGACCAGAAACACGTTATTTATAAACTAGCAGGATATATAATACTATAGAGATGATAGATAAGATAACTTAAATAGATTAGTAAATAGATCTACTTCGCGTTTGATAGGTAGTTAGATTCTAGTGCTAGAACCTTGCTTATCCCAGCATGAATGGCTTGATCGGGAAAGTAGCAACCTTTCACAGATCAGTGTGAAACAACGGTAGGTAATCCTACAATTGTATATCGTATGGTGAGTGAGAGCGCCAGAAACTCCTACCTCGGGAGACCTCCTACTCCTTTCCATCGAGATGGCGACGCGTGGACGTTGCCTCTGGTGCTGCGAACGTCTATAGGCTTCCGTAACCACTTACCATCAGATGGGCCGTATGCTCGTTTGCTACCCACGTAGTATAAAAATGGTAGTTAGGTACCTTCTAAGGTACATTTGCCAAATAATTAGGTAGGTATTTAAGATATCGTTATTTACTCAAATAACTTTAAGCGTCTTATATAATAAACTTTCCCTCTGCTGGACACAAGCTTTGAAATTGAAGTAAAGCACCAATTTTTGTTTTATTTTATTTATTTAAATAACAAATATGTAGTATGTATGTAACACCTATACAATAACAAATATGTAGCTACCTATAGGTACTTCATATGCATATTTATATACCTTACATATATAGGTGGACAGCAGCAGACAAGCAGGTTCTGCGCTTGTGTCTCACCTATGTGCTTTTCTAATGAAGTAAAATAAAAATGACAATTATATAACTACATAGGTAGTATAGATACATAATACTTACGTACTCATTAGAAAATAAAGCTAAGCAGGTAAATAAACAAGTACTCGATTGATTAGAGCATAATTATAATAGGTACCATTCTATATGGTGGAACTATGAGGTTGTATTTGGTTATTTCAAAGAAAACACATTTTTTTACACAGGTATATTTTAATCCTCTTCGATTATTGAGTTGAGGTGTAGTAGGCACACGTGGAGGTGTAGACACAGGTTGAGGCACAACTTCAAGCAACATAAAAATTCTTATTTCCCGTGGAGAATTATTTTACAGTCGGTGAGTGATACGTTGTGAAGCCAATGAACGTCCACACCGGATGCAAACACTGGAGTGACCTGCTGCTCTTTGTTCTACGCGTCATCTTTCTAAGACTACTTCTTGCAAGTCCCAGCAGGCCTGACATAAATGGTCATTGCTGTTTACCTAAAACACAAGAAATATTTTATAAATCAATAATAAAAAGGTCACAAGTCAGGTCTAGGAGTTGTGATATGCCGAGAGAAGAACACTGAGACTTGACGGCTTATTCAATAAGATTGATAAATAAATAAACATTTAGTACTTACAGGTTGAGATGCACATCATTCATGGATCACAGACAGTATTGCTTCGTTATGTAAAACTGGTTTGCCTATTGTATTACCCTATTATATTACAATTAATACAACGATCCATATTGTCAATATCCAATGTATAGGCGTAGTATCGTTTTCCAAAATAACAAGGCCAGGTCCGTCGTGTAGGCAAAATTCTTAGTAACAAAGCTAGGGTCAAAAAATAAGCTAAAATAAGCAATATACCATTGAGCTCTAAAGGGGAAGAGGAAATTACTACAAATTTACCGAGTCAAGTATTTGAAATCTAAAAATGGCGGAATTCCCGCTAGGGAAGCGCGTAAAAAATATCGATATCGATACTGCAGTCCTTCGAGCGATCTATAAATTTTTGGGTGGACAAAGGTTTTTTTAATTGCGTAAATCTTTATCTACCTGTATCTATAATTATATCTATGTGTGGCGAATTGCATCCCAATCCATTCAGTGATATGAGCTAGTGGTTGATAGATTAATCAGGTATGCCTTCTTTTTAAACAAACAGAAAATTAAGGGCGACGCTCTATTGAATAGATTTGGGTTGTAACAAGCGTAAAAAAATAAATAATAATTTAATCCTGGGTATAGACGTTCACTTTAAGTCCAAACATACCTATATAAGTTTGTGATGTGATGACATCAGGAGAAAAAGATTTGAAAGTGAGGTATTACGATAACTAGAAACAAGTATATAATAATATTTTATTCGATCCATTAGTCATTCGACGTCCACTGCTGTACATAATAGGTCTCCCTAAGAGAACGCCACAATAAGCGGTCCTTTTTTTTTTGTTAACATGGTCCAAAATGCAAGTTTACGCACGTCACTGGGGTACCAACAGGATCCAGGGGGAGTGTCGAGCTTGATGTCACACAGGCTCGATTCTTGTGTTGAGTTCATGAGCCACAATACCGACTAAAACATGACTGCGGCGCCTTCTTCCGTCATAATGGAGAGTCATGGGATCGACTACAGATGTTCCACACCGACGCTCTAGTGACTACATCCAAGGGTGCCTTGTGGTTTTGACCAGGTCGTCAGTCCTTCTGGCGGGAGGCCGTCCTATGCTTCGCCTTCCTGTGAAACATGTGAAACATCTAATGCGGAGGGAAGGTAAAACCGGGTGTTAGCGTGGCGACGCTTTGACGTGACAATACAATATTATGATGACATGGAGCTGGTCTGACGATGGAGCTGGAAGGTGCACATAGGAATTCTATAATGAAACCGTGCAACCCTATAGAGTTTAGACTTGTTTGATTCGTCTTGACGAGTAATTTCTCTTTAGATGAAACCTGGAAACCCAGGGTCTGATGATGAAGCTAAAAAGTGGCTACCTATAAGAACTCTGTTATAAAACGACATAACCCCATCGATTTTGGGCTCGTATGGTTACTCTTGACGAGTACGATTGTTGGATAATCGGGTATTACTTTTCTTCGTGCTGCATTGAAGTACTGAACATGAAGGCATGTTGTCATCTGTTTTATCTTTCTGCAGATTTTAGGCAAAAATCGTTATTATAAATATATTGTTGACAGCACGGAACATATTGGCAATAGGCTTGCAGAATAAATATCGATATATCGGTGAAATTCTTTTTCACTTTACACTTTATAAACATAAAATTTCGAGGCCTTTCTTATAACTGAATTCCAGCAATCTTACGGCGATGACAGTATAACTATTTTTATAAATGTTAAAGTAAGTTCGTTTATTTGCTATTTCTTGACACCGTAACTACTTAACCAATCATCACAAATTGTCACTTATTTAAAACTCTGGAGTACAGATTAGGACAAAGGCTACTAACTATTGTTTCAAGTGGAGAAGTTCTCCTGGCTGGGATGGCTATCTTTGTGTAGATTATTTTTATGCTAGAGAGTGACGTATTTAGATTGAAGAACTTTACAGCTCGTATGTAAAATTGTCTGAAAGGATAATAATAAGTTAAGTTGAAGGTTTATTGTAGGTCCAGTGATTTTCAGATCAGTGTTTTGCAATTAGCACTACAAAAACTGAGCTTTGTTACACTATTGATATTTTATAGTTGTTCCTTTTTATTTTGTTTTTCTTATGTTTTGTAACAAAAGTATTTACTTGCTTTGAATGCTAATAATAATACAATTCATAAAATTCAGGTCTTTTGGGACTAGCCGAGCGGAAACATATTTCATACCCAAGTGATTATTTAAAATGGTACGGATCGACTCGTAAGATAGTGAAAGTTCGGCGGCTATCTCTCTCAAAGTTGAATGAGGATTTTCAGTCACTATTTCATTCACTTTTGCAATGTTAACTTCAGTTGCAGACGTTGATGGCCTACCAGAGCGAGGCAAATCTTCCATCACATTTCGACCGCTTTTAATCGCGTTGTACCACTCATAGGCACGTGTTTTTGATAAAGTCGATTCACCGTAAGTCTTCTGTAACATTTTCAGTGACTATGAACACGAAATTCCATTGACGATGCAAAATTTAAGACAAACTCTTTGTTCGATGTTTTTGTCCATTATAAAATTCGCAATACACACTAGATATGATATAACTAAAAACAGCACTGTATTTAATATAAATAACAGATGCAACTCAAACTCCGCGTCAAAATGGATAACAGTTGTGTCAATTTAAAGGCGGTGATCCATTGGCGAGCAAAACCGCCGGTACGCCAACGAACTCACTAGCCAAAGGTCTATACCACCATTGGAGCACCTAAAAGTCTACGGACTTAAAAACCGGCGGACTTGCTCGCTGGCTCTTTGTGCATGTTTGAAATTCTAAGTCCACAGTGCAAAAAACCGCCAGTGGATCAGGCGAGCCGGCGAGCCGACAGTCTTTTTGCGACTTTTGTGTCAACCGTACGCGCTGCTCGACAACGTCCAGTAGCTACAAAATGGATTTACGCTCGTTTGGTTGCGAGTTTGTGTTGGAGTTTATACAATGTTTTAAAGAACATGATTGTCTATGGAAGTACACCAGCAGAGACTATAGAAATAAACTGCTAAAAACGTACGCGTACAGTAAACTTTTAGAGATCTATCAAAAACATGATCCCAACCGTACAATATCTGACACACTTTATGGCGTATTTTCTTCTTCTTTTTTTGTTCTTTGACCTGATGTAAAAGTATACCCAATTAATAAAGTAACTCCGTCTAGGAGCACGCCATGACTTCGCCAACGATGAGAGTAGACTGTTTGGTACGCTAATGGATCACCAACGCGAGCCGATGAGCCGAGTCAACGATTTAGACTGTTAGCTCGCCGGCTCGCCAATGGATCATCGCCTTAACAACAACAAAAAAAACAAAAATTTGAATTTGGAACCATAAACAAATCATCCATTCCCAATACTTTCTTGACTGAATGTATATACTGGAACATAGACGTTGCGGAGGCATTCTGAGGCATTCTAAACTCGGGCATGGTCCTGTAAACAATTCTGCGGCATTCTGGACTCGGACATGGTCCTATTAAGATAGCTGTCAAAGCTCCAATTCTGAAAATTGTCCTAAAGTTTCTTGAAAAGTGGTCATAACTATTCTGAAGATTGTCTTGAAGTTTGATTCTTCACTTGTAGATATTTCAGGCGTGATCTCAACGACATATTACTGCTGGACCTAAAATAAAAACTGTTGGACCTCAAGGTCTGGTCCTAAGACCGGGTCTGACCGTCCAAGACAGAAGGGATTATATGGAATCCTAAAAAAAGTGAACCTTCGTACAAGAACGTCTTATAAAATATCTAAGTGTTGCTGTGAATAAAATCTCGAGGTAAAGACATTAAGAACTCTAACTAAACTTGTTTCATACAAAATTTCTGTTCATTCCTAATTAACGTGTTTTTTTATATTTATTAAAATTTGTTTCAATCTGTTTTCTTATTTAATTTCTTAAGACCCCTAGGTAGGTCCTAAATAGTTGTGACGTGACGGCTTCACCGTTACGCTACAACATCCACGTAAATATTAGAAATATTTTTCTCACCCTTATTCTTAAAAATAGGCACCAGCGATCACCATCAGTAATCGCAGTTTTTCGCAACAACTTATTGAATAATAATCTACCGGAAAGTTAGAAATTATTTAGTCGCTGCTTTGAATTTCATCATTGTTGAAGGGGACTAAAGACAGGCACTTTGGAAAAATCTATAGGTAATATTAAAACTGTACATTTAAAATATTTGAGAAAATAAAACTGTAATAGGCTATATAGGCGTGTCTAAACAGAAAACGATTTTTTTTTAGATTTTTTTTGTCTGTTTGTCTGTTTGTTTGTTCGCGCATCACGGAAAAACTGCTGAACGGATTTTGATGCAACTTTTTTATTTGATAGCTCTCGATTAGACTTAACAACTGGTATAAATTTTATCCCGCTTTCTATACCGGGAACCTGAGATATAACCCAAAAACTAGTTATTTATAAGTACAATGTTCTTTACATTCTCAAAAATATAAACAACCATTTGTTGTGTCATACGGAGAAGGTATTACCTGCGAGATTAAAGAAACGAATCATAAATAGCGGCAATAATCATTGCCTCTCACTCACTCTTGTCTTAATCACACAACTCGGTACGGCATGCAAAAAAAATAATCACTAATAATCAGTTTGGATCTGCTTGTAGAGCTGTCTAGAGTCTAGACCATATGTATAGTAACGTATAGATCACCTGACAGCTCGATAACGCGTAACCAATTTTGATTTGTCAATGTGTGCGTTGGATTCAAATAATCATCTTCAACTAATGAAACAAAACAGACATAATAAATTAAAACAAACATAGTTAATTCGTTTTTATTTATTTCACCAGCAAAGTCTGTCAACGCAAGGGATTATACACTCAGCTATTAGCAACATAAACCTACTTATAATTTTTAAATTAACTAAATCGACTTGGCTGACAATATTTGCTATAGAACTTTTATTGCATTTTTTCCCTTAATGTGTTAGGAGAAAATGTTCCAAACATTTAGGATAAATATCGACAATATACCTTGTCGATAAAGTCAAGCCCTCTAGTATATGTACCTAAAAACTTTTCTACAAAAATTTTGCAAATATGTAACAATGCGACATATTTCTATGTAAAATATAAACAATAACAATGAAATTGAAATTTATCCGTAACTGAAACAGAAAATATCAGTAATTATGACCAAAAATAAAAGCATTTAAGTTGTGATAACATCCTGAGAATTTAACTGTGAAACGTGCAATTATAAGGATTGTTTGCATGATTTACATCACAAGCACTCACGGAACGAACAACCATTGTATTTAATAGTAATAATCATATAATAAACAAGATAACAAAAAAACCGCGAAGCTAATTTCAAGCTAGAAGACTGTAGACTACCTGTCATTCAAATGGTTTGCAATGACATAAGATTTGCTTTTCTCTTCCATCTTGCTATGTTGCCGTATAAGATTTTCTTCTTGCTCACACGCTTTGGTGATCTATACGTTAGTTATACTATATCTATGGTCTAGACGCACTCGGTTTTTTCTAAATTAATTGCTATTTTTACTGATACACTTATTTATAACTACTAAATACTGACGAAGTGTCAGTCGTACACACACAAAGTATTTCAACCACTATTACCTTTATTATTTTATTTCAATTAAGAACTCAAACTAAGGTTTCCTTTGTTCTAGAAAATATGGAACCCATGGTTTGCAAGCACAGAACAATTTATACCAAAGGTTTGCAAGTCTGATTAGCACTTGGTCGAAGTTTATAAATAATTTTACTTACTATTTATTTTCAATCAATAAAGATCTATAATAAAAAATATCACTGAACTTGCAAACCTATTTTGTTGACGGTCCAACCCGTTAACATAAGTAGGTACAAGCCACCATTGTTGATTCGTTCCTTTATTGGCGCGGATAATAATTAATTTTCACCTATTGCATTACTGGTGATAGGATTAGGTACTAAGAGGGGGTACTCATTTGTTATCGGGCGATACTACCATCTAACGTGTGACCGACGAAGTGAAACATCACGTCACGTTGTCCTTTGGCTGTAACGAGAGATATCAGCTTGGCAGTACCTATGCTCTTTAGTATTGCATGTGTCCGTGGGCGGCGATCACCACTTAGCATCAGGCGGGCCGTGGTTCGTGTGTCACTATAAGTAATAAAAAAATCAAACAAGTCAATATTTACGCAATAATTTATTTTAGTACGCTAATAATTCAATAATTACTTATTTAATTAATACTATTTTTAAGTAGTGAAGACAAAACATGACGTCGTCCTACCCAACTTAACAACGTTTTAAAGTCACTGTATGGCGATGCGTTAGATTCTTTTTTATATTATTTATTACCACTATAAAGATCTATTTAAATATATTTACAGTTTTATAAAAGATGTTTTTGAATAAAATGTTATACATTATTAATTGATTTATATTCAATAACTGAATTTGTTGTGAACACAGAAATACATTTAAAAAAAATAGTGCGTGGAGTCCCTCCGCGCGGAAGAAGTGAAACTTTGTAATGTGGAAATGAAAATAGGATTCACTCTCGCTCAGTCTCTTTCTATTCCCCCTCCACAGGAGCGTTGAACGTTTAACGCAACAGTGGTTCCATACCCCCTCCATGGTAGCATTAAGCGTTTAACGCAACATTGTTGGAAGTCGCATTAGAAGTTTCACTTCAAAAACAATTTAATATAAAGTATTTTTTAAAAGGGCTTAATTGGTCATGAATATTTAAATGGATTGAACCGAAAAAAGCAATACAAAGCAAGTATCTTTGACGTTAAACAGAATGCATTTTGTAGATAAATTTCTAGAGGAAACAAGCTACAGAGTAGTATAGAGTACCACAATATTATTGAAAATAATTGAGAATGTGGTGTTTGAACCGAATTGCAAAAGATTTTTTTTTATATTTTTTTATATGACTATTAAGCCTTTTACAAAAGACACTTCCCACAAGTTCAACCAATGTTAATTTTATATCGATTAAACATGTTTTTATTAGAATTATCGATGTATTTAAAGTCTCTATTAATGAAAATAAACCATTTATATTTTTGGTAAAAATATTAAACGCTCTATTATTGGCACTAGCTAACTCTATCACAATGGATCTTGCAGTATAGTTTGAAATATTTCACGGGTAACAAAGCCTATTATAAGATGGCACAAGTAAAGAAATAAAACGTCATAGATTAGTAAATTAGTTATCCTCGCAAATATAGCAACACTAAAACGTAGAAACAATATGGACATACTTATTATAATGTGAAATACATATTTATTATATCATACCCAGAGATTTATTCAGTATTCCTTGATAAAAAATAAACTTTAAATAAAATAAATTCACATAAATACGAAAAAATATGTTCCCATACATATATTTATTTAACTATATTGTACTTAAGTAACATTTTAAGTTATTTATAAACAGGACTATTTTATAGATAATTTCCTAGTATTTGTACTTAGTAGATCTAAATAAGATGAAAAGGTACTTCAGATTCTTAGAAAAAAAAAACGGTAAAATATACGAATACAATGTTCTACATGACAAGGAAGCAATAACAGTAAAAAGTATTGATAATTTTATTAAACTTTACAATTCCCGTTTAGTTCAGTAATATTCATTGAAGGCTTTATCAAAAATAGAAGGATTAGAGTAATATATATATATCACAAAATATATTCATTGTTACAACGATATCCCTTTGTTTTCAATACCAACAGTGATCTCTGTGAACATTTATAATTAAAGTAGTATATTGAGTAAATAAATGGTGAATATTGAAATGGCATTGAAAACAAAAGTAAACAATAGACCTGAGAGCAAGTACTGGACCACTGAAGAAGAGGTATTTTATTAAACTCACAGTTATAGAAATAGACAAGAAAGTTAGACACATGCGCTGAGTATTCCTAGCGACTACAGACAGAAACTGCAAAGATAATGCAATAAAATTCAAGTAAGCCATTCGGTCATTATACAAATACCAGTTTTGGTATAGCTTCGAAATACTTAAATTCAGTCGATAAAATCCTATGATGTATATACAGCATGCTCCGTTACTATACCTAACAGTTAATGACAAATTTATAGCTAATATGTAATAAAATATGTTTTAATACAACAATAACCAGATAAACTTTGTAAACAGCTAAACATGGAAAAATATTAAAGAGTAAATAGTTTAGATATAAGCTTTATTATTGAAGACAGTAACTTTGAATTTAGGCTTCGAGATAATATTGATAAGTATTTACTTTGTACAATGTTTGAAATTGTAAAATGTCGTTTTGACAATTTATCTAGGTATGTGCTTTGAAATTAAGGACTTATAACCTTTAGCAAGATTATGAAATTATTGAAATATTCACAAATGAATCAATTAGTCTACATCTAAAATCACCTATTACAAAAATGAATAGATCTATAACTCTTAATGGACGAACACATATACCATTCGAGCGAATGCAGTCTACTTAGATGACCGTAATTAAGTCATTGTCATAAGTGAACTTATCTTACATATCGATGTAAATGCAAATTGCCAACACATTAAGTGCACTCCACACGCGCAGTTATTATTAATTATCATAATCTGATAGCAATAATGATGCTTTGGACACCAATCCTGGACAATAATCACAGATTATATAAGGCAGTGCACGTAATATGTGTATAACCGGTCACTCTCATTCCTAATAGTGGATGTAATTACAATATTGAATTTGAAATTTAAAGTATTCATGCCTTCGAGTAATAGACATTTTTCGAAGATTTCACTTTCAATAAATAAATTTTACCACATGATAGCCATAATTTGATAAATATTCTTTCATGTGAAAATGACCAGTCTTAGGTTAAAATCATATTCTTATAACTACACACGCAAAAACAGGGTTAATGAACAGAAACAGCACTCTTAAACAATGAATTTACGGTAACATTTCCAACAATTTCTCTGAGATCACACGTACTCCTCAATTTTAAACCGATAAATCACATTTTAGTAGGCTTCACTAGAATCAACGTACACTTATGTATATAAAAGTCACTTTCGTCGTTCAAATGTTCCGATTTCAAGTCTTAAAGCATATACTTCCATATCACTATCACTATCTACGATTTGGCTATTCAGGATCACCTCAATTCTAATCTCGAGTTGTAGACCACAGAATAGCATTTCAATTTCTCACTCGTTTCTCAAAGAAAATTTGTGGAGCCCTTAACAAATACATTTGTTTTTAATATTATACATCTTTGCTGGGCACTAAATATTTAATCGAATAATTTTTAATACTATCGTATATTATGTAGTTTTAAAATTCAGAATATCGAAAAATTGGTAAGCGTCAGAATTTCATTCTGTATAAAATTTGTTTTCTAATGATTACACTCGAGGCTTTAAAATTACGCTAAGAATCATACATTCTTGCCAAAATCAAATTGAATTCTTCATAAACCCTAAGCAGCCAAAAGAGTCCTCATATATACAGACATGTTAAAAGCGACATTCCTAACACTATATATAAGTTTGCCGATCCAAGCCATCCTTTATTCCATTCGCAATCCAGATCTGTCATCAGAACCTGCAATTTACAAAATAAAAGAATTATATAGGTACTATTTTTGCTAGATATTAGATCCAGTGGGCCTAGCCAAGTTGCAGTTGCAGCCAAGTTGTTCTATGATCGCTAACGCTATTACTACTATTAAAATGTAGGGAAAATTGACATCTCTAACGTCACGTCACGTGACTTAGCATAAGGATATCGTTTAAGATGTCGAATTTCCATACACTTTAATAGTTTTCTTTAGCTTTAGCGATCATAGAATGCAACTTGGCTAGGCCCACAGGTCAGTATTGATTGAGTTCGATCTCCAAAGGTCAAGATTTGGCAAGGTCATTTTCAAAACTATGTGTGATTACCATTTGTAATCACTATTGGTGAAGAAAAATACCCTGAGATAAATCAGTAATCAGTGATCCTGAGATCTTCTTGAATAACTATGAATTCTGCCAATTCACATTGGATTACGGTCCAAATGCCCTTACTATGATTTATTGTATTTTATTTGTTTTATACAAATAAAATACAATAAATCATAGTATGAACGATGAACCAACTTACGTCAATGAAAGTTCTGTTGTAGTATGAAGGGCATGTGGCGAATCTGACGTCATCTCGCGTTGCTAGGCAGTCAGAAGGGCCATTGCACAGATACTGTCTTCTTTTTCGATCCCATGCTTTTATCCACCTGAAAAATATTATAGTTTACAACTTTTTGTGTCCAAAAAGGACCTTTTTTATTGATAGGAAGACATAGGAAAAATCTTAACTACACGTAGGTAGTGTAGAATACTATCTCGTTTTAAATATAAATTTAATATTTCTAAATTGTTACAAAATTTAGGCATCCATCCATCAGCCTTTCAACGTCCACTGCTGGACATAGGCCTCCCCAAGAGAACGTCACAACGAGCGGTCCCGTCATGGGGGATAATGCCGTAATCGCCACGCTCGGCAGGCGGGTTGGCGATCGCAGTGGATGTTGTTAATACTCGAGGGAGTGCTGCTGCCCACTCCCTCGGTATTCCCTCAGTCGGCTCTTACGACTCCCGTGGGTAGAGAGGGGTGGGACAATTCTAAAGCCGGCCACCACACGGTCGAATTTCGAAATCGAAATTTAGTTTAAATTTAGGCATATTGTTTCAAAATTTTCTTACCCAATTCCACAATCGCAATTAAGCGGATTGCCTGCTACCAATATATCCTGCAGGAAAACAGTATTTGGAACGCCGGGCCAGGCTTTTTGCGAAGGATTAGGTACGTTCATAAGATAATTGTTCCTGAGATCTAAGGTGAGGTTCTCAATGCGGCCTGGCTTGTAAAACACTTCAGGAGCTATTTCTTCCACGCTTGTGTTGAAGATGGTCAGTCGGCAAACTTTTGCTTGAACACCCTGTAATGCGAAAATAATAGTTCGGTAGTATAATAATCATTACAATTTGAAGTATCCGATAATTTTGTAGTATCAATATATAAAAGTAGATGACGCTGAAAACTTCGCACGGGTCATCCTAAATACTTAACGCTCATTGTTATGGTTTTTAGTAGCTATTTATTCATTTTACAACTAATTACAGCAGTTTTACAAAAATATAATATTTCTCTCCTAGCACAGGTATTTCAAAAGAGACTTCAAAACACTCTCAATACAGGCATTTTGATTAGGGCTTACTCCGTAAATTATAATGCTTGTTGCAGCAAATTGACGATTGTAATGTACTAATGCACTAGGTTTTTTGACAAGAACAAAAAGAACATTTATTTTATCACATTTTATTTTAATTGTATTTTCAAATATTAATATTCGTAAGGTAGACAGTTTAAAGCCGCAACTTTTATTAAATTACACTTCTCCATTTGTGTTTCATATAAGTTCACTTTATATGAATAAGGACAAATATGCCATCTGGCTAAGTAAATATTCAATAAAAAACCTGGTATTTTAGTATCCTTGAGCGATGGTTATCAATTAGAATCACGTATCATCAGGACCCTTACCCTTGTCTGACCCCGTAACTAATATAATTAAAATGTTTTGTTGCTTAGATACTTACGCTTAGCAAAAATTGCGTCAAATATTTCAATGATCTTCCAGCTATAGTTATATTATTAAGCTTGCTGGGCAGCGGCCCATACATTTCTCTGCCAAAATCATTTGTGAACTCCTCTATTTCTAGAAGCAGATTCTCTAAAGCAGTGTTGTAGCTCAACATTCTGGGTACATTAAAATCTCTTACGCTTGAGTGTGCAGTCATTTTTAATGTTTTTAAACCATACATTTTGCCAAAGGCACCATTCTGAAATGTTTCATATATTATGTTTACCTTATTCAATGCTAAAAGTTAGTTGTTAATAATTTATTTATTTTACAAAGAAAATATTGCATGTTGGTTAAATCAAACAATATCTTTAAATACTATATTTTTAGGTAAATATTTAAAAAAATACGGGGAGAAGCACAGGTACCTCCAGAATCCTCAGCCTAAGTCGAGTGACATCTAAATATTCAAGGCGTGGTGATACTCCATATAAACTAGTGTTCATTAGAGCGCTGATAGGATTCCCAGACAAAGACAACCAACGAAGTTCACTGAGAGAATGTGTTGCCTGTTGAAAACATATCATAACGTTAACCATAATGTTTTTTTTATACCTACATTAAGTTTTTATTCTACCTATTCATATAGTTCCGTCACATAAGAAGTATTTCAGATATAGGTACTTAAGCTTATATAGTAATAAGCTCTGAACAGAATATAAAAGCTACTGAGATAGTTCTCAGTAGCTGTTATATTCTACTAAGATGAAAAATAAAGGGATAAAATAACTCTGCAGTTTATATAATGACGGGGCAATGACGAATACCATGATAAAATGGATATAGAAACCAATTTTGAGATAAGACATTCGTTCATACTTCAATAGCTTCCATCCATCCATCCATCCATCAGTCTTTCAACGTCCACTGCTGGACTAAGGTCTCCCCAAGAGAACGCCACAATGAGCGGTAATGTGCCAACCGCATCCAACGGCTCCCCGCAGCTTTGACCAGATCGTCAGTCCATCTGGTGGGGGGCCGTCCTACGCTGCACCGTCCGATACGTGGTCGCCACTCGAGAATCTTTCTTCCCCAACGGTTGTCGGTTCGTCGAGCGATGTGGCCTGCCCATTGCCACTTCAGCATGGCAACCCGGCGGGCTATGTCGATCACTCTCGTTCTCCTACGGATCTCGGTATTACGGATACGAACACGTAGGGAAATACCAAGCATAGCCCGCTCCATGGCCCGCTGAGCGACTTTGAGCCTTGATACGAGGCCAACATTCAGAGACCACGTCTCTGTTCCATATGTAATCACTGGTAACACACACTGGTCGTAGACACTGCGGAATATTGGACGAGAAGATCTTCCTTAGCTTCCCGAACGCTGCCTAGCCGAGTTGGATTCGTCGATTGACCTCTTTCTCGAAGTTGTGCCTACCTAACTGGGTTGTTTGTCCCCGGTAGAGATAGTGGTCGACAACCTCGAGAAGCGCACTCACGACTAGGACCGGTGCTGAAATAACATGGACATTGGACATGACTTTCATATTGCCCATGTTCATTTTGATACCCACTAGTCGAAAAACCCTGCTGAGATCATTGAGCATGGTGCCAAGGTCCTCCAGCGATTCTGCCACGACTACGATGTCGCCGGCATATCGAAGGTGAGTGATGTATTCGCCATTGATGTTCATTCCGAATCCGGTCCAGTCCAAGAGCTTGAAGACATCTTCCAATGCAGCGGTGAAGAGTTTCGGGGACATAACGTCTCCCTGTCTAACACCTCTCTGCAGTTGGATCGGTTTCGTATTCCTGTTCTGAACACGGACTGACATGGTGGCGTTTCTATACAAACACTTCAGCACTTCGATGTACCGATAGTTAATTTGGCACCGCTGAAGGGACTGCAGCACCGCCCAAGTTTCGATCGAATCGAAGGCTTTCTCATAGTCCACAAACGCCAGACACAGAGGCCGATTGTATTCCTCGGCTTTCTGTATAATCTGGCGTAGCGTATGGATGTGGTCTATGGTACTATATATAGCCTTTACGGAAACCGGCTTATTCGAGAGGCTGGAAGTCGTCAAACCTGCGCGCGAGGCGATTTGTAATGGGTCATTACAACAACGTGGTCGAGAACAACTTATAGACGTGGCTCAAGATCGAGATGGGTCTATAATTCTTCAAGAGGGTTCTGTCACCTTTCTTGAAGAAAAGCACCACCACACTCCTGGTCCACGACTCTGGAACGTCACCCCCGAGAACGACGGATTGGATAGCCTTTGGAGGGCTTTGAGGACCGGCTTTCCGCCTGCCTTCAGAAGCTCTATAGTAATTCCGTCGTCACCCGGTGACTTTCCGTCCTTTAGCTGTTTGAGAGCCATTCTGATTTCATACAGGCTGACGTCCGGGATATCTTCGGTAAAGTGCCGAGTTAGCTTGGATCTGGGGTCTTGTACCAAGCCAACAGCAGGGCTCTGGGATCTGTACAACTGTCCACAGAACTGCTGGACCTCTCCCAAGATCTCATCTCGAGATGAAATGACAGTGCCGTCGTTGGTCCTCAGTTTAGTCAAATGGCTTTGACGAACAGACAGATCTCTTGCGAACACTTTCGAGCCTTGGTTCCGCTCTATCGCCTCTTTAATGCGGGTAGTATTAAATTAGCGAATATCGTGTCGCACAGCCTCGAAGATCTGTCTGTTTAACCGCCTTAGGCAGCACTAATCGGCTGAGGTTTGGACTGTCATTTCTTGTCTCCTCTCCATGAGTTTGAGAGTATGGTCCGAGAGTTTACGAGTCCTAGTGACGCGACGGGCTTTGAAGTAGGTCGACCCGACCGCGTGGACAGTTTGCACGAACCTGCTGTTCATATCGCTCGCTGATTCACACTCATCTAGACATTGGAAGCGATTTTGTAGTTCGCAATAGCTTACTCATGCGCAAAAGCTACTAGTCACCTTATAAATAATCTTTGCCTATAAATAGTCATACCACAGGGATCCCCAAATTTTTCGAGATAAAAAGTAACTTGGCGACGTAGTGGTTAAGTAGTCAAGAAGTACCAAACCAACAAATTCAGTCTCACAATTTAGGAAAACAAGTAAGGATAGTAAAGATTTTTAACAAATAACAATTTACAAGCGGCCATATTCTGTTATTATCTTAAAATATTTAAAATCACAATTTCAAAATAGATAAAATTCATTATCTATACTAGGTAGTCCTATCCCAAACTTAGTAGGGGTCGGCGATCCGTTCTTTTTTAGCTATTCTACTAGTATTTACACGGAGCGACTGCCTATGATCTCCACGATCTAATTCTAAGGCGACAACTAATGACCTCAGAAGACCGGAGTGAGATTTTTAACCTGTTACGACTGTCAGGATATTATTTGTGCCACTGCCGGTAGTTAAATTTTCTTACAAAAATTTTGCCGTTGATTGAACCATACCCTAAATCGTATTCCAAATAACCTGCCTTGTAGATTTAAACTTCATGAATAAACAAAACTATACTTACGACAGGAACAGCAGTCAGATCATTGTATGAGAGGTCTAAGCGTCTCAAACGAGTTAGGTTTGCCGTGGTTTCAGGAGGAATTGACGCTAAATTGTTGTATGATAAATCAAGACTTCGGAGTTTAGATAGAAGCATAGAAGGCACCTAAAAAGTTATAACATCATCAATATATATCAAGTATTGATCTGCTAATTAGCCGAGTATGCAAAAGTACCTAAAAATTAAAAGGTATATACCAGGCCGGAATATCAATATAACTGTCTCGGTGGTGCAGCGGTAGTGTGCGCGACTGCTGATCATGACCTGTCGGGTTCGATCCCCGAGTCGAGCGGTGCTATTGAGCTTTTTTGTAAAAAGAAAAATTCTCAGTAGCAGCCCGGAGTTTGGAAATGTGCCCGGTAGACGTCAATAGGCTCGCCCCCTATTACGTGTTACTTAAACAGCTGGCGAACCGTGGGTGTGTAATTTTTTTTTTATTGCATGTGGTGGCATACGAGCCACGGCCCATCTGATGGGAAATGGTAAACGTCGCTCATGGACTCAACTATATCCAGAGTATCGTCAAGCCGCTGCTCACCATTTCATTTCACCGATTTGAAATAAAAGAATAAACGGCTATCTCCCACTACAGCCAAAACGCAATGATGTGCTTCATGGCCGGTCACACAGGAGATGGTGGTACCAACCCGCTCGGACCCGATACCAAGTGGATATTTCCACTTGGTATCCAGCCCTACCACCAGTCATGCAATGGATGTTAATTGCTTACCTCCCTTAGTCGCCTCATACGACACCCGTGGGAAAGAATGGGGTGGTGACACTTGTATTTTTAGTCCGTCACAACACGGACAAAAATACACCTCTGCCTACCCCTTCGGGGAATACAGGCTTGATGCTATGTTTTTATGTTTTAATACCAATATACCAATCATCTTATTTGGGATAATTGAGTTTGCAAGATCGGAACAATGTATGTGTCATGAACACATCTTAGAATTAGGCACTTCATGTTGTGGCCCACCATTTTACAAATGGTCAGATTTTGTTAGGTTAGCTTTCATAATGTGGTTAACCACATCATTAAATGGCCAATTTTATGATCTGGCTATGATATAAACAAATACATCCGATAGATGGCGTAGGGTCTGCCAATAACATATGATGTCGATCACTGTGGGTATAATCTGCGATATCTTAGTGATTTAATCATATGGACTGGCAACCCACAAGTCGCGGGTTCGAATGCCGCAAGCAGATATCTTTTGCGATTTTCACAACATGTGTACTGGTCACCGAACATATCAAGAGTAAAAAATAACAATAAATAACGAGGTATAAGTAAGAACTTTCATTTAGTACCAAACGCTACTATAGTAGTAAAACACTTACCGATACTAAGCTAACATTCTTCATTCCTAAGTGCGAGAGTCGTCTCTCAAGACCTTTAAATATAGTGGATCCACGTTCTCCAGTATTAAATGGCGAGTTATCACTGAGATCCAACCAGCGAAGTTTAGGCAGCGCATTGAAGGTACCAGCTTCTATACGTACCAGATGATTGCTTGATAAATCTAACCAGGCCAATGACTGAAAAATAATTTGAAATGTTAAAAATAGGTTAACAAAATTATTTAAAATTGGAAATCATCTCTGATTAAATCTTCGTAGAAAAATTATAATGGAGTAGGTATACTGGATGTACGGTCAATGGCACTGTACGGCGCGCCCGTGTGGGCGGAGTCCCTGGCCGCTCGCAATAGGGCCCTTCTGTGGCGTCCACAGAGGGTCGTAGCGGTCAGGGCAATACGCGGGTACCGCACGGTCTCGACCGATGCAGCCTGCGCGTTGGCCGGAACGCCCCCGTGGGATCTGGAGGCGGAGGTGCTCGCCGACGTCTATCGGCGGGCGTCGACGGCACGGGCGGGGGGCAGCCGCCCCTCGCCGAGCGCAATGTCATCGTGGCGGGAAGATGCCCGCCGCGCCACCGTCCTAAAGTGGAAGTCTCGGCTGGAGACGCCCCGAGCCGGTCTCTGGACCGTGGGGGCGCTCCGGCCGATCTTGGAAGAATGGGCAGGGCGGCAGCACGGGGTCCTCACCTTCCGGTTGGTGCAGGTTTTGTCGGGGCATGGTTGCTTCGGCAAATACCTGCACACGATCGCAAGGAGGGAGACGACCCCAGGCTGTCACCACTGCGACTGCGACGAGGACTCGGCGCAGCACACGCTCGAGTCGTGTCCGGCCTGGGATGTGCAGCGCCGGGAACTCGTTGCAGTCATAGGCGTGGACCTGTCGCTGCCGGCCGTTGCGCGAGCGATGGTTGGCAGTGACAGGGCCTGGACCGCGGTCGCCACCTTCTGCGAGGCTGTCATCTCGCGGAAGGAGGTGGCGGAGAGGGCCCGTGAGGAATCCTCCTTCGCGGACCCGATTCGCCGCCGGCGCGAGGGGCGGCGTGCGCGCGCTTACTTGCGCCTGATGCCGCCCTAGCCGAGGCTGCGGACGGTGGGGTCGGGGAGTACCCTGCCGTCCGCGGAAGCCTACCGCGAAGGTGCGACGCCCAAGTGCGCGAGGCGTCGCTCAAGGGAGGGTGCCCGTAGGGGCTGCCGCCTGCGGATCACGGTCGTAACGACGCGGTACCCGTGATCCGCCGTAGCAAGGGCGGGTGGAGGCGCACGGTGGGTTTTTAGTGGGTGAGAGCCCCATTCACCCCGTTGTCTCCCCGGGCAGCGGGGTGTGCGGTAGGACATTTTTGCCCACCTAAAATAAAAAAAAAAATAAAAAAAAAAGGAGTAGGTATACTTTCGTCTCCTAATAAATTTTGTTTAGGCCTAGAATTGGTTGAAACAGTTGTAGACAGGTCAGTAAAATTAAAATCCAACCTATGGATTGACAATTCTTTGTGCATCTTTGAAGATTTAGGTGATACAAGCCTTTGCCCGCGGCTCTGCCGCAGCCAAAAGCTACTTTTTTGGATATTACTCAGGTTCCCGATATAGTAGCGAGATAAAATGTATACCAGTTGTTAAGTCTAATCAAGAGCTATCAATCAAAATCCGTTCTGTAGTTTTTGCGTGATGCGCGAACAAACAATCAGACAAACCGATAAACAAACAGACAAAAAATCGAAAATAAATCGTTTTGTGTTTAGACACGCCTATATAGCCTAATTCAGTATTTTTTTCCCCAAATATCTTAAATGTTCAGCTCTGTTACAGCTTTATAATAGTATCGATATTTGTTTAGAATAGAAGTATCTTATATCCGAAAATTTGGACATACATTTTTTTAGGAATATGTTCCTGTTCCCATCGGGCAACTCAAGGGTTGCGCGTGACTGAACAGTTGCGACTTAACCTGTGTTTGCATTCTCTACGTCATATTCTTTAGAAAGACGTTTATTTAAAAAAAAACATGATAACTCTTGTAATTTTTATGACTGGATCTCGTGATGAATACCCAGATGATGGTAGTAACATTTGTGTGGTACAAATGATTATTTTGAAGTGATGCCTATTACTTTACGATTGTAAGGTCACTTAGTATAAAGATTATTAGCTGTAGTATAAATATAATTTCTAGAAATAATTAATAAAAAAATCCAAAAGAAATTTAGAAAGTAGATTGACGGTAAAAAATATTAAGAAAGTACTAATAAACAAACAATACACAGAAAATTAAATTAAACAAGATGCTGAAAAACAAAATGCAGTCAACTCTATTATTTACAGAACACAGAGAAATTAAGATACAAGGTTGTATATGTCGTAGCCACCTCTTAGAATTGCAAACACAAGTATAAGTTAACAAAACAACAGCAGAGTATAACTTATCCATTTCACGAAATGATCGGCCACGACATTAAGTGGCCATTTCTATGACCTGGCTACGATATATACACTGAAATAAAGAAACAAAAACGTGCTGGAAGACTTAGGTTAGATCCCCTCGCAAACATCTAAAAGTGCTACCTTGTACAAAATATTCTGCGGGTACTGTTTTTTTTGGTGGAACACTCTGGTGTGGTCTCGTCTAGCCGTGTGGTACATATACTCGTCACTGTAGTCGGGCTCCTCGGGCCAATACTCGCCCAACTGTTCATTCTGGCGACACATGCACAACATCTATTAGCAAAACTACACACGCAAACACACACATAAACACACTAGCTAAATGTTACATAGGAATGTGATCATGTTGATTTTTTTAATTGTAGGTATTGATTAATAAAATAATTTTATAAAGCATAAAACTACACACATGAAAAATATTAGCAGTTCTTTATCGATTTATAAGGCCCTTAGACTTCAAAAAATGATAGCTTTTTGATTGTAATATCGTAGATAAATGTATGGAAATCATAATCATAAAACACACTTAAAATATTATGACAACGCAGTCTCAGTCAGGTCTTTAGACTGTGTGTAAGATCATGATTTATTACTATTTTTACTTGAATAATGAACTAGCGCACATGAAAATAAACACATTATCACATTACTTATACGTTAGTTTAACGTGGAATAGGTCACATACAACGTCACATCTATCACGTTTAAACAGCACAAAAAATCTTTAATTATTTCCTTTTAGTTAGCTAGACTATTAATGGAGTGTCTATCCAAAAGAGCTTATTTCTCATTTTAAGAATAGTAACTATTTTCTTTAGTCAAATATCTTCCCAACTTCACATTCTTATTTGTCAGCAGTGATAGCCTAGTGCTAAAACCAAAGACTGCAAAGGTATCGGAGTTCGATCCCCATTCCAAGGCGCAGACCTCGTACGGCACACGCTTCTGAATTTTCGAGATATTTCGAATTTATGTGTGTATTTGTTTACAATTTATCACTGCTCGGTGAAGGAAAAAATCGTGAGGAATCCTGCATGCCTGAGACATTAACGGCTTGTGGCAAAAAAAGTGAAACGGTAAGTGGCAAAGAGATATTCTTTCTTATTATTTTGGCCCTTTCAATCTGATTAAACATTCATGACGAAATAAGTCCTTTATAAGAGACACTTCATTTAAAAAATAACTGTTATGTATAATAATAAGAGTTGTTTTACAAAAGTCTAATATTATTATTTATTTTAATGGCGATGTTCAGTTGTTTATGCTGTGAATCAAGCGTTAGTTTGTTGGAAATTCCAATGAATGTAAGTATTGCAGGTTATTTGTTGATATTATTCAAAATTAACTTACCCGGAGTCTCTGTACCAAATCGCCTAATGATATTGCCGGTATTGTATTCCGACTCAGATCCAGCTCAACCAAATTAGCTGCAGCGGCAGTAGACAAGCAATTGGTTGGTATCCTTGACAAGCCGTTGTCAGATAGGTCTAACCTTGTGTAAGTAAAAGGTCTATTATGTAGTTATAATCACGATATCAGATATTCACACTATTACTATAGAATAGAGTACTTCGCTTATATACCCCTTCCACTACATGTCCGTTATGACGGAATCATTCGAACGATATGTGTGGAACAATTAAATTTGGTTTATTCATTCAGCAAAACGTTTCTATTATGTTTAATTATTTCTAATTGTTTTAAAATGGATATTCTAATATTTTTCTCAGAAATATGTAAGGGCTCGAATGTATGACTATTATCTAATGCATGGCCACTATCTAATAGATGTTTCGCAAAAAGTGGCTTTTCGGGGTAACATGCAGCTATATGTATAATTAAATTATCTTAGGTTATTTTGTGTATGTCCAAAGATAACCGGGATACAGTACAATGCGTGGGTGAGTGGCGGGCTTGCCACCTAAAATATCCATTCTATAATAATAACAATGAAATTTCGTCTAGTGTCGCCTCATTCAATTAATTATATTATATAGGTAACTACTATTAAAAATTCACGGTTATAACTGCTTACCTTTCCAAAGCCGGTGATGGTATAAAATTGTCCGCTAAGTTTTTGATGCGATTGTCCGACAAATCTACTGAAGTCAATGACTGCATTTCGCGGAATATTTCCACAGGTAAATCAATTATATGATTGTGTGATAGGTTTATTATCTGGAATTGATATAATGCATGAAATATTTGTAAGTAGGTATAGTATATTTTATTAGAGAATGTGGACAAAATTGCTGATAAAAAGTAGTTTAGATGACCGCAAATTCGCACGCGTGGTCTTCAGATTTGGGTCAGTATAATTTAAATAAGCCTCTTTAATATAAAAGTAAGATTTTTCTTTGTTTGTGACCCTTTCACACTACTTAATCGATCATCATGTTGTTCTACAGCCTAGGAAAAAATAAAAAAGATTCAAGTCTCAATTTTACCTGCAAATTCTTCACCCTCTTGAAGCAGTCATATTCCATGTGCAAAATCTTATTATATGAGAGGTCTAAGTACTGGAGCATATGCATAGACCCAAACACTTCTCGGGTTATATTACGGAGGTAATTATGTGATAGATGCAGTTCTGTCAGAGTTAAATCTGCGTGCCTGTAAAATAATCATAATATAGGTACAAGAAGAAAACTAGCTTAAGTTTCATAGAAAAAAATTATAAAAGATATTTAATTGTTGCAACACACGTGAAACTTTATCTAAATAAGTGATAATTAAGTATCCCTATACCTACTATACAATCAATAACTAAAATATAATTAAAATTTTTCATATTGAAATAAACCAAAAACGTCAATGTTCGGTATTAAAATTAGATTTAAAATTGTCTTTCCATTTTATTGTCCAGGTGCAATGGAATGTAAAAATGAAATATATATTAAATATCTATTCAGATTTTTCTCTCATTAGCAAAATAGCACCTTGAGAGCAGTTAACATTCTTAGTATTCTCACTTTAATCATAGTTTTGATAGTTTTAATAAAAAAATGTAATAAAACTAAAATTTTACCTAAAGTAATACGGCGCGATGTAAGTAAGATTATTGTGTGAAAAATCCAGGACTCGTATATTCACTGAGACTGTTCCAAGACCTGTAAACAAAAATAATTAATCTTGTTCCCATTTGATTCCTAATAGGAATTACTGAGTAATAAACAGACCAGTAGATAATTAATTCAGTTAATTATCGATGTATTTCTATAACTCGAATAAAATTTAACAACAAATACCCTTAAACTCAATACGTTGTTAAAAATAAATGTTTTATTTACACAAAACATGGTTAAAAATTATATAAATAACTTAGCTACTTAAATTGACACAAAGTGCGAAAATACTACTTATTTACTTATCATCACGTCATTTCCCTTGCGGGGTAGGCAGAGAGAACAGAGTGCCAAGAGGCTCTATTCTTGCATACATCTCTCGCTTCCTCAACATTCATTAATCTCTTTTTACACGCTCGCCTATTTCGGAGACTCATGACTCCACCTTCCTTCAACACATGACCAAGGTAGGTGAGTCTCGGTCTCCCCCTGTACCTACAAAAATGTAAATCCAAAATAACAGTCACGCATGGTTATTTTCGATTTCACATTTTCGCACTTTGTGTTCATTTATATGGCTAAGCTTGTCAAATGCTTAGAAATATCAAAATAACTTACTTAAATAAATATTTTATTTAGAAAATAATTACTTATAGAATTACAGATGAACTACAGTTGAGTGCACAAGCGATTATGAAACATGAGTAGTTAAATATTAAAAGTCACCTTGTGTGAACACAAATTTGTCCTCAGCATCATCAACTAAACCTGATTTAAATAAAGAAAAAGCGATAAAAAGAATGTTAGTAGCAAATAATATAATAAAACAAATTAAAAACCAAGAAGTACTAAAGACTGTATAAAGAAGAAAAATAGTATATAATGTAAAAAGAAGGAAGAATAGTAGAAAAAGAAACGAATAAAAAGAAATACTTATACATACTTTGCGTACTTATGTTTGACGAAAAATCTTCAGATCCCAAATGAAATGTTACATTAAAAAGATGAGTGATAGATTAGTAAATTAATGTAATAAATAAAAGTACTTACATAAAAAAAAAACAAAATCACGTTGAATACATATTTTTTGTGCAAATAGGCGTTAATTAAGAAATAGGCAAACATTAAATATCATGATAATGGTATTAGTTGTAAAATTGGATACCGTGGTTTTCACCGTATGCTGAAAATTTAATGGATTCTTTTGTACTCTGTGTGTGGATAAAATTTTAATTTAAAACATTCGTGACTCGTAAAACCACGGTACGTTACTGATTCTAGATGTACAATATTCATTATTGGAGAAAAATCAATAGTCCAAATTAGTTTGGTTTTGCTAAATAGCACTTTTGTGATAAAGTTTGCAAAACAAGCGCAGTTTTTATTTACGAATCGGCGTTTACCGACAATAATCCCTACATGGATTGCTATGAGTATACCTAATTAATTTTTAAACAAATTCTTACTTTGAGATTTTGGTGGTGGATAGAAATTGGAGGTGAAGAAACTCGGAGCATTCGAATCGGTGAGTGAAATGATGCCGTTGTACGATGCGTTGACTTTTAATGCTGTGGCTGAACCAACTTGATCGAATATAGAGAACTTGAATGTTTCCAAGAAATTGAATGATATATCCAGCCTGTAACATAATATTTTTAGATTTTAGAAAATTTTACATTAGGCACATTATTTTGTTCTTTCCTTATTTTGTCTTTGTATAAAAGAGCAATAAACTTATGATTATGGTCCCTGGAACTGAACTGCACTTTTAAATAAGTTAATAGTATTACGCCTAGATGGGGAATAACTATGAATTGCATTGTTGCATGTTCTATACCTTTGCGTTGTAGTTTTGGTAATCCGGCTAGGCTATGATTATAAATACTTTGTCAGATTAGTCTGGGAAATCTCTATTAATTCTTCTTAGAAAATAAGCATTTGGCAGAGTGACAAATGATACTTACTCCGTAAGTGCTGGAATGTTCTGGAAGGCCTCTTCACTAATATCCCTGATTCTGTTTCCTTTTAACTTGATCACTCTAAGATTTTCCAGACTGGCAAAGGCTCGTCTTTGTATTAATTCTATTAGATTATCTTCTATGAGGACCTCTTGTAGTTCTTTAAGACCAACAAAAGCATGTTGAACTAATTGGTTTAAACGATTGAGCGAGAGACAGATGCTTTCTAACTGTCCATGGATATCACCCTGAAAACATAAAAAGTTTTTTTTTATAAAAATTATTGGCTTTTTGACTTCGAGAAACCGTAGTTAATCCTGTTAATTAGTTCCCGGTGCCCAATGATCTATTCACATAGTTGACGGGATAATAATTCAGTATCTTTATCGTGTTATAGAGATATATTTAAAAAAAACGAATTATTTGTGAAATGTGCAATAAGAGAACTTTAGTGCGAGTGGTAATCGAACGGAAGGGACCCTAGTCCCCTCTAATCCAGATAAGTGCTCTAACCGCTAAGCCATCGCACTGACCAACGGCCCATTCCCAAAAAATAATTTGTTCTTTAAAGTAGCCGAGCATGTCAAGTAGTGCTAAAATACAGATCAAAAACGAGATATATTTTGTTATAGAGTTTCAAGCAAGTGATTACAGAATTAATGAGATGAAAGATAGGTATCAACCGTCAGATTGCTTGGACCGTAATCTGAAAATGTGTGTTTCAATCCGTTGAGCTATGTTTGAGTAGTTGAGTGACAAACATAAAATATCCACACGTACAATTTTTTTTATTTATAAAACATACTGACCTGCAATGTTCCTTTAGAGAAGTGATCAATATAGTTGTCTTGGAGGTTGAGGTGCTTGAGTTTATAAAGAAAGTGGAAGGACGTGTCCGGAACATTTTTCAGTTTATTATTGCTCAAATCCAAATATTGCAGTTCAATTAAGGCTTTTAGGGGTTCAAAAGGCAGTATTTTCACAGCGTCAGCCAGACCATTTGCCATCTTCAATGTTGTTAAGCTGTGTAGCTGAAAATAAAAAAGAAATTGACTTTTGAATCATTGAAATTAATATGCTCATCATAGAGAGTTTTTAATGTTTTTTATATTCATAAAACAACATCCCGCACTAAGGAATAAATAATACACTGCGCAGTACACCCCAGTTTTAAATATTTGTGGAATTCGCAAAGGATTAACGTGTGTGGGAATTTCTGGGAATTGAATCCACAACATTCGCACCTGTGCAGTCACATAGTAGGGTTCCAATAACCAAAGTATTCAAACACCTATCGTAGTCCAGAGTATTCACAACCATTAACGGTTTGAAAACAAATTCATATACTAGGAAGTACCAACCTCAGCAAAAGCAAACGGATCAATATACTCGATATTGTTCTCGGACATATCTAGAGTTTTTATAGTTCTGACATGCTGGAAAGCACTCGACTCGATCCTAGTGATAGTGCTGCCAAATATCTTGAGGTCTTCTAGTTCCACGCCGAATTCTAAGAAGTCTTCTGTTTGAATACTTTGGCGAAGGAGCTTGCTTACTGCGAGAAAACGGAGAGACCTCATTCTGAAAGATAGATACACATAATTTATTATATTTAAGAAATAATGGTGTGACTACACCCAACATTTGTTGGGCTTGGCTTCCAATATGTTCGGTTTTAGCTGATTCAGCATTTATACAGATCGACTGCCTATCCAAATTTCCACGACCCATTTAAAAACTAGTGGCAACCTTAAAACGAGATCAGAGTCAGGTTGTTTGTCCAGGTCTTTGACAACGACAGCCGAGACCGGTACCTCATTACTAGAAGTATCTCCTAGAAATAATATCATTGTAAATATTGATAGTAGACGAGTCAGGGATAATATTGCTTTAGATTTGAGATATGTAGTTTTTATAGCTGTTTAAAAAGGTACCTCAGATCCATTTTAAATTTGACATTGAATATAGAATCATTTAACTGTCTCAGTAGTGTAGCGGTAGTGTGTGTGACTATTAATCCTCATGGTTCGATACCCGGGTCGAGCAATGTTATTTTGTAACAGCCCGGAGTTTGGAAATGTGCTAAGTAGCCGGCAGTAGGCTATTACTTAAACATAGCTGGCGAATCGTGGGTGTGTAATACACCTCTGCCTACCCTTTCGGGGAATACAGGCGTGATGCTATGTTTTTTTTATCTTTAATGATATATAGGAATTGTGATAATGAGAGTATGCATAATAGAATGATTTACCTTCTGAAGTCTTGCAAACTCATCTCAATAGAGCTAGCACCGCTGATGTCCAGGTAAAACAGTTTGTATTGGAAGTTGTTAAATGAATTCATAGCATATTCAGACGGTGTTGTTGTTGTTAAGAGATTTATATCAACCTGTAATTAATTAAATTTTATGACATTAATTGATGTGAACAAACCATTACTCTGAATTTTGTTTTGATTAAAAACTTATAATACTTATTTACTGACAAATGATACAAATTTTTATTCCGATTGCCTGAAAATATTTTGTTCTAAAATAAACAGAGATTCTTTGGCAGACAAGTAATGTATTATCTGCATACACTAACCTGTTTATTTTTAAGGCTATGGTTTAGCACGCACTGCGAATACCTATTATTAACGCGATTATTACCAATCCATGATTATTTTTCAACCCTTTTTCTGACTCATTATTGGGCACGGTTCTCCTCTCATGAGGAGAGTGATTAGGGCAGACTTCACAAGCCATCGAGAAAATCTCTAGCATGCAGGTTTCCTCACGATGTTTTCCTTTACCGAGCAGGGATAAATTGTAAACAAATACCCACATCATTTCACAAAATCTTGAAAAGTCAGAAGTGTGTGCCGTACGAGGTCTGAACCTTGGACTCGGGATCGAACTCGATTTCATTGTCTTTGCAGTCCTTGATTTTACCGCTAGGCTATCACTTCTACATCTTAATATGACACATATTTTTCTCGCCCTAAACCCAATTCTGAAGACTGAAGACGACGACCCTTTTATTACCGAAATGAAATGGATACAAACCTTATTCTCTTTTAGGTTTAAAAACCTTAACGAATCCAATTTATTTAGCATAAACCTTGATATCAATGTAAGATTGTTTTCAGATAGGTCTAAATTTTGTAGGCTGTTCTCAAGACCAGCGAACGAAGCCGGCGATAGATCAATTAGTTCACAATCGCGAAGAGACAGTGATTTTATCTTGGCGTTTCGGAATGCGTCCTCCTGAAAAATAATTATATACAGCAATTAGCATGATTTATAAATTATATATGTGTGTAAATAGAAATAAATAAAACCCTCGTTATTTAGACATTACAAACATACTCCAATTTTATTTATTTATATAGATATCCAGAAGTATAATTCTCTGTCATATCATCGATGTATGTTAAATAAAAATATTAATACCAATACTATTTACAGCCGATGATTTATCACAAACGAGTTGCTAATGACAATATTAAATTGAAGTTGAAAGCCGTTATTTATTACTTACCCTTAGCGTGTAAATAGGGTTCCCGTCTAATGAGGTAAAGTTGAGAACATTGAAGTGATTAAACGAACCAGGCAGTAAATCCTTTATGAGATTGTTGTCCAACCTGAAAGAAAAAGCCATAAAATTGTAATATGCCGCCTGAGACTAAGTTTCTCCGCCAGACCAATTTCGATTTTATAGGTGTTCAAGAAAGTAGGTACTTATGGAAATACCTACACTAAATTTATCGCTTTTTAGACTTTCTATAGCTCTAGTTGTCATTTGTCTGTGATTTATACGATAAGAGTTACATATTTCACAGGTCCAAATCATTGAAATATTTAAAAGCTTATATCGATACAATATAAACATAGCATCACGCCTGTATATCCCAGAAGGGGTAGGCAAAGGTGTATTATACACCCACTGTTCGCCAGCGATGTTTAAGTCCCACGTAATAGGGGGTGAGCCTATTGCAGTCTACCAGGCACATTTACAAACTCCGGGCTGCTACTGAGTTTTTTTTCTTTATAGGAAAAAGCTAACGAAAAAGCTCAATAACACTGCCAGACCCGGAGCTCGAACTCGATGCCTCATGATTAGCAGTCGCGCACACTACCGCTGCACCACCGAGGCAGTTAATAATTATATATTTGCCTAAATATTAAAAAGCAGTTATTATTATAACGTTGGTATTCTATTACAGCATTATTCATCGACTTTTTTTTCTTTATTTGAAATTAATCCCACTTTTAAATTGAAGCTTCCTCCACACTCGGAAAATATAATGGAATTATGTTTTGAGTTTTTCCTTTGTTATAATATTTCGTAATAATATGCAAACTCTTACGATATCCATGAAATAAAATGGAGTCATTACGACAGATACCTATCCAAGATATAAACAACAACATTCAGGTGGTTCTTTGTATATTAGTGCCATATAACGAGGTAAAGGAATAATGAAATGTCTTTTCTTGTAAGCTTGATTATTAAAGAGTTTATAAAAAAAAACATAGCATCACGTCTGTATTCCCCGAAGGTGTAGGCAGAGGTGTTTTAATGTCCCTCGTAATAGGGGGCGAGCCAATTGCCATCTACCAGGCACATTTCCAAACCTCAAGCTGCTACTGAGAATTTTTCTTTTTACGTAAAAGTCAATAACACCGCCTGATCTGGGAATTGAACCCAAACCAGTCAGCAGTCGCTTACACTACCGCTGCACCACAAATAAATTATAATAGACAATATACTAACTTCAGCGTATCCAACGAAAGTTTTATTCCATTCAATTCATGCGCCGGAGCGACTTGCTTGATAAGATTGTCTGATAGATCCAAAAATCGAAGCTGACGAAGCGGCGATATTTCTTCGTATGGAATATAAGTGAGCTGGTTGTCTCCCAGTGAAAGCTGAATTATGTAACAAAATAATATTAGTTCCCTGCGTATAGCCCATTATGTCTTTATAGCTCTTATTTATAGGTATGTAGGTACAAGCCTTCCTCACAATAGAATGCAAATTGTTATGAAGTAGTTTTTCTTTATTAACCTCATATTATATGTTGAACGCAACGGAGTGGCAATACTACCGTATGATTTTTATATCAATCTATCTTTATTATCACGTCAGTGACAGACGCGTAGCTGCTACTAATAATATTCTGAAGGAAAAACCAGTAATAGTTTTGACTAACCACACACTGAACTTGAAACCTTGTGGTAGTTGGAAACCATGGATTTCAGAATATAAATACATCACTCTAAACATTAAAACATAGCATCACGCCTGTATTCCCCGAAGGGGTAGACAGAGGTGTATTACACACCCGCGACTCGCCAGCTATGTTTAAGTCCCACGTAATAGGGGGCGAGCCTATTGATGTCTACCGGGCACATTTCCAAACTCCGGGCTGCTACTGAGAACTTTTCTTTTTAGGAAAAAGCTCAATAACATTGCCCAACCCGGGAATCAAACCCGAGACCTCATGATTAGCGGTCGCATACACTACAGCTACACCACCGAGGCAGTGTCACATAGTAATACATCACTCTACGCTGCGTTAATTATCTTTATGTATAAATAGCTATTCTTCGAGGATCAAGTATTTTTCCAGAATGAAAAAGAGGCCTTTTTTCTCGTTAAGGCGGGAAAATTTTTCCTAACCGCACACCCTGTCGTTCGGGGCAACGAACAGGGTAAGTGGGGCCCTCACCCACTAAAGAAACCCTCCGTGTGCCGTCTCTCCGCCTTTATTGGCGGGCCACCGGAACCATATTACATTTCTTCAGTGGTCCGCCGGCGGAGGATGAAAAGTAGCCTATGTTCTTTCTAGGCTCCAGATTGTATGTATGCAAAATTTAATTATGACTAGTTTAGTAGTTACGGTATAAAAGTGTAACAAACAAACGAACATACTCAATTTCGCATTTATATTTTTAGTAAGGACTAGCCTTTGCCTGAGGCTCCACCGCAGCCAAAAGCTAGGTTTTAGGTTATATTTCATGTTCCTGATATACTAGTAGTAGCGGGATAAAATGTATACAAGATTTAGGTCTAATCAAGAGCTCTCAAATAAAAAAGTTGCATCAAAATCCGTTTAGTAGTTTTTGCGTGATGTGCGAAGGAACAAACAGACAAAATTCTCAAAAAATAAAATGTTATGTGTGTAGAGACGCCTATTTAGCGTATTACAGTAATTTTTTCTCAAATACATTAATTGTACAGACACAGCTCTGTTACAGATCATACTATACTATAATATTATAAATGTGAATGTAAGTTTGTTTGTTACGCTTTCACGTGAAAACTACTTAACCGATCATCATGAAACTTTGTACACATATTCTCGGAGGTATTAGAAGTAACATAGGATACTTTTTATTAAAAAAATACGAAAAATAAAAAAAATTGTTTGTCACAAAATCTCAAAATCTAGCAACTTCAACGCCATCTAGCATTTCAGTAATGAAGTTCCAACCCCGAGTACTGTAATACCGTTGCACTGTATTACCGACAATTTCAAGGGTTGCTTTATTTTTATGAAATTACTCACGGACGAAGTCGTGGGTAACAGCTAGTTTATAATATATAGATAGATAACTATAGCTGAAATAGTTAAACCATAAAATTACTTACTTTTGTTAACCTCATCATGCCATCTCTGAACACACCACTGTCTAGCATAGACAGATGATTTCCTTCCAAGTTGAGGGTCTCCAGCATAGGTAAGCTTGAAAACGCATCAAGAGGCAGGTTGGCAATAGAGTTTTCAGCCAGTATCAACGTCTGTAATGTGTGTTCAAGACCTCGCCAGTTGTCGCCAGAAATGTCTGTTATCTCATTGCCTAGAATAAAGAACGATTAGGGTAAATATAAGTACGTAAATAGTTACTCCTGATCATCAACATAATTAAGATCCTATTGAAGAGCATTATTTCTTCTCAATATGAGAACTACCTTCCTTGTCCTCAGTCTACTAAGCTAATCAAGTGCATGGTGAAAAACTTCACACGTATTTAGTGTCTTCACATTATGTTAACCTTGATTATTTAAATCACGTCATAATTTATGAAAAGGTAAATTAAAATCTTAGATATCGAGACTAACAAATAAAAACCTCTTTTATTCTCTTTAATTTTGTTTCTATGTATTCTTATTACTAGATATATTTATAATCCATCCATCCATCAGCCTTTCGACGTCCACTGTTGGACATAGGCCTCCCCAAATTAGAGGTATAGAGCCGTAATCGCCACGCTTGGCACGCGGGTTGGCGATCGCAGTGGATGTTGTTAATACTCGGGAGGCCTGGGTGGAGAGGGGATTAATATTTATAATACAATCAACAAATCCCCGGCTTTGGACAGTTTGTCGGTCTATCTAGTGGAAGGTGATGTGGCCTGCCCATCGACACATTATGTATTCAGGTATGTATGTATTTTTTAATATAATAATTATGCATAAATCCCGCTAACTATAAAACGAAAATGTTTGTACATATAACATCCAATACGAACACTTTGTTTTTACAATACGCAAGGGTAATAGGGTAATAAGAGCGTTGTAATACAAACGTTATAATATCATTTTATGGCTATCGATTACCGGGAACCGTCCCTTTTTATTTTACCCAGTTATCAATTAATTACAAAATTGTAAGTTTGTATTTAATATTTGTTAATCTATATTTTTTTAGCATTTGACATATCCAGCTACTTTTATAGTACCAATTATTTGTGAATGAGGAAAAAGAGAACTAGTAACTAGTTCTATTTTTCCTCATTCACAAATAATTGGTACTATACTAACAGTTATCTGTAAGTACGAGCGGGGGCGGCGTTTCCGCAGGCCCCCACTCGCACTCTTCAAGTTCTCTTTGTCCTCATTCACAAATAATTTGTAATTTCTATTTAATAGTTTATTTTGTTGGGTTACAAAGTTATTTAAGTCAATATTAGTGAAATAAAACTCAACATCTCATCATATTTCCCAAACTTTCGTGGGGTCGGCTTCCGATCTGTTTGGTTTTAGTTAATTCACCAGTACACCACACGGAGCGACTGCCTATCTATCCTCCACGATCTAACTAAGGCGGCAACTGGCGCCCCTAGAATAAGATAGGAGTTATTTTTTTATTCAGGACTCTAACGACCTGCAACAGCTGGCAGGATGGTATTCGACAGCCGGGACCCACTGCGTGCCTTCCAAAACACGATAATAAACCATACTTTTAAGACAACGAGAATTCGATCACTCATATTATTATATATATTACTAGCTCATCCGGCGAACTTCGCACCGCCATATTTTTTTTTCGTGAATATTTTGTAATGAAAATTATTAAAGTATCTACTAATATCGCTATTAAAAAATAGGGGTTGCCAGTAGAAGGGTGAAAATTTTAGGTTGTGTGTATTTTTTAACAGAATCATCAAAAAAAAATGTAAAAAAAAATAATATTTTTTTTTGGATTGTACCATCCTTATCACTCTTAGGGGTATGAAAAATAGTTTACATCCTATTCTCAGACCTACTGAATACACACAAAATTTCATAAGAACCGGTCAAGCCGTTTTAAAGGAGAATGGCGACATGTGACATGAGAATTTTATACATTAGATATAGTAGCGGCCCCAGCATATAGGTATGTATTTTTTTGTTGTGGCGGACAAAGACTTCTATCAGCACACCCTGCCGTTTGGTGCTACGGGCAGGATAGTGTACCAACGTACCAACTAAAATAATCTGCCGTATGCCATCAATCCGCCTGTATTAATTGACCATTGGTTTAGTGGTCTGGGAGAAGTCATACCCGAGAATATAACCTCCTCCGCAGCGCGACTTATTCAATTATAAATCTAAAACTCAAACACACACACATCAAATAATCATCAAAATCTGTTCAACCGTTATGGAACAGTTCAGTTACATACGTGTGTATATTTAATAATAATTGTTGTGCGTGTGCACAACAATTACACGTTTAAAAAAGATACATATAGACATCCTATTACAATTATACAATATTAAATTCCCAAGATGCTCCAAAGAATACACTTGATCAAGCTAACTCTATTGAGACTAAAGAGAAACACTAAACATAAATTACCTGTCAAATCCAGTAGTCTGAGTTTCTGCAAGTATCTGAGAGACCTGCTCGGTACGGCAGTCAATTTATCTCTCTTCAATTCCAACTCCCAAAGCGTATTGTCGAGTCCATGGAACGCCTCTTCATGGATACTCTCTAGAGGATTTTCATTAATTGCAAGCCTGTATAAACCTGAAATTAATTGTTTGTGTTAAATTATGTAAAGATAATGAATATTTGAATGTATGTTGAATGAAAGCATAATAGAGACAAGAATTTAATTAAATCGTTAAACTGCCGCACGAAATTGAGAACTGAAGTAATCTTAGCAAGGAACGAGTTCTTTAGATATGTGACTGCCAATTATACTCGTATTTTTGTATTTAAGTATTAGTAGAAAGCGTTTGGCTGTACCACTTAATTGCAAATGCTTTTGGTGGTAAAGCCCCGTTTAACTACTAGTTCACAGAATAGTGGCGTAGTTGCAGTAGAGATTCCTACTGTTTATTTATTTAGGACTACCAATAATTGTTACATCTAAACTAAATTGAAAAAAAACCCTATAAATTTATTCTAATATTAGAATTTGAGGAGATAGTATATATCCCTTAACAATCACAATACTGTTTTAAAGTTGAACAATGTATAATTGAAATTATCCACGTATTTGCTTATGGAATTATAGTGTTTGGTAAATCTATAAATGGCAGAGAATTGTCTTAAATTAGTTCTAGCGAAGGGTTGTTGCTATAATGTAGATACGGTACGTCGTCGTCTAATACGCACTGAGGTGTACGTCGAGGAACACGTACTATTGTGAATAGTGCGATGTTCTCATGAAATTAGCCTCCATGGATCCCATCAGCTCTTTCCCCAGGGCTGGCAATGCATGAATGATGCTTCTGATATCGCTAGAGTCTATAGGTTATGGTTGCCGCTTACGGTAAACTGATCCACGGGTAAGCTTTTACCAAATTGATAGTAGCTTATATAAAATATTACTTTAAAATTTGGTTATTTAGCACACCGGGTAAAAACCTATTCAATCTAGCCTAAGGAAACTACATTGTAATCTGACGAGTATATAAAGACTGTCATAGTTTAAAAAGTGTATTGACCTTTACGAACTCAAATTTCTCGTTGGCTGGTTGCTTGTTTGACCGGATTTTTCAATTTATTTATAAAAAAGTAGATAACATTATTTGTTCATTTGTCGTTTTCGACATCATACGTGTTCTTTAAATAACCTATATGAGATAGTTACATATCAGTAGAATACAAAGATAGTGGTATAGAATTCGTACGAGATCCCCGCAAGGCAATCACCTTTAAGTTCGATATTTTTCGATATAATATGTGTATTTGTATAAAAAACTATCACTGCTCGGTGAAGGAAAACATCGTGAGTAAACCTACATGCCTGAGAGATTTTCTTAATGGATTGTGTAGACTGCCAACGCGCACTATGCCAGCGTGATGGACTACGGCCTAAATCTCTCTCACTCAATAGTAGGACAGGGAATAAAAAATGTATTTAAATTAGGCAAATACTTTACTGTCCACATCTTTCTATCCAAGATTTAATATAGATTTTGTAATCAAAGATTTGTTTTACTAGCCGCAATTTGACATATTTTCAAAAGGCACAATGCAATAGCTCCAACAAACGTACCGTTTTAAATTTAAAGGGTTAATAGTATCCATCAGATTGCTGAGTGGAAGGTTAAGACAAACCTACCCTTATTAAATTTAACGCGTGACAAGCAACCGGTGCACAATCAGCGGTGTCATCCCACAGAAAATTTATGTGCGTAGTACTAACTGTAGTATTTTAAGTATACTTTTACAAAAACGCTGTGTTCGGTATAACAATGTGAAAATTAAAAGCGACGTAATGCGTATTGAAATATTTTCCATCGCAGAACATTCATCTATTTGTAATACCTACTATTCTTTTACAGCCGACTATCTATATATAAAGCATTACTTTTTCGTTAAGAATGTGATATGCTCTATGTCCTAAATTGTGTCGTGTTCGTTCATGGTAAACAGAATATATGAGTTTGATAGAAAGATACGATGTAAATCCTATGTAATAAGGCAAATGTGTACGTTGTACTTCTATATAATAGAAATAATATTGAAGGAGAAAATAGATTCTTGAGTTCGAAAATACGCAAGACATAGGATAATAAAGGTATTTATGAAAAGGAGTAGCTAAGAAAGTATGTAATTTTAAATTGTGTATAAAGAGGTCGTAATTTTAGTTTTATTTTCTTTAGATTGACTGAAAAAAGATGAAGAAAAACTGAAAAACGTGTAGTGCATAATCAAAACATTTTTTTTATACGTCATAAATATTCCATAATTCCATAATTCCTTTTGCCTAACTTGATTTACCACAATCAGCATGCATAGAAGAATGGCTATAGCTATAGCAATGGAGTCACGAAATGATGCACGGCTTGCGAAGAAGAAGGCAAATTTCTTTATGACAACTGCACTGATACCTGATTATGTAGTTATATATTTTCAACTGTTACTTAATTGACCGTGTATTCACTTTGCCCTATGACCCTATCCACTTTGCCCGGGAGGGTAGGGCAAAGAGGATAGCTGTACCAATCGCAATATTCTAAATATTTTAAGTAAAACATTGATGTTACGTAATTTTTGTTAATTATATCAATAACTCTGGTAAAGTCTGATTAATACTCAGTCATTATTTTATTTATGTGTCTATTGGTTTTCTTACCACAGGCCGGCAAAGGTTAAGGTGTCCGCTTTGCCCGGACTTCCCCTATGTTTTTTTTTACTTATCACATTTTGTCTTTACGACCAAATTTAGATTAGGATGATCGAAAGATCTGTACTATATATAGCTCAGTGGTTAAGAGCACTTCCCCGGATTGGAAAAGGTGCGGGTTCGATTCTCGCTATTACAAAAAATCTCTTTTTCCTTATTCACAAATAATTTGTACTTTAAAAGTGGCGGAGCATGTCAAATACTAAAAAATATAGATCAAAAATATATATAACTTACTAGCAAAAAGCTGAGCTTTGTGAGGGTTCGCGAAGTTTTCTACTTAATTTATAATTTTCGACAGATGGCGTTAGGAATACAATAAAATTCTAAATAATAAAAATTGTTATATTTTTGATGTGTATAAAATACTATGTTTTATGATAGATAACACATCTAGAAATAAATTGAAATTACTATGTCAAAGTCCAAATCTGAAAGTGTGATAGTTTCTCAGTAAAGTGTACCACAATATGCATAGATTGTGGAATAGTATTAGGCTCGCTTCGCTTGCCCTAAAATCATACTACCAGTGTTATCAATGTGACAGTTCATGATGATGTTTATATGTTTGTCCGTTAATCACGCCAAACTGTCTGAATGAATTTGAATGAAATTTTTTGTAGGTATTTACCTACACCCACCGAAGGAATGTAACATAGTTCCAGTGGCCCGTCAATAAAGGCGGAGAGACGGCATACGGCGGGTTTCTTTAGTGGGTGCAGGCCCCACACTACCCTGTTCGTTGCCCCGAACGACGAGGTGTGCGGTTAGGAACATTTTTTCCCGACTTACAAAAAAAAAAAAAAGGTATTTATCTACATGAGACATTGGATTTACAGACAATATACTTTAACCGAAAAAACCATCAGTTCCTGTAGGATTGCTAATAGCCCAAGCACTAACCGGGATTGTAGGAAATGGTATACAGATGAATTATGACTTGAACAAACACCTGGAAAGTTTTTACCCTGAGAAGGACTTAATTTGGGTTATATTAATAGGGGCTTCCGGCACTCTCACTCACAATACGTAACATAACAGTAGGAGTATCAGAGGTTGTTTTACACTGATCTTCTGTGAGAGGATGGTACTTCCCACATCGAGGCAGCCCATTCATGCTGTGACAAACAAGTCTCTACAACTAGATAAAACTACTATTTTGATAATTTCTAATATCCATTTAATAAGTTATTGTTTACTAACCTGTAGCTTGAAAGAATTGAGGTTCCAGATCTCTAATCTTGTTCCCTGTGAGTTGCAGCATGAAGACCTTGGAACTGTTGATGGTAGCGGGCACTCGTAGGATCGGCACATAGCTGCAGGTGACTATGCCGAGGTCTCCTGCCGGCTTCGAGCATGTACACAACGCTTGAAACAGACATGGTGGATGACCGGTGTCCAAATGTAGCTGGAAAAGAAAACATGCTGTTTAGAATAAATATGTTTGTTTTATTTTCTCTGCCGTAAGTGATCGTATAATACAAGTTGGCTAGGCCCACTGGCCACTTAACGTTTTGCTATATGGCTGCAGCAAGGCAATAAAGCCTGGTTATGTAGCGTAAGTTTTTATTGATATTTTAGAAGATAAGCTTTTCTATCTTTCTATACTACTCGTATTATAAAGCTGTAACATAGCTATGTCTGTACTTTTAAGATATTTGATAAAAAAAGGGGTGGTAAGGTAAGGTTTTTTGAACACAAAACATTTTTTTAGTAATTTGTCTGTTTGTTTGTTCGGGACTCACGGAAAAACTACTGAACGGATTTTGACGTAAACTGTTTGTTTGATAGTTCTTAAATTAGACTTAAAAACTGGTATACAATTATTATCTTGCTACTATATCGGAAACCTTAGATATACGCCCGCCGCTACTCGGTGAAACCGTTGTCGCTGATCTTTAACAGGTGGCGCTAGGAGTCATTCAAACAGCAATTCTAAGATAATATTTACAACGTTACAATGTAAAATCAGGCTTTATGCTGCGGAGCCACGAGCAAAAGCTAATATTAGGTAAATATATAATCCTACTAATATATTAAATATGAAAGTTTGTATTTTTAGATCTTTGAATAATCACACATAAGCGGATTTAAATCACAGAATAAATACTAGTCCTACGGACAGAAACATAACTTTCATTAAAACTTGTCCAAAATCTCTTAGCCTACAAAATCTTAATAATAATACCAATAGTTCGTAGCGAGAAGAAATGTACGTACACAGAAATACTGTTAAGAATGTTTTGCCCGTCGCATGATCCTCGGGCAACCGCGTCATTCAACGAATGCGCTAGGGTTGCACCTATAATGATTTTACTTACTTACTTAGCACCACGCTATCTCCCTTGCGGTGTAGGCAGAGAGAACAGAGTGACAAAAGGCTCTATTCTTGCATACATCTCTCGCTTCCTCAACATTCATAATTCTCTTCATACACTCTCCGTTTTCCGCTCGCCGGTTTCGGAGACTCCTGACTCCACCAAACTATCAACAAAGCTATCATTTATAAAACTTAAAAATTTATTTTTCTAGTAGATTTTATTTGATTACTTTTTATATCATTTTAAATGTTATTTTCAAGTCGGATTATTTTATATAAATTGTTTTTTTTTGTTGATCATATACGTTTAGAGTTTTAGCTCTGAATTTTCGGTTATTAAATTTTATTGTCGAAATACCCTAAATCGCGTAAATAATTTTATTTTAATCAGTACTACAAGCGCGAGCGCTTAGGCGCGCGTGTGACAGTCTTCAGTCGGTTGTACCGTGGTCGGTACGCGAAGCGGTAGGCATATATTATAACACGGGGCCTTGAGCGAGTGATGTACGCTTGCTTAGATGATATTGCAAATAGATACCTGGGTACAAATATAGGATAATTTTTATTTCATTTTCCGGGGTATAAAGTATCCTTAAAGGATAGATTCCTGAGGAATTGTTTTTTTTTAATGTAGAAGCGTATAGGTAGGTTGCCCCATGAAACCAATGAAGTAATGTAACATAGTTCCAGTGGCCCGCCAAGACGGCACACGGCAGGTTTATTTCGTGGGTAAGGGCCCCATACTACCCTACCCGTTGCCCCGAAAGACAGGGTGTGCGTTTAGGAACATTTTTTCCCGCCTAAGCAAAGGAAAAAGTTTGCCCCATGAAGGATCTACTGATTCTGTGGAGACGAGTAGTGTGTTTGCCGTGTGGGGCCAGTTTTAGAATTGTCCCACCCCTCTCCACCCATGGGAGTCGTAAGAGCCGTTTGAGGGAATACCGGGGGAGTGGGCGGCAGCACTCCTTCGAGTATTAACAACATCCACTGCGATCGCCAACCCGCCTGCCAAGCGTGGCGATTACGGCACTATCCCCCATTCTTGGGGAGGCCTATGTCTGATGGATGGTTGAAGTAGTGTGTGTATCTCCCTAGCCGCGTCCCAACCTTTTTGTTTTCAGCCGACCCCAAAGTATGTGGTCACCTGCCAATCTGTTCAGTTTTTGTTGATCCACCAGTATTTAGCAAACGCCTATCTGACGTCTATGACCCAAATAAGGGGACAACTGGTTACCTTATAACAAGACCGGAGCCAGATTTTTTATTTAGTACTGACAACTTATAGGGACTGCCAGGATGTTGTCACTTTTTGGCCTCCCATCTAACTGCTAGGCCAGTGAAAGTTGCTGGACCTTGCCGACCTTTCGAACTGCAAATGCACAACTAGGCTAAGATCTACCTATTTTCTTATTGTTATTGTAAATTACGAGTAAAATTCCTTTACATTACTTTATAATAATACAGTATAGTTTTTAAAAATATAGGTACTAATATTATATTTGAAAATAATCCAAAGAAAAACTTACTAAGCAGATGTTATGGGATTTGAAAGGTGTACGAGGGTATGACAGCGAGTAAGGAAAAGGGATGTGACCAAATTATAGCGGTTTATAATTGTATACTTATATAACTCTGGAGACGGCTTAACTAAAATGTACTTTCATTATAACTGCGAGTTGGTGTTTAATGTTTAAACGTGTTGCGGAAGGCTCGTAAAGCCCAAGTGGCAAATAAATTAATGAATTAGACATTTTAACTTTAGGTAGATAAGGATTGTGACTACGGTATTTTGATGTACATTATTGGTATGTACTTCACAAGTGACAAACAAGCATACGGGCTCACCTGATTATAAGCAGCTACCGTGGCCGATAGACGTTAGCAACGCCAGATGCATTATTCGCGCGTTGCCTATACCAAGGAAAGGGTTAGGTCCATCCATCCATCCATCCATCAGCCTTTTAAAGTCCACTGCTGGACATAGGCCTCCCCAAGAATGGGCAATCCCCAATTCATCCAAATTCTGTTCTATTCTTGCATACATTTCTCGCTTCCTCAACATTCATAATTCTCTTGTATAAAGAAAAATACTAAGCTGGTTAACATCGTATATTTGCCTGACTGTTATAACTTACAATGTAGTAATTAATTAATAATTATATTTGAGTACTATAGCTACGGTCTACTTTATATCTAACATAGCAGGAGCAACTAGATCTCACCACTGCCTACCCCTTCGGGGAATACAAACATGATGCTATGTTTTTTATGTTCTTAAATACCCTCTTTATTTGAAGAACTCATTTATTTTTAAAATTGTAATTTTTTATTGTAATTTTATTATTGTAATTTAATTTTGCATTTAGTTTAATCATCATTTGTCATATTTACACTGCATGATGTGATCTCCTATAATTAAGGAAGCACAAGGACTACCTATGTCGTCTTTTTTACATTGCCTATAAAGTAAGTGTAGTATTCTTTGTTGGAGATCCTTATATAAATAAAAATAAAAAATTAGTGCGTGGAGTCCCTCCGCGCGGAAGAAGTGAAACTTCGTAATGTGGAAATGAAAATAGGATTCACTCTCGCTCTGTCTCTTTCTATTCCCCCTCCCCAGGAGCGTTGAACGTTTAAAGCAACAGTGCTTTCATACCCCCTCCACAGTAGCGTTAACGCAACCTTGTTGGAAGTGGTTGGTCCATATGGTGACGGACTAAGAATACAAGTGTCACCACCCCATTCTTTCCCACGGGTGTCGTATGAGGCGACTAAGGGAAGTAAGCAATTATCATCCATTGCATGACTGGTGGTAGGGCTGGGTACCAAGTGGAAGTACTCACTTGGTATCGGGCCCGAGCGGGTTGGTACCGCCATCTCCCGTGTGACCGTCCATGAAGCACATCGTTGCATTTTAGCTGTAGCAGGAGATAGCCGTTTATATTTTATTTCATATTTGTGAAATGAGTTGGTGAGCAGCGGCTTGACAATACTCTCGGTATAGTCGAGTCCATGGGCGACGGTTACCATTTACCATCAGATGGACCGTGGATCGTCTGCCACTACATACAGTAAAAAAAAAGGTCGCATTAGTAGTTTCACTTCAATAAATAAATAAACAACCATAACAAAATTCTCCCAAAGGTTGATAAGCAAAAAGTATCCAAGTAAGGGTGTACCCGATCTATTTTATCTAACCTTTTCTTGAGGGGAGTTATATTTGAGAAAAAAATTGTATTGAGAACTTCAAAGATGTGACGCATTACGCGCAGGATGTGGAGCGTCTCCAATAAGATTTTGTGCATGATTGCCCATAGACTAGGCTGCATTATCTTAAATCTTTGTCCCATACTATCAGCTAGATTACTTAGACAATGATGCCGTTGATGTTACAGTGGTAATTATATAGGTTTTAGTTTACATGCAGATGAATGAGCGTACGTTAGTATCGTATTAGATCCCATTTATTTCTGAGTTACAAGTAATGCCATCGGTCGGAGACACGCAGCCCGCGGACCACATGCATCCCGCGAGCTACCCTCTTGCGGCCTGGGATTGTTTAAGTCTAGGTAATAGCATAATATATTACGACGATATGTCGAGTTTTTTTCGCAATCCAGGAGTCTATGAATCAATAAACCCAATAATTTGAAATAATGTGTCACCCTTACACTTATTGTTTTACGACGTTGTCTTTCATAAAAAAGTACACATAAAACACGACAAGTTACTCCCAATAAAGCACATACCAAAGTTCGGTCGAACTTCGGCCGAATTTTGTATATTTGCCGAATGTTCGGCTGAAGTTCGTATTCGGTTAAAATCACATTCAGCCCATCTCTAATTAATGTGGATCGACAAAGGTAGGTTCTTAAAATGTTTATAAAACATTTTTTTTGTAAATCTATTATTAACTGCACAGATGGCGGAGTAGTTTAGATACCGGCCTCTCGCCCGAGTTTTGTGGGTTCGATTGCCACACAGGACAACTCTTTGTGTGATCCGCAAATGGTTGTTCTGAGTGTGGGTGTACTTTGTGTCCGTGAAATTGTATGTTTGTAGTAAGTCCCCCGCTATACAAGGTTTATTCCTTTGTCTTAAAAAAAATATTAAAAATCGTTCAATTAGTAACTATTATAATTAAGTATTATATAACATAATAAGTATTATCTATATCTATACTTATAATAAAACTCTAGAGAGGTCAATTCTGTACATTGAATATAATACTCAAAATTAATATTGGAGGATGAATGGTGATCAGTACTGATGCCAAAAATGTAATCAGTAAATTTTTTGTCTGTCTGTCTGTCTGTAAATTCACGCATGGGTCAAAAACTACTGAAGGGATTTTAACCAAACTTGGTAAGATTGTAGTCCATACTCCTAAGCAGGTTATAGGCTATATAACATAACGCTAAGACACATAGAAGCTGAGCAGTGACGATAAATTTGAAGCAAGTCGGATGAAAATGCGCTTTCGAGCTCTTATCCTCGCATACGTTGATCATACACCAAAAGTATGTATTACAAAGATGATGGTCTTTAAAAGATCTACAAAAAAGTCTTCAATAGTATATATCTATCTTTTATAAATTAGCCACAATAACGTGTTTAATCGTTAGGCATTTCTTCAAAGTGTATTATTAAATACATAAATATATTGTATTTCACATAGATATTTCTATATCAAACTCCCGTATTCAAAAAGCACACTTAAATATCTATATTTTATAAAAAAAAAATATAGGAATCGGTTTATAAACACACAAGATATAGATGAAATAAAACTTCCAAATCTCGCCGCGCCAGTATGGGTACGGCTATACGGTTGATTTTTGTTTAACGCGCGTAACGGCCATCCGCTGCATCTATAAAAAGGCAAGGGCGCTCACGCGCCGACTTCAAATCATAAACGTGGGAAATCCCACTTTGTCAGCAACAGCTCGAGCCGAGGTCCTTAACCCACAGGGGGTGCCCTCGGGTAGCGTTGCCTAAATGTTGGTTTGAGAGCCCTCTGCGCTCACCAATTGTCCGGGTAAGGTTGTCATAGCCATCTGAGGCTAACAACAAACGTCATACACACAAAAAAAAAAAACGCGCCGACTTCACTCACGTTGTCACTCTTAATGCGAACGGACGTGGTTCTTATTGACTTTATTCTTATTGAATAAGCGCGTTTTAGATTTAAAAAATACATAGATAGGTAGGTAGTTTTTAGATATAAGTTTAAAGTAGGTATTAGATAATAATATAATTAGTTTGTTTAGTGTTTTTGTTTGTTTCTCCTTCTTTTCTTTATATAATGTAGTTGTTAAGTTAAACTTTGTAAAGTTAAGTATCAATTTTAATTAAGTATATATTTTTTCTTTTTGTGTTTTTATCTTATTAGGTTCTTTTTATTCCACCTACGATGCCACCTAAAAAATGGTCTTCCTTATCTCTAAATCCGAGAAATGCCAAAAGAATGAGAGATGCGCGTTCTCAGGAATCGTCAGAGAAAAGAGCGCATCGTTTAAATTCTATGAGAGTTAATAATGCAACTGCACGAGCACATGAACGCAGTTATTTATTTATTTATTTTAAAACTTTTGCACATGCCGAGTACAAGGCGGACTTAATGCCTTAGGCATTCTCTACCAACCACCGAAGGAATGTAGCATAGTTCCAGTGGTCCGCCAATAAAGGCGGAGAGACGGCACACGGCGGGTTTATTTAGTGGGTGAGGGCCCCACACTACCCTGTTTGTTGCCCCGAACAACGGGGTGTGCGGTTAGGTACATTTTTTCCCGCCTAAACAAAAAAAAAAAAGGCATTCTCTACCAGTCTACCTGGGGCGGAGCAGAAATGTAGTGGTAGGTGCATTTAAGAATAATACTATAATATATATATATTACTATAATAGAATTACATACTAAAACCGTAAGAATACTTATATGTTAAAAGAACACATACATTAATAAATAACGTATATAATATATATACTGACATAAATAAAAATAAATATCAAATGATTTGTGTCAAAAGTGAGCGATAATTAGAGTGAAGACTGCCAAAAAACTGGAGTAAAGCTAGTGAACTCTAGCTTTGAAAGTTTTACGACTAGTGGCCATCCTGATCTCTAGCGGCAATGCATTCCAAAGTAGAATAGACTGGACATAGAAGGAAGAGTGAACAACACTGAAAGAGTGAGACGGACAGAGGAGAAGGAGGTTGTTAGCAGAACGAAGTCATGTGTAGAGGAAAGAAATTGAAAATGAGGCTTAAGGTATGCAGGAGCATTAGAAGAGCTTAGAAAAGAGTATAGAAATGTCAATGCTCGTAAACTGCGTCTTTGCCTTATTGGTAACCAATTCAGTAGCGTGCGAAATTTGGAGGTATGGTCGTATTTACGAAGATTAAAAACGAATCGAATGCAATTGTTGAGAAGACGGTCAAGTTTATTTAGCAGATCTGCATACAGGCCAAGGTAACACACATCAGCATAATCAATGATAGGGAAAACCAAGGTCTGCATCAACGTTGTTTTGATCGTAATTGGAAGGAAGTTCTTCAGACGGTAAAGCGAGCGAAGGGTACCCGTAACTTTCTGACAGATGTTAGTTACTTGCGATCTCTAATCAAGCGTACTGTCTACAAAAATGCCCAGGTTTTTAACAACTCTGCAAAAAGGTATAATAGATCCGTTTTACTCTATTGGAGGCAGGTCAGAAATGTCAATAACAGTAAGTATTCCTGGATATTAATCCTTACGGTTTGGCTTAAACATTAGTTTAAGCCAAACCGTAAAGACCAGTCTTTAATAACTGCAAGGTTATAGTTTACAGCGGCAATTGCTGATCTAATATCACCCACCTTTGCTTGTGTGTAAATTTGTAAGTCATTGGCATACAAATGATACGGACATCGAAGATCATAAGATAAAAGATTCACAGATCTCAAGTATTTTGGAAACAAAAGGGAGAATAGAGATGGGACGGTAATGATTGGGAAGACAGGGATTCGAGATTTTAGCCAAAGGACGGACGTACGCCTAACGCCATAACGTAGGAAAAACACCACGCTCAAGAGAAAAATTTATAATGTGACAGATAGGATGCAATAAATCACCAAGGATAGTCGTAATCATACGGCGACTGATTTCGTCACAACCGACTGCTTTCGATTTGATGGAAAGAGTAATCTTATTAATCTCATCAGATGTCACTAGAGAAGAAGTAAAAGGAGTAATATTGGGACGTGGTAAACTATCAATGTAGTGTATTGTTCGACATTTAGTGGCGTCATCAAGAGATATAGAATTGCTGAAAAAACAATTCAAATCATGAAGATTTATGGTTTTGGTTAGCTCAAGATGACGGATTTTGCCGATGCCAAGTTTTCCAAGAAACTTTCAAATGTCAGAAGGGGAGGAAGAAGAGATATTGATAAGGATATGTCGGCGTTTAGCGTTACGTATCATTTGGTTACACCGATTCCTAGCAGACTTATATAGGGCCCAGTTGGATTCAGAACGCTCTTTTCTGTGTTTCCGGAAAGCTACATCCCTATGTTTCATCGCTTTACGAATCTCCTGTGTTAACCAAGGCACAGGTGGATGCTTCAGTTTAATTTTTCTTATTGGAGCATAGGTATCATAAAGAGAAATGACAGAGTTATTAAAAATTTTGACTTTGTCATCAATAGTTACAGCTGGAGGCTCAGGGGTTGCCAATTGAGTGCTGAGGCTATTTATTTCAAATAAAAAGCACCCAAGATCAATCCACAATTGACGAATAAATTAGTAAATAAGAGAATTAAAATGACGATGGTTAATAGCTTTCCCTACATATAAAGGTACCCTACTCTGTGGTTAATGGCTATGAAATCTATATTTTAACGGACTCTAAACAACATAGCATCACGCCTGTATTCCCCGAAGGGGTAGGCAGAGGTGTATTACACACCCACGACTCGCCAGCTATGTTTAAGTCCCACGTAATAGGGGGCGAGCCTATTGATGTCTACCGGGAACATTTCCAAACTCCGAGCTGCTACTGAGAATTCCTTTTTTTTTTAAGAAAAATCTCAATAACACTGCCCGATCTGGGGATCGAACCCAAGACCTCATGATCAGCAGTCGCTTACACTACCGCTGCACCACAGAGGCAGTAGAGGCCACGGACTCTAGCTTCGTAAAAACTTATTTGCTGATAGTTCTTACTTATCATCACGACATCTCCCTTGCGGGGTAGGCAGAAAGAACGTAGTGCCAAAAGGCTCTATTCTTGCATACATCTCTCGCTTCTTTAACATTTATAATTCTCTTCATACACTATCACGGGTTTCGGAGACTCCTGACTCCACCTTTCTTCAATTCATAACCGATTTGGTCAGTTTAAAGTAAGTATATATTCTTAACTAGTCGCAAGTCCGGCATTCTTGGCATTCTTGCCATATGTCCAAACCATCAGAGCATGCCCTTTTGCATCTTTACCAATACTCTCTATCATACCTACTCGCTCTCTTACGTCGTCGTTACGAATATGGTCTATCAGCTTCACTCCACAGATTATCCGCAGAGATCACACTTCGACCAAATTAATTTTATTTGCTGATATAATAAAATTAACATCACATTCATGTTATTAGTATTCATCGGCTTAAATAAATTATACAAAAGATTTTGAAACAAGAAGATAAAGTTGCAAATAAGATTCAGAAGTTTACAGTGAACTTACAAAGTTGGATACTACTTTATTTAAGTTAATAATAGTGTTAGTGCTTAGAAATTCACGGCTGCGGATGAAACCTATGAATATAAACGACATGAACTATGTTGAACTTGTGATGTTAGTAATATAAATTATATTTGTTGTGGTTTTCACCAATGGACGAATTTACTAGGAAGATTTAAGTGTATAGGTAATTTATTAAGATTGTAGTGTGAGGTTTCTTCTAGAAGATCGGAAAAACCCATACTGACTTCCAGTCCAGTCTTCCCAGAGCTTTTGTTTTTAATAACAGAGTATTCTATCAAAACATAAATGTGAAATGAGAGCCAAGTTCACTATTATGATATATTTATGCCTTCGTTGTTGACAAAAGAAGTGAGATCTAGATGGGTGATGGGGGGTGGTTCAATGGTCAGACATTTTAGAAGCCGTTTCGAAATAAACTAAGATACCTACTTCGTACTCGTAAAGATTAGTCTGCTTTTTCATCGTTGTATAGAAGAAATATAGTGCAGCGCATCTAATCCTGCGTTTCCTAGTGGCTACTCCCTTTTTAAGGCTCTGCAGCTCTTTGGACCACCATGGTACGGTAAGTTTTTGCTCGTTTTTCTTACTAGGTATTGATTCTGCTTCAACCTCATTTATATGATGGGTTATATATATCTGACAGCGTTACTTATGGGTGAAACAACAACTTCAATTTTGTTATACTAAAGCCGTCTTACTACTCAGGTTTAGTAACAAAATAAGTGATCCCATTCCGTCAACAATTTGTTGTTTATATTTTTATAATGAAACCTTCAAGACCTCTCTGAACTTAAAATAAAATCTTAGTCAAATATTAAGCCTCGGAGAATACAAAGAGCCTCAAGTTTAGATACTTACAAAGTAATAGCCACAGTAAAACGAGCACAGTTTCTCGAGTATTTAAAGCCGAAATATTGCAAGCCGAATTATCATATTTCTCCATAAAATGTCGTCAGTTCAATGGAATAGACAATATTTCACCCACATCCGATGTACAATTACCATATCTTCCTCAAGTAGGTATTGGGTGATAACTGTTGCTACACATAGATAATAAGAAAATTATGTTAGTATCGTTACGTGTAAAAAAGCAGTGATAGCCTAGCGGTAAAACCTAGAACTGCAGACAGTGATCCGAATCCAAGGTTCAGACCTCATACGGCACACGATTTCGCGAGTTTTCGAAATTATGTGTGTATTTGTTTACAATTTATCATGGCTTCGTGAAGGAAAACATCGTGAGGAAAACTGCATCATCATCATCATCCATGCATCCATCAGCCTTTCAACGTCCACTGCTAGACATAGGCCTCCCCAAGAGAACGCCACAATGAGCGGTCCCGTCATGGGGGATAATGCCGTAATCGCCACGCTTGGCAGGCGGGTTGGCGATCGCAGTGGATGTTGTTAATACTCGAGGGAGTGCTGGAAGGCTGCATGCCTGAGAGATTTTCTCGACAGCTCGTGAAGTTTGCCAACCCGAATTGGGCTAGCGTGGTAGACTATGGCCTAATCTCGCTCACCATGAGAGAAGACCCGTACCCAATAGTGGGACAGAAAAAGGGGTTGGAAAAAAAATTGGAAATCTTATTTATATATTTTTATATACATTTTTAGCATTTGACATGCTTAGGCATATACATTAAACACAAAGTGGAAAATGTGAAATCGAATATAACAGGCACGACCAGGATTTTAACCTGCATCTCCTGGATACCGTCCAGATGCTTTGACATTTTTGGTCGGTATAATGTATGTAAATACTTCCGACAGATGGCGCAGGCGTCACCCGTTAAAAGTATGAATGTGTTATCAAAATTAGCAGTCGAGAGCAGTTGTCACAATGACTGAATTGGTAAAGCATCTGGACGGTATCCAGGAGATGCAGGTTCAAACCCTGCTCGTGGCTGTTATTTTCGATTTTACATTTTCCACTTTGTGTTTAATATTGAAAATCTTATCATCATCGTCATTATATCCCTAGACTTATCCCAGACTTTATTTGGGTTGACATCTCTGTTCGATATTAGCTGATGCACCAGTATTTACACGGAGCGACTGTCTATCTGACTTCTAAGACTGTCAAGATGTTATTCGACAGCCAGGACTGTCGCTGCTTAAGTGCCTTATGAAGTCCGGAGGAGGTCAGGTGTCCACATATAGATGCCACTTTTCGTCACCCAGCAGATACCACCCGAACGAAAATTACATAAGCTTGCTGATCGTTCAAGCTGCAAGTGCACAACTAGGCTACGAGATCATAGAAATCTAAATAACAATATGTTTGATTAGTTTGCATATGACGTAGATTGTCAAACAGGTTGCCGCATACTAGTGGGAAATATTATTGCAACTTAATTATTATGTTAATAACACTAGTTAACATATATACGCCCTTACTAATAAACTTTGTATAACTTCTGAATAGTTATTCAGTATTTTGTCTTTGTCACTAATATGTCAGTTTGACGTTGAAAGAATGGATGTTTAATAGTAAGGGGTATTGACAATAAAAAACAATACCATGAAAAACAATTGCGAATCGACGCACAGATGGTGGAGTGGTTTAGATACCGGTCTCCGGCCCGAGTGTTCTGGGTTCGATTCCCACACAGGGCAAATTTTTGTGTGATCCACAAATTGTTGTTCTGAGTCTGGGTGTACTTTGGGTCTGTGAAGGTTTTGAGTCCAACCAAACGATAGTCTACGACTAGACTACGACGTCCTTTACTATTATTATAATAAATAAATAAACAATAATAAATATTCACGGACATTTTTCACACAACGTCCTCTGGTCCCAAACTAATCTTAACGCTTGTGCTATGGGTACCACATTACGGATATAATACATATACTACTTTTTTTTTTGTAAATACATACATATAATAGATAGAAAACACCCAAACGCAGTACAAATATCTGTGTTCATCACACAAATAATTGTCCTGAGTGGGAATTGAACCCACGACCTCGTGCACGGCGGAAGTCAGTTACACTACTGACTACGCTACGAGGCCCGTCATTATTAATGATGTAAATATTCCAAACTCACCTCAAACGCCCTGGACAGTGAGGCCCATATCATAAGCAGGAGCGTCACCACCACTAATGCGTACCCAAACTTGATAATCGCCATCAAACTCTGAAAAAAAAAGAAACATCGTGAAGATATCGTAAAAGAAATAGTCTTATAAAAATTAACGAACAACTGCTGTATATCTACGGGACGGGTTGTTTATCGCGAACATTCTTTATTAATCAGAAGATGTACGAGTCCATGGGCGACGGTTACCATTACCATCAGATGGACCGTGGCACGTCTGCCACAACATGCAATAAAGAAAATAAACCCGCCGTGTGCCGTCTCTCCGTCTGTATTGGCAGACCACTGGAACTGTGTGACATTACTTCTGTCGTAAAATAATCCTATCTTCAATACTAGAATGAGTTTATACTATGTATTAGTCCGAGATTTTAGTTAGCAGACGAGATTTCTCACCATGGTCCGAAGAATATAATTAAATTAATCGTATCGACATCGCATCGTGTCATTGGTTAAGAGATCATCGTGATTGGGTGAGCGATTATTGTGATATCTCGCGTCATTATCTCTGCCAATCACAAGTAAGACGATACGATGTCGATACGATTTTGTGAATCACATTCTAAGGGGGGTATGATAGACACAAATATGTCGACACTGCTAATCTTATTTTATCTAATTTATTTTTACTAGCTTCTACCTGCGACTTCGTCCGCGTGGAATAGTTACTTTGGGCTAACGCTAATTGGGGCCACCGCCCTTCCCTCTCATGACTACCCGCCGGCCTTGCACATCATAAATGCGCGTATTTGTTTTGCGCGTAATTATTTTGCTGCAATGTTATTTTAAAACTGCTCACTCAGCGCACGCAGCGGAAGCTTTCAAAAGGAACAAAAATCGCCCGATTTTTAATGGTGCTCCGCTCCTATTGGCCTTAGCGTGATAATATATAGCAAAAATAACTTTATTTCATTTCTTCTTGGCTTTTTATAACAGCACTTAAAATCGTCCAAAGTTACTTATTAATAACTAACACGAGCGCTTGAGGCAGGTACATCCGCAATGGAGCGATTGCAATCGCTACAAGCGGCCGGATTCCGTAGTAAGGCTTTTCATGAGAAGAACCCGGCAAGAAAATCATGAGCCACTTTTTTAAATCTTAAATTTCTTACAATATTTAAATTAATACTTAACTAAAATAGGTGCTCACCAGAACACATAATATTGTGGAAAAAAACAATATAATAAAATAAAAAGGGGTATGTGCTTATTTTAAAATGAGGAGCAGTTCAAAAACATTCTGTTTTATCTTCCAGATAATCCGAAATTTTATATATAGCCTTTCTCGATAAATGGTTATATAGCCTATAGCCTTTCTCGTTAAATGGGCTATCTAACACTAAAAGAATTTCTCAAACCGGACCGGTAGTTCCTGAGATTAGCGCTTTCAAGCACACAAACTCTTCAGCTTTATATATTAAGTATAGATAATACGAGGGTGGCAAATGGAATAGGAGGTGAAAAGGAAGGATTATAAGGCGGGGATGAGAAAGGAGGAACTCTTTGGGATAACAAGTACTTATTCCTTAGTGTGACTGTTTTTTTTTAATGGAACGATTTGTTTGGTAAAATACTAGAACTATAAAAAAAATGCATTATAAATGGATGTTTGCAAATTGGGTTCAGAATTTATAGATCCAACGCCCTAAAAATTGTTGACACATATTTTAGTCCGCAAATATTCGAAAAGCGTCCCAAAAGGAATTGGGTTCCCGAGTTCCTTTTGTAGCTAAAGTAAAATGGAAGGTGACAGTTTATTTTCTGAAAGAAAGTTATCATTGTTAATACCTATTACCTACATATATACTAGCTAACCCTGCTGATTTCGTACCGCCTTAGAATGAATATATTTTGTATTAACTTATTAATGGATTAATGGATAAAATTCAGTTATTTATTAAGATAATAATGTTAATATATTTATGGCATTTCACATGCTTAGCCATACAAATTAACACAGTGTGAAAATTTGAAATCGAAAATAACAGTCACGAGCAGGATTCGAACCTGCATCTCCTGGAATACCGTTCCAAATGCTTTTGCAATTCAGCCACCGTGACAATTGCTCGGGACTGTGAATCTCGATAACACATTCTTTCGTGGCGTCTGCGCCTTCTATCGGAAATATTTGCATACATTATACTGAACAGGTAAACTTAATTTTACAATTTAAGATTTTTATTTATTTGGTAAAAATCTTTTGATTTCACATTTTCACAATTTGTGTTAATAAAATAATAATTTATATCTCGGATAAACACATCGTTTATTTTTATCTCAGTTCCTGTGAGGCCGAAACTAGTTAGTGGATTTGAATTTTAAGGTCCACGTTTGCGAAATTGCGACCAGAAACTAACAAGTAACATTAATAAGTAGCTCATATATCCTAGTGCAGAGGGGTCAGTGGGTACTATGTAAATTATATTTAATTCCTTCCCTAATCTTTTCGTATTTGGTGTCATTCGAAATGTTAATGTCGGAGTATTTAGTTTTATCCCCAAAAATACCTACCCTTTAGCGATTTTACTACGGTCAAGTAAATATTTTCCTCTAGTGAGCAAACCACAATACATGTCACGTGGTTTATTCTGGATGACCCTTTAAGCTATAACGTAGACCGTGCAATTAAATTAATTGCCGTCCATGGAAAAACAAATCTATTTTCCTTATAAAAATAATCATCCGACGAGCGTCTGGCTAAGTTTATTGGGACAATATATTATTATTAATAGATAATAAGATTGATATTGTATAATGTCACAAGATATGTATTTAAAAGGATAAGTAGGCTCATAGCTTTTTATCACTTAATTGTGTATCGAAGAAAACAACTAGGTAAATTTAGTTGGAAAGATAAGATTCATCGAAGCATATGTTGACATGATTACTAACCCAAGAAAAGGTTTATTTACTTCTAACTCTCTATTAATCTGGTCCTCCGTATGTATCCTTTTCCAGGAAAACATTTTAACGTACATTATCATTTACTAGAACGTAGCTTAAAATAAGTCTGAGGCAAAAACGTGAGTAGCTACGGACAAATAATAACTATTTCGTGGTGATTATAAAAACAGGTCCCTATTTGGAATTAGTATATCATGAAAATTCTGTAAACCTGCACGATAGTTAAGAATTAATGAAGAATTATCAATACGTATATTACGTTTAGTTTTTTATTCTCAGAAGTTCTATTTAAGATCAAAATATGAAAATAACAGAGTAAAGCGTATTCTGAGAAATTTTCTTATACAAAGAGCATTATCGTTCAAGATTTGCTGAGGGCATCTGACGAATACGAATGCCTCCATTGTCAGTCATTATTCACTGTGACGGAATATCGTGAAGTTACAGTGATTTTTAGCTTGTGACGGGGCCTGAATGAAGTACGAGTCTACCAAATAGGTATCCCATTAGTTATAGTGACGTTGCTCTACCTCTAGAAATATGATGTAATGTAGCGTTTGCCCGCGGATCCACCGCAGCCAAGAGCTAGTTTTTAGGTTATATCTCAGGTTTCCGATATATAGTAGCGGGATCAAAATGTACCTACCTATTTTTAAATCTAATCAAAGAATCATCAAAATTCATTCAGTAGGCTTTGCGTGAAGGCCGAATAAACAAATAAAAATATATGATAATGTTATCTATCTATCTATAATTTGAATACCTAGGCCGTATGCGAAACCAAAATCAGATCTTGTTTAAAATCATAGTTGCTTTTATGTAACAACAAGCTGACCCGGCGAACTTCATACCACCTTAAAATCAATAAACACATAGCTGAATTAAATACCGTTTTTTTTTCATCCAAAAAGTCTTTAATTACAAAATGTTCTATTATATTATTTTAATAGTTATTTTGCCATTTCGGGCGCAGACATCTAATATTGTTACGCAAATACATATTATAAAAGAAACTATTCTTACTACTACTCTTACTTTGAGATACGTCAAGATAGTAGAAAATCAAGTACCGCAAAAGTATAATAGTTTAACTTTATAATATTAAAATTTTAGTAAAAGCTATTTCTCAAGGTATTATAGCCCATTCTCGCAGTTGAGGATAAAATATTTTATCGACAAACGGACACTATGAGAGGGTATGATACGAGCAATGACGCTGGCGTTGTTGAATCGGGCTTGATATTTATTATGTATATCATTCATCTTTCCGTTAGGCTTTATTTTATCAATTGCTGGACAATCAATCAACACGGAGACCAATCGAGGTGAGCACCACAAAGTATTTGTGCTAATGTTTCTCAATACCCAAAAACGGGAATCTAATTTTACAAAATTTGTTAAGTATACAGCATGTATCATGTGCTTTAAATAACGGATTTTTTTCTGAAGTCCACTGCTGGCTGAAGAGAAGGTGTAGTCATAAAGCTATACAAATCACGTGCAATGGAGTTCAAAGCTAAGTCATAAGTCAAAACGTTCATACATTGAAAACGAGAATTGATTTAACCGAAAAGCCTGAATGAGACGCGGAGGGTATCGATCCAGCAGATTGTATGAATAACGAGGTTACAACGGATGAGGTTCTGCTAAATGAATTTGGGAATATTAAGTGAGTTAAGTATTTTTACGTGAACATATTTTTGTGGCGGGAAATTACCTACTTCGGAGAATTTATAGTTTTTTGTAGTAGTAGATGTTTTTCCTTAGATTACATAACTTATTTCTCTAAGCAATATGTGAAAGCTGCTGAAGTCCGATGATAAGTCGTAGTTTGGATGCCAGTACCAAAATAATCACAGATTTTATTGCAGAAAAATAATCGTTAGGTGATTTGATTTGAGAAGAGAAATATAAACAAAAACGCCAAGCAAGTTAGCCTTGAGAGACAGCTGATGTTAATTCATGATCAAGGTAATGCTAAATTCGTTGCTGTTATGTTAATTATTGCAAAATTATTTAATCCACCAACTAGTTTCGATTTTACACTAGCAAACTTAGTCAACAATATCAAAGCAGATTTCATATAATCTAAATAGATAAATATTTACTTAGAGTGGCCTCTCGAACTTTCACAGTAAAGATATGTAAAGTAAACCATTGGCTAAAAGGATGAAAGTGCCAGGCTAGTTGTTGTCTATTCTGTTATCATACTGATAATAATAATACAACGGGCACATTTCCAAACTCCGGGCCGCTACTGAGAATTCCTCACTTTACGAAAAAGCTCAATAACTCTACCCGATCCGGGGACCGAACCCGAGACCTCATGATCAGCAGACGCTCACACCAACGCTGTACTAGAGAGGCAGTTCTAACATATCCGATATTAATCGAAAATCACTTGTGGTAACACAGTTTCGCGCCAAATTTTATGACATAATTGAAGTAGGTATGTCATCCACCTTCAGCCTTGAATTTATAATGAGTTTATTACTAGATTGTTGTCAGTTAAGCAAAGCTAAACAGCAAAACTTGTTTTTAAAATATTTACATTCTATGGGACGTTGGATAATTACCAACTTGAAACAATATAATGTATAGTATTTTATTGGATATTATTCGTAAATAAAGTAAGTAGGTACCTATTCGTTCCTTTTAAGATATCACAGATCCCTAGAGCTTGCGGAACGAAGTGAGGCGAGGTTCATATTATGCAAATAATGTTTTAATATACTTGAAACATTATTACGAACGAACGCTTATTGATCTTATTTTTAGAAGCTACAGAGTACGTATGAATTGTGTAGTTTATTTTGATAGAAATATTACATAGAAATTATCAATACATTGCTACTAAAATATTTAGTTCGTATTCCGTTCTACATCATGCACCGGCACGATTTTCGATTTGAAATTTTCGATAAGCGTATGCATGTATTTGAATAGCGTTTAAACGATAGACACTCTTGAATACTCGTAATTTAAAGCACACATATATTATGTACGTATCTTATATATAAAATTCTTGTGTCACAGTGTTTGTCGCCATTCTCTTCCGAAGCGGCTTGATCGATTCTTATGAAATTTTGCTTGATTTCTTATATTCAGCAGGTCTGAGAATAGGATGTAAACTATTTTTCATATCTCTAAGTGATAAGAGTGGTCCACACCAAAATTAAAATTTTTATTTTTTGGACAAAATATATTCAATTTTATTTTTTTTATGATTCGGTATTAAAAAATACATACAACCCTAAATGTTCACCCTTCTACTACCAACCCCTATTTTTTAATAGTGATATTAGTACTTTAATAATTCTCATTGCATAATATTCACGAAAATAAATATGGCGGTACGAAGTTCGCCGGGCGAGCTCGTAATATATATTTATTTATCTATAACTAGCTGCTACTTTTTTTGCCACTTCATCTGCGTGAAACTTTATTTATTTTTTTGTTTAATCTAAGGTTCTTTATCAGCCCCCCGTTCAATAGGATTTAAGATATTTAAAAAAAAAACTATATTAGGCTTTATAAGCGTATCTAACCACAAAACATTTTTATTTAGATTTTTTGTCTGTTTGCTTGTGCGCGCAAAAACTACCAGACGGATTTTGATGCAATTTTTTATTTGATAGCTCCTGGTTAGACTTAAGAACTGGTATACATTTTATCCCGCTACTAAATAGGGAACCTGAGATATAACTTAAAAACAAGTTTTTTTTTTATTGCTTGTAGTGGCAGACGAGCCACGGTCCATCTGATGGTAAATGGTAACCGTCGCCCATGGACTCGACTATACCGAGAGTATTAGAGTATTGTCAAGCCGCTGCTCACCAATTCATTTCACAGATATGAAATGAAATATAAACGGCTATCTCCTGCTACATCCAAAATGCAACGATGTGCTTCATGGCCGGTCACACGAGAGATGGTGGTACCAACCCGCTCGGGCCCGATACCAAGTGAGTACTCCCACTTGGTACCCAACCCTACCACCAGTCATGCAATGGATGATAATTGCTTACTTCCCTTAGTCGCCTCATACGACACCCGCGGGAAAGAATGGGGTGGTGACACTTGTATTCTTAGTCCGTCACCACACGGACAAAGCTTTTGGCTGCGGCAGAGCCGCGGGCAAAGCCTATTTTGTAATAATTGTACTCTAACCTTAGTTGTTCATATTTTAGCCTTCCAATTTTTTATCAGGTTTATTATACGAACATCGTCTGTCACTGTCATTAGTTATTTAAAAAAGTTATGTTTCCACCGGGACAATGTTTTTGTATAAAGAGATAAACTTCAACGACAACAAGTAACAGTGTTTACGTTGATTAGAAACTTTTTATTAGAAAATAAATTGTTCAAACTCAGATCAGTCTTTTACATATTTTACGGCAACAATTTTTTAAAATCATTCCCGCGAGAGATACTCGTTTTTTTTTAGTTTTTTTTTATTGCCTGTAGTAGCAGACGAGCCACGGCCCATCTGATGGTAAAAAACCGTCGCCCACAGACTCAACTATACCGAGAGTATTGTCAAGCCGCTGCTCACCATTTCATTTCACTGATATGAAATGAAAGAAGAATAAACGGCTATCTCCTGCTACTGCCAAAACGCAACGATGTGCTACATGGCCGGTCACAATAATTAACGATATGCTTCACCACTCCATTCTTCAACGTGGATATCATACGAGGCAACTAAAGGAACTAACTGCCTCTGTGGTCCAGCATTTAGTTCTCTTGGGAAGACCTATGTCCAGCAGTGGACGTCGAAAAGCTGATGGACGGATGGATGGATGAAATGAAATAGTAAGCTGGGGTTTGGTATTATTGCGGAGTTCACGATCAGCTGTTACCACTTACCATCAGGTGGGCTGTCTGCTACTAATAGCAATAAAAACACAATACTTCTTGTACTCGTTACCCAAGGGTCTTACCCATGGGTCTAAGTAGTCTTAGAATGGTTTAGCAACAATATGCTCATGGGACAAGTATTTTTGGCCGCCCTTAGGAGCTACATTTACAAATCCCTATTGCCTTGTATTCCTCACGAATAATTTCTTACCCATTTCCTAAGCAACGCTCATTCAGAATTCCAAATGCATATACTCGTAGTTTATTTCCGTCAACACTGGGCCAATTGGAAATCAGGAAAGAAATTTTGTTGCTACTAAAATAAACTTTAGTCTATAATTCTGCGGTATAAGGTTGTGTTTCATACGCAAGCTCAATATTTTGCTCGATCTTATATAGTTATTTGTCGTGGAAATCGAGTTGTGTTATGCGGTCGCTATATTTTTCCATTCCCGAGAGATGGTACAGCGAAATATATTTGTTAAGATTTAGCAGTCCAGGGTCCGGTGTATTGTAGACAATTTATTGGCTATTTGTCAATTGATTTTATAGAAATATATTGTGGTATGTAATGTTATATACTACTGTAATATCCTCGTTACAATGATAATCGAATGCATTCATATTGAAAGGAATTTGTAGTCTGAAGCCATGACGCTATTTGAGTCTATTGATTTTTGATGTGAAAACATCATGTGAGGGAGGGTAAAACCAGCTGTTGGCGTGGCGATGTCACCATGTTATTTAATTGTTTTTAACGCCATCTGTTGACAAAAACATCTAACTAGGATGTATATTGTAAATCAATAAAACAATAACAGTTTTAATTCTCTATAAATAAAGAGAGGGCGCTTACCAAGAATTATATAAGACTCGAACAATATTTGAAGAAAGAAATTCTATGTTTTCACATCTGCGAGACGTCCCGTGAAGGCTAATTTTTTTAGATTGTTGATATTAAGCAATAGAAAAAGATAACTCTGTAATTAATTTGAGTTCATAGCCTTAATTTTTTTTTTCAACCCTTTTTCTGTCCCCCTATAGGGCACGGGTAGGAGACCTAGCTCAAAGTGAGAGAGATTAGGTCATAGTAACTAACGCTGGCCGAATGCGGGTTGGCAGATTTTACAAACCGTCGAGAAAATCTCTCAGGCATGTAGGTTCCTCACGATGTTTTCCTTCACCGAGCAGTGATAAGAAGGAAACAAATGCAGACTTAATTACGAAATGGCTTGAAAAGTCAGAGGTGTGCGAACGGAGTCTGAACCCTGGACTCGGGATCCAACTCAATACAACTGTCTTTGCGGTTGTTGGTTTTACCGCTAGGCTATCACTGTTTATCATCAATATTGCCTTCTTCAAATTGTGGCAAAACCTGTATGCCTACTTTACTCCTGCTGTCTTTATAAGACCACCAATATATTTTTATATTATCGCCCGCACCTTCGCCGCAGCCAAAAACTAGTTTTTAGGTTATATCTCAGGTTTCTGATATAGTAATGGGATACAATATACACCAATTTTTAAGTATAATCAAGAGCTATCAAATAAAAATAGTTGTTCAGTAGTTTTTGCGTGATACGCGAACGAACAAACAGACAATAAATCTAAAAAAATTGTTTTGTGTTTAGACCCGCCTATATAATGCAGTATTTTTTTCTCAAATATCTTAAATGTACAGACATAACTCTGTTACAGCTTTATAATAGCATAGATTTTAAAACATAATAAAACTGTCTAAAGCTGGAACAATGGTTACTTGAAGTGAAAAAAAATAAAATCTCTACACAGTTATTAACATGAGATAAAAGGCTCACCAAGATTTACGATAAAAGTAAAATGCGTATTCTTTACCGGGAATAAAGTGTAAATTTAGTGAGGCCACAAAGCAGGATAATAAAAGAACGTACCGTAAAACCTTTTTAGTTAGCTACAGTGAAATTAAAATGGAAAGGTTATGACCTCGTTCAGAATTTCTGCCACGAAATAGTATTTCTAAATGACTGGTAAAAATAATTGCGGATAAACTTGTGGGTCTAGCTCTTATTACTGATACTACGTGTTGGACGATGTTGTGAAGGGTTCTGTAGAAGGAAGCATGCTAACCTTTAAATAGGATTCAATATAGAGTGTCGAGGCAAATATTTAGAAATGTTGGCCCTTGGGTGAACTCGGGAAAAGAGGCTTTATTTTAAAATAATAGATAAATTTATGTTCGAACCAAAACTTAACGAATAAATACTATTTTTGAACATTTGTTTTTAAAACTTCCTCATATTACTTAAGAATTAAACTACTTAATAAAGTAGTCAGTCAACTTTCCCCACATTTATCGATATTGGTAAATATCGAAGCTGCCTTCAAAAGTTGATCAACTTTTGAACAATGACACTGAACTGCAAGTGACGTTACTCAATCCGAGCAAAACAGACAAGAAAAAGAATTATATTTAGATATTTTTGTATATATTTTTAGCATTTGACATGCTTAGCCATATACATTAAACACAAAGTGTTAAAATGTGCAATCGAAAATAACAGTCACGAGCAGGATTTGAACCTGCATCTCCTGGATACCGTTCAGATGCTTTGCCAATTCAGCCATCGTGACAATTGCTCCTGACTGCTAATTTCGATAACACATTCATACTTAACGTCTTAGGTGACGCCTGCGCCATCTGTCGGAAGTATTTTCATCCATTATACCGACCAGGTAAACTTAATTTTACAATTAAGATTATAACCTATTAATGACGCGGCCCTGTAAATATTTAGATATTTTTTTTTGGAGATGCAGGTTCAAATCCTGCTCGTGACTGTTATTTTCGATTTCACATTTTCACACTTTGTGTTTAATGAAAATAATGATGTTTTTTTATTAGAAATAGGTGAACTTTTTTATAAAGGAACACAAAGTGCGAAAATATGAAATCGGCAATGATAGCCACGATACACTTTGCGTTCATTTGGCTAAGCATGGCAAATGCTAAAAAAAATATAGTAACACATCACACAAAAAGCTATACACAGATAAAACATGACTCTTTCCGTATATATTATTTTACTCTTTGCATGACTCCAACAAAGGTCATCATCATCTGCCTAGCTTTTGTTGAGGTCCGCGTACAATATGTTCGGTTAAAGCTGATCCACTAGTATTTACACGGAACAACTGCATATATGACCTCTACGACCCAACTAAAGGTACAATTGGCGACCTTAAAATAAAACTGGACCAAGATTTATGACAACATTTAACAGCTGTCAGAATGTTATTTGACAGCCCCTCCCACTGCTTAACGTGCCTTCCGAAGCACGGGAAAGGTGAATAAAAGTTATGAAATATTAAAAACGATAAACGATGAAAGATTATTATTAATTTTGTGCTTAACAATAAAAGATATCAAGGTGAAATTTTAATTTTTACAAAATGCTCATAATTTTTTAACAAAAAACTTTAAATATCATTGAGAAAAAGAAGTAAGTACGGGTACCAATGCAATTGGTTTTTGCCATTTGAACTATTTTTTGTTTTGGCAGGAAAAAAATGTACCTAACCGCACACCCCGACGTTCGAGGTGAAAAAAAAAAAAAAAAAAAAAAAAGCTTCGTTCCCACTAAATAAACCTTTATTGGCGGGCCACTGGAACTATGTTACATTGCTTGAGTGGTTGCCATTTAAAACTCTAATATTTACCTAAGTGAATCCTCAAATGTTTCAAATGCAAGTAATACCGTCAATTTGAGGCAGTTTTTTCAATGTGAAAATTTAAGGTTTCGTTATAATTATCGTCTGATCTTTATCTGACAATAACAAGACCACGAGAAAGTGTTTTTTTTAATTCCATTGTTTTATCTTCACAGTGCTATTATCAAGATGTGTTACAGTTCTGGGAGGTTTTCGTCAGTCTCAATATGACAATTTTATTTCTTGAAACTTGTTTCTTAAATAATAATGGATCAGTGACAAAATTCCCTTTTCTTTGCATGCAATTACCGTCATTATCAGCCAAGAAAGAAATGGGGACTTAAAAATATATTTGTACCTTAATAAAATATGTAAAAACATTACTCGTCATTAATATCCATAACTAGTATTATAGGTACTAATTATACATATTTATATCAAATCTACAATCTAGTATATACGTTAGCTGGAGTCTATACACGACACACTAACAAGCTCACTACATTAAATCTATCCATATCTCCACTTACCATGGTTAGGTGAGTAAGTGCACTTCAACATAAAGCCCATACATTTGGGTCGCCAACGATTGTTAATGTTCACAATTGCAATAAACACACACTGCACATCTAGTATATTTAAGTAATACACAGCTGAAATGTAATTTTGAAATAGGTGCTTATGCTTTTATTCATGCGAGGAGATATTGATGTAAAATATTTTTGAAGTCGCTCTGATTTCGAAATTGGAAATTGTTATACTGGTTTATAAATAATAATTGCTGCAATAACAAGGGGTTTGTTTTATCTTGATTCCTTTGATGTCAAATCATCCATTTCTAAATTAAATTTCATTATAACAAAAGTCTTTTTAAATTGAATTTTTATTTCATCAGCACAAAGCGAAACAGGTAAACATGGAAAAATACTTTGTTATTTTTTCACTTTGCATTTCTAATTGGGGTGTGGGCCGGGATATCTCCGCGAGTGCTCATATTTACCACGTTTATTTTGGGTGCACCAATTCATATAGAATTCATATAGAATTGGTGCACCCCTTTGATTAGTAGAGTGCACAATAGAAAGACCAGACAACCTGGATCAGAGTGACCCCTCGTCCCTGTAGATGGATCTTTTCAGCCCGAGCCGCGTGCTGGCCAGTCCTCTTGGGATCCAGAAACCAGCTCCCAGGACATTAAAGGTCCTCCACCCTTCTCACTTACTAAAAATGTAGTGAATCATACGACATATATAATGACGTCATGGTTCGCCATCCGTCATGTTTCGTTCTCGTCAAGTGTAAGTGGGCATCGGATGGCCGTTTTTTGATAAAGGGCAGCTACTCCGGGAAAATGGCGTGAGTCCGTTGTATGTAAGTATTTCTAGACGAGAACACCTATAGCTCCGAACATTTTATGATGTTGATACTGCGAAAATCGCATAATCACCGCAATAAAACCGTGATTCACTGTTTAGTGCTACTGCGGGTCTATTATGGGTCATTAAGTGCGATGGTAATCACTGACCCAGTTGTAATAAGCGATCGGTCATTATATTATACGATTGATTCCTTTGATAACACCAAATTGCTTGGGCTGATGAATACTAAAAGTCACTGTTAAAATTACGATTACTTCAGTTTGTTACAGATCGATGTTGGCACAAGCGTCTAGGCGAAGCGTTTTTGCGTAATCAAATCTCTTTGTGTATATAGATAATATTCGTTATTTTATGATTGCACATCAAGTGAAAGACTCCTCAGTGCGCTTAATTTTTAGTTATAACGGTTTTATAATGATACATAGTCTCGACATATGTATTTTAGGTTTTACTCGCCCGGTGCGGAATTCCGCATCCATTAAAAAACCACTTCTTAGATGATTTTAAATCACAAAAGGGTCAATTTTTTCTGGGCCCATTAGAAAACATTGCGTTAAATGATGGCATTATACTCTTAAATAATAGCTCGTTTTTTAATGTGTTTTCTCAAAAGTTGAAGTATAAATGAAACCGGAATATGAAATCTATAAAAAAATGTAATAGTATTGATTTTAAATAAACTGATCATGGACCTACATGTTACTTCCATGAAACTAATCTTCCATATATAAAAGGTTACACGTATAAATAATTAGTGTAAAGGAAAATCGGGGTAGTTGAAATTGAAAAAATCATATTCAAATACGCATGTAGTAAATAAATAATATTATCATAAAAGATTATTTAATATTATAAATTAATTAAACTGAATTTAACTTTATCTAAAATATTTGAATTACATTTTTGAGAATGTTTTTGTTATGATAATAAATGTAATGATCACCGTTGAATGAAATGCAAATCCTATTGACACTGACAGCAATGGCTGTTTCTTTAAAAAAATCTTTGAAATCAGCTCCTTTTCCAGTAAATCGTTGTGTGAATTGTGTTTCAACGCAAATCGCAATGTATAAAGACAATTACTTTCTGTATCAACTGAAAATGTGTGCCAACTTGTTTGCGAGTGGATTTGTAGCGAGGTGAGTTTTAAAGCTTGAAACCAATATTGCAACCCTATTATATACTACATATTTTTTAAATGCACTCATCATTTAATTTCAGCTAAATCCACAAGAGGTAGTTTGTAAAAAGTGCTTAGTAATATTACACAGTACACAAACTTCTCAGACAACAAGAAGATTCGGGTACCGGAATATCCGCATTTCATGTGGTTCTCCGTTTTTAAGAGCACAAAAAAAAACAATGTTTCTGATATCTCTGCAGAAAGAAACATCATTTTGTAGTGGATACCGCCACATCAGGTAAAAGAGTACTATTAGTATGTTTATATTTCCTTTTTTTTATATAGACAACAACCTGCATTAAGAAATAACCCTTTTATCGCGGGGACTTTACAAACATACAATTTCTCGGACACAAAATATACCCAGCCTCGGAACAAACATTTGTGGTTCACACGAAGAGTTGTCCCATGTGGGAATCGAACCCACAACACTCGGGTGGGAAGCCAGTATCTAAACCACTACACCATCTGTGCAGTCATATACAATGCAATGGCGATAATAAATCATATTTATTTATTTATTGTTATAAACTTTAAAATTAGTTTAAGTAGTCTGCATGAATTATATATTATGACAATCAACTATTAATTTTTATATTTAAATAGGTGGAACGCTTAGAACAAGTTTGTATGACTTGCTGGTTGAAAGCTCGTCGCGCTGCGCAGCAGACACAGACTGCAAGATGATACTCTTAATAGACCTGAAGTGCCAGTTCAACTACTAGAGATTGCAGACAGCAGTAATATCCCAAAACCATCTGTGCCTGTGCCTGCACCCGTTCAGCCCCCTATTTCTAGAACAGTGCCATACATTACTTTGTTTAATTACAAGTGCTATGTCCCTTGTGTGGTTTTTATCTTGGGCTCGCCACCAAGATAATATCGAACCATCTGCATCTTTCTTAGATAAGGTATTATTATTGAGAGACGATTTCGCAAATGAAGATTATTAATACATATAATAAAAGCTTTTGTTAATTGGACTACGCATATTTGTTTATCCTGCCATGATTCCAATAATAATTAATAAAATAAATATTAATTATCGTATAATAATAATATTATATTATTGAGGGGTAGACCACGTCGAACGTTCTCTGACCCAATCATAGAAGTTCTCGAGAAATGTCAGGTCAGAAGTACCCTTAACCGACGTGCATGTATGACGAATATATGACAGTGAATGAGGAAAAAAAATGAGCAAAGGATCGTAACAAGTGGAAATCGCGGTCTCTGCCTACCCCTCTGGGAAAAAGGCGTGATCTATGTATGTAAATATCAGGACACATACATCAAATGTATCAGGATACACATATAGGTATGAACATAGATTCTCTAGTAGACCAGGCAATCTCTATTTAGAATAATACGAATTCTCAATGCTTAAAAAAATATTCACTTGTACAGTAAAGCACATTAGGTACTGTTAGGTGACATTTTTGATTCCTAATTAAATCAAAATCAAATGTACTTTTTAAATACGTATAAAAAATACATTTGATTTAAATATAATTGTGGATGCAAATATAACAAAACAAATAGTTTTATGTTTATCGTTTCTCTTAGGTTTCAATTAATTTCTCAATATTCCGGTTAGAATTTAAGAAGATAATATTACTACTGTTATCTAGGGAGTCTAAGGAAGGATTTGATATATAATACATTAATAAACGTTACAAATTGTAGCGGGCCCATTCCTCATACAAAAATAAATTGACTCCTTTAAGAGAAATAGTACATTTTTAGACTGTGTGTCTATTTTTCGTCATTAGCCAGCACGATAAGTTTTAAAATATGAAATCATGGAATTTGATAAAGGAATATGGAAGATCTCGCAGACCTACAGAAAAGGCTATAGAAATAATATATTAGATTATTCATATTGAAGCATAGAACTTATGAATTTATCGAGGAATTGGTATTTTTTTTTCTACAATAGATGAACCATGGCCTACAAAATGGTAAGTGGTAACGCTTGCACACTTTTGCAAACACTGCTAAGCCGCTGCTCACATTTCTTTTCACGTGTGGGTAATGAAGGTTTATACGGCTATATCCCGCTACAAACAACACACGATGAGGTGTTTTACGGTCGGTTACACGAAAGATCGTAGTACTGACCCGTTCGGGTCAGATAACAGATGAATACTTCTACTTGTTACCGAATCCTACCACCAGTAATAGAATGGGTGATATATACATACTTCCCTTAGTCCCCTCATACGACACTAGCGGGAACGAAGGAGTTGAATTGTATTCTTAGTCCGTCACGACGCAGACAATATTTTGCGTTTGGTAAGATGGCATCATGGTAAGCGATAAAGCTCTTAAACAAGAGTACTGAAGGGCGAAACGTTCTCTATAAAACTTCTCCTACCTTTTTATTTTTTATTATCTATAGTTATACCATGCCATTTGTCCTAGCCACCCAGATATAGTATGTATACAAAAAAAAATACTATACTAGTGTAGGTACTTATTGAACAAAGATCTATTTCAGTGTACGGAAAAACCAATACCTACAAGTTTGTGCTACACAGAAATTCTTTGTATTTTTTTTTATTGCATATAGTGGCAGAAGAGCCACGGTCCATCTGATGGTAAATGGTAACCGTTTTCCATGGACTCGACTATACCGAGAATATTGTCAAGCGGCTACTCACTAATTCATTTCACAGATATGAAATGAAATATAAAATATAAGCGGCTATCTCCTGCTACAGCCAAAACGCAACGATGTGCTTCATGGCCGGTCACACGGGAGATGGTGGTACCAACCCGCTCGGGCCCGATACCAAGTGAGTACTCCTACTTGGTACCCAACCCTACCACCAGTCATGCAATGGATGATAATTGCCTACTTCCCTTAGTCGCCTCATACGACACCTGTGGGAAAGAATGGGGTGGTGACACTTGTATTCTTAGTCCGTCACCACACAGACAATAATATTAAATATAAATAAAATAGTATAAAAATTATAATGATGTGAGAAATACAAGATATTTTATTATCAAAAAATATGTAGTCAACGTTTTTAAGAACAACTCGGTAGCGAAAGCAAAAGATGATTGAGAAAAATTCGTACTAAAGAAGATACAAATTAAAATATTCTAATTATGTTTTGCCTTAATTTTAATTTCTAAATCGTGCGCCGTTTTTCTAATATCGCTTTGTATCTGAAGGTTTATATTTTGCGTATTAAAATGGCTGAGCCTTGTACTTAAATTAATGTTATAAAGTTAATTGTTAAATAAAAAAGATAATATTTATAAAATTAGCTCATATCTACTAAATTTAAACTATGCTAGTGAAGTTTTACGTAAAAATAAATACTCATCCATCCATCAGCCTTTTAACGTCCACTGCTGGACATAGGCCTCCACAAGAATGGGGGATAGTGCCGTAATCGCCACGCTTGGCAGGCGGGTTGGCGATCGCAGCGGATGTTGTTAATACTCGAAGGAGTGCTGCTGCCCACTCCCCCGGTATTCCCTCAGTCAGCTCTTACGGCTCCCATGGGCGGAGAGGGGTGCACGCGGCAGACTAATATCCAGTGTAACATAAAAGATAAGAAATAGAGTAGTGGTAAGTACCACAAGTTTGTTATTACCAATCCATATTTTCTTCGGATAAGCGGCTGAAACCAATGCGCCTAAACTTTAATATATAACAGGGACACTCACAAACCAAGCGAATTGATAAATCCTTTAATTAAATTAATTCAATTACATGATGGCATTGCCTGGCCCTAAATGAAGCCTATAAAGATCTCACTAAATCCGGATTAGGACGTCGCACTCGAAATTAGGTTGTTTGGGAGACAACATCGATCTCATTTAAACTGTACCTATTATGTCTATCTATCTATATACTATTACTATACTATTATAAAGCTGTAACAGAGCTGTGTCTGTACATTCAAGATATTTGAGAAAAAATAGCTGTAATAGGCTATATAGGCGTGTCTAAACCCAAAACAATTTGATGAACGTACCACGCCTTCATTGCAACACACCACGCCTTCATTGATAGGGAAGTGAAGTCGAGGGCCTCTCCCTCGGCCCCACCGGTAGACACCTTAGGTAGGGACCTAGTGGAACAGCCACCTCCAGTTACCACCAGGGAACTGGAGTCCGTTATCAAAAATCTTCATAGGAAGAAAGCCCCCGGTTCGGACGGAATATCAAATAGGGTCATTAAACTCTTCCCTCAGTCATTTTAGTCCTTCTGACATGTATATATAACGCAGCGCTCAACAATAATATCTTTCTCCCTCAGTGGAAAGAGGCCGTGGTAATTGGAATCCACAAACCCGGCAAAAAGCGATCCGAACCATCTAGTTATAGACCGATAAGTCTGCTTAAAGGTTTAGGTAAGATTTACGAGCGATTAGTTTTGTGTAGGCTGAAAGCATACGTCGATGCTAATAATCTTATCCCCCACCACCAATTCGGCTTTAGAGCCAAGCACTCCAGTGTGCAACAAGTCCACCGCATCGTAGAGTATACCTACTCGAAAATGCAACAAAACAACCTTTTTACAGGTGCACTTTTCTTCGATGTAGCGAAAGCATTCGACAAAGTCTGGCACAACGGCCTAGTATACAAGCTACTCCAATTAGGAGTACCGCGGTATCTCGTACTCATCATACGAGACTTTCTATCTAACCGCAGTTGCCGCTATAGAGTGGAAGGGATACTATACTCCCCCCACCCTATACTCGCCGGGGTCCCACAGGGCTCCGTCCTCTCACCCATCCTCTTCTCGCTGTACACCAGCGACATGCCTCAGCATCGGGAAGTGCAGACAGCACTTTTTGCAGACGATACAGCTATTTATTATGCAGGGTTTAACTGCCTTGGTGGTGTAGCGGTAGTGTATGCGACTGCTAATCATGAGGTCTCGGGTTCGATCCCCGGGTCGGGCAATGTTATTGAGCTTTTTCCTAAAAAGAAAAATTCTCAGTAACAGCCCGGAGTTTGGAACCCGTTTGCCCGGCAGACGTCAATAGGCTCGCCCCCTATTACGTGGGACGTAACATAGCTGGCGAGTCGTGGGTGTGTAATACACCTCTGCCTACCCCTTCGGGGAATACAGGCGTGATGCTATGTTTTTTAACCCTATCACGGTGCACAGGAAACTCCAATCCACGGCCACTGCCCTCAGTACGTGGTTTAGCAAGTGGAGAATAGAGATCAACCCCGAGAAGAGCCAGGCGGTTATGTTTCATTGGAGACTACCCTGACTGTATCCCCCGGAGAAGATCAAACAGATTAGCATCTTTGGTAAACCTATTTCTTGGAGTAGGCGAGCCAAGTACTTAGGTGTAATTCTAGATAACAGACTCACATTCGCCCGTCACATTCAGATAGTACGCTCGCGCGCAGCTTTTGTCATGGGACGTTTGCACTATCTGTTAAACTCTAGGTCAAAACTCTCGCTTAGGAATAGGGTCAGACTCTACACTGCCTGCATACGTCCTGTCATGACGTACGCCGGTGTAGTATTTTCAAATGCCAAGGCACACAGGATCCATAGATTACAAACATTACAGAATAGATTCATGCGCAGAGCTACGGGTGCACCGTGGTTCATACGCAATGTCGACCTTCAAATAGACTTGCAATCGCCTATCATCAAGCAATTTATGAAACGGTGTTCACGTAGTTTCTTTGACTCCGCCATTATTCACGCCAACCCTCTAGTGGTTGAGTCGGCTAGGTACAACCCCTCTAATATATCGCGCGTACGCAGACCGCGAAATAGCCTCGACGAAGTCGACGACGACATAACTCACGCTCACATCAGAGCATACACAGCTCGCGCAGCTAATACAAGTAATTACCCACGGTTTCGTCCCCGCCGACGGGGGCGAAAGACGTGTCGCGGTCAAATCATAAACGTGGGAAATCCCACATTGCCAGCAACAGTCCGAGCCGAGGTCCTTACCCCACAGGGGGTGTACTCGGGTGGCATTGCTTAAATGTCGGGTTGAGAGCCCTCTGCGCTCACCAATTGTCCGAGTAAGGTTGTCATAGCCATCTGAGGCTAACAACCAACGTTACAAAAAAAAAAAACATTTTTGTTAGAATTTTTGTCTGATTGTCTGTTTATCTGTTTGTCTGTTTGTTTGTTCGCGCATCACGCAAAAACTACTGAACGGATTTTGATACAACTTTTTTTATTTGGAGGGCTACACATTTTCCTTATTCACAGATAATTTGTACTTTAAAAAGTAGTGGAGCATGTCAAATGCTAAAAAATATAGATCAAAAAAGTGAAGATTTGTGTTGCAGATCTCCTGGCCTCCTTATCCCAGATACTAAATAATATTACCTAAGATAGATTGTGTTAATAAATGTCAAAAAATATTAGCGTCAATAACAAGTTATACTATCTGCGTGACTCATAAATATCGAAGCTCAGCATGTATCCAATCTTGCAAGTAATTACGTACCCTGTCAACGTTCACACCATTTACCTTTTAAAGGATTAGAAAACAATACACTCCTTTGAGTACTCGCCCTAGAAGCCTTCCATTTACGTCCATTTACAAGTGTCAACTGACATTGTGCCGGTGACATGTTTTAAATAAATATTAGTTTAGAATCTGTTCCCTTGGAAGTAGATTAATTAGAAAATCCTTAACAAACATTAAGGCCTGTAGGCACAGTAAAAATATACGCAAAGTTATTGATATATTTACTGTGCCGTAGGTCTAATGAGACAAACCACCGAAGGAATGTAACATAGTTCCAGTGACCCGCCAATACAGGTGGGGAGACGGCACACGGCGGGTTTCTTTAGTGGGTGAAGGCCCCACACTACCCTGTTTTCGTTGCCCCGAACGACGGGTGAGGTGTGCGGTTAGGAACATGAGACAAATTTATTTGCACTTCAGATTTATAAAAATAACATTTCTTACTACACGAGGTGCGAAGCTCGAGATCTTTATATAACGCATTTCGCACAAGATATCAACAAATACATGGATATATTTCACGACTTCAACAGATTTAAGTCTACATTGAAAGACATCCTCTAAAGTAAATAAGACCTGTTTACTTCTACCCCATTATCGGTGTTTGAGGCATCTAAACCTGGAAATTCTAAAATAAGAGCGTCTCTATATTTAAATATTTGCTTTTGTTATTTTAGCTGTTACGATCCAGAACAAAACTTATTTGTAAATTATGTACTTTTTGAAGTGAAAACTTCTATGGGAAGGTTTGGATAGGGAGTAAATTCATGTAAGTCATCATCGACATGGTCACGTTACGTGTTAACAATAACACTATATAACAATTATTTTGCATGTCCAAAAATAATAACTGTTTGTTTATAGTTTTAAATTTTCCCTTCTGTCGGCTGTCCTTATGATTTTTTTATTGTAATGTGTTTTGAGCATTTAAGTAAATAAAAGAATAAATAAATAAAATTATGGAAAATTACTTCAACAAGAAAAATGGTTTAGTTGTATAGTCAATTCGCTAAGAATAAAAAAATTCGCAGGTGGCTCAGTGAGTTCAAAGCACTTTTTATTAATGAAAATCATTATCTCCCATAATATTAGCAATGTGAAAGTTTGTATGTTTGTTGTTCAATCGCGTTAGAACAACTGACTCTTTTCCTCTTTATCCCGGATAAATGTTTATGTGGGATAGCTATTTTTGCACATACATAATTTATTTTTATAGAGCGTATTTATATTGACCCAAAACTCCACGCAGACGAAGTCACGAGCATCAGCTAGTGTTGAATATAAGAATGTCAAATAACAAAATTCAACTTTATGCAAATGAAATTAAAGTAAATATGAATACTTATCATATTGACAATATAGGAACAAAGTTCTTTTATCTAAGCTTTAAGCTTTGAAAAAAATAAAAGCCTTTATGTTTGATGCTGTAAAATTAATCCATAATTCATACGCACGGACATCTGACGTCGACAGGAAAGAAATCCCAAAGTTATATAAAGAATACAAAACCAGAGTTTTCAAAAATTGTTTATTTAAAATGTATAAAGTGAGTGCATTTCCATGTACTATGCGAAAGGGAAATGTTCCCATACATTTTGATATTTGACTCTAATTTTAAATTAGAGAGTTTCAAGCCTGTCAAAAGTTGCTTTCATGATCCTATTTTACTCTACATTTGTTATGCATTGTTTCAATGAATTCATATGGAAAAGGCACTGTCTGTTACAGTAACGAACTGAAGTTTCATTTGAGCGAAAAAACATTAATAAGGAAAAAATATATGTTATCTTAGTAAGAAACAATATTAATTTCAAAGTTTTTACATTGACTTATAATAACTTTTAGTTTTGGTGGTAGGTGGCAAATAATGTGTGTGTGTTTGTGTATGTAATTGATTTAAATATTGAACAATGTTAAATAATTGACCATGATAACATAACGCAGTAGTCTTTTGGACGTGGATCATAGTCGACCTTCGGTGGTCACTTATGTATCTTCGTAAGAACCGTAGAAAAAAACGCCTTAATTATAAACCACCAAAAATTCGCATATCCCAACAAACAGGCACAAAATTTCACTTCAAATTCCTACCCCTTTTTTTTTTGTTATCGCTGTGGATATGCCGTTACGCATCCCCCTGGTGAAAAACAGGGGGTATGTAGGGCTCGCCGGGCACTTGGATCTTATTTGCACCCGGAATTCCCGCTAAAACCACAGCAGCTCCTTCCACGCCTATTAGCGGGGCACCAGAGGGTCGTCTTTCGACTTTTGAATAGGAGGGCCTCAGTTTTGACCAACAAGACCCTCAGGCCCAACATACCGATCCGGTCAACGACGAGCGTGACTCCAACTTCCGCCGATCGGACGGCCGCCTCAAAGCCGGCGCTCCTCACGGTGACGAGGGTGTCATCTGCATAACAAACGACCCCCATCCCGGGAAGGAGCCGGCCTCGCAGGACCCAGTCGAACCCGACGTTCCACAGGATCGGGCCAAGGACGGATCCCTGTGGAACGCCGCGCTCCACCCGATGGCGGTATAGGCGCCCGTCGCCCCCTTCCCAAATCACGTGCCTCCCCTCGAGGTACGCCTCCAACAGCCTCCGGAATCGGAGCGCCTCCTTCAACACCTCGTGAGGGAGACTGTTAAAGGCGTTTTCAATATCGAGCGAGACTGCCAGAATGACCTCCTTTCTGGCCACTGCCTCGGTGGCCAGGGTTTTCAGGGTAGCCAGTGCACCGATTGTGGAGCGGCCTGCCCTGAACCCATACTGCGATTCTGACAGCCCCGGCCCGACATCCTCGAGTTGCAGGACGAGACGGTCCGCGAGCACCTTCTCAAGCAGTTTGGCTGTCTCGTCCAGCAGCACCAGCGGCCTATATGCGGAAGGAGAGTCAGGTGGGCGACCCTCCTTCCGCAGCAAACATAAACGTCCGCACTTCCATTGCTCCGGGAACTGCCCGGACCCCAAACATGCGTTGAGCAGTTCCCGGAGGCTACCCTTAATATATTCAGCGACGAAACCGAGTACTAGTCCTGGAACGCCGTCCGGACCGGGCGCCTTCCTTCGTCCACAAAGGCGGGAGAGGGCCACTTCCAGTTCCGTGTCAGTGACAGAAGGGATTCGTGCCTCCTCTTCCGCTACCGACGGAGGAGCCATTGCCGGGGGGACGTGTCCCACAGACCGCGGGAACAGACTCCTAACCAGCTCCGACAGGAGATCTCGTTCCATCGACTCGATGACAGGGGCGCCGTGAGCGCGGAGCTTGTTCCGCGCCCGTTGGTATGGGCGCCCCCACGGATTCCTGTCGAGGCCCGCCAATAGCTCCTCGCGGGCTCTCTCCTTTGCCCGGCTGATAGTCAGCTGTAACTCATTTTTCTTATTGCGATATTCTGACTGCACCTGGCCCTCCAGGACGGCGTCCCTGGCACTTCGTCCTCGGCACCGGACATACGCACGCCGCGCACGGTTACTGGCCACCCGAAGATTAGCGATCTCAAGGGACCACCAATAAACTTGATGGCGCGGCGGCCTCCGCCGGGCCCTCGGCATCGCCGCACACTCCCGTAAGTGTTTTCTTCATTTGGCCTGCGAGCTCATCTACGCTGTCGCTGCCCTGCCCGCCCGTGGAGCCCCAGCGCTGCACTATGGCAGACTCGCGGGCCATTTCATAGTCAAACTGACCCAAAGCCCATTTGGGGAGTCTGCCAATCCGGCGCTGGGGCCTCGGTATCCCCGGAGGGATGGAGAGCCTGAACCGGATGTATCGGTGATCCGATAGCGTCACCACTTCCTCTTCTACTCTCCAGTCACACACAACTCGTGCGACATCAGGGGTGGCAAACGATAGGTCCACCATGGACCCCCCCAATTGCCGCACGCAGGTGTGGACGGTCCCTCGGTTGAGGAGGGACAGACCGAAGAGCAGAGACCACTCCTCGACGGCCCTACCTTTGGCATTCGTGGCAGGGTTCCCCCACGCCCGGGACTTTGCATTAAAGTCGCCGAGGACAATAGTAGGCCTCGGCGACTGTCTGCGAACCACGGCACCGACAGAGTCCAAGAATAACTCGAACTCTGCCAGGCCGCGTTTGGGGGAAAAGTAGATACCTACCACACTGAAGCCCCTCCACCCCGCCACGACATAGCCTGATCTCCTCTCGAGAGCGGAGAGGGGAGGGCCGACGCTTTCTCTTGACAGGACAGCGACATCCTCGTTAAGGTCCCCCACCCAGTTGGGCTGATGGGGGACAAAATATAGCTCGCAGGCCACCGCCAGTTATATGCCCCACTCTGCCATGGAGTGCAGTAGCAGGTCCTGAGCCCCAGCGGAGTGGTTCAGATTCGCCTGGAGGAAACCGATTCTGTCACCTATTATGACGATATGTCGGACCCCCCTAGCCCTGGCGGCTTATTTCACTCGTGTGGTCGGCCCGAGGTCCTTGGACCGCCACCAGTCTCCCTTTTACGATGGGCCATATTTTATATGCCCCAGTGCCAGGCACCTGAAGCAGCGCAGCGGCAGTGGCTCCAGGGCCCTGACCCCGGCCGCGCTACAGCCGACCAGGAGCCTCTCTGAGTCAGCGAGCATCTTGGCCGCAGCGATAGGGCAACGGATCTTGGCCATGCCCATGCCTCGAGGCCCGGTTTGGATGTCACTAACCCGAACCTCTTCGGCAGCGAAGCTGCACGCGCGTACAACAGCAGCGGCAATTCTTTCTCTGGTGACAGAGTCGTCCAGTCCCGACACGCGTAGATCGGCGCACTTGACGGGACGGATAACATCCGCCACCCCATCCAGGGCTGTCCGAAGTTGCTCGGCCAGTGTTTCAGCAACCTCTGATGACTGGGTCTTGGGTAGCTGAAGTACCCTGGCACCAGTTACGGACCGGCGCATCTTCAGCCCCTCGCTTATCCCCAGAGCGGGGAGGTCTATGACCCGCTCAGCACGCAACATCTCATCGGCGTACGTCACGCCCTGTCTCTCAGCCGCCGGCTGTAATGTCACTATCACTGCCGGCGAGCAGGGAAATTCCTACCCCTGCTTCAACGAAAATTCTAATATCTAAAAATTCTAGGCTAACTAACAAGGTAAGGTAACTAAGATTCAGCTAGTTTCTTATTTTTGTACATTACTAGCCTTTGCCGCTACCAAAAGCTAGTTTTTAGGCTATATTTCGGGTTCCCGATGTATTATCGATATAAAATGTATATCAGTTTTTAAGTCCAATCAAGAGCTATCAAATAAAAAAGTTGCATCAAAATTCGTTCAGTAGTTTTTACGTGATGCGCAAACAAACAAACAGACAAAAAAATTTAAAAAAAAATGTTTGTGTTTAGCCTAATACAGTAATTTCTTCTCAAATATCCTAAATGCATGTACACAGCTCTGTTACAGCTGTATAATAGTATAGATATTCACGACTTATGCAACACAGGTAGTGTTGCTATAGACCCGTTAGACACGTTATTATCAATTCGACATAGCTTTGATACAGAGGTACATATACCATATACGGAATATCAATAAAATAATTGAACCTTCTTTCGCCAAAAACTCGTCTTGCATATTTTGCAAACTGGTGCCTTTGCAAGTGACAGCTATATGATTAGAGTTGATGTTGTTTATGTTTAGAGTTTTTGTGTGCGTTTTTCTCATATCTTTCAATAGTATAATGTACAGACATTAAATAGTAATTGTCTGGAAAGCATTTTGTAATGTCGCTATACTAAATAACTATAACTATATAAGTTTGATAATTACATAATATAAATTTGTCTAACTCTAACTAGGATACTAATAAACAACTGCAGATAATATAAAATAGGTATAATGCCTACTCGCGAAATAAAATTAATTAACCACATTGCAGAACTATGACTTTATATGGTATAAATACTCTTTGATCTGTTTGATCGTAAGTTCAGTTGTAGCAAACAAGCATACGACCCACTTGATGGTAAGTGGTTACCATAGCCTATAGATACTAGCAACATCACTCGCGCGTCGTTAACTAAATGGAAAGGGGTATGATATGAAGAGCAAGGATAATAAGAAGAGTAACTAAAAAAAGTAAAGAAGGCCTAAGCCCACTCAGAGCTGGTTTAGGCCTCCGGCGCTCTCATTCACCATACAAAACAGACCTGTAGGAGTACCTACCTATCGTTATTTACGCTGATCTTCTGTGAGAGGTAGTTCTTTCACAGTCGCGCTGGCCTTATGATGATGGGACTAATATGTAATGTTATTATGATTTGAATTAATAATAAGCACCAAAATTCAGTAAATTTTCCGAATTATTCTGTTTTAGAACAACTATATCTAATAAATTACTTATGAGAAAACAAAAATCAAGTTGATTATTATTATATTTAAAAAAAATCTTCGCTTTTCAAAGAGTACTTACAGATACTAATGAGCAAAGTAGGATTAACTAATATTTGCTTAGAATACTGAAAATAAACTTGATATAAAAAAGTCTGTCCTTAGTTAATCAAACTTACATAGGTAACGTTTCATAATCATTCAAATTACAACTTTAATAAAGCTAAAAACACGAGTTTCTTGTCAGAATAGGCAATATTTGGGAATAACAAATACCTACCTACTGAACAAATATTTCGTTAATGAAAGGGACCCGTTTCAAAACTGAAATGTCAGTGGTTTCATTCACTTATCAGTAAAAGCAGTCTTGAGATGTTTGAGGGTTCACTTACAGAACACCCCAGTTACTGAACATCTTGTTTTTATTGGGTATTTTGCACTTAAATTGTTTATTAAGGACATTATTATTGTTTTTAAATTTGGTATTAATTTACAAAAACTGATTGAGCAAATTTATTAATTTAAAACTTTTCGCTAAATACCTATAGTCTCGAATATATTGAATCTTTATTAAAAAAATACGATTACTGTCTTAGACCAAAATAACATTTTTCTTTTGGTTGAAGACTACTCGGTCTGTATTTGCAAAACACAGCCTAAGCTGGCCTGATACGTCTTATGACTAGTGAAGATTACTTAATACATAATTATGTCACTATCGTCATAAGACGTATCATTACGCAGGCGAATGTACCTGACTCAATTGGAATTGTCCTTTCAGCCTTTCAAAGTCCACTGCTGGACATAGGCCTCCCCAAGAGAACGCCACAACGAGCGGTCCCGTCATGGGGGATAATGCCGTAATCGCCACGCTTGGCAGGCGGGTTGGCGATAGCAGTGGATGTTGTTAATACTCGAGGGAGTGCTGCTGCCCACTCCTCGTGGCTCTTACGACTCCCGTGGGTAGAGAGGGGTGGGACAATTCTAAAGCCTATATAACTAAAAAATTGGAATTGTAGTTGATAATATTTCCAAAAGGTTATGGGATTTCCTGCGCATATATCGAGACATATTAAACACAATTTATAAAAAATGCAATTCTGGAAAAAATATACGTTCACAATGTAAAAATTATATATATAGCAGACCAGCGTTGGTGTGGTATACTTGTAATTTGTTCAATTATTGTTATATTAAAATACTTAATATTGGTGGGATAACCGTTTATCAGGTTTTCTGGTCCAGAATCTTTCTCCGGAAATAAAGTTTTTGCAATAAAAACAGTAAATAAAATAACTCTATATTTAAGTTGAAAAAAATCACACATTAAAAAAAACGATAAGATAGGATAAATAGTTGCGGAGTTCATGGCGGAAACAATGTTGTGTCATGTGAATTTTATATATACATGGGTTACAGTAAAACTACCGCAAATATAAGTATTTACTCATATCTTTTGTGAATTAAAAAAAAAATTACTTCTCTTTGGCCTAATACCATAAATTCATTTCAACAGCAGTCCTAAGTTGGTGTGCCTGGAGACATGCAAAACTACCTATTTAAAAAAAAAAAAAAAAGCGCTACCTATTAAATTTTGCTGTCATATAGATAGACTTTTTTCGATGGCAGTGCAAACTCCTTGGCCGAAAGATAGCCTTGAGACATAGTAAAATAACACCATAGATTGTTCACTAATATCCTAATAGAATAAAACCCTACAACTTACGTTACGACTATAGACCGGTATAAGGCAAAAAAACACTTCTCGCTGTACACTAAGGTCCTTTTTCAATTCACAAAGGGTTGCTTTGATTTAAAATTGGCTCACGTTCGAGAGGGGAAGAAAAAATCTATTGAACAGGAAAATTACGTTTCGCGTTTGCAGAGAACATAGAACTTGACCCACTTTATTTGAACTTTACCTTTTATGGGTAACTTGTATTAAAGTCATTAAAATACCTAGCTCTGGTACGATATTGTACATTTTTCAAAGTGGCTTTGTTAAAATTTGGAAATGGGAGATTTGCGTGACGTGAACCCAATTAAATAAAAATATGTTTTAGTAATTGATAATATCGGAAGGGTAATGAGAGTTCGGTACGGTTTATTTTCCTTTTTTCCTTAAATAAAGGGAAAGGTTTCGTAACTTTTCTCACAGTCACATCAAGTCTTCGTAATAATACTTCCTTAGCTATCAGTGACATCCGTGGAAATGTAATACAACGTGGTCGTATTACTACGAAAAAAGTGTGCTCGTTGCCGATGTTAGGAGGAAAATCCTTCATATTACATTCTTCAAGATTTTATATTTAGACAAGACCAGAATATATACACGAAATAATGAATACATTGAAGACAGTTTTTTTAATATTACAAAGGTACATTACTTAGTCCATGCAAACAAGTATAAGATCCGCTCGATGGTAAACGGCCAACTCAGGCTATCGACCTAATACTAGGAGGCTGAAGTAATGTTACATAGTTCCAGTGGTCTGCCAATACAGGCGGATAGACGGCACACGGTGGGTTTATTTAGTGGGCGAGGAGCCCACACTACCCTGTTCGTTGTACCGAACGACGGGGTGTGCAGTTAGGTATATTTTTTCCCGCCTTAACAAAAAAAAATGGAGCATCATTTACTAAAAGTAAATGATGTCTGACAACCTATAACGCGCTGTGCATGCGAATGTGCCTTCTAAATTATGGAAGATGTCAGGTGTTCACAAATAAGTTTAGTATTCATTTGATCATCCGGTACATCCGATTGCCGGCTCAACGTAAGTTGCTTAACATTGTTGATCTTACGCTTGGTAAGTGTACAACTAGGCTACCACCTTCTCATCAACGCTTATGAATACGTAACGTACCATATACCCTTTCGCAATTCCAGTTATATAAAATTGCGATCAATTTCTATAGGATAAGCTTACAGTGAAATAGATATAAAATATGTAGGTCATTCGCGGAGACTATTGAAAGTTTCATGCATAAGTAAAAAGCCACAAGATCGAATGGCTTCCATAAAATCCGATATAACAAACAAAATAACAAGATGGAACGTAATATACGAAACCTATCAAAGTAGTGATCTGTACCTATTTAGTGAAGGATCAATGTGGCTTCTGTGAAACCCGTGCAGGATTATGGGGAATAGAGGAGAAAGCTACGAGCAAATCCAAAGGTAATCATCTGTTAACAAGTCTCATGGGTGCCTCTTGAATTTATTTAGAAAGGATTCATTGAATCTTGTGCAAATAAATTAGATTTATTTACATAGATTTATTATTAATTCAAATATTGCGTAGCCTATTAAGTTGTAGTTAAATTATTATATTCTCATATACGACCTTTCTTTGCCTGATCCACATTTGTGGATTAATTACTATTTATTTATACTAAGTCTGGGTTATAAAGTCCCTCTTCAAATAGAGATTACTTCTTAGTATTTTTTTTAATAAACACAAATACTGAATTGATAACAATTCTCTTTAAGTGTTGACTTGCAAGTTGTTGCAAATCAGAAAGTTTTTTTTTCACCACTTTGTTTGCCACTCACTGTAGAACTCAGGTATACTCCCAGTTGAAGAGGGACACAAGGGATCACCACGTCAAAAAATATTTCTAGTATGGATGTCTCCACGCGAAGATTTCTTTCACCATCTAGTGATAGCTTGTCATCATCATAAATAACAAACAAGATTTGTATTGCGAGCCATCTGAGCCCGTTACATTGGTTACATCAGACGGGAGATTGCACTCAATGTTTCTATCGGGGCAACCTTCAACCTTGCAGCCATTCTATCATCATAGAAATACACAATAGAGACACACTATAAAGTTTAAAAAAATATACGTTTAATTTAATTTAGTTACATACAGAATTTAATTTAACACAGATATGTATTCTTTAGTAACATTATATATTTAAAGCGATGTAAAGTAACAATGAGAAAAAATCTATATCTGTAAGTTTTTTAAAAAGATAAATGTAAAACCGCTAATCGCACGTTCAAGTAAAAAGCGTAATCCTTATTGCCGATTCGAGATAATTTAATAGCTAACTCGAGCAAATTGAGCAGTTTCAGCAATACAAGCTCGGCTTCCACACGTAGTAGAAAAATCTCGTGAAATACAAATCTTGGCAAGCAATTTTCGTTGCCTTGAAACTTGCAGGTCAGGGTAACACGTTAAGTAAATTTTTTGTTCCACTTTTTCGCTATAATGCGCTGCAACCTTTTTTAAAGAATCTTTTTTGTTAAATTACTCTTGTGTCTACTTTTTGTTGTATTGTAAATATACTATTTGAACAGCTTATATTAAAGGGTGATTTGAGTTAAAAATCAGATTTGAGTTATGGCGATTGTAGGCAGGTAAAGAAAATACATTATACGTCTAGTAGAAAGCAACTTTAAGGTTCTGTCATGGGTAACTATCAATAATTTATTATTTAAATTTCATTATTATATATATATAGGATAGTGGCTTTTACCTACGACCTTGTCTCCATTGAAAAAGATTTTCTCAATATCTGTTCTCAATGTCTACATTCATATTAGAATGACTACACCAAATTTTATGTCAATCATGTGTATGGTTTTGGACAGATGAGAAAGTGCCATTTCGCTTTTACGTCTATATTAATATTATAAAATAGATGCTTGTAAGTTTGTATTTTGGGAATAGTTTTTGTTTTCAATAAATATTTCAGCAATATTTAAAACGGTCTTTGAGGAGCGGCATCAATCTTTTAACTGAATTATTATAAAGCTGTAACAGAGTTATATCCGTATACTTACAATATTTGAGAGCAAAATAAGTTGTATCTTATTTAGGAGTATCTGAACACACCAATTTTTTTTTAACTTTTCTGTTTGTCGCCTTTCTATTTGTTTGTTCGCACATCACACTAAAACTACTAAACGGATAATGGTGATACTTTTTTATTTCATAGCTCTTAGTTAGGCTTAAAAACTGGTATACACGTTTTATCTTGCTACTATATCGGGAACCTGAGATATTTAAAATTCAGCTGTCATCTGCGGCTGAGCTCTAGTAGAATAATAATCTTATCCCGATAGTACTATAAAGTTTATAAGAAAAAAGGAACAACATAAAAAAGAAAAAAAAATTATAATATTTCCCGATAGGAATAAAAGGGGTTTTCCTGCTGGAACCCCGGGACCCCCGGGTCCAAGGTTGCAAATTAATAGGTCCATGTTCTCCACAGATTATCAATAATTATTATCCTCCAATTTCTATCATACATTTGTTCCTTTAATATAATTATACTAACAGAATAACATGTAGGTATATAAGTTATAATGGCAATAATAATTTTACATTCGGTCTAGTTTACGAACTTATTCCCTTAGCTTCAAACTTGCCGGATAATCTTATATCAAACCCTTGTAATAAGCTGGTAAGGCATAATATAACTAATTATCCCGGGTAGATTTATACACATTAATTATTCAGGACTATTATCTCACACTCCCCATACTTGGTGTTTGGGCAACGTCAGTTTTAACTGATAGATGGCTTAAAAGACAACACCTCGCATTAAGGAATAATCCTTGTAGCGAGGGGGACTTTACAAACATGTAATTTCACGGACACAAGGTACACCCAGAAATAGAATAACCATTTGTAGACCACACCAAGTGTTGTCCTGTATGGGAATCGAACTCGCAACACTCGCGTGGGAGGCCGGTATGTAAACCACTCCGCCATCTGCGCAGTCAATTCCATCAATTTTATTGACTATTTATTTGGAAAAATTACAAATATCTAATATCACACCGCAGAACTTACCGGCGGAGCAATGATCCAGTAAGGTTACCCGTGAATTCTTATATATTATGTGTTTATTTTTTATTATTGCATTCGGTTCAATACGTCGTAGAGTTACACTAGTTAAAACATAACTACTGCATATTGTAGTTCAACAATAGCAAATGGCTTACATTGTTAGCTGTGTCTATTGGGTACAATTTATACGAGCCTGGCACATGCAACCCATATTGGTTATTCCGCAAATAGATTGGTTTCTGGTAATATTAATATATTCTCCTGGCTTCAACTTCTTTTGCGTACTACTAAACGGTCACCTCTTTATAAACTGACTATCAACGCTGTCTACTTTAATTATCTTATGGATAGTAAGCTCAGCGTAGTGGATTATCGTCTAATTACCTCACGTTCTGCGAGCAGACCCATGCCCATTAGTGGGATATTATACTCGTATAGACGTATATGCATCACATCCTGTCACTCAATTGACTGCACCTAGTAGTGACGTGAAGTGTGAGTGACTAAACATGCAGCTATGTTTATGTATTATAGACTCAGTAAAAACAATAATCAGCCACCTTTTTTTTGGCTTACCTAGTATTTATTTTATGTTGTCTTGTTTTTTGTTAAGGCAGGAAATAATGTACCTAACCGCACACGGTAACGAACAGGATAGTGTGGGGCCCTCATCCACTAAAGAAGCCCGCTGTGTGCCATCTCTCCGCCTGTATTGGCGGGCCACTGGAACCATGTTACATTCTGAAGTAATAAAGGCGAGTATTGTGCCACCTGCTTCAAAAGACTGTTTGCGGCTTTTTCTAACTCCGATATTGACGGCCGGTAGTAGGCCGACGTGGTCGTCAATCATTTTTGAGAACCGTCCTTTTTATCATCAACAAAGAAAATCGCTACTCAAATCGTAATCTATGCAACGAAGACACACACAAACTGATAACAATTTGAGAGAGATATGCAAATATTTCTTCAAAAAAATAGCATGAAACACGAACTATTCACAACTTTAGTACGAGAGTAGGTCATCAGTGGAAAATAACTAGTTTAAAAGTATATGTAATTAAATGTTATTTGTACAATACAATACAGTGCAATAACATCACACATAGGTTGTAGGTATAATTAAAAAACGGATGAAATACGTTACCTATTGTCCGTGGCCATAGCCAAAACATGTGTGGTTAATATGTATCCTTTGTCCTCTGTAACCGTTAGTTAGTGCTTTTATAAATTAAAGCAATATTATTTTATTGAACCTTCACGCAGTTCACTTAATCGACAGAGAGAATATGCATGATCCTTCGTAATCTAGCGCTTGTGATATGTAAGAACATTACCTGATTTGCATTGGATTATCGCATACGAGTTCCGTTTCAATTCAATGATATTATATAAGTAGGTATAGTACTGTATAATTTATATAGGTATATGTACCTATTAATCTTCTTTAGGGATCTTGGTAGGTAATGCGCATTATGAGATCTGTGTACTGCTGAAATGAAATAATTGGCAGTATTCTTAGTATTGGCCGTGTGGGGCCGGCTTTAGAATTGTCCCACCCCCTCTCTACCCACGGGAGTCGTAAGAGCCGACTGAGGGAATACCGAGCGTGGCGATTACGGCATTATCCCCCATGACGGAACCGCTCGTTGTGGCGTTCTCTTGGGGAGGCCTATGTCCAGCAGTGGACGTTGAAAGGCTGATGGATGGATTCTTAGTATTGTTGAGTCCATGAGCGGCGACTACCACTTACCATATGGGCTGTCATCCTAACTATTATAAAGCTGTCACAGAGCTGTGTGTGTACATTTAAGGTATTTGAGAAAAAAATTACTGTATTAGGCTATATAGGCGTGTCTGAACACAAAACATTTTTTTAGATTTTATGTCTACTTGTTTGTTCGCGCATTACACAAAAATAACTGAACGGCTTTCGATGCAACTTTTTTATTTGATAGCGTAGACTTAAAAACTAGCATGTCATTTTATCCTGCTACTACATTGGGAGCTTGAAATATAACCTAAAAACTAGCTTTAGGTTGCAGTGGAGCCGCCGGCAAAGCCTAGTAAGTAATAAAAATGTATCTGTTACAAATATACTGTAAATATGCTGTTTCATCATTCATAATTCATCATTCCAGCATAAATATTAGCAGTTTTATGCATATAAAGTATAATTGCGATTATTATGGTACGCCATCCAAGGTCTTGGTGAACGGCTGTACTGTTATAATTATTGTTGTGACAGGTAGGTACATAAGTACTAAGGTACACAAATAGCGCGTGAGAACTAAATGCTGAGTTAGGTACTTATTTTTTAAGTTGATTAGCATTTATCACACAATGTATCAGACTTCCTACATATTTTTATGAACGGCATTATATATTTTATTTTGTGTGGAATCAAACATGAGAGCTAGAGAGAGAGAGAGAGGGAGTCATAATTATACGTCACATATTTTGGTATTAAGTGCTAATTCTGGCTTAAAACAGGTAAGAAATATTTCTTATTATCAAAAGTGACTGCTAATAAAGAGCCCACATCCTTATTAGCACAAAATTAGGTACTATCTAGTAAAAATAACATGATAATTTAAGGGTATAATAGGATTTTTGTATTTCCTAAGACATAGAGAGAAAAAAAATATGTCGAAAATAGTAAAGTGATCTTTATAGAGTTAGGTATGTATGATTGTTTTTAAATATTACAGTACCTACCTATAGTTTATTAACACAAAGTGCGAAAATGTGAAATCGAAAATAACAGTCACGCGCAAGACGCAAAAATATATAGTTGGTGTAGGAAAGCAATTTTTAAATATAGGTAGAAATCATTAGTGCCGCAGACTGACGTTTTTTTAATTTTTTTTTGTTTTTTTTTTTCACATGATAAAAACTACTAAAAGGATTTGAATGCAACTTTTTGTTTGGCAGGCTTTCCTTAGACTGTGCGCGGATGCATCTCTCAGTAGAGGGTACCCGAAAGGGTAAGCCGCCGACGGACCATCGAAGGAATGTAACATAGTTCCAGTGGCCCGCCAATAAAGGCGGGTTTCTTTAGTGGGTGTAGGCCCCACACTACCCTGTTCGTTGTCCCGAACGACGGGGTGTGCGGTTCCATCCATCCATCCATCAGCCCTTCATCGTCCACTGCTGGACATAGGCCTCCCCAAAATGGGGGGTTTTACCATAATCGCCACGCTTGGTAGGCGGGTTGGCGATCGCAGTGGATGTTTTTAGTACACAGGGGAACGCTGCTGCCCGGTCCCCCGATAATCCCTTAGTCGGCTTTTACAACTCCCATAGGAAGAGACAGGGTGGAGCTATTCTTGGTACCGGCCTCACACGGCTAGGAACGGTGTGCGGTTAGGAACATTTTTTCCCGCCTAAACAAAAAAAATAACAAAATAAGCTTTCCTGAGACTTAAACGCTAGTATACGTTTCATCCCGCTACTACGAGTATATCGGGAACCTGAGTTATAACCTAAAAACTAGCTTTTGTCAGCGGCGGAGCCACGGGCAAAACTAGTAACTTATAAAATAACTTACAAAATAGATTATATAGAATAATAAATTCATTATTAATGAAAAGCTGGGAGATGTGCCTTGTCATTTATGCACTTAAAAAAGCTCTCTCGCTTTTCTGGAAAAATCTCTAGAGGTACAAAGAGCCATTATACATTACAGGTAGTGGCTGGTTGCCAGTTCGCTTTTCACGAGCATACACCGCAACATCTTATTACTTCCCTGTTGTTACAGGAAAATATACGATGATATTGCAGGTACAATTTCATTTCGAAGTCAGAGAAGCAACTTCGCTCGCCGAAGTAATTCTCATTAATGAAAAGTTTAACGGCTGTAAGCAATACAATATGTCTGAAAATCATGGTTAATAAACATAGCGTAATGTCCAAAGTATTTCAAAACAATGTAGAGCTTCTAAACTCAACTTAAAATGCAAGGAATCTACAAGTTATTCTAATAACTTAATGAGGAAGATAAAAATGATTTATAAGATGTTAATTACTCGTTGAAACGGCTAAGTTTGTTATTTCAAACAGCAATATTGGCCCCTAGGCGACAGTCAACGAAATATAATGAAGTATAACATTTAGTAAATGTTTTACACGAAAAGTTTAGAATTCAGAATTAAGAGCGCTGATATAGCGCATAGCTGCTTAGCTTGTAGGTGTTTTAATATACTGTGAAACCATAATTACTTTTTTATAGTATGTAAAAAGGTGGCAAATGAGTATACGGTTACGGTGAGCAGTTTCCGTAACCTATACAGCACTAGAAACAGCAGGGGCACTAAGAAATTGGTGGGGAAAGAGTAGAGGAAATGAGGAGCATCGACGCTCTTACTTACCAAACCAAACACACAAGAAATATCTAATGTTAGTTGGTGCTAATATTCTGTGAGATATTGGTACTGCTCGGCTGGGCAAGCCGGCTCAATCAAAATTAAACGAACCTTAGTTTTTTATAAAATAAATAAAAACGGTTGTTATTTATTTACATAATACTAGCCTTTCTTTTCCCAACATGGATAGACCGGCTGGACCGGGGAAGTTTTTTTTTTATTGCATGTAGTGGCAGACGCGCCACGGTCCATCTGATGGTAAATGGTAACCGTCGCCCATGGACTCGACTATACTGAGAGTATTGTCAAGCCGCTGCTCACCAATTCATTTCACAGATATGAAATGAAATATAAACAGCTATCTCCTGCTACAGCCAAAACGCAACGATGTGCTTCATGGCCAGTCACACGGGAGATGGTGGTACCATCCCGCACAGGCCCGATACCAAGTGAGTGCTTCCACTTGGTACCCAGTCCTACCACCAGTGCCACCATGCAATGGATGATAACTGCTTACTTCCCTTAGTCGCCTTATACGACACCCGCGGGAAAGAATGGGGTAGTGACACTTGTATTCTTAGTCCGTCACCACACGGACTACGGTACCACTCTCTCACGGAAGATTGGCGTGAAGCAATGTTAGTTTCTTACACCCACGGTTATATATTGCTCCTCAACTTCCTATTTACTTTCTTGGAATTGACAATGCGCGAATGATGCACCTGAAGATTTTTAGCAACATCATAGTCTACGGTAAGCGCATACGACTCGCCTAAAAGTAAACATGTTTGCCACCCGGTGCTACTTATATAAAAAAACTGGTAGACGTTGATTCCTGTTTTCTAGTATATATATTATATGGTCCTGAATAAGTAATTGTATAAACAGACATACATGGATGATGACTTTATACTACATAATGTTCTTATAACTAGGTAAATGAAAGTCATTTCAACGTCTACGACGCGTCGTCAACATCGTAACAAGACATAAAACAATTAAAACTTCACGAGCCTATTGTAAAGTTACCTTAATAATGCGTCACGTCACGACAATGTACCAGGTGATTTTGTTGAATATTATTATGTCACACGTACGTAATTACTTGTTATGCTTCTTAGCTACTTGAAGGATAATAAACAACGGTAGTGCTTAGGTGGGAACAGAATTAGCGGTTTGCATAATATAATATGTTTTACGCTATTGTATTTATTAAAATACATAAACGTCCTATCCAACTTTCAAATATTTCTAAGACAGAAATATCTAGTTCGATCCTCAATCTCTTATTCAACCTTCGTAAGACAAAACTTTGTACGAATGATCGCTGGCTGGTGACAAAAAAAAGCAATAAGTTGTTAAAAAACAACTAAATTCCACAATAGCATTTCAAAGGATACAAGGGAACTGCGCACGATATATAATATATACCTAAGTAGTGGAAATGTATGTTTTATTGTGTACAAATAGATGAATCTGTTTAAACACAACGAATGTTGCTCTTTTACAAATGTTTGTGCTAAAAAATCTATAAAAACAACACGGAAGATTTTATAACGAATTATTTATGCGTGTAATAATTTTTAAGCTAACTTTATTGTTTTCTATACTAATAAACGTACCTAACGGTGGGGCAACGAACAGGACAGTCCTCCTCAGCACATAATAAACCTACCGTATGCCATTCTGTATTGTCGAATGTTGGACCACTGGAATTGTGTGACAATGCTTCAGTGGTCCCCGGCTTGCGGGTACCCACTCATGAGCGACGTTTCCGTACAACGGACGTCCCACCTTCGTGGGAGGCTTAGCAGGTGGCGGATGTTCTCCAGTACGTCTACCCGCGGCCTCGGCTAGTTTTCTACACTAGGCACCTTAAGTTTGACGGCCGTCGATCGTTTAGTATTGTATCAGCCTTTGTATATCATTATCGTGCATGGAGTTATAAATACAGGAAGCTACATTTTGTTCGCAACTTTTTCAGAATATAATTGTACGTACTTTACTCTATGACACATCAATGTAAGTACTCTATGCATAGAGCTATCCTACAGGAACAATTAATTTAATATAAATGCATTACTGGTGGGCTGGGTACCAAGTGGGAGTACTCACTTGCTACCGGGCCTGAGCGGGTTGGTACCACCATCACCTGGTTGTAGCAGGAGATAGTCGTTAATTTTTTCATTTCATAGATGTGAAATGAAATGGTGAGCAGCGGCTTGACAATACTCTTAGTATAGTTGAGTCCATGAGCGACAGTTAACATTTACCATCAGGCTGTGGCCGGTCTGCCACCATAAGCAATAAAAAAAATGTCAGCGCCATTGGTTCAATAGTTATGGCGTAAAAGCGTAAAACAAAATATCTAGTTCTTACATAACATATGCTCAATATAAATATCCACTAATTACGTAATTATCTATTATACTATTATAAAGTTGTAACAGAGCTGTGTCTGTACATTTAAGATATTTGAGAAAAAATTACTATATAGACGTGTCTGAACACAAAACAATTTTTTTTAGATTTTATGTCTGTTTGTCTGTTTATCTGTTTGTTTGTTCGCGCATCACGCAAAAACTACTGAACGGATTCTGATGAAACTTTTTCTATTTGATAGATCTTGATTATACTTAACAACTGGTATACATTTTATCCCGCTACTATATTGGGAACTTGAGATACAACCTAAAAACTACGGCGGCGGCGCCGCAAGCAAAGGCTAATAATTTTATATTGTTGAACAGTTACAATTATGTGTACGCATGTACAGATACAATACATGTACCTATATAACGAGAAAAATGACATGACGCATATGTTGTGAACATTTATACACTATAAATGAGAATAGGCACATATAAACTATTAACAAGGTAAGTGTAATTATTATGTAGGCTTAAGAGACGTCCCACTGAAGGTATGTAATATGGTTCCGGTGGCCCGCCAATAAAGGCGGAGAGACGGCATACGGCGGGTTTCTTTAGTGGGTGAGGGCCCCACACTACCCTGTTCGTTGCCCAAACGACGGGGTTAGGAACATTTTTTCCCGCCTGAACAAGAAAACAAAAAAAAGGCTTAAAAGAAGTTCACAGGCAGCTATCTCTCGCCGATCCGTTGACGATAAGAAACTTTAGTGCCTATTGTATGTTTTATTAGAAAGGTGTATTGTAAAATATTCTTTATTATGTTCAGTTATATTTTTGTTAGCAAATCATCTGGTTTCTACGATTGTTTGTTAAAGAAGCTACTACGTGAAGTATGACGCTACATATTTGGTTAATGGCGTTAAAGTATGTGCATGACGCACTGGTTTTATGATTATTTTTGTTAGAAAGAGATTATTTCAAATATATTTGTATATTCTTTATACATATAAGTTTAGTTGATTGACTCGGATAATTAATGAGATTATTATCAACATAAAAATCAAAGCTTCAGTCCGTGTGGTGATGGACTAAGAATACAAATAGTGTCTCTGGACTATAAATTTGCCAAATTTCATGATGATCGATTAAGTAATTACGGCGCGAGAAATAAAAAATAAGCAAACAAAGTTATTCACATTTAACTTATTATATCAGTACGCCGTGTGGGGCCGGCTTTAGAATTGTCCCACCCCTCTCCACCCAGGGGAGTCGTAAGAGCCGATTGAGGGAACACCGAGTATTAATAACATCCACTGCGATCGCCAACCCGCCTGCCAAGCGTGGCGATTACGGCACTATACCCCAAAAATGAGCACCCAACAAAAAATGGCTCCCAGTCACAGCAGCTCCGCTATTCCGTGGCCTAACGGTAGCGGGCCTGGTAACGGCGGAGCAGGGGGTGCGAAGAATCTCCGGTCGCGGCAAGGCTACCAAAAACGACCTCCGGCCCTGGTAACGCACAACGTTCGGACTCTTCGGACCGACGAGAGAATCACCGAGCTGGAAGAGGAATTGAGCAAGATCCGCTGGGACATTATAGGGTTGTCAGAAGTCCGTGGAGAGGGTGAGGGCACGACAATCCTCCAGTCCGGGAACTTGCTCTTCCACCGGGAGGGCGACCACCAGTCTCAAGGGGGTGTCGGGTTTATCGTTCGCAGGTCTTTCGTAGGCAACGTGGAGAGGATTGAAAGTGTGTCGAGTAGGGTTGCGTGCCTTATACTCAGAATAACCAAACGGTATTCGCTGAAGGTCATACAGGTTTACGCACCGACCTCGACACACACTGATGACGAGGTGGAGGCCCTATATGAGGACATCTCGAAGACCATCTACTTGTCTAAAACCTATTTCACGATGGTTATGGGAGACTTTAACGCGAAACTAGGTAAAAGGACAGACGATGAGCTGAAGGTGGGGCACTATGGATTTGGGCAGAGAAACTACAGGGGCCAGATGCTGGCTGATTTTCTGGAGAAGGAGGGCCTCTTCATGATGAATTCCTTCTTCAGAAAGCAGCCCCAGCGGAAATGGACCTGGATTAGCCCTGATGGTTCAGTAAAAAATGAGATTGACTTCATCTTGTCGGACAAACGACACATATTCAATGATGTCTCAGTAATCAGCAGGATTAAAACTGGGAGTGATCACCGACTAGTCAGGGGCACCTTGAATATTAGAACAAAAGTCGAGAGGTCACGCTTGATGAAGTCTACGCTCCGACCAACACCTGCCCAATACCAGAACCCCGCGAGCTTTCAGCTCGAACTGCAAAATCGCTTCCAATGTCTAGATGAGTGTGAATCAGCGAGCGATATGAACAGCAGCCCCCCTAGCCAAGTTGCATTCTATGATCGCTAACGCTAATAGAAAACTATTTAAATGTATGGAAATTTGACATGTATAACCATAGATAAAGAACCTATATTTATCTAAGCCTTTAACAATATCTATAACGCTAAGTCACGTGACTTAAGGTTAGAGAATAGAATAGAATATAACTTAGAATGCAATAACATAGAATGCAACTTGGCTAGGGGGGCAGGTTCGTGCAAACTGTCCACGCAGTCGGGTCAACCTACTTTAAGGCCCGTCGCGTCAGTAGGATTCGTAAACTCTCGGACCATACTCTCAAACTCATGGAGAGGAGACAAGAAATGACAGTCCAGTCCTCAGCCGATTGGTCCTGCCTAAGGCGGTTAAACAGACTACAAGGCTGCGCGACACGATATTCGCCAATTTAATACCACCCGTATTAAAGAGGCGATAGAGCGGAACCAAGGCTCGAAAGTGTTCGCAAGAGATCTATCTGTTGGTCAAAGCCAGTTGATTAAACTGCGGACTAATGACGGCACTGTCATTTCATCTCCAGATGAGACCTTGAGAGAGGTCCAGCAGTTCTATGGACAGTTGTACAGATCCCAGAGCCCTGCTGTTGGCTTGGTCCAGGACCCCAGATCCAAGCTAAGTCGGCACTTTACTAAAGATATCCCGGACGTCAGCCTGTACGAGATCAGAATGGCTCTCAAACAGCTAAAGGACGGAAAGGCACTGGGTGACGACGGAATTACTATAGAGCTACTGAAGGCAGGCGGAAAGCCGGTCCTCAAAGCCCTTCAGAGGCTATTCAATTCCGTCGTTCTCGGGAGCGACGTTCCAGAGTCGTGGACCAGGAGGGTGGTGGTGCTGTTCTTCAAGAAAGGTGACAGAACCCTCTTGAAGAATTATAGACCCATCTCGCTCTTGAGCCACGTCTATAAGTTGTTCTTGAGGGTCATTACAAATCGACTTACGCGCAAGCTTGACGACTTCCAGCCTTCCGAACAAGCCGGTTTCCGAAAAGGTTATAGTACCATAGACCACATTCACACGCTACGCCAGATTATACAGAAAACCGAGGAGTACAATCGGCCTCTGTGTCTAGCGTTTGTGGACTATGAGAAAGTCTTCGATTCGATCGAAACTTGGGCGGTGCTGCAGTCCCTTCAGCGGTGCCAAATTGACTATCGGTACATCGAAGTGCTGAAGTGCTTGTATAGAAACGCTACCATGTCAGTCCGTGTTCAGGACAGGAGTACGAAACCGATCCAACTGCAGAGAGGTGTTAGACAGGGAGACGTTATGTCCCCGAAACTCTTCACCGCTGCATTGGAAGATGTCTTCAAGCTCTTGGACTGGACCAGATTTGGATCCACATCAATGGCGAATACATAACTCACCTTCGATATGCCGACGATATCGTAGTCATGGCAGAATCGCTGGAGGACCTTGACACTATGCTCAATGATCTCAGCAGGGTTTCCCGACTAGTGGGTCTCAAAATGAACATGGACAAGACGAAAGTAATGTCTAATGTCCATGTCATTTCAGCACCGGTCCTAGAAGGGAGTGCGCTTCTCGAAGTTGTCGACCACTATGTCTACCTGGGACAAACAGTCCAATTAGGTAGGCACAACTTTGAGGAAGAGGTCAATCGACGAATCCAAATCGGCTGGGCAGCATTCGGGAAGCTAAGGAAGATCTTCTCGTCGAATATTCCGCAGTATCTACGACCAGTGTGTGTTACCAGTGATGACATATGGAACAGAGACGTGGTCTCTGAATGTTGGCCTCGTATCAAGGCTCAAAGTCGCTCAGCGGGCCATGGAGCGGCCTATGCTTGGTATTTCCCTACGTGATCGAATCCGTAATACGGAGATCCGTAGGAGAACGAGAGTGACCGACATAGCCCGCCGGGTTGCCATGCTGAAGTGGCAATGGGCAGGCCACATCGCTCGACGAACCGACAACCGTTGGGGAAGAAGGATTCTCGAGTGGTCGACCACGTATCGGACGGCGCAGCGTAGGACGGCCCCCCACCAGATGGACCGATGATCTGGTCAAAGTCGCGGGGAGCCGTTGGATGCGGTCGGCTCAGGACCGCTCGTTGTGGCGTTCTCTTGGGGAGGCCTATGTCCAGCAGTGGACGTCAAAAGGCTGATGGATGGATGGATGATCAGTAAGGATCACCGACGTAGGAATTTTTCGCTACGCTCAAGTCTACCTATAGTAAAGACATAGATCAACTGCATTATCATACAAATTATACGTTGTATGAAATAGTTTACATAGATAGTTTATTTTCATTATTGTACGTATATAAATTATATATTTTCTTATAATTTCTTTGCTATTTGCAAAGTATTCTTATCCATTATAGAGTATTTTTTTTAGGATAAATTTTTTTTTATAAGGAGCTTAAATAATTTTGCAATGTTCAAAATATTCAAATAATGAACGTATATACATACATATTTAAAGTAACATAAACGGGTCTTTTTTCGCGTATGAATTAGGTGAATTTATTAACTACCTTTAGCCCGACGTTTCAACTGCGTTGCAGCAGCCGTGGTCACGGGAAGGGGGGTGGGGGGGGGTGGTTAGTTGGCCCTATAGAATTTCACCATTAAACGCGAAAACGACCCGTTTATGTTGCTTTAAATATGTGTATAATTCGCGAATCTTAAGTTTAGTATATTATAGTAATCAACTGCTTCTTAATAAGATTAATTTATAGAGATCGTAAAAGTAAAGAGGTCAAAGAAAGGTTAAGCCGTCTTAATTTAGGCAATTTTACGGTCCACGTTAGCACAGGCGACCTTTAGCGATTGCTAGTTATAAATAGTAGGTATTAGTCATCAAAATTTTCAATTTTAGCTGCAACTAGTTCAATAATTTCAAGATAAAATAATAAAAAAATACTTTGGAAAATCCAAAAGTGCACGCCTCATAATCTTCATTTTTCACAATAAAATTGATTATTTGATAAGTAACTAATAATGTAGGTATTGGTCTTACTAAGTAGTTTTCAATAAATCACATAGATAGCGCTAATTTCAAAAACTACTGTGGTTTTCATGTCTTATACGCCATCTAGCGCTAATTTTAAGAAGTACTTCTATAATACTTTCTAACATTTACGCGAATTTAAAACATTTTGAAATAAGCGATAGATTCCGTAAATGTAGTTTTATTTCAAAAAGCACTTCTATATTGGTCTATAGAAATAGTTCTCACGAAATAAGGATAGCAATGGTTTTAGTGTCGCGTCGAGCGTAAATATTCACTATTTTTTTATTTATTTAATAACAATTAAACCACATCGAATCAGACCGTGAAAAGTGATAGGGCTCTATTTGTAGTTGTACTGTATCATAAAAGAAAAAAAAATACTCGCTTAGTAAAGTATTTCGGTCGTTATCGTGTTAACATTTATATTACCTACAACAAACGGACGTCCAAGACAAAACTTTTATATACAGTTTTTTAACTAGTTTAAATAACAAAAATAGCATCAAAAATATCATGAGTGTTAAAAAAAGTGTTTTTTTCTTGATATGGGTGTGTATATATTATTTTATAAGTGCAATATATAGAAAAATCAGTTGTTCTGTGTGAAACGAGAATAATACACACCTCAACTTGGGTGATCATAGTGCGGAGCGTGCTCGTCGCGATCCCTGCCAGCCTGTAATCCACAGGCTGCAATCCGGCTCGAATGCGTACCGCAGTGCGGGTTAGGGCGTGCCCCAGAGGCGACGCGTACCGACCCGCCCCCGTCGGAACAATGGCAGATGCGGCGATGGGGGCCGCCACCCATCACGCCTTGCCCAGTTTGGCGGGTCGAGGGGAGCAGAGTGTCGAGTAGGCACGTAGAATGTAAGAGGTGGTGTGGAAGAAAGTTACACGAGCTGGTAACCGTCATGTCGGAGAGACAGCTTGATGTGCTCTGTGTAACAGCGACGCCTGTGATCTTCCTGGTGGCGGGTTAGCTCTGTGGTCTGGTGTACCGCAGAGCGATCGGGCCAGCATGGGAGTGGGGGTGTTGCTGTCCGCTCGCTTGGCCATAGGTGTGAAAGACTACGGAATGTTTGATCCCAGACTTCTATGGGTCCGAATAAAACTAGGTGTCACCAGGGTCTTCATGGTCGCAGCTTATGCTCCCGTAGGCTCTTCGGTGGCATCGGATCTAGAGAAGTTCTGGGATAATGTTAGGGAAGTTCTGGATCTGGCAGAAGCTAGTGAACGCGTATTCGTATGCGGAGACTTGAATGGATGGGTTGGGACCAAGCGTCCAGACTTCGAGGACGTGCTTGGTTCATTTGGTGATAAGAGAGTGAATGATGCAGGTAGGCTCATTGCGGATGTATGTATGGAGAGAAACCTTATTGTGTCAAACACATTTTTTCAACATAAGGTCATCCATATGTATACATGGAGAAGGAATGAACAGAGAAGTATGATAGATTTAATTATGGTAGACAGTCGCCTCCGAAGTAAAATTCTGGATACAAGAGCCTACAGGGGTCTCACTGTCGACACGGACCACTATCTCGTTATTGCGAGATTTAGTGGTCTTTTCAGAAAGTGGAGACACTGGCGACAGCGTGTCCACTTCGGAGGGCTTGAAAGAATAAAGATTGAAAAGTTGCAAGAAGAGAGTGTAAGAGCAAAATATGTAGAGGGTGTCCGTGAACGGCTGACAATGGCAAGTCAGTGTTCAGGGTAATGCTGGTGCCACATGTGGTCTAACAGATCAGCATTCGGTACCGGCAACCTCTGATGACATTAGTATGGATGAAGTTGAATGGGCGATTAGAAGTTTGAAAAATGGTAAGGCAGCGGGTATTGATATAGTGTCTGCTGAGATGATCAAGCTTGGAGGCTCATGTGTCTGGGAATCCTTACTGATGCTTCTCAATTTATGTTGGAGCTCAGGAATGGTTCTCAAGGAATGGAGAATCGCAGTCATCATGCCTTTGTTTAAAAACAAGGGTTCACGTTATGACTGTGCAAACTACAGAGCCATAAGCTTGACTAGTTTGGCAGCCAAAGTGTATGGTAAGATTCTTGAAAGGAGAATGAGGATGGTGTCTGATGAATTTTTGTGTGAGGCACAAGGAGGTTTCAGGTGTGGAAAAGGATGTATGGATCAAGTGTTTTCTTTGCGCAACATTTTGGAGAAGCATCTGGCTGTAGGCTATATGCAGACGATGCGGTCCTATTAGCGCAGTCTGCGACTGACCTGCATACCCTGGTCGACGTAATGGCAGAAGATTGTAAGAAAAGGGGCCTACGTGTGAATGTGAGCAAAACCAAAGTAATGGGTTTTGAAAGAGAAGAAGCTAGAACAGATGTTAGAGTAGCAATGGGAAATGGTGTGCTAGAGCAAATGGACGAATTTGTATATCTTGGATGTGGATTCAGTCAGGATGGAAGGTACACCACTGATGTAGAAAGAAGAGTGAATACGGGAAATAGAGTGAACGGAGCATTGGGACAACTTCTCGGTAGCCACCACCTCAGCCAGAAGGCACGTGTCGCTATACACAACGCAGTGCTTGTCCCAACGTTATTATATGGAAGCGAAAGTTGGGTATGTAAAAAGGAGCATGAGATCAAAATCAATGCGATCTCTGCGGAGAATCTGTGGAGTGAGGTTGACTGACCGCATTCGTAACAATGATGTAAGAGAGCGAGTAGGTATGAAAGAGAGTATTGGTGTAAAGATGCAAAAGGAAATGCTCCGATGGTTCGGACATGTGGAAAGAATGCCGGACGAGCGACTGGCTAAGAAGATATACAATGCGAAAGTGGAAGGATGTAGGTACTGGGGGAGACCGAGACTTACCTACCTAGACCAAATTGGTCATGTATTGAAGGAAGGTGGAGTCAGGAGTCTCCGAAACCGGCGAGCGTGTATGAAGAGAGTTATGAATGTTGAGGAAGCGAGAGATGTATGCAAGAATAGAGCCTCTTGGCACTCTGTTCTCTCTGCCTACCCCGCAAGGGAAATGGCGTGATGATAAGTTAGTTAGTTCTCAACGCTTCGCTTATGAGGCGTGCAATAATTAATTATTAATAAAATCTACTAATATATCTAACTATCTAACTTGCCGCGTGGGGCCGGCCTTAGAATTGTCCCACCTCTCTTCACCCATGGGAGTCGTAAGAGCTGACTGAGGGAATACCAGGGGAGTGAGCAGCAGCACTCCTTCGAGTATTAACAACATCCACTGCAATCGCCAACCCACCTGACAAGCGTGGCGATCACGGCACTATCCCCCATTCTTGGGGAGGCCTAAGTCCAGTAGTGGACGTTAAAAGGCTGATGGATAGAATATATCTAACGACTTATGGGATTGAAGAAGTAATAGCTATTTATCCTATTGGTAAGAATAAAAATAAGGAATGTGTTTCCATAACATTCCTTACAGTTAGCGAATGTAACATAGTGCCAAATAAACCTATTTAATCTTTTCTTTTTTATTATGGCAATCATCCCAAACCATTATTCATCAAACAAGTCAGTCACACAAAATTAGTTATAGTCAAGTCAGTCATGCCTCAGTAAAGTGGTGGCGATCATAAGACTAAGGACTACGAAGACACACTATCAGTGTATGGAGTACGATCAAGAATTAGGTATTATACGAGTATAGTTAGTATTAAACACACGTAGACATTCTTAGAGTTGCAGTTACGCGCGTGATTACCGTCTTGAAGGCCACATTTAATAGACATCGCGGTTGAATAACGGATTGCAACGAGTCGCAGATGCCACGGAGTGACTAATATCCCTCTTGTAAAGTTAATAGGAGTTAAGTGTGAAAGGTTAAATGAACATGAATAATATAAAGGTGCTTCCTGCAGTACACTTAACAAATTTTCATAAACTGCTGACAGTAATTTGAGTCTTTTGAGTAGTATACTTAAGTATCTAAATTAAGTACTATGTGCGCAGTTTCAACCCTTACTTCCAAACTATTATAAAGCTGTAACAAAGCTGTGTCTGTACGTTTAAGATATTTGAGAAAAAAATACTGTATTAGGCTATATGTGCGTGTTTGAACACAAAACCGATTTTTTAGATTTTTTGTCCGTTTGTCTGGTTGTTCGATCGCACATTACGCAAAAACTACTGAACGGATTTTGATTTAACTTTTTTATTTGATAGCTCTTGATTAGACTTAAAAACCGGTATACATTTTATCCTGCTACTATATCGGGAACCTGAGATGTAACCTAAAAACTACCTTTTGGCTGTGGTGGAGCCGCGGGCAAAGGCTAGTAATATTATAAATGTGAAAGTGTGTTTGTTATTACGCCATAACTAATCAACCGATTAACGTGAAATTTAGCTTACATATACCTATCCAGTTTAGGACGCAGAAAAGGCCCCACTGAAGCAGTGTAACATAGTTCCAGTGGCCCGCCAATAAAGGCGGAGACGGCACACGGTGGGTTTATTTAGTGGGTGAAGGCCCCACACTATCCTGTTCGTTGCTCCGAATGACGAGATGTGCGGTTCGGTATATTTTTCTCACCTAAACAAAAAAAGGACGAGAAAGGGCTAACTATAGGCATGTAAATATTGGTAGTTCGTGTGGCATAGCATAGTTTTGGCATAAAGGTTATTATTGTGTCATAGAGTGGTGTATTTATAGGTATTTAACAGATGAAGACGCGCACAGAATATAGTTTTTGAAAAAAAAAGTAGCAAAGTAGCGTTTTGACCTAGAAAATGATTCAAAAATTTTTTTGGAGTTTGATTAATTGACTTTTCTTGGCCTTGACAACGTTTCTTTACTGTTGTGGGTAGATTGCGGCATATTTACAGTTTGCACCTAAGTTAAATTGGAGTGGAATGGCACTTGAAATATTTACTATAGTTAAGTAAATATAATAAATTATAATTTATACTTTATGACTAAATGGATAGGATTAAGATGTTTGTCTTTAAAGAGTTCCATCGTCATATTCAGATTTTAGGTTTAATACCAATTAAACTAAGATGAAAATCGGATATAGATGTTATAGTAACTCTAACTGGGCTAATTAGTCCTGAGCTTCGTATATAAAAATTCAAAAAAGAAAATAAATCTTAAAATTACTAATCTTTCTTAGTAACGGATACGACTTCCTTAACTTAAAAAGCGTGCGCTTCGCATAATATCCCTGCTCAAGGGCAAATTATTGGTCACTCCCTAGATTACGCCACCTTAAAGGGTAAAATAGATCATTCATTACAATACATGGTAAGGAAGGGCGACCGGACGCGAGCATAATAGCATAAGAATCCAGAAATTTCTATGGCTCAGCCAATAGGAAGCGTTAGATGCGACATCCATACATCACTTTATGGTAGCTACATTAATTATCTCTGTGTAAAAATAGATATCCTATGGAATCCACTCATATTTTGGGACGAAAAGTAGCCTGACCCTTTTTGGGCTCCAGACTATATGTAAGCAAAATTTCATGATAATTGGGTCAGTAGTTACAATATGAAAGCGTAACAAAATATAAATAAACAAACAAGCACGCATCTTTGCATTTATAATATTAGTAAGGATAATTATTAGTATAGGAGAACATTTTCAATTTCAAAGTTACAAGTATTAAAATCAATCAACAAGAATTTACGGCTTGTCAAACATTATAAAGTAATCCATCGACCGAAACCAAAAGGATTTACAACCGATTGAGAAGTCATTAATATTAATCTTCCCTTATTGAATGCTTCCCGAGACCGTCGTAGTGAGCGCATAGTCATAACTGACACTGTGGTTACAAAATACGAGTTTTCGTTTGTAGACAATCCTTACAATTTCCCCACTTTACTCGATCAGGGAAGTACCAGCCTCGCACAGAAGATCAGCGTGTACAACGGTAGGTTCTTAAGCTGTTGTGTTTCCTATAGTGAGTGAGGGCACTTCACACACACACTTCGTTTCTATTCATCTCCTATCTCTTTAATTGAAGATAGCGCGCGCGAGTAATGCTCCGGTATTGCTAGTGTCAATAGGCTGCGATGACCGCTCGCGTGCCATTATATCGCTTTATCAACCCTCTGTTGTCCACTGTTGGACATTGGCTTCCCCAAACAAGCGCCACAAAGAACGGTTCTGTGTTGTCTGTATCCAACGGCTGTCCGTGATTTTGACCAGGTTATTGGTCCACCTGGTACGTAGTCGCCACTCAAGAACCTTTCTTCCTCAACGGCATTTCAACATGCCAACCCAGCGGGTTATTACAACAAACAGATTGTGGTCACTAGTAAGAATTATTCAGATGATAGGAGGATTTCATTCGGATTTAGATCGTATCCACAGTACTTTACATGGGTGTTATATAAAGACAATAATGAATCCTATCCAATCAAACATTCTAAAATATATATTTTCTTTTACAGAAATCTCTTTTCCTTTACGGAAATAAAAACTGAATATATGTGTCTATAGAATACGCCTAGACTCTATCAGCCGTATCGTAAGTTTAATTATGTGGCTGATTCATGCGCACTGTACGGTTTCCTTGTAATCCTATTACCTGTATTATCTAGTTAAACTAATTGAGGTGTAGTGAGTACTAGATAGCTTTTATAATAAAGTATACATAATCCACTAAAAGTGATGCCACTATAAGATAAACACTGCCCGACATCCCTATACCATTGTTAGTTACTGCATATTTTGCTAGCAACTTTGCTTGCAAAAAAGAAGGTCTATATAAAAATATCATAAATATAAATAAATATTATTTTTTTAAATTCTCTCATTCCAGTAATTTTCCTCTTTTTCCAATAATGCTGAGCCACTTTATTTATTCAAAAGGAGTAGGTACAATTCTAATTTCCAAGTCCCTTCCATTAAAATGTGAAAACTCAAACATGTAATTGGTAACATGATGACTGACTGAGAACTTGTAATAATTCAACCTATTTTAAAAGTTTATATGTGATATTTACGCATTTTTTTTGTTTAGGCGGGAGAAAATGTTTTTAACCGCACACCCCGTCGCTCGGGGCAACGAACAGGGTAGTGTGGCGCCTTCACCCACTAAAGAAACCCGCCGTGTGCCGTCTCTTCGCCTTTATTGGCGGGCCACTGGAACTATGTTACATTCCTTCGGTGGTGTGATATTTACGCCTAAACCATCTCCGCTGTACCTTAATTTTTTTATATTATTTTCATAATACTAATGAGAATTAATATCTTAATAAAAAATTAATCCAAACAAAATTTTTGCATTTGTAATATGAGTAAAAATGCATTACTTTCTATTTACATAGTATAAGCAATTTCTCGCTCAATTTTATAAAAACGCTGCAGTCCAACATTCGTTCAAATTAAACTCCACAAGCGTCGTTGATTAAAAAAACTCGCTACGAAGCTCGCAAAAATGAAGCACGCTCGCTTAATAAACAAAATTTCAAACCTTCACTGAGATTGTCGCTAAGTTTAAACCAAGAAAAGGGCCACATAATCGCCTTAAATTGCCGAGTCGCGTAATGTAGCCCAAAATCTTCAAAGATTAACAAAAACGTAAGAGTAAGCTACATTTTACAAGTACAGTAAAATGTTATTAATGTCGGGGAGAAACTCGAGCTCGTACAGCGCAGTCTTACAGAATTTCTTATTAAACTTAAAATTATTTAGATATTTTTATATACTTTTAAGCATTTGACATAATTAGCCACGGAATGATTCTCAAGGAGATGCAGGTTCTAATTTTGCTCGTGACTAATTGTTTTCAATCTCACTTTAAAAATCAAAATTGTTTTCTCATCTCCATGAATCAATGTAAGTGTATAATAGATATTTAGACATCTGATAGCTGCATATTAATCCTATATACGAGTATAATCTTAAAAACCAAGCTAATAATACTTACTTTGGGTCCTAATATAATTACGTAAAAATCAATAGCTGCTCGTTAATCTCGCTAAAACTAAAAAATAGCTTGACCGAGTTGAATAATTTTTTTTTTTATTTTTTTTTAAATGTCCTGTACATTTTTAAATGTATAAAGAAAAAAAATGAGAAATCCCATAAAACAGTTGAAAAATTGTAAAATTCAAAATTGGTAATTTTGAATGGGAATGGCCTCTTTAGATTATGGACATACTGTCTTTTGGTCTAACAGACGAGTAAATTTCATTTAATAACCTAGAAAAAATTCAGACCTCGGACGATGCAGATTGATTAGAATTGACAATCGCTAATAAAAAAAATATTGTAGGTGATAGGTACGAAGTTCTCCGGATCCTCTAGTAATTGTATAGAAATATAACAAAAAATATACTTTGTGTGACCTGCAGGCAGTATTGTATACAGGAGGGCCGTTCTTAGAGGCGTTCTCTTGGGGAAGCCTATATCCTGCATGCAGTGGACGATGAAAGGCTGTTGGATGGGAGTTTGTTTATTTAAACTCACTAACCACAGCAAGTACAAGTCTGATTTGAAAATATATATTTGAGTTATAGGCCACGGCCCTTATGTTAGAGCAAACATAATCAATAATTAAATAAGTGCCATCTTATCTCACTAAATCGAAACTAAACTACGATAAAATATAGATGAAGATTTAAAAAAAAAAAATTATGGCAAGCAACTTTTTTAATTATTTATGATATTGAAACAACCCTCGGCGCAGAGGTATTAGTTATTTAAATAAAAAATTACCGCAAATTCTTTAAGTTGTTGGGTTTCCACGTGTTTATAGGCTATTTTACGTAACTCCAAGAGAACTTTTTTTCTTTACGGACAGCGAACGTTTCATTTTATTATCATTTAAATTATCTTATCGGGCTTGCATTTGTTAAGTAGAATCAACATTGTCATGTAAAACATTGTGAATTTGTCAACTTCTTCTAAAGACTCCACTTATTTTTGCGTTTTATATTTTGCCTGCTACTTCATTCGCGTGGACTTTTTTTTTACTACATGGGTGGCAAACAAGCATACGGCCCACCTGATAAGCGGTTACCGTAGCCTATAGACGCTAGCAACATCAGAGGCATCACTCGCGCGTCGCCATCTCCAAAGGAAATGGGTAGGAGGTAGATAGGAAGGATAATAAGGAGAGGATAAGTAGGATACGGATAACAAGGAGAGAATAGGGAGGGGGTTTGGGCCGCCGGTGCTCTCACTCACCATGCGAAACACAACGTCAGGAGTAAGCGCCGTTGTTACACGCTGATCTTTTGTGAGAGGGTGGTACTTACCCGATCAAGACATTCATGCTGAGATAAGCAAGGATCTACCACTAGATAACTTTAGAATATAAATAAGTAACTGTACAGCACTTTAATTATCTCTATGCAAAAATTGTTTCACAGGAAACCCTACTTTTTTACCGGGATAAATAGTAAAATTTCATTATGATTGGTAGTTGCGTAAAAGCGTTACAAACAATCAAATTATCATTATTTCTTACAATTTATCCTGAAGAACAAACAGATGTTACATCTTATATAAAACTTTTCGCAGAGACGTTTATTAGTTAAAAGCCTTGTTCAGAATACCGAGCACGAATCAAAGTTATGAATTCACAAGAACTCAAAACCTTCAATGTAAACTTGATGTAAATTGGTGATCTTTGCTAAAAGGGCTTGGAAATTGAATTTCACATTCAAAATAAGGATGTCGCCATATTTAATTATGCAATTTCTTTTTAGGCAACGCGATAATAATTTTGGAATTACAATTTAAAAGTAATTATTGTATGTTTTCCTTAACTCATGGCGCGTGCAAAATCGGTTTCTTTTGGAGAATAAAGTGCGTACGGCCGTCTTTATTGCGCCTAAAATCAATTAGGCTGTGTCTGAGAAAGCTTTAGGTATATCCTTTCATTAATTTTGTATATATCAGAACGACAGTCGTGTAGTACTATTAACAAAATAGTTCCAAAATCAGAACAAACATTAGTTGATCCCACAGATTTAGATTTCTGTGGGATCAAAGGGAACAAAGAATTGTCTTGTGTGCGATCATTATTTTCAGAGGTCTCTGTATCCACAACTTTTTTTTTAATTTTTGATGTGAAAACGTCTATTGCGGAGAGAGGGTAAACCCGGCTGTTAAAAAAAAATATTTAAATGATTTTAACGCCATCTGTTAAAAAACATCTAACTAGGAAGTATAATGTCAATCAATAAGCCATTAACAGTTTTAATTCGTCTATGGATAACGAGAGGGCGTTTACCAACAATTATATAAGACTCGAACAATATTTGAAGAAAGAAAGAAAATCGATGTTTTTTTACATCTGCGAGACATCCCGTGACGGCTAATTTTTTATGAACTGATTTAGAATAAACGAACATCGTAAAGAAACCTGCATGCCTGAGTAATTTTCTCAACGGCTTGTGAAGTCTGCCAACGCGCACTGGCCACTATGGCGGACTATGGCCTAATCCCTCTCACCATGAGAGGTGACCCGAGCCCAATAGTGGGACAGAAAAAGTGTCGGAAAAAAAATCTAGAGAAAGTTTTCGCGAACAGAAAAACCTGTACAAGAATTTTAATCTCAAATATCAAATGCTCTGAACTGTGAAAATCCTTGAGACTAAAACCCGACCCTTTACGTGAACACTGATGCTATCGTACTTTTACGCATAATATATCGAGGTCCAATGTTATGGTATGTAATCATTTAAAAGTATTTCACAGTGAAGTGGTTTTGTTTGAATACGATTGGGGGAAATTATTACGGTCACGTAAACATTTTTTTTGAGTACAATTACGTATAAGCTCTGCAGAATGACGCAAATTAGGAAGACCTATGTCTGAAATGGATGCGACAGATTGGCTGATTATTTAGAACGTGCCTATACATTTTGGTAGATATATATAGAGTGTAGTAGCTTATGTGGACTTCAAAATTGGGGTCAATACAATATAAATATGTCTACTGCATAATTTATGCAAGAATTGCAATTACACGGGAATCGTTAATTTGGGATGAAGCCTACTTATATCCTTTTCTGTAGTCAGACTACATGTACAATTTTTACGATATTTAGATATTTTTATATATATATTTAGCATTTGACGTGCTTAGCACTATACATTAAACACAAAGTGACAAATGTGAAAACGAAAATAACAGTCACGAGCAGGATTTGAACCTGCATCTCCTGGATACCGTCCAGATGCGTTGCCAATTCAGCCATCGTGACAATTGCTCCTGACTGCTAATCTCGATAACACATTCATACTTAACGTCTTTGGGTGACGCCTGCGCCATCTGTCAGAAGTATTTTCATACATTGTACCGACCAGGTAAACTTAATTTTACAATTAAGATTTTTACCTAATAATGACGCAAACCCTATAAATATTTAGATATTTTAATAATATGTTTTTAGCATTTGACATGCTTAGCACTATACATTAAACACAAAGTGACAAATGTGAAATCGAAAACGGACGGTATCCAGGAGATGCAGGTTCAAATCCTGCTCGTGACTGTTATTTTCGATTTCACATTTGTCACTTTGAGTTTAATTTTTACGATGTTTGGTTAAATAGTTACGGCGTTAGGGCGTAATAAACAAGTTTATATACCTTTACACAAATAATCAGTATTTTTTTTTTATACTACATGTGGGGCAAACAGCCTGATAGTAAGCGGTTACCGTAGCCTATAGACCTCTCAGTAGAGAGTACTATTTACGTTGCTATATACGCTAGCAATACCAGAGGCTCGTCGTCATCTTCAAGGAAAGGGATAGGAGGTGGATAGGCAGAGGATACTAAGGAGAGGATAGGGTTTGGGCCTCCAGCGCTTTGACTCATCGTATACAACACAACGGTAGTAGTAACTACTGTTGTTTCACTTGTTGTCTAATACGGCATTATTAGTTAGGATTAGTATTTATTTTAAATAATACTATTAAGTAAATAAAAGTGAATATTTTTTTTTTAAATTAATAAATGGAATAGGGGAAATAATATATAACGACAGTACATTAATTAATAATAATAAATATTTACAGACATTTCACACAACGTCCTCTGGTCCCAAACTAAGCTTAACGTTTGTGCTATGTGTACCAGATTACGGATATAATACATATATTACTTTTTTCTGTAAATACATATATATAACAGATAGAAAACACCCAGACGCAGTACAAATATCTGTGTTCACCACGCAAATAATTGTCCTGAGTGGGAATCGAACCCACGGCCTCGTGCACGGAAGTCGGTTACGCTACCGACTACGCCACGAGGCCCGTCGATTGTAATTATAAAAGAAAATCAAAAGCTTCCATCATCTTCTTAGCCTTATTCTAAGCTTTGTTGGGGTTGACTTGCGGTGTTCGGTGTTAGCTAATCCACCGGTATTTAAACGGTACCTACCTGACCTCCACAACGTTGACCTTAGAACAAGACCGGAGATGCCTAGCGAACTCACTGGGTGACATACCAACATGGCAACCCAAGGCCAAGACGAAGGAAGAGGGTACCTACTAGAATTAAGTAGGTACTTACATATTTAATTAAAAAACACTATATGGTTGTCTGTAAAGTCGGTTTACGGACGATAATTTTACGTCATATATGACGATAAATGCGTCACAATCCGAACGCTTAGGCCGATCGCTTGTTCCGTGCTCTCGCTTGCACGTTCGGCTCAGGCGGAACGTGACAATGAGACATGCTTTTTCGTGCGTGCAGCCGGCGTTCATCGATTTATAAGACGTTATAACGTCAAAAACTCACTACTAATATAAGTATTGAATAACAATTGTGTGCATAGTCTTGGAGTCTGTGTCAACATTGAGGTTAAGCGATAATTACACAAACAATTAGTTATCTACCTAGCAAATAGTAAACTTGTTCATTGATTGAATGATTCACTTGACCGCATCAACAACACGTTCCTCATCTTGCCTTTAGTCATCGAGTAAAAATCATGATGAACTGATGATTCAACTAATCGGCTACGGAAAAATAGCTACAAAACTAAGAATAAAATTAATAAATTTTACATTTTCCTTAACTGCCTCTGTGGTGCAGTGGTAGTGTAAGCGACTACTGATCATGAGGTCTCGGGGTCGATCCCCGTTTGGAAATGTACCCGGTAGACGGCAATAGGCTCGCCTCCTATTACGTGGGACTTAACATACGTGGCGAATCGTGGCTGTGTAATTTATTTTATTTATTTATGGAGATTAACGCATAACATTACGGTGTAAATTCGTTATACATAATAGATAAAAATACAATTTAAAAAAAATCAAGAAGACAACATAAACAGCAAACTATTTAAATTACATTCTTCCATCACCTCACAATAACCCAGACATGCCTGACTTATATCAATCCATCTTGCAGCAAACAGATCACACTCAGGGACTGTAGCCAAGAGTGCATTTAACATAGACAGTGCACATATAAAAGGAGATTTGGCATGTGACACTGTACGGGCAGGAGGTACGAGTATAGCTAACAATCTCTGCTTCCCGGGTCGAAGTACTTGTTTTGGTACATCTGGGACAAACACACAATAATATATAATAATGAATATACCTCTGCCTACCCCTTCGAGGAATACGGGCGTGATCTTATGTCTGTATTTTCCTTTTTAATCCAAAATTAGGTAACGAATGAATTGGCTAGTGGTGACACCTATCTCCACTTCACATTTATTTTTGGATGTATTAAGACTAATGCCACTAAGATGTATTTGCATACATATTTAATCCGATGTCCATCTATCCATCAGCCCTTAGAAGCCCACTGCTGGACATAGGCCTCCCCAAGAGAACGCCACAACATGTGTTTCGCTCATATGGGGAATAGTGCCGTAATCGCCACGCTTGGCAGGCGGGTTGGCGATCGCAGTGGATGTTGTTAATACTCGAGGGAGTGCTGCTGCCCACTCCCCGGTATTCCCTCAGTTGGCTCTTACGACTCCCATGGGTGGAGAGGGGTGGGATAATTCTAAAGCCGGCCCCACACGGCACTACATTTTTAATGCTATGTAGTAAGCTTAAATATTACGTCTAAGATTCATACTGTTTAGTATGTATGACGCGACTTTTATCTATTTTTAAATATATATCTGTGATTTGTATGTTGGCACTTGACATGTGATGGTTGTTCATAGTGATACAAACGTCCACAAAATAGGTAGATAGTCTAAAGGTAGATAATTTAAAAAGACAACGATATTAATAAGTAGGATACTAAGGAGAGGATAGGAAGGATAATAAGGGAAGGGGGCTCGGGCCTCCGGCGCTCTCACTCATCATAGAATAGCAACGTTGGAGTGTATACCGTTGTTACACGCTGATCTTTTGTGAGAGGGTGGTACTTCCCCGATCGAGCCGACCCATTCATCCTGGGGTAAACCATGCTCTACGGAAAGAATTCTATGTTACTGATATTCTTAAAATTAACTTGAAATAGGTACATGAAGAAGCCATTCAAACATAATTTACGTCCCTCAAGTAAGTAATTCCAAAACTACCTTAAGAAATAACTTTAAAATATCTAAGTCAACAGTTGCATACAACTTGTTTATGGTTGCTTGCGTAACTGATGCTAAGGTCAACCAGTCTTTGGTATTTGTAGAAACTACTGCCATCTATATTGACCTTTAATGACAGTGACATTAGGTTTATTTTTAGTTTTTTTTACAATGACTACTATAATGTTTACGTGACTCAGAGTCAATTATGAATGCTGCGTGTCCACTTCTAGAGATGGACATGTAGAGAGAGAAAGTGGCATGATACTTTACATAGAAAAGTTTAAATTTGAGTTGCACGGCATTTTAAAAATAAATAATATATTTTTCTTCACATTGCACCAGGAATCGAATCGAATTTAGAACATTCATTTGTTTCGCATAAAGAATAACCTGTGTGGAATTTGAATATAGAACACTGGGCAGAGGAGTTCTCTGTAGTTATATAGTTTACTAGCTGATACCCGCGACTTCGTCAGCGTTAATGATTTACTTTCTAAATTCGACATTATAATTTACCCGCGATTTTATAAAACCATTGAAATGCATGTGAATCCTATGTCAAATATAAAATTAAATTTAACATTCTTAATTCAAAAAAGTCTAAATATGTGTGTTTCTATCACTAAATTAGAAAGCTACTAAACCACCCCCTCCTTCCCTTCCTATTATTTTAACCGACCACCTCCTCTTCTCCTCTATACCATCATTCCTCTTCATGTCCTATAGCTTTTCTTGGGGTGGATTACTCTGCTACTTCTCTACTGGGTTGCCTTTGGTTTATAGGCAACCACGCCAACCACTCAGAGGGTGGCACACTTACCGTTTTACTCACTATCAAGCCGTACAGCCTGGTATAATTAATAAATAAATAAATATTCACGGACATTTTCACATAACATCCTCTGGTCCCAAACTAAGCTTAATGCTTGTGAAATGGGTACCAGATTACGGATATAGGTAATAGATATATTACTTTCTTTTATAAATACATACATGTAATAGATAGAAAACAGATATTTGTGCGTCTGGGGCACAAATATCTGTGTTCATCACACAAATAATTGTCCTGAGAGGGAATCGAACCCACGACCTCGTGCACGGAAATCGGTTACACTACCGAATACTCCACCAGGCCCATCAGTTATGTGTTATAAACATTGATGTACAAACAAATACATAGCATCACGCCTGTATTCCCTGAAGGGGTAGGCACAGGTGTATTCCACACCCACGATTCACCAGCTATGTTTAAGTCCCATGTAATAGGGGGCGAGCCTATTGCCGCCTACCGGGCACATTTCCAAACTCCGGGCGGCTACTGAGAATTTTCTTTTTACGAAAAAGCTCAATAACACTGCCCGACCCGGGCATACTATAATTGACAACGTGAAGGTGCTTGGGGAGGGCCCGGTGTACTACCAGGATCTCGTGGGATCGGAGGCGAACTTCAGGCAGCTACGGGATTTCGCGCGACGATGGCACAAGATTAGGAGTGGACTGGAAAGAGAGAGATGAAGAGAGATGATGCCGCAGAAGAGGCGAAGAACATATAAGGGAGCCAGTCTGCGGTACCACTTCGGGTGGGCTCGGACGACCAGGAAGACACCGAAGGCGTCACGAGTTTCGTCTGCCCCAGAAAGGGGAGAAAGACCATAGGGACAAGGAGACAGATTTGAAACAATTTGTAAGGGGACGAAGGTGCACTGTGAAAGAGCCACCGGCAAGTAGCAGTGCACTCTCCCGTGATTCGGCCTGTATAACCGTAAGGTTGAGTTAGGCCATGGGAAGGAGGTGGGATTGCCCGACCCGGGCATCGAACCCGAAACCTCATGATCAGCAGTCACTTAAACTACCTCTGCACCACTGAGGCAAAAACAGAGAAAATCCAGTGTCCACTATAAATTAGTGCAGATTACGCTTTCCTGCACTCATTTCGTTTAGTATTGTTTTCCGCAACGTATCAATATTAACTTTTAAAGATTCGCGAATTGTACACATAGGTATTTAAAGTAAAATAAACGGGTCTTTTTTCGCATATAAATTAGGTGAATTTGAAAAGTTGTCCCAACGTGACAACGGCTGCTGCAACTCAGTTGAAACGTCAGGCTAAAGGTAGTTAATAATTACACCTAATTAATACGCGAAAAAAGACCGTTTACGTTATTTTAAATAACGTATCAATATGCCTAATAATACCAAAATCTCGTTTGAAAAGCTCATTGACTGTCTCTTTTTCTCTCGTTCTTTCTGAATAGTGTCATTAAGCTCAAACACGCAGTAAGTTGTTATTATTTTATAAAATCATATATACATATTGTCACGTCTTTTTCCCGTAGGGGTAGGCAGAGACCACTTCTCTCCACTTGCTACGATCCTGACGCGCATCTTTCGCTTCATCTTCTTTCATCGGCCTTCCTTAAAAATGTCTCCGATCTCATCAAAATACGTTGCATCCGATAGGTGGAGTGGATCGTAATGACAATTGATATGTGGAGTGGGTATGACCGTTGGTCAGTGCGATAGCTTAGCGACTTAGAGCACTTCCCCGGATTGGAAGGGATGCAGTTCGAATCCCGCTCGCACTAAAGTTCTCTTTTTGCACATAATTTCTCTTTTTTCACAAATAATTTGTAACCTAAATTATAAGTCTTTAAAAAAACTATTAAACTAATGCCAATTGAAATATTATAGAAATCGGAATATCTAAAATAAGTCAATAAAAAAACTATTAAACTAATGCCAACTCTTTAACTCATAAACATAACTAAAATGATTTTGTTAAAAAGCAATTTTTAGCACGATGTTACTATGGTTACCATAGCAACGGTTGACATGTTATTTTGTGATAGGTAGTGGGTGTCATTGTGATAATTGAATACGATAGCAGATAAAGTTATATATTTTGGATAGGAGTTTCGTAAAATCCTTTCTTAGTGAATGCCTACGTCGCGAAAGGAGCATTTATGCAAAATTTCAAGTCAATCGGACGTATGGTTTCGGAGATATCGTGATGAGTCAGTGAGTGGTAAATCGCTTATATATATATATAGACTAGAGTAGTGTGTCATTTGTGTAGTCAATTGATGTACTATTGTCATATGTTTATTCGGATTTCCGCTGTGGACCTATTTTAATTGCCTATTGACGACACATATGACGACATCTATTGGATTTTGTGTTAAAAAAAATGTTGAAAAGTAGTGAATGTGGTTTTAAATTAACTGCAATTTTGAAATCTCAATCAAACACCTTATGATTCTAACATGCAATTGTTAGCTAAATAGATGTCTAAGTTTTTTTAAATATAGGGTGCATTTATTTATTCACTAGGAATTGTATGTGCCGGAAAGGACTATAAAAAACGACGTAAAATACTTATAGACTCAGATAAATTTAATTATAATTAGAGGCACATGAATAATTAGTGAGCCTAGCGTTAAAACGAAGGACTGCAAATTGTGGTATCGAATTCGATCCTCAGTCCAAGACTTAGACCTCGTGCGGCATACTGACATATCGAGATTTTTCCAGCTCCAGGCTGAGGGACCATGAGCCTTGATATGAGGCTAACATTCAGAGACCACGCCTCTGTGCCGTAAGACATCACTGGTAACACACACTGGTCGTAGACCTTCGTCTTCAGACACTGAGGAATATTGGACAAGAAGATCTCCCTCAGCTTCCCGAACACTGCCCAGCCGAGCTGGATTGGTCGATCGACCTCTTTCTCGAAGTTGTGTCTACCTAACTGGACAGTTTGTCCCAGGTATACATAGTGGTCGACAACTTCGAGAAGCGCACTCCCGACCAGGACCGGTGCTGAAATGACATGGACTTTAGAAATGACGACATGTGTGTATTTGTTTACAAATCATCACTGCTCTGTGAAGGAAAACATTGTGAGGAAACTTGCAAGCGTCAAAGATTTTCTCTACGGATTGTGAAGACTGCCCAACAACACTGGGCCAGCGTGGACTGTGACCTTATACTTCTCACTCTGATAGGAGACCAGCGCTTTAGTTTAAAGAAAAACAGTGAAAAAAAAAGTCTTGTGTGGTATTGAACACAGATCTCTCGACATGAGATATTGCAAAAACTCGATTTATTTTTTTCCAATTGTGTTTACATTGAGAGAAGAAAAACCTACTGCCAATATCTATAAGCTTACAAACGGGTGAAGGTTCGAAAGCCAATAAAATATAAATAGTTTTCTTTCACTAGAACGTACAAGCGAGTGAAATCCCTTAGGTGTAAGTACATAATAAATATAATATGAGAAGTATAACCTTATTTTCAATCATGTTTTTTATGTTACACATTGATTTATTTTCTTATTTCTTTAGATGCAAGCGGCCCAGTCCAGTTCAAGTACCTACTTGATAACATTATAACTCATAGATCAGAATCTCAGTTCAAGTAAAACCTACTTTCAGCTTCCGCAGACGAGAGGGAGTGCGGTACCTAGCGTGGTACGTACATTTTTTTCTACCTCATCCAAAAATGTATTTTATTAAAACTTGGCGTTACGGTCTATTAAATGTTAAATAGAACAATATTTGTATTGCTATTACGTGTTAGTAAATAGGTTAACTTTGTCTAGAAGCTATAGACCGGTACACATGTAAACAATGACGCCTATGACATCAAGGACCTATTCTTACAGTGTCCGTTTCCATTATACTATTTTTGTTCAGCCTTCGTACCAGCATCACGTTAACACTATTGAGTAAAACCTTTTTCCGTATAGAGATCAGGACCAAGCAGAAGATGAAGATGCAGTTGTAGCTTGTGAGTAAGATGAAAAACCTAAAACAAAAAATTTGATGTCCAGCCTTAGACATACATCTACCACAACTGCTTGACAACATAAGTACCTATATTTTCCAAAGAGCCCTGTGTCAAATTGTAGAATGTGTTTAGACGGCAACTACTACACAAAGTAAGGCTTTTAACCTTTAAAATTATCGACCCTATAGTTACCAAAACATTTTCATAATCCATCAGACTATTAAATATACATAAGGGCCTAAGCTACCCGCTCCGTATTTACCTTATTTCTAGATTTGCATGTAACATTATACGTTCATCGTGCCCTTTTAGAGGGTTTTGCCTTAAGTGCTGGGTGTGGGCATAAATTCAGTGAATAACGAAGTTTATCCAAGGCCGGCCTTCTCGACTTTCATAGTGATATTGACGGTAGAAATAGAATGCATCTGTATAGAAATTAATATTATCCAAAAATTATATTATCAAATCATTTGAAAGCTTATCGTGCCGGCTAATGGCGAATATAGCATGGTCTGGTCCAAGGAACATAAACTCTACCCGAGAAGAATAGCAACTTCGAACAAAAAAAATGCGACAGCTTCTGTCAGATATAGCCACCTATTGAACACCCCCTTTGATTGACATGGAGAGGGAATTTTAATACGACCACTTATTTTTGTAGTTTTATTAGGATTCTTATATTACATGATTGAAAATAAAAACAGATTAAAATAAACTTTTATTTAACAAAAAATATAAAACATTACAATCACGGAACTCAATAATCGCAATTAACTTTGATCACTTTAACTAGCTATTGTGAAAAGTATCTTGAACTGTATATTTTCTTTACACTAAAACACTTAAAACATTGTCTCTGATTTTCCTTAATTCCACCTCGAAACAATTACTTACTAACACTACAAAACAGCAATTACCAAGCTCGTAAGCTACATTTGCAAGTGACAGACAGCAATTTTTTTACATTTGACAAATGACAAATAATGTATTATTAATATCTTTATTTCAGACAACAGAGGCCCATTAATAAATACCTTAAAAGCTAACATACATAATATTAAAAATTGTTAGTAATATAAAATGCTTACAAACTATGTTAGTACAGTACTTGCCGTGTGGGGCCGGCTTTAGAATTGTCCCACCCCTCTCCACCCATGGGAGTCGTAAGAGCCGACTGAGGGAATACCGGAGGAGTGGGCAGCAGCACTCCTTCGAGTATTAACAACATCCACTGCGATCGCCAACCCGCCTGCCAAGCGTGGCGATTACGGCACTATACCCCATTCTTGGGGAGGCCTATGTCCAGCAGTGGGCGTTAAAAGGCTGATGGATGGATGTTAGTACAGTGCTTCCGTTGCACTAATGCCTAATGCACTGCAGTGGTATCTGTCCTCGAAAGCGCCTGAACACCACGTCTTGCAGCCAAAAGTTTTCGCCCAAGACTTTCTGCAGAAACATCGTTGGTATTCCCATCACAAACGCTGTTTCGGCGCGACTCCAGTAGCTGCACTCTGGACTTGTACTCCAACTTTTGGTGCACGTACTCCACGATGTCCTCCGCCCAGGTGGTGTAATGTAGACGGGAGATGTATACCGGGGTGTTCGGTTTTGCAGCACGTATAGGGACTCTAGGATCCACTGGTGCATTGCCGCAACAGTTCTTGTTAGTTCGTTTACGGCGTTTCCTCCTTTGTACCGTCACAAACCCATTATCATTGGCCCGGTTCGTCACCTTTGCAGGCGTAGGCTTAATAGTTTGAGCAGCAAATGTGTTCGCAGTGACACTAGCAAAATCTTGTTTTGATCGTGGTTGTAACGATTTTGCTTTGGCTGCAGTTACAGGCAGCGATTTCGACGATCGTGTAACATGCGTGGCGTTGCGGGCAGGGGCAACGGGTAGAGGGGAGGGCGCTCGAGCAATGCACTCTACGAACTCAACAGTCGCCAACGGTGATGTTAAAACTGCTGACTCCAGACTTGCACGTGACAAATCGACGCCAGCTTCGCGACGCGTGTTTACATAGCTTGTACGAGGTGATCCAATTACCGTCGCATTGTTGCGCAACTCTTTGAGTTCTTGACGCAAAAACTCAACGGTGTTGTGGGATGCCTCCAGCTTTTTATGTACATCGGCAAGGCTTGCCTTCAGAAACACAATGTCCTTGAGCAAGCTGGTGACATCTAAGTGGCCGAAGTCCACCGGTGGAAGTTTGGAAAGGTCCTTGGCCACAAACGTGGGCACGTTGTCCGGGTCGGTTTCCTTGAGCAGGGTGATTACATCTTGGAGACTTTTCTTAGTTCCATCACGCCGTCGAGACACCATCTGGTCACGTTTGTTTAATAACGTGAACAGCATCAGCTTGGAAGCCGCGATGTCTTCTTCACTGAAGTTCGTCGCACAGATTTGGACGGCGGATACCTCATCCATCACGTCCAGCTTCTGCTGCAGGAACGCCAGTAGTTCATTCGCCACAAGTTGCTCACTCATGGTGATAAAAATCGCGAGCGTCGGCTTACGCCGCGCTTTATAATATTAATATAATTATATTAATCAACACACGTCTGCATCCAATAGCTGCCGACACATAGTGTATTAGGCTGTGTTCCGATATACACTGCTAGCACTGTCCAGTGCTCTTACTGGAGAAAAATAATTCCGTTATAGACTGAGTATTCTACTGCCGCAGTATTCTAGGGAAATATATGACGTCATAAATCGCCGCCATTTTTGTACTGTGAGCAGTGTGAGCACTGGCGTTTTCGAGGTAAGGTGCTCTCAGTGGTTTGATCACTTGATCAATAGCGTCTAGAAATTTAACCACTTGCACTATTATAAAGTATTAATGTATATTGAACATAGTTATTCAAAGATACCGAACCAAGAAAAATTTAAAGAAATTGTGTTTATTGCAATGTGAAACCAATACTTTGTATGAAATGAAAGTAAGGACAGATTAGTATACTGCGACTGCGTTCCGTTATAAACAGTAACCAGTATAGCTAACTATAACGGAAAGACTTCGCAGTATACTAAATTGACGTCACACAGTGCTCTGAGTGTATATCGGAACACACCCTTAGTCTGTCACGTTTTGTCAGTATTGCCACCAATGAAAAATAAATATATTTGATTCTTTTTTTATATACAGTATTATTATTCGGAACCCCCTAGGAATGCCGCATATTCGTAGAAGAAAGTTGACCGAGTCTGATCCGAGGTCTGGTCTCTCTTCACGATGACCACTCCCGGAACCAAATTAAGTTTTTATTCTTTAATCGTCGTTAACATAAAATATTTTAGTCTATGCTCAGAAATATGCATAAAAACTTTTTTAATTTAGACTTTCATATTGGATTATAAGTAAAAGAACTGCGAAAGCGTTTTCAATTAACAGTTTTAATTAGAGATTTGCTTGGGCAGATGTCTTTATCTATTGTTTGTTTGCCTAAACCGACTTGATAAAATGTATAATTAGTTTAATATAATCTACTTACTGTAACTAACTAACTAACTTACTAACTTATCATCACGCCATTTCCCTTGCGGGGTAGGCAGAGACAACAGAGTGCCAAGAGGCTCTATTCTTGCAAACATCTCTCACTTCCTCAACATCCATAACTCTCTTCATACACGCTCGCCGGTTTCGGAGACTCCTGACTCCACCTTCCTTCAATACATGACCAATTTGGTCTAGGTAAGTAAGTCTCGGTCTCCCCCTGTACCTACATCCTTCCACTTTCGCATTGTATATCTTCTTAGCCAGTCACTCGTCCGGCATTCTTTCCAAATGTCCAAACCATCGCAGCATTCCCTTTCGCATCTTTACACCAATACTCTCTTTCATACCTACTCGCTCTCTTACGTCATTGTTACAAATGCAGTCAGTCAGCCTCACTCCACAGATTCTCCGCAGAGATCGCATTTCGACCGCATTGATTTTGCTCTCATGCTCCTTTTTACATAACCAACTCTCGCTTCCATATAATAACGTTGGGACAAGCACTGCGTTGTGTATTGCGACGCGTGCCTTCTGGCTGAGGTGGTGGCTGCCGAGAAGTTGTCCCAATGCTCCGTTCACTCTATTTCCCGTATTCACTCTTCTTTCTACATCAGTGGTGTACCTTCCATCCCGACTGAATCCACATCCAAGATATACAAATTCATCCACTTGTTCTAGCACACCATTTCCTATTGCTACTCTAACATCTGTTCTGGCTTCTTCTCTTTCAAAAACCATTACTTTGGTTTTGCTCACATTCACACGTAGGCCCCTTTTCTTACAATCTTCTGCCATTACGTCGACTAGGGCTTGCAGGTCAGTCGCAGACTGCTCTAATAGGACCGCATCGTCTGCATATAGCAGCGAGTTAACCACTGAGTCGCCCATCTGAACTCCCACATTCATTTCATTCAACCTTTGTAGACATTTATCCAGATATATGATAAACAGTCTGGCTGATAGAACGCAGCCATGTTTAACGCTGATATTGACGTCAAACCAGGGTGACATTCCATCATCCAGCCGCACACAGGCTCTGCAGTTCATGTAGTTGGACTGCACCGCTTGTAGCAGCCTACCGTTAATACCATACTCCGGCAAAATGTCCCAAAGTTCCTTTCGTACAACAGTATCAAATGCTTTCTCCAAATCCACAAAACTGCAGAAAACCCTCTGGCCTACAGCCAGATGCTTCTCCACAATGTTGCGCAAAGAAAACACTTGATCCATACATCCTTTTCCACACCTGAAACCTACTTGTGCCTCACACAAAAATTCAGCAGACACCATCCTCATTCTCCTTTCAACAATCTCACCATACACTTTGGCTGCCAAATTGGTCAAGCTTATGGCTCTGTAGTTTGCACAGTCATAACGTGAACCCTTGTTTTTAACAAGGGCACGATGACTGCGGTTCTCCAGTCCTTGGGAACCATTCCTGAGCTCCAACATAAATTGAGAAGCACCAGGAAGGATTCCCAGACACATGAGCCTCCAAGCTTGATCATCTCAGCAGACACCATATCAATACCCGCTGCCTTACCATTTTTCAAACTTCTAATCGCCCATTCAACTTCATCCACACTAATGTCATCAGAGGATGCCAGTACCGAATGCTGATCTGTTAGACCACATGTGGCACCAGCATCACCCTGAACATCCGCATACATATCTCCAAAATATTCACTCCATCGGCTTAACACATCTTGTGTTTGCGTAAGAATGTCTCCACCTTTAGACCTTATTTTATTCATTCTGAAACCTGACCAACCACTCCGAGATTTCTTCACCTCCCTCCAGAAAAGTTTGGTGTTGCTCTCGAAGTTTTTGATCAGCCTTTCTTCTGCAATCATATTTGCTCTATCACGCTTCTCTTTCACTAAGGCTTTGGTGACATTCTTACGTTGCCGGTATATTTCTTTGTTATGTTTTTTCATACTTGCACTCAGGTTCAAAGAAGATACATAGTCCAGCCACGCTTTCTTCTTTTGGTCTACGAAAGCTGCTACTTCCGTATCCCACCATGCATCACCTTTCCCTTTCTATGCTTCTTTGAGCATCCACATACTTCTTTCGCTGTATCTACCATACTATCTTTCAATACTCTCCAGCATTCTTCTATGTCAGATCCCAGCTGACTTGCCATTGTCAGTCGTTCACGGACACCTTCTACATATTTTGCTCTTACACTCTCTTCTTGTAACTTTTCAATCTTTATTCTTTCAAGCCCTCCGAAGTGGACACGCTCTCGCCAGTGTCTCCACTTTCTGAACAGACCACCAAATCTTGCAATAATGAGATAGTGGTCCGTGTCGACAGTGGGACCCCTGTAGGCTCTTGTATCCAGAATTTTACTTCGGAGGCGACTGTCTACCAGAATTAAATCTATCATACTTCTCTGTTCATTCCTTCTCCATATATACATATGGATGTCCTTATGTTGAAAAAATGTGTTTGACACAATAAGGTTTCTCTCCATACATACATCCGCAATGAGCCTACCTGCATCATTCACTCTCTTATCACCAAATGAACCAAGCACGTCCTCGAAGTCTGGACGCTTGGTCCCAACCCATCCATTCAAGTCTCCGCATACGATCACGCGTTCACTAGCTTCTGCCAAATCCAGAACTTCCCTAACATTATCCCAGAACTTCTCTAGATCCGATGCCACCGAAGAGCCTACGGGAGCATAAGTTGCGATCATGAAGACCCTGGTGACACCTAGTTTTATTCAGATCCTGTTTTCAAGATTCAAGTCTGGGATCAAACAGTCCGTATCAGTCATCAGCCGTAGTCTTTCACACCTGAGGCCAAGCGAGCGGACAGCAACACCCCCACTCCCATGCCGGCCCGACCGCTCTGCGGTACACCAGACCACAGAGCTAACCCGCCACCAGGAAGATCACAGGCGTCGCTACCCTTTCGCTTGGTCTCTGTTACACAGAGCACATCAAGCTGTCTGTCCGACATGACGGTTACTTCTTCCACACCACCTCTTACATTCCACGTGCCTATTCGACACTCTGCTCCCCTCGACTCGCCAAACTGGGCAAGGCGTGATGTGTGGCGGCCCCCATCGCCGCATCTGCCGTTGTTCGTACCGACGAGGGCGGGTCGGTACGCGTCGCCTCTGGGGCACGCCCTAACCCGCACTGCGGTACGCATTCGAGCCGGATTGCAGCCTGTGGATTACAGGCTGGCAGGGATCGCGACGAGCACGCTCCGGACTATAATCACCCAAACTTACTGTACTTATGTTATAATACATCTTAGCTCAATAGATATAAAGAACAAATTATTTGTGAAAGTGGAAAAGAGAGCTTTATTGTAAGCAGGAACATGCGTCACATCCAATCCGGGGAAGTGCTCTGGACCGCTAAGCTATTGCAATCACCTAACGGTGACACCCAATCTCCACTTCAGATTTGTTTTAGAAGTCTTTAAGACCGCGTTTAGCCGAGACAAAGTAAAACAAAATGCAGGAGACCTGAGCTTTACAGACGAGCCAGAACACTTCAGTCGCCATGTACGACATCCACAAAAAATAATGGTTACAAATTATCACTTCCTTTGTGAACTCGAGAAATTTTCTCGGCATCTTCGAATGATTTCCCCGCAGGTAGCGGGATAAAATGTAAACTAGTTTTTAAGCCTAATCAAGAGCTATCAAATAAAAAAGTTGCATCAAAATCCGTGTACTTAATAGTTTTTGCGTGTTGCGCGAACAAACGAACAAACAAACAGATAAACAGACAAAAAATCTAAAAAAATATCGTTTTGTGTTTAGACAGGCCTTATATAGCCTAATACAGTCAACTTTTCTAAAATATCCTAAATGTACAGACACCGCTCTGCTACAGCTTTATAATAGTATAGACAAAGCTTAATTTGTCCCCCACGTTTATTAAATATCAAACTATTTTACTCGGGAACGCGAAACATGGCATCGACTACAATTGCCACTCATCAAGAAACTTCCAGTTCAGGCGGAGCAGGTGTGAAAAATTAACTCCGCACGACCTTTTTATTGCTGCTGTGGTTTATATGAGCCAACTTTGTGGTCAGGAAATGTGCATTACTTTCTATTAGGGATGATTCATTGAAGATCTGATTCTAAGTGTAATTTACTTCATTTAATGTATGTGTTGTATAACAATAAAAATTATATTATTATGAACAATTCGCGGTTTCAATTTTAAAAAAGTACCTCTCATCTATTCTTCCTTAAATAATATAAATGCAGTAGGCATATTGCGCATTTTTCTTCAAAATTATTACCGCAACTTCTTTCAAGCATATTACAGAAGAAATTGTATCTCAAAGACCGAATATCCTGTACATGACAAGCATAGAAATCGGAATAATACTTCCCAAGGGTATTATAACTCCGTTATAGAAATGGAAATTTATGAACTGACAAAAATATGGATATTGATACGAAGAGTGGAGAGATGGAGAACCAAACAAAGTATACCGACGTATATATTATTGTTCCCAGAAAACATTTGGAGTTTTAAATAGAATCCTATATTTACACTGACAGTGACAACCGAATAATAAAGCCTTCGCTGCTGGTAAAAATCTATTGTTAATGCATCAATGTCGCATACAACTGAATAATTTCTTTTATTATAGTTATAGAGATTATTATTCATTAGATATTAATACTCTTTAAATACCTAAGTGAGCACATTAGTCTATTTTTTTTGTTAAGGTGGGAAAAAATGTTCCTGACTGAACCAAACCACACACCCCGTCGTTCGGGGCACCTCACCGGAACTATGTTACATTACTTCAGTGGTGAGCACGCTAGTCTAGGCTTAATCCTCTCATATTATTAGTAACCGGCATAATATTAAGACTAATAACTTATGGCTTTTGTAATTAAGTAAGTATGCCTAATGTCTGCCAACTTAGTAAATTGTAAGAAGCCTGGTTATATTATTAAAAGCTGTTTACAGTTTTAGGATTAATTAATTATTAAATCCACTAGTAAGTTGATACTTTCCATACTGCTTGTAAGAAATATGTAGGAATCAGGAAATTAAAACCATAATGTACTAGACTGTTTCGGATGGTTATTACAATAGAAATGGTTACAGTTCACATCTTACTTTTCCTTCTAATACATTTTGTTGTGGAAAGGGCATTTTTATGTTTAATTATTTTAAGAACAACACTTTCTCGGGGATTTGTGAAATATTCAGTTGCATATTTTATATTAATCTGGGTTTGAATGCCATAACTTTTATAACAGCGCGTTGTGCTCTCTCAAGGCTAATCATATGGGTTTTAGTAGCTCCACCCCAGGCTGAAACACAATATGACAAAATGGATTGGGCTAATGCGAAGTATACTGTCCTTGATGTCTTTTGATCAGCGCTATTCCGCAGTTTTTTGAATACATAAATAAATTTTCTAATTTTGTCGGTAAGTGACTTTATGTGGAATGTCTAGGAAAGAGTTGGATCAATAAAAATACCCAAGTATTTGAAGTAATCTGACCAAGTTATGGCGACACAGTTACAGTTGTCAACGTTTTCTTTTCCACACTTATAAGTAACAATTCGGAAGGAGGAATCTGGCTGTGATGACAGTATTGGCGAGAAAGCTATAAAACATGATTTTCTTAAATTTAAAGTTAAAAGATTTTCTGAAAGCCACGTGTTTACGGATGTGATTGTAGTTTGGGATAAAGTCCTAGTATGGTTCCAGCTGTCTCCGTGAACTATTAATGCAGTATCATCAGCATACGTAATTATGTCAACATTTGGAAGAGAAAGTTTATATAAATCATTTATGTATATTAAGAACAAGGTAGGTCCTAAGACACTACTCTGTGGAACTCCAAACTTAATATCAAGTGGCTTAATTTCTGTGTTGTTAATAATGACCTTTGGGTACGGTTGGTAAGGTAAGTTTTGAATAAATTCAATACAACTCCTCGTACACCAATGCCCATCAGTTTATGTAGAAGGAGAGGAATAGAGACAGTATCGAATGCTTTTGACAAGTCTAAAGATATGCAAATGAATTTTAATTTTCTATTTAAATGATTTCCTATGATATTAGTAAGTTCAGTAACCGCATTATCTGTTGAAACATCAGATCTGAAACCGAATTGATTTTTTGCAATGATATTAAATTTATTGAGATAGTTTAGAAGTCTCGTTTTAATAATTTCTTCGAAAATTTTTGAAAATATTGGTAAAACAGAATACATTGATGTATTATTACATAAAAATGTTAATGAACTATATTAATAGATATCTATTTTTATCTTGTAAATACTATACAGGCTTTTGCGTTTTTCCGATTTAGAACCTTTCAGACAAGGTTTAATAGAGAAATCATTGATGTTTGGAATTAGATGTAGGTACCATAATTATAGCTACACTACATAACCTAATCGAAAGCGGATAAGATTTTTAAAAAAATCTAGTTTTAAATAACGTATTGTAATAACGCTTTTAAAAATACTCCAATTAAGAAATTATATGTATACTAACTCTAAAATTGATTTCAATTTTCACGAACCGAAATACTGTGGGGACATTTAGATTGTGTAATGAAATGGAATCCATTGAAATTAAAGCCGCGGTATGGTGCTCTTTATGGGCACAGTCAATGTTAAATCAATAATTCTGTTTGGTAGAAAGTCCATTTTGTAACACAGCATGTATTTTATCGCAATAAAACCAATTTAGAATGAACCTATGCTTTTATTATACAAATTCAAGTAATATAACCTATATTTTTAACCAATTTTCTACCCCACTATTAGGCACATGTTTCCTCTAATGGTGTATATGTATTAGGCCAAAGTTCACCACGCTGGCCCAGTGCGAGTTGGCAGACTTCACAAATCACAAATCTTTCAGACTTGCAGACTTTCTTATGATGTTTTCCTATACTGAGCAGTGATAAATTTTAAAGAAATACACACACAACAGAAATGTATAACCGGAGATAACTCACGTTGTGGATCGATTTTGTCGACCCGGGTTTCGAGCATATTCGATGCTCATCATCAGGGCGAGCGCGCAGCGGACACAAAAATTGATCCACAACGTGAGTTATTTCCGGCTATATTTCTGGCAGTATAGGGCCCGCTTTATAATTGTCCCACCCCTCTCTACCCAAGGGTGTCGTAAGAGCCAACTGAGGGAATACCGGAGGAGTGGGCAGCAGCACTCCCTCGAGTATTAACAACATCCACTGCGATCGCCAACCCGCCTGCCAAGCGTGGCGATTACGGCATTATCCCCCATGACGGGACCGCTCGTTGCGGCGTTCTCTTGGGGAGGCCTATGTCCAGCAGTGGACGTTGAAAGGTTGATAGATGGATGGATGGATATATTTCTAATATGTATGTTACTATAGTTTCAATACGAAAATACACACATAACTTCGAAAAATCTCGAAAAGTCACATGTGTGTGCGAGTACGAGATCTGAACCCCAGGCTAGAGATCGAACTTGATGCCACTGTCTTTGTAGTCATTGACTAACACTGCATTTACATCAACCCTTTTTTTTGTATACTTGACATAAATAATGCACCAAAAATAACCATTCCATTTAATACAGTCTCATTCAACCGCTGAACTGATTTTGTTGAATTTGGGCACAGAACCTAAATGAACTTCAACTTATAGTCAGTCCATGATAAAAACATAGTTTACACCTTTTGAAGATATAACAGGGCAGATGATTGAAATTAGAAATTGTAAATTGAAAAAACGAAATTCAGTAGGTAGGGTACCAAGTGAAAGTGCTCACTTGCTGTCGGGCCCGAGCGGGTTGGTAACACCATCTCCCCTTTATGGCTAATTTGATTCGTAGGATATTATAAGTTCCATTTTAACACAGACCATTAATAAAAGAGTGCCTGAGTATTCCCGTGGTGCACGCTTATGGCAGTTAATAGCTCATTATTACGAGATTATTAAATGAGGTTCGTTAAAGTGTAAAAAGATCTCTCCATGCGTCATTTATCACCTATCGTTAGCAATTTATATTGATCCAATAATATACGAAGCTAGTTAAAATTTCCACATAGGTACTTATTTAATGATGGAACTATTTTTTGCCCTTTTAGATCTTGGTTCGAAGAAAAGACTATTATACTTACCTACCATATAACGTGACGATTATTATTAATGATCAGTAAATTTTTCTTCAATATATTACGAAAGGGAATATTTTAGTCAAATATAGGTATATAGTATAAGATGATTTATTACGTACACCCAGACCTACTACTACTAATTATCATCACGCCATTTCCCTTGCGGGTTAGCCAGAGAGAACTGAGTGCCAAGAGGCTCTATTCTTGCATGCATCTCGCTTCCTCAAAATTTATAATTCTCTTCATTGTATGAAGAGAATTATAATGCTCACTGGTTTTGGAGACTCCTGACTTCACCTTCCTTCATATACATAAATACATGACCGATTTGGTCTAGATAGGTGAGTCTCGGTCTCCCCCTGTACCTACATCCTTCCACTTTCTCATTGTAAGTATATCTTTTTAGCCAGTCACTTGTCCGGCATTCATTCCACATGTCCAAAGCATCGGAGCATTCCCTTTCACATCTTTACACCAATACTCTCTTTCATACCTACTCGCTCTCTTACATCGATATTACGAATTTTAGTAAAGTTGCTATATTCTCTTAGATAAAGACGGATCGATCCATTCTTAGTTTCCGTTATCGCATAGACAAATAACTCGAAGCGTCTATTCATGTTCCCGTGATAATCCGTCAAGTGCTGAGCTAAAATTATACTTTACTAGCCTTTTCCCGCGGCGCCGCCATAGTCAAAAGCTAGTTTTTAGGTTACATCTCAGGTTCTTGATATTACCTATAGTAGCGGGATAAAATGTATAAGAGTTTTTAAGTCAAGAGCGAATAAACAAACAGACAAGGAATCTATACAGTATTTTTGTTCTCCAATAATTTAAATGTACACAGTTCTGTTACAGGTTTATAATAGTTACGATTCAATGTCAAACAATATATCTTAGTACCTATTGCATAAAAAGAATATCCTCAGGACACGATGTGCGTACCACTGAAGTAATGTAACATTACTTCAGTGGTAGAGTGGGTTTCACTTTGTGTTTAATGTAATGTAACATAGTTCCAGTGGCCCACCAATACAGGCGGAGAGATGGCACACGACGGGTTTATTTAGTGGGTGATGGCTCCACATTACCCTGTTCGTTGCCCCGAACGACGGGGTGTGCGGTTAGGAACATTTTTCCCCGCCTTAATAAAAAAAAAGAACACGATGTGTGTAAATGTGAAATAGTAAAATGATAACCACGAGCCGGATTCTGCTTACCTTCATTGTGTTCGGTTTTTTTTTTATTGCATGTAGTGGCTGACGAGCCACGGTCCATCTGATGGTAAATGGTAACCGTCGCCCATGGATTCGATTATACCGAGAGTATTGTCAAGCCGCTGCTTACCAATTCATTTCACAGATATGAAATGAAATATAAATTGCTCCAGCCAAAACGCAACGATGTCCTTCATGGCCGGTCACACAGGAGATGGTGGTACCAACCCGCTCGGGCCCGATACCAAGTGAATACTCCCACTTGGTACCCAGCCCTACCACCAGTCATGCAATGGATGATAATTGCTTACGTCCCTTAGTCGCCTCGTACGACACCCATGGGAAAGAATGGGGTGGTGACATTTGTATTCTTAGTCCGTCACCACACGGAATTTGTGAAATGGCCGAGCAAGTCAACTGCCTAAAATATATAAAATATAACCTTTAAGTAAATAAAATTAAATCTATATTTAAGATCAAATAAAAAATATAGACGGATCATTACGAACCATCCAGTGAAGTCCAACCGTGCCAAACTAATTGGTAATGCAAGCAAAACCATGCCAAAACGATCTGTCATAAGCCACAAGTGTTACGAGAGCATGATTTAAAATTACCCCAAATGACTCGATGATTTCGTATGTATGTTACGTACATGAATACGTCGTCAGCGTCTTAATATTGCTGTAAACTTACTTTATACTATTTAGATATTTTTAATATATTTTTAGCATTTGACATGCTTAGCACTATACACTAAACACAAAGTGAAAAATGTGAAATCGAAAATAACAGTCAGGAGCAGGATTTGAACCTGCATCTTCTGGATACCGTCCAGATGCTTTACCAATTCAGCCATCCTGACAATTGTTCCTGACTGCTAATTTCGATAACACATCATACTTAACGTCTTTGGACCATAGACCACATTCACACGCTACGCCAGATTATACAAAAAATCGAGGAATACAATCGGCCTCTGTGTCTGGCGTATGTGGACTATGAGAAAGCCTTCGATTCGATGGAAACTTGGGCGGTGCTGCAGTCCCTTCAGCGGTGCCAAATTGACAATCGGTACATCGAAGTGCTGAAGTGCTTGTATAGAAACGCCACCATGTCAGTCCGTGTTCAGGACAAGAGTACGGGACCGATCCAACTGCAGAGAGGTGTTAGACAGGGAGACGTTATGTCCCCGAAACTCTTCACCGCTGCACTGGAAGATGTCTTCAAGCTCTTGGACTGGACCGGATTCGGCATCAACATCAATGGCGAATACATCACTCACCTTCGATATGCCGACGACATCGTAGTCATGGCAGAATCTCTGGAGGACCTTGGCACCATGTTCAATGATCTCAGCAGGGTTTCCCGGCTAGTGGGTCTCAAAATGAACATGGACAAGACGAAAGTCATGTCTAATGTCCATGTCATTTCAGCACCGGTCCTAGTCGGGAGTGCGCTTCTCGAAGTTGTCGACCATTATATCTACCTGGGACAAACAGTCCAGTTATGTAGGCACAACTTCGAGAAAGAGGTCAATCAACGAATCCAACTCGGCTGGGCAGCGTTCGGGAAGCTAAGGAAGATCTTCTCGTCCAATATTCCGCAGTGTCTAAAAATGAAGGTCTACAACCAGTGTGTGTTACCAGTGATGACATACGGAACAGAGACGTGGTCTCTGAATGTTGGCCTCATATCAAGGCTCAAAGTCGCTCAGCGGGCCATGGAGCGGGCTATGCTTGGTATTTCCCTACGTGATCGAATCCGTAATACGGAGATCCGTAGGAGAACGAGAGTGACCGACATAGCTCGCCGGGTTGCCATGCTGAAGTGGCAATGGGCAGGTCACATCGCTCGACGAACCGATAACCGTTGGGGACGAAAGGTTCTCGAGTGGCGACCACGTATCGGACGGCGCAGCGTAGGACGGCCTCCCACCAAATGGACCGATGATCTGGTCATAGCTGCGGGGAGCCGTTGGATGCGGTCGGCACAGGACCGCTCGTTGTGGCGTTCTCTTGGGGAGGCTTATGTCCAGCAGTGGACGTTAAAAGGCTGATGGATGGATGGATGGATGGATACATATATATAATAGATATAAAACACCCAGACGCAGTAGAATTATCTGTGTTTATCACACAAATAATTGTCCTAAGTGGGAATCGAACCCACGACCACGGAAGTCGGTTATACTTACTACCGACTACCCAACAAGTACTATCTGATATTGCAATATCGACTAGTATTTTCTTGAACTACACAAAAACATTCGTACGTATGTACTTACCACCACGCCGTAACTCATAATATCTTACTAGTTAATAAACAACGTCACAAATAGCTGTTAGTAGTGCTATTTGAAGTCACGTTTGACACAAATAAGGTTTACTAGCTTCTGTCCGCGATTTCGTTTGAGTGGTCTTCAATTCCAAATTCAAATCTATGAAAACAAATCTAACGTTTTGGTATACCGCCAACATATCCACAATAAGAAAAGATCTATGTATCATATTATATTTTTAAACCTAATTTCATTCATACCCATTTCCTCTTTAGGTCTGTACTAGCCTTTGCCCGTGGCTCCGACCCAGCCTTTTTTTTTCTCAAATATCTTAATTGTACAGACAGCTCTATTACATGGAAACATTCTAAGGCAACTATAATTTTTTTCAGAAAGCCGGATTCATATAAAAAATAATTTTGTATATGAATCCGGTGTACTTATCTTCTATCTATCTACCAAATGTCGTCCCAATCTGTTCAGCTGTTTATGCGTAAATCACGGGCAAACACCTAAACACCTTCGCAAACATTCGCACTAATAATATTAGTTGTTCATACTGCCAAGTACGCCAGTGACTTGTGGTAATACAGTATGTTTTGGAGGCCGCCAACTCCTTAGAAAGGTAGGCTGGCTCCGGCACTCTTCATAAATGCGAGTTGGTATAATGATTCTATAATCATTAAACACAAAGTGGAAAATGTGAAATCGAAAATAAAAGTCACGAGCAGGATTTGAACCTGCATCTCCTGGATACCGTCCAGATACTTTGCCAATTCAGCTCTCGACTGCTAATTTTGATAACACATTCATACTTATCGTCCTGGGTGACGCCTGGGTGCTGAATTGGCAAAGCATATAAAAATTTCTAAAGATTCTATAATCTATCAATTTAATAGTATCGCTATTCTCTATTAACGATCTGGCCAGATGTGTGTGCTAATGTAATGTTGCGAATGATAGTACTCTCAATGGATTTTGAAATAGAACGATGCGCTTCATTGAATCAGGGATCGCCCTCACGCTGATGTACAATTTGATACACTGCTGGCTGGTTTTATGGTAGCTATATTCATATTATCCGAAACGTTGGCTTCGAAGTAGGTACTTAATAAATATACTACATACGTATTTTGATATTTATATAAGTATAAATGAACATCATATTGTGCGAAAATAAGAAATCTAAAATAACAATCACGAGCAGAATTCGAACCTGCATCTCTTGGAAAATCACCCTAAATGCTAATTCAGCCAACGTGACAACGCTGGCCCAGTGCGGATTGACAGATTTTCCAAGTGTTTGTGAAAATCACTCAGGCAAGCAGGCTTCCTAATGATGTTTTCCTTCGCCAAGCAGTGATCATTTGTAATCAAATACACACATATTTTAGAAAAATCTCCAATAGTCAGAAGTGTGTGCCATGACCTTCGATCGGGGATCGATCTCGGTACCATTGTCTTGGCAGTCCTGATAACTACTAAGTTATCGCTTAGCGTACATAAGTATTAAATAAATTGTACTAATTTTAATAGATCGAATTTAAACTCTTAAAGAACCGAAAAACAAATCTCCCCGAAAGGGGCACACTACGGTGGCATTAGCAGGCAGGAATTGCAACAGATTGCAAGCTACCGGTAGATTTTAACGCGCGCGATACAAAACCGCTAAGCGTGACGCGCGAAGGACAACAGAATTTATTATCTCCAACAAAAGTATCTCGTGGGATCGCAATAGAGATTTTAAGTATAAATTATCAGAATGGCGGTGACCTGGTTCGCCACCCGTCACGTCCAATTCCCACGGGGCCCAAAAATGGGCAGTGGAACGCCCATGATAAGTGGAAACCCGTCACCTCTGGCTACCCCTCTGGGAAACAGGCGTGAGTCTATATAAGTATGTATGTAACAAAAGTTATGGAGTCCTTTAATATTTCAGTAACTTATTCCATTTGATAGTGAAGAATAATAAAGCCTTCAAAAGTTATCCTACAAACTAGTTTTTATAATACTTTGTCCCTGTCTTATATACAAGATAATAATATCTCGCTATGAGATCATCAACGTATTTCAATAATATTAGTATCACTAAGGAAATATAGGTATCTGTTGGTACAAAATTTACACACGACCGTTGACGATTTAAAATAAAATCGTTGAATTTAAACTGCGTTCCGAAACACGTGATTCATTATAACTTGTTTTAACGGTAGGGGAAAATATCGTTTGAAAATGTTATTAAGCCTTTTTTATTAGCAAAAGCTTGTATACCTATTTACTTAGCTCGTATTTTTTTATTTATAAAACGTAACGCGGTCTAGTTATGTTGCGGACTTGATTTAGGCACGATACACGGACACAAAGCGCATCCTGTTTATAGAATTTCACATTCATTTTGTAGATCACACAAATATTTGTACAATTTGTCAAAAGTAGCTACGTTCTTTGTGCTGTTGCTCATTTATTCTTTTATTTATTTTTAATAAAGACAATGCCCTGCACTAAGCAATACTCTTTGTATAGTGGGGACTTTACAAAGATACAATTTCACGGACACAAAGTACACCCAGACTAAGAACAACCATTTGTAGTTCACACAAAGAGTTGTTCTATGTGGCTATCGAACCCACAAACAATCGGGCAGGAAGCCGGTATCTAAACCAGTGCACCACCTGTGCAGCCATCTGATATCATGCTATTATATTTAAGGGCAACGATGACATGGTCTCTAAGTGGAGTCTTAAAAGTTAAGAGTTAAAAAGAACACTCTTTGCTATACATATATTATTATCCAGGTTGGATTAGACGAAAATAGATAATTACTATTTAGCTTATTTACTTGTAAGTATTAATTTTGTACATGTAACCTATGTATCCTTAGGTACTAATATTATTTTGAAAATAAGTTTTTTTTACCAATCTAATTACCATGAAATTTTGCAAACATATAGTTTGGAACCCAGAAAAGGACATAGGCTATCCTGGAAAAGTTTCATAAAAATATTTTTACGAACTAATTTGTGTTGTTTATTAATATGAAATTATTATTCAAATGGGATATTTGTAAAGTAATTATTGACTGACCGTAGTTCATTTGGTCGTCAGATTTTAAAGACTCATATTCGTTTAGATATTACAAAGTAATATAGGTACCTACTTACTGTATGATAAGTACACATACACATAATTGGACGAGGTTAATCAAAAGACGTTGAAAGGCTGATGGATGGATGGAAGCAAAAGACATCTAGAGCATTCCCTTTCGCATCTTTACACCAATACTCTCTTTAATTATGTAAGTATATTCCAAATATAGTTTTTTTCTGCTCAATATACTATCGTGTCGCGAACCGGATGATGAGGCTGGTAAGTTAGAGCATTATACCGCAACGGTTTTTAAATGTTGGGTTGCTAACGAGTGTAATAAATCCATTACGAAATATTAATTTTATTGGAAGTCTACGGATTTAATTTAACATTCAACAATTAAAATATTTCTGGTACTGAAAAATAATAAAATACCTACTATATTAAATACTATAGTTATACAAAAACACTATATAAAAACTTGAAATTTATATCTGATTGGACAAATTACATCAGAAGTAAATATGCTTCAACAACATATTTGTTTAATTTGGCACAATGATTAAACTTGTTTAACGTGCATTAATTACACATTTTGCACATTCTGCATTCTTTTATATAGTACATTACTTACGAGGGTTTTTTAAATAGCTAATGATGGCAGACGAGTCACGGCCCACCTTATACCGAGAGTATTGTCAAGCCGCTGCGCACCATTTCATATCTCAGATATGAAATGAAAGAATAAACGGCTATCTTCTGCTACAGCCAAAACACACTGACGTGCTTCATGACCGGTCCAACAGGAGACGGTGGTACCGATCCCATCGAGCCCGATGGCAAGTTACTCTTACTTGGTACCCAGCCCTACCACCAGTAATGCAATGGGTGATAATTGCTTACTTCCCTTAGTTGCCTTCTACGACACCCGCGGGAAAGAATGGGATAGTGACACTCGTATTCTTATTCCGTCACTATACAGGTATTTAATAGGTACACTAAATTAAATATTTTACATACCAATTATTTTTCTGTATATATCTAATACAAATAATACAAAGTTATCAATTATACACAACAGAATAGTAAAACGACATTTTTATACTGATACTTAATATTTTTTTCTGAAAAAAGGAGGTTTTTATGATAACAATTTTATTTTAAAAATACCTACTCTTTTGTTATCCATACTCCATAATGATTGTAATCGGACTTTTAACTGAACAATTTTCATTGTCTTAACTTTTATAAATAATTTGAACAAAGAAGTTCGAAAATCGAAGCACCAAAATTTTTAAAGACTTAGGATACTAGGAAATAGGTCCAAATGTTTCGAGGATATAGACACAAGTTGAGTGGTCCTATTAACAGTATTGGACACGCGGGTTATGGCAAACTACGATAATGAGGTCAATACGAACAAATACACATGATCATTGACAGGTATCGAATTTAAATCGATCAAAAATTGAATACCAATGGCACCACCACTCCCATCCTACTATAGATGCCAGTACCATACAATGTCAACATTCATTCATTACGCAACGAGGCCTCGCCAAGAAAAATCGTTGCGTTTCTAAACCGGTTTATTGTTATATATTATATGCTCTATTATTATAGTAGTAAAGATGAATATTGATTGGTAATAGTAAGTAGGACTGCAGGTAAGTTCGCGTTAAGTTACGACATTGTGGTAATATTGTATGGGAAACGGACCTGTGCGAGTTTCTGTAGTTTAATGGAGGTGTGTATGTAAGAATTGCAGAAGTTTAAATTGTTCCTATTTCACAAACTGACTGAGCGACAAACATACAAATATTTGTGATTTCCATAGACAAAATTGTTCTAAGTCTAATGTTGGATGCGTTGTACGTGTATATTGTTTCCTATTATCTTATCAATAAGACAATTACAAATTAATATTTTTATAAATAATTGTGAAGATGGTTTTAAGTTTCAAGTAAACTATGTATGTATCTATTTGTAAAAGTATTATTTTTAAGAAGAAAGTAATTATAATATATCATCGCTAAAAATAAAAACTAATCTCCGAACCAAACTCATCACTCAAATTAAAAAAGGGGTTTACAATTTACGTAAGTTCACAAAACAATAAAAATCATAGTATTCTTTTGATAGAAATAAAAAACCGTAATTAAAATCATAGTATTTTTTGATAGAAATATTAATAAGCACTTAAATTATGTTAGATAGGTAGGTACATTTATTTCAACATTAATATGACTAGTTACTTTTAAAAATATGTTATTCAAATCCTCACCTTTGTTAGGAGATAACTATGTAATATAAAACTCAGCAATCCGCAAAACTACACATTATCGAGCGAAAATGCACCAACCGCCCATGAACTTGACGTAGGTAGTTCGTTGCTATAGCAATACTCTCCCAGGGAAAACGACCCCTTGTTAATTCACATTCAAAATATGCAATTCGTAAAACTTTATCAATTTCCAATTTGCAGAGTTCCAATAGATCACACAAATTTAAAAAAAAAACAACAGCACTTTTTTTTGGAATAAAACGTATCTCAGATTACAAATTTTGAAATTCGAACGATATATTTTTCGCGCGTAACTGACGCGCGTCTACACGGCGGTACGGAGCGCACTACGTAAATGTCAGCAGAATCGGCACATGTGCGGGCCGTAGTAAGGCTCCGCCTACAAGGAAGTTGTTTTCCTTGCTACTTTCTTGCTGATTCAGAATGGCGGACACGCATGCTATCTAAATTACTACTAGTTACCTATTAGTACCATTCTAAGAATTGCTTGCTATTAATGATATATATATCTAATGATTTCGTATTAATAATTTATACAACAGTAGCGTAAATAATTTTTGTCCTTTCGATGCTAGGAAGTGGAGTATTTTAAGCAAGGCTTAGTAGTTAATAGCGTCAGCAATATACCTGAATGACTCAGAATGATATTGTATTAAATATTATTTCGTTACCTATCATAATTCACGCTGATTAATATATATTATAGTTATAAAGTGATCGAATTAGCAAAAACATAACAACATCAGCAATTAATAGTCTAACAATGGTTAGTAAAAATTAAGTACTTCCTATTTATTCACACCTTTATTATATAGGTCAGTGCGTGGGGTCATATTTATCGCTGCCTTTGTCGTTCGCCGCAATTATAGTTAATTGAGGTACCTACATCAGAAGCTCAAAGATCATTGGTCTTATTTTGACTAAGCCTGATTGATTTGGATCAAATCATTTGAAAATTTCCTTTAATCAATAATAAAAAGTAATTACCTCTATCATATGTAAAATCTATCAATTTAAGTAATGGATAAAGGTGATCACTAATTAAATCACTGTATAATTTAGTTTTATCTATTACTAGGATTTGCACACAGCTCTGGCTCAGGAAAAAGCTTTTAGGTTATATATAAAGTTCTTGATATAGTAGCGGGATAAAACATATACCTACTAGTTTTTAAGCCTTATTATTAAGAGCTACCAAAAAAAAGTTTCATCAAAATATGTTTTACTTTTTCGTATTTGCATGAAAAAACGAACATCAGACAAAGCTTCTAAAAAAAATTTATGTGTTCTGACTCTTCTAAATGATAAACTTCTTTTTTTCAAATATCATAAATGTAGCTTTATAATTATTGTTATTAGGATACAAATTCAACAAAACTAGCAACACCTATTTTAGATTATAAGTTTCACTCAATCTCGCTAAAGGTAAGAATTGATGAGGGAAATACTTACAAATTATTAGAATTAAGAGTGATACTAAATGATGATGTCTCTATAATTATGTTATTATTATCATAGAGACTGTTAGTAATGGATATGCTTGGCCGTTTACGAGAACACAAATAATTAAATAGGAACGTAACTATAGTTAGCAAAGGTGTTGCCAGGACTATAAAAAAATAATGTGATAGGAAATTATGGCCCAATGTAAACCGCATTTTGCCTATTTAATTTAAGCTTATGACTAATAAGATAATAGGAAAGCTTTTTGCTATTTACTAGGCAGTTCTAAACTTAAAGTAACTTACTAATAATTTCCTGATAGATAAACTTAGTAGCAGGATATAGGATACAAACCTGAGACCTCTCGACTCGAAACAGCACTATTATACAACGAAAGCAACTGTTGCACATACCATCGGTTGTATTCATATTCGGAACGCAGTTGATAAAAGTGAAAGTACGGTGAGGCGCTTATTGACGTAGCCGACTAGTACAGTCGGCTACGTGAGTTATTTTGAAAGTGAATTTTTGTTTACTCTGCCAGTATGTATTTGTACTACTATGTATAAAAATAATATAGTACAACACCATCTAGTGAATGTTAGGGGAATAAAAAAGATAATATTATCTTAACAACAGTATTTCACTAATAATAAATAAACTTGTCACAACTTTTTAATGTCTTTTAATTGTGGATTCCCCCTAGAAATAAAAAGTAATTAATATGAATAATTATTTGAGTTAATTAAATTATAAATAACCAGCTTTATTGTGTGTCTATTAGGTTTTATGTATTCGTTTTTGGAATATTTTAATAGGTAAATATTTTGATGACTATAAGTTATGCTATAATTAACGAATAATATAATTAATTGAATGATAGTAGCAGTGATAGTCCAGTGGTAATCCAAAGACTGTGGACAAAAATAGTGGTATCGACTCCGATCCTCAGTCCGATATCCTGGCATAGTACACACCTCTTACTTTTAGAAATTATATGTGTATTTGCTTATAAATTATTTATTAACCTAAAGGTACACTCTGTCATTTGGAGCAATGAACAGGTTAGTGTGGAGCCCTCACTCACTAAATAAACCGGCCATGTGCCGTTCGCCGGTAGCTGACCCTTTCGGGTACCCGCTGCTGAGCGATGCTTCCGCACACGGAGCGTCGCACTTTCGCGGGAGGCCTTGCAGGTGGCGGACGTTCCCCGACCCACAGCCTCAGCTAGAACAGCATCAGGTGCAAGTACTCACGCCTGTGCCGCCCTAGTAACGGGTGGTGGTTTGAGTCAGCGAAAGGATCTTCCTCCCCTAGCCCTCTCCGCCACTCCCTTCCGCGATTTGAGTTCCTCGCAGAAAGCAGCGATTGCGGCCCAATTCCTGTCACTGCCAAGCGTCGCTATGACGACGCTTAGCAGCTCGCTGCTAAGGGACCCCTCGGGGTCTCCCCTTATTGTTGCGACGAGTTTCCGGCGCTGCTCGGTTTAAGAAGGACGTGGCTCGAGCGTGTGACGCGTGTGTCCTCATTACAGCTGCAATGGTGACAGCACGGAGTCGCCTCCTTGCGACTATGTGTATGTATCTGCCGAAGCAACCATGCCTTGACATGACCTGCATTAGTCGGAAGGTAAGGACTCCGTGCTGTCGTCTTGCCCACTCCTCCAGCACTGGCTGGAGTGCCCCTACGGTCCAAAGATCAGCCCAGGGCGTCTCCCGGCTAGGAAACCTGCATGCTTGGGAAATTTCCTCGACGGCTTGTCAAATCGCCAACCTACATTGGGCCAGCATGGTGGACCTAGTCCACCTGCTCAGCCAGCTTAAATCACTGTGAGTCTGAAAGAAGATCCGTTATTAATAATAGATTAAAAAAAATAATTGAATTAAGCTACTAATTAGTCATGGAAGAAAGATAACCTGCCATTGTTGGTTTAAAAAAAAATGAATTATTATTGAAAGTCGTTTTATTATATTTACTTCTTTAAAAACATATTTCTAATTTTGTCATCAAGTTTAATATGGCATAATATAATATAATAACAAGCAAAGAACCGCATTCAATCATAACTTGAATAATAAAAATAATGAATTATTAGGTATTGCACCTCATTTGGTACAATATTTTTATACATAATTATATTTCCATCTCTGTGTCTATTCCATGACCAAAAGGTTATTTAAAAATTACAAATAATTAATTACAAATAATCGCGTGAAAATTTGCAAAGTTATGCACACGACTTTATACTGTGTGAGCGAGACAGCATCCACCGGGGTTGTACATCCACTTTTCTCAGCGTTATGTAAGCTAACGGAGCCCTGGAGCCGGGCAACACGCCCCCTGCCCTGCTACCCTGCACCCCTAGCGATCCCGCAAAGATTGGGGCGAAGGCAACGCTATAATTCAGTTAGGGTGACAGCAGTAATTGGTGTTTCTATTGCTATTGATAATCGCTGGAGATACATCCTTAGTATTATAATCATAAATATATATTTTTAAACCAAATAATACGCGCTAAGGCATTTTTCTGGTGATGCCCAGCAATCGATTAATTTAATCAAATTATTTTATTATCATCGGTATAACAAACATTTACAAACAAATGCAGTAGAGATGAGAGCTTTAAGAAGCATGTGTGTACGTCTATACAGATAAAATAATTATTTTACTGAACGTCACATCCGTTTAAAACCTTTAATTCATCCGAAAATAATTGAAAGATAGAGTAAAATAAAGTGTTTTGAGAGAACGCTGTGGTGTGAAATAAGATATAATGACATTGACATTGAAAGATTGACAAGAAAAAATTAATGTGGTTTGTGCATAGAGAGGATGGACGAAAGGACGACAAAAAAGATAATGGCGAGTATGAAGGTACAGTAAGGAGAGAAAAACCTTACCGAACGTTCTCTGACCAAATCGACGTCTTCGAGAAAGCCCAGGTCAGGAGTAGCCTTAATCAAGGTATAATAAATATGAGGAATATAATGAATGTGAATGAGGCAAAAGACGTGAGTAAGGATCTTACGATTCAGAAACAACGGATTTCCAGTTGGTAACAACTATCAACCTTACCAACTGGAAATCCATTATCTCTGACTACCCTTCTGGAGACCAGGTGTGAGTCTATGTGTGTATGTACAAGCAAATTGAAATGACAATATTAGAAGTTGATTTATTCGATACATGAGAATAGTAGCATCAAGCCTGTATGGGGAAGGGGTAGGCAGAGGTGTATTACACACCCACGACTCTCCAGCTCTGTTTAAGTCCCACGTAATAGGGGGCGAGCCTATTGACGTCTACCGGGCACATTTCCGAACTCCAGGCTGCTACTGAGAATTTTTCTTTTTAGGAAAAAGCTCAATAACATTGCCCGACCCGGGGATCGAACCCCAGACCTCATGATTAGCAGTCGCATACACTACTGCTACACCACCGAGGCAGAATAGTAATTAACTTAAATAAGTTTTATTCCTTTTTTAAATTGTAATATTAACGTACTTGGCAGAATAATTATGTTTACTTCGACACTAATTACACTAGACAAAAAAATAAGCTAAAAGTAGTCTACAATAAATATTAACCGCATATCCTTAGAAGATGAATAAGTAACGTTACTTAAGGTGCTTTTTATTGTGTTTTTTAAGTCTCACTTTACACTATGGAATAATCCTTGTATCGCGGGGAACTTTACAAACATATAATTTCAAGGACACAAAGTACATTGAGACTCAGAACAACCATTCGTGGATCACACGAAGAGTTGTCCTGTGTGGGAGTCGAACCAACAACACTCGGGCGGGAGGCCGGTATCTAAACCACTCCACCGTCTGTGCAGTCGTATATCTTAATATAGCTACTTGAGTTTCAAAAATGCCAATGTTTTAATGTAGATTACAATAACACTGTACTTACTCTAAGTGAACAACATTGACAAGCTTTTCAATTGATTCACGTAGGAATAAGGATGTTACATACAATTCAATAGCGTAATCAAATAATTGGATCCTGATTCCTGAAGTAAACAGAGTTATGTCTGTACATTTAAGATATTTGAGAAAAAAATTAATATATAAATAAAATAAAATATTCAAGGACATTTTTCACACGTCCTCTGGCCCCAAACTAAGCTTAACGCTTGTGCTAACGAGTTTGTGTTGTTGTTGTATAACACACAATACTACTTTTTTTGTAAATATATATATATATAATAGATATAAAACACCCAGACACAGTACAAATATCTGTGTTCATCACACAAATAATTGTCCTGAGTGGGAATCGAACCCACGACCTCGTGCACGGAATTCAGTTACACTACCGACTACGCCACTAGGCCCGTCACATATGACTATTTAGTAGTAGTTAGTTTAAACATAAAGCATTGTTTTTAGAATTCTTGTTCTCTGTTTGTTTGTTCGGCCATCACGCTAAAACTACTGAACAGATCCTGATTAGACTACACACATTTACTCACACATCACACACACCTACTTTTTTTATCGCGCTACTGTATCGGGAACCAGAGATATTACTTAAAAACTAGCTTTGTATATGTGTATGTCACTGAATTTCTCCTAAGCTGCTGGGCAGGTTATGATAATTCTTTGAATGTGACGTTGCAATCGTGACTCAGAAATTTCTTATTTAAGAATATTAAATGTTGTGAAATAGTTACCAGAACTTGTCAAAAGCAGTGCAGCCAATTTTTAGCAGACTTCAAAAAAAGGAGGACCATATCAATTCGGATTTTTATATTTTTTTAGTGTTTGTTCGACTCACCGACTTCGAACACATCAGTAGGTGTCTAGCACGGAAATCGTATGTACCTAAAACCAATTATTTTTTGCTTTTTAGTTCCCAGGTGTTTTTTGAAGGCGACTTTCTTTTTTCTTTTTTAATAATTTATTGAGCACAGCAACGTACTTATATAATAAGTTTTGTACAATCTTAAATTGCAAAGTTATCCTCGGCCTAGATAGTAGATACCATAGGTAGTAGTCTTCAATCCGTTGACGTCATGCATTACTTACGTAGAAGAAATACTAGACTTGTCTATTATGTACTATATAGACGGCGTAGATTCAAGAGACAACAGATCCAAATGATATTTTTGTGACCTCATTCCTTTAGCGGTATCTTTATTGATATGCTGGGTTAGTTAACAGTTTGACATGCTTAGCCATGTAAATCAACACAAAGTGTGAAAATATGAAATTGACAGATGGCGCAGGCGTCACCCAAGACGTTAAGAATGAATGTGTTATCGAAATTCACAGTCCCGAGCAATGTCACGATGGCTGAATTGGCAAAGCATATGGGACGGTATTCCCGAAGATGCAGGTTGAAATCCTGCTCGTAACTGTTATTTCCGATTTCACATTTTCACACTTTGTGTTAATATGTACCATTTTTTTTCAACCCTTTTAATATACCCTATTCACGGGTCTCCTCTCATGATACTTACTTACTTATTAACACGCTATCTCCCTTGCGGGGTAGGCAGAGGGAACAGAGTGACAAAAACCTCTATTCTTGCATACATCTCTTGCTTCCTCAACATTCATTATTCTCTTCATACACGTTCACCGGTTTCGGAGACTCCGGACTCCACCTTTCTTCAATATAAAATTAAAATATTAAATTATAAAAAGAGATTTAAGATGTAGTCGAATTAATGTATTTTATAATTTTATTTCATTTTATTACCAAAAAGTTTAGCATAAGTACCTTAAAAAATGATCGAAGGATGTGAATTGTCTTTTACTTTACTTGGATACAAAAAATAAAACTTATTTGATTACATAAAATTACAATAAATATTTTATTTTATTTTTTAAATACGTTCATATTTATGTATGTCCCTGTGTGACCATGTACAACGTTGCTATTATTTGATTATTGTAATATTGGGGCAACAGGAAAAGAAAATTTACTATCTACAATAAAACTTTCAAAACTATTTTTAATTTTGTGAATTATAAATCGCGTATACAAACTACACTACAACTATATCAAACAGTTTTAAATCAGAATAATTAATAATCGATAAGGTTGATGTTTTGCGATTGCTTGTCACATCACTATATCCCGAATTAGGTTACCGGAATTTCGGGCCCAGGCTCAGGGTAGTAAAACTCATTAAAAGGCCAATTTGTTTACCAATTTGACAGGGACACATTCCTTTTTATTATACTGAATATTCACACCCCTTTTTAATTCGGCAAGATGTTTAGAAAAAGGAATAAATGTTTTGTTTTGGTATTCATAGCTAGGTTGCTTGACGTACCATAAGTATTAATGTCCCACTATTGGGACTCATTTCATGGTAAGGATTAAGTCATAGCCTACCACGCTAGCCCAATGCCGATTGACGGTCCTCGTGGCGTAGTCGGTAGTGTAACCGACTTCCGTGCACGAGGTCGTGTCTTGTGTGATGAATCAGATATTTGTACTGCGTCTGAGTGTTTTCTATGTATTATATGCATGTATTTACAAAAAAAGTAATTTAATGTATTATATCCGTAATCTGGTACCAATAGCACAAGCATTAAGCTTCGTTTAGGACCAGTGAACGTTGTGTGAAAATGTCCATGAATATTTATTTATTTATTTTATTTATTGGCAATCTTCACAAGCCGTCAGCATCTCTCTGGCATGCAGGTTTCCTCACGATGTTTTCCTTCACCGAGCAGTGATAAATTTTAAACAAATACACACATAATTTTCTTTCTGTCTTTGCAGTCCTTGGTTTTACCGCTATGCTATCACTGCTACTGCTGCAGTGTTAGTGTCTGTTAATTATCCTTATTATTGCTAATATTATGAATGCGAAAGTGAGTTTGTTTATTTGTTATGCTTGATCACGCCATGCTGAACCAATCATCGTACAATTTTGCATGCCTACATGAACGGCTCCCGTACGTAACGTCCTATCCTGTGTATGTGTGATGTCTCTTGTGTTACTAGCGTCTTTAGACTACAGTAGCCGCTTACAATCAGGTGGGTGGTACACTTGCTTGCCACCCACGTAGTATAAAAAAAACCTGAGTCTATACAATAAACACAAAGCGAAAAATGTGAAATCGAAAATAACAGTCACGAGCAAGATTTGAACCTGCATCTCCTGGATTTTTCGCTTTGTGTTTAATGTATAGTGCTAAGCATGTAAAATGCTAAAAATATATCTAAATATTTATAGGGTTTGCGTCATTATTAGGTAAAATCTTAATTGTAAAATTAAGTTTACATGGTCGGTATAATGTATGAAAATACTTCCGACAAACGGCGTAGGCGTCACCCAAAGACGTTAAGTATGAATGTGTTATCGAAATTAGCAGTCAGGAGCAATTGTCACGATGGCTGAATTGGCAAAGCATCTGGACGGTATCCAGGAGATGCAGGTTCAAATCCTGCTCGTGACTGTTATTTTCGATTTCACATTTTTCGCTTTGTGTTTAATGTATAGTGCTAAGCATGTAAAATTCTAAAAATATATATAAAAATATCTAAATATTTAAAGGGTTTGCGTCATTATTAGGTAAAATCTTAATTGTAAAATTAAGTTTACCTGGTCGGTATAATGTATGAAAATACTTTCGACAGATGGCGCAGGCGTCACCCAAAGACGTTAAGTATGAATGTGTTATCGAAATTAGCAGTCGGGGGCAATTGTCACGATGGCTGAATTGGCAAAGCATCTGGACGGTATCCAGGAGATGCAGGTTCAAATCCTGCTCCTGACTGTTGTTTTCGATTTCACATTTTTCACTTTGTGTTTAATGTATAGTGCTAAGCATGTCAAATGCTAAAAATATATATAAAAATATCTAAATGCTAAAAATATATATAATATTGTTATCACTAAAACTCAAAAACCCTATCTGTCCGTAAGTATGTACTTATATAATTAAGTATTCATGTAGATATGGTTAGTTCGTAAACTGCTAGGAAAATTTAAAATGACTCAAAGCTGCAGCTTCAAAGTAAAGGAAATTTATCAGAAAATCTGAATAGAGAGCAATCAAGCTGATAGCGCGCTGCTTTCAGCGAGACGTCCAATTTGTAGACATAAAGGGACTTATTTTTAGAACGAAGTACTTACTACGGGTAAAATGTCACTGACGTTTATACACGATTCTACTAATCGTACTAAATTCTGGAGTTTGTTTCTTTGATGGTTACACCTTAATGCTGAACTACTTAACCGATCACCATAAAGGCATGCTATTCCGGAGTACAGAGGAAGACATAGACTACTTATTATTCTGGAAAAATTGAGGGTTTCTTTGGAATGTGATGAGATGATGGTCTTTGTATCCGTTAATAATTGAACGTTTGTAAAGTATAATGCGGTATGGGATTATTTCGTAGTGTGTAGTCCTTTAAAAAATTATCTTAGAGACTCCTCAGGCTGACTCTAAGCATTGATCTCCCATGCGTGATTTAGGTTCGATCACCACATAAGATAAAAAAATTACAAATAAGCGATCCTAGTCTAGTATCTAAGTAATTAATTTGACTGCTAGTCTAACTGTGCCAGTAGTACTCTATTTGACGGGCCTCGTGGTAGTGTAACAGACTTCCGTTCACGGTTGTGGGTTCGATTCCCACTAGGACAATTATTTGTGTGATGAACACAGATACTTGTACTGCATCTGTGTGTTTTCTATCTATTATATGTATGTTTTTTACAAAAGAAAGTAACATATATGTGTTATATCCGTAATCTGGTACTCGTTGCACAAGCGTTAAGCTTAGTTTGGGACCAGAGGACGTTGTGTGAACAATATATGTGAATATTTATTATTTTACGTTATTATTATTTTATACTTATACGAACAACAGGATGGAAATATAGCTTTATTATCACGAGAACGCCAAACTTCTTTTATGCTGGAAAAACCTTCGACTGAAGTTTGATTTCGTGCAAGTATAGTGTGAAAATTTGCATACGTGACGGACTAAGGATACAAGTGTCATCACCCCATTCTTCACTGCGGTCATCGTACAAGGTGATCACTGGTGGTAAGGTTGGGTACTAAGCGGGAATACACACTTGCCACGGTGGGTCAACACCACCATATTCTGTGTCTGTCAAACACATTGATATATTTGGTTGTAACAGGAGCCTTCCATATTATATATTTCCATGAAAGCAGCTTGGCAGTATTCTTAATATTACTAAGTCTATGAGAGGCGGTTACCACTTACCATCAGATGGACCACGTCACCACCATTATGCAATAAAAAAAATTATATTAATTGAACAAGCATGCAACCTCAATGCTGACCAATTTTCTTTTTAAATCGCTATTAAAATCTAAGATAGGAACATGTAAGATGGTGGAGCTACTCACTCGGGTCCAAAAGCAAGTAGAAGTACCACTTATTATCGACCCTTTCAGCTTAAAAGGAAATTAATTTGAAAGCCCACGTCCCCGCACACTTGAGTTTAACAATGTTCTCATAAAAGCACTCAGTTACACAAAAAGTACTCTGATAACGAATTGTTGGATCAAAATGAAAGTTTGCAAGTATAATGAGATGAGATTATCTCTTTGTGTATATTTTGTGTATCTTTTATATTTCATAGTTTGTATTTATTTGTATTATTCGTTTATTGTATTCTGTCAAATATTTTTTTAAACATAGTGCCTAATTATGGTTAGGCAATTCAAAGACAACGAATTGTCATCCTAACTATTATAAAGCTGTAACACAGTGTGTCTGTAAATTTAAGATATTTGAGAAAAAAATACTGTATTAGGCATTATGGTCGTGTATAAACACAAAACAGATTTTTTTGATTTTTTCAAAGGCTAGTTGTTAATAATATCTTTAGATAACTTATCTTATCTTAATAAGATAAGATATTTATTCGCTGAAACTTTAACAGCTCAGTCTTCAGAGTCCTTGTGAACCTTCAAACGAAAAGGTGATAACTTGAAAATATATTGAAACCAACGCTACTAACGTCGAAATAATATAAGTGTAAATAAATAAAGATATACCCAATCAAACTATAAAAAAAAAAAACTTTTGTTAGTCAATTTCAACAGTGAATTAGAGTATGGAACCCACATCACGTCGCCTTCGGAAGTCCCGTAGCACGCTTTCACGTCATACTCGTATATACTCAATATTTGCATACGTATTGTCTGGGAACCTAAAAAAGTAATATCATCTCTGTCATCAATACTTTTTATCACGGAAAAATGGACGGTTCCTGTGGGATGGCCATTTTACATAGAGACCGTGTGGTGACGGACTAAGAATACAAGTGTCACCACCCCATTCTTTCCCACGAGTATCTTACGAGGCGACTATGAGAAGTAAGCAATTATCACTCATTGCAAGACTGATGGTAGGGCTGGGTACCAGTGGTACTCACTTGCTATCGGTTCCGAGCGGGTTGGTACCATCTTCTCTCATGTGACCGCCCATCAAGCACATCGGTGTGTTTTGGTTGTAGAAGATAGCCGTTTAGTCTTACATTTCATATCTGTGAAATGAAATGGTGAGCAGCGGCTCGACAATACTATCGGTATAGTTGAGTCCATGAGCGACGGTTACCATTTATCATCAGGTGGGCCGAGGCTCATCTGCCATCATACGCAATTAAAAAAAGAGATGTTATTTTGTGCCATGGGGTGATGCCTTCCGTGTGGGGCTGGCGTTAGAATTGTCCCACCCTTCTCCACCCATGGGAGTCGTAAGAGCCGACTGAGGGCCATACCGGGGGAGTGGGCAGCAGCACTCCTTCGAGTATTAACAACATCCACTGCGATCGCCAACCCGCCTGCCAAGCGTGGCGATTACGGCAATATCCCCCATTCTTGGGGAGGCCTATATCCAGCAGTGGACGTTAAAAGGCTGATGGATTGATAGATGGATGGGGTGATGCATATTTATTTTTGACCCAATACTGAAGTCCAAGCAGACAGAGACGCAGGCAAAATCGAATCTTAAGTGGTATAGTATTTTAAGGTGACGTTATTATTTTTATAATGGACTAAAAAGTATAAAACAATTAAAATATTTGTAAGATTATAAACGAAAAACATGGGGCACGCTATTAAAGCATCAATTATCTGCTGCGTGCGCCCAAAACATGGTACATTATTTTTTTTTTATTTTTTTTTTCTGATTTATAGGGTTTTTTTTTCTTCTTTTTTCACATTTTTATGCATTTGTCTGAGCTATGGTCCAAATTTCAAGCTAAAAAAAACATAATAACATAGTAAAAACTCAGCAGCAAAAGTTAAAGAATGCCTTGAATAGAAATAAACGGCTAACCTAATAGTTAGGGATCACCATCGCTCGTGATATACCGCTGAAAAAGCATAATATAATTACGTGCGCTCTCTATTTTTTACTCAATCAATGTTGAAAATTACCTCATAGTATACATGCCTAATAATAATCTTTACACATTGAAGCTTTTTAGACGCAATTGCCTATATGCGAAAGAGGAACGATGTAGGTACAGGGGGAGACCGAGACTCACCTACCTAGACCGAATCGGTCATGTACTTAAGGTGGAGTCAGGAGTCTCTGAAACCGACGAATTTATAATTTTTAGGAAGCTAGAAATGTATGAAAGAATATACCCTTTTCGTTCTCTCTGCCTACCCCGCAAGGGAGATGGCGTGATGATAAGTAAGTAAGTAATTGCCTATAATAATGGCAAAATAAATAATCTTATCTTGTTATAATCTTAAATTGTGAAGAATATAACAATTCAGATATACTCTTAATTTCCTATTTATTTTTTAAATAAATATAACCAGGAAGTTTTATTTTATCAAAGTAACGGAAATTGATCTGAAAATTGAATCAAAGTAATCAAACTTATCTTAAAATGTGGACAGACGTTTTTCGGGGCAGACCACTTTCGAGTCTTCGTTTTCTTACAGTGACAATACTGTTTCAGTCCTGAATGGTGTAGGCATTAGGTACCCATAATAAATTTCATCACGTAGTAATATATAATAAACAACTTATTAAATAATAAACAACATTTTCTAGTGGTATATACCTTGCTTATCCCAGCATGAATGGGACGGCTCGATCGGGGAAGTACCACCCTCTCACAAAAGACCAGCGTGTAACAATGGTAGTTAATTTTACCGTTGTGGTTCGTATGGTGAGCGAGAGCGCCGGAGGCCCAAACCCCTCCTTATCCTCTCCTTATTATCCTTCCTATCCTCTCCTTATTATCCACCCTACCCACCTCCTATTCCTTTCCTTGGAGATGGTGACGCGCGAGTGATGCCTCTGGTATTACTAGTGTCTATAGGCTACGGTAACCACTTACCATCAGGTGGGCCGTATGTTTGTTCACCATATAAAAAAAAACGTAGGTTGTTGACTAGTTGCGCACTTGCAATTCAAATGATCAGAAAGGTTAAGTTAATGACGGGCCTCGTGGCGTAGTCAGTAGTGTAACCGACTTCCGTGCACGAGGTCGTGGGTTCGATTCCCACTCAGGACAATTATTTGTACTGCGTCTGGGTGTTTTCTATCTATTATATGAATTTACAAAAAAAATTGTAATATATGTGTTATATCCGTAATCTGGTACCCATAGCACAAGCATCACCCTGGGCCCTCACCCACTAAAGAAATCCGCCGTGTGCCGTCTCTCCGTCTTTATTGGCGGGCCACCGGAAGCATATTAGATTCCTTCAATGGTCTGTTAAATAACATCTTGCCAGTCGTTACAGATTGATCAGAATCCTACAAAATCTGACTCCAAACTAAATCATTGAGACCATTCTAACTTACAAGCAGTGATAGCGTATCGGTAAAACCATAGACTACAAATATGGTGGTAACGAGTTCGATTCCCAGTACAAAGTCCAGACGTCGTAAGGCACATACCTCTGACATTTCGAGATTTTTGAAATTAAAATATAGACAATGTAGCATCACGCCTGTATTCCCTGAAGGGGCAGGCAGAGGTGTTTTACACACCCACGGTTTGCCAGCTATGTTTAAGTCCCACGTAATAAGGGACTCTTGCCGTCTACCGGGCACATTTCCAAACTCCGGGCTGCTACTGAGAATTTTTCTTTTTACGAAAAACCTCAATAACACTGCACGACCCGGGGATCGAACCCGAGACCTCGAGATCAGTAGTCGCCCACACTACCGCTGCACCGCATAGGCAGTTTTGAAATTATGTGTGTATTTAAAATTGTTGTTTACAATTTTACAATGCTCGGAGATGGCGAACATTGTGAGGAAACCTGCATAATTGAGAGATTTTCTCGACGGCTTGTCTCTAACTGGGCCAGCGTGGTAGACTTTGACCTAAACCCTCTCACCATGAGAGGAGACCCGTGCCAATAGTGCCACAGAAAATGGGTTAAGAAAAAAACAATTCTAAAGAACCTAAACACGATGACAAAGATAGACAGTTTTTTCGTGTGACGTAATATATGGATGGCCCCTTAGCTAAAAAAGCTATAGTAAGTTATAATAGGTAACTTATATATTACCTATCTCCATTCAAGATATGATAGGGCTTTAATCATGATAATGATAAAGAACAGGACTAATCAGTTCTTGTGTATAGCGTATAAGGGTTTATACATTACTAGCCTTTGCCCGCGGCTTCGCCGCAGCCAAAAGCTAGCCCGATATAGTAGCGGTATAAAATGTATACCAGTTTTTAAGTCTAATCTCAAGGCCTTTCAAATAAAAAACAATGCATCAAAATCCGTTCAGTAGTTTTTGTGTGATGTGCGAACAAACAAACATACAAACAGACAAAAATTCTAAAAAAAATGTTTTGTGTTTAGAGGCGCCTATATAGCTTATTACAGTATTATTTTCTCAAATATCTTAAACGTATAGACACAGCTCTGTTACAGCTTTATAATAGTATAGATAATACTTCCTGATATTTACGGGAATGTGAAATAAAACTACGCTTACAGTTTCATCAAGTATCGTAAAGCAGATGAAACCGTTGAAATTGACAAAAGAATTGACGTCTACCATCTGAGTCCACCTATGATCATGAATGCTGTAAAGTATTCGAAACGTCGGGATAGTAGCAAAATGAAGTAAACAGGATAGATTCCGTAAACGTAGTTTCATTTCATAATTAAGAAGACTGCATAGAAATATATTACCAACTTATAGTGCAAATTGCAACTTATGTTCACAATTTAATGGGAAACAGCGTTTCGTTAAGTTTTAATTAAATTACATTCGAAGTGTTTTCCTGCAGGTTGAAGTACAGTCAACATTATTAAAATTTTCGTTACGATATTGTTTATATTTCAACAAATTTTAAACTGAAAATTGGAAATTATTTATACTATTTAGACTGCATCGATGGCGGAGTGGTTTAGATACTGGATAGATGTTATGGGTTCGATTCCCCTTTGGAAACACTCTTTGTGTGATCCACAAATGGTCTGACGATCCTTCGATAACAACATTTTGGTACAAAGCTGCAGTCATCGAGCCCCGATACGGGATTAACAGCGCTCTAGCTCCAATCATTATTCCGGTCCAAAAGGACACCGATTTCCCGCCGTTGAACAGTACCAGTGGCAGTTCTTTGTCTCTCTGCATCCCCACGTCTTCTCCAAACACGGACACGTCGGTTGTCTGGATGAGTGCTTATTCTTGTTTCGTCAACGAAGAAGCAATTTTGCCAAATGTTTCCCTCGTCATCATCTTCATTTTGGCGGAACCTAGCCTACTGCAATCTGCGTTGCTGTCGTCAGTTCGGAGGTGCTCGCCAGGATCTCCTTGCTTGTAATCCAGCCTGGTGTAAGCAATTCCTGATGGTCTGAGTGCTTACTTCTCCAGTGGTAGTCCAGTGGTAGCCCGCAACTCAGCTCTTATTTTAGTGGCATTGATTGTTGGGTCGCGAGCAGTCAGCAGTCTGATGTAACGTTTCTAGGCAGCAGTAAAAACAGTTAGGCGATCACTGCGAGGTTGATCAGCAAAGTTATCCATGACGTGATACGTCCGCAACGTGTTTACGACACAGGATTGGGTTACAGCAACTCGGCGATTTCTCTCATAGAATATCCTTCTTCCCTCAAAGTAACAATTCTTGCTCGTAAAGCTTCCGGCAATCCTTTCGGCATCTTTCCAAATCATTTTTTACACGAAAAATTTAAAAAATATGCTTGAGTCTTGTCGGTCAGATCTGAAGAAGGTAATCAAAGATTGGATTTCTTTTTATAGGGAGAAACAATTGTTTTTGACATGTTTTTGATATTGTTTTTTGATTGAATATCACATTTTTAAATAAAGAATCATAGACATAAAACAAAATAGTTTCACCATACTGCCAACAAAAATATTTCATATTTTCAAAGTGATCTCAAATTTTTTTTGATGTGTGTATACGGGACATACACATCCACACGCAGTTATTCAGAAAAGGATCTGTTATTTTTACATTTTTTTTTTGTTTTTTTTTGTATTAATCATAATCAACTAATATTGTATTATTGTAAGAAAGTTATGTGCATATACCTAATACGGGAAGGAACTGTTTCCTGAGACACAGGCACAACCTAATTCAGGAGGCAGAGATGTTGATTCTTTCTACTTGGTTTAATAAAGACTATTTAAAATTATTATTATTTTTTATCAAAATTATTATTATTATAAATATTTTACTATGAATCGCATAAGAGTCACAAAATATTTATTTTGTGTAATAGTCAAGTAAAGAGATAAACAAAGAATTTTCTCGAAATATCAAATGTCAACATCAATTAACTGTTCAAAGAATGAGTTGCTGAGTGAATTCAGTGAATGATCAAGTTACAAATACAGCTCAATTCCAACTCAACACATAGCAATTTAAACAGATCATCTAAATTTTTCTCTCATTTCTGAATATCACGTTACTCGATTCGTTTCGACAAAGTTGTTTTCAAAACACATCGTTATATTGATCGAGTAACTATTATTTCTTGTCCCAAAACTTAACTACCTACATTTGTCACAATACCATATTCACAATAAAACCTTTCTAGTGGTAGATCCTTGCTTATCCCAGCATGAATGGGCCGGCTCGATCGGGGAAGTACCACCATCTTACAAAAGATCAGTGTGTAATAACAGTAGTTACTCCTACCGTTGTGTTTCGTATGGTGAGTGAAAGCGCCGGAGTCCCAAAGCCTCTCCCTATCCTCTCCTTATTATCTTTCCTATCCACCCATAGGGCTTTCCTTGGAGATGGCGACAGGCAAGTGATGCCTGTGTTGTTAGTGTTTATAGGCTACGGTAAGTGCTTACCATCAGGTGGGCCGTATGTTTGCTCGCCACTCATTTAGTATAAAAATAAACCTTTTAATATATTAAACACAAAGTGAAAAATGTGAAATCGAAAATAAGTCACAAGCAGGATTAGGATTAGGATTGCTATTTTCGATTTCACATTTTTCACTTTGTGTTTAATGTATAGTGTGTTGCCGTGTGGGGCCGGCTTTAGAATTGTACCACCCCTCTCCACCCATGGGAGTCGTAAGAGTCGACTGAGGGAATACCGGGGGAGTGGGCAGCAGCACTCCTTCGTGTATTAACAACATCCACTGCGATCGCCAACCCGCCTGCCAAGCGTGGCGATTACGGCACTATCCCCCATTCTAGGGGAGGCCTATGTCCAGCAGTGGACGTTGAAGGGCTGATGGATGGACGGACGGATGGTACAGTGCTAAGCATGTCAAATGATAAAAATATATATAAAATATGTAAATACTTTTAACATATATTTATCGTCTGACTGTACCTACGGAGTTCGCAATTACGAAATTTAGTTTTATCACTGAAGTGGAATTTATAGTATGAATAACGAGTTTTATTTGTAACAGTTTCGTAGTTACATCTGAAGTGTACGTAGTAAAATAGTTAAGTACCATATAGATTCCAAATTTATTGCATTTAGTGGCTGATGAGCCACGACCCATCTGATGGTAAATGGTAACCGTCGTTCATGCACTCAACTATACCTCTCGGTATTATTGTCAAGCCGCTGCTCACCATTTCATTTTACAAATGTGAAATGAAAAAATAAACGGCTATCTCTTGCTTCAGTCAAAATGCAACGATTTCCTTCATGGCCGGTCACACGGGAGATGTTGGTACTAACCCTTCGGGCCCTATACGAAGTGAGTACTTCCACTTGGTACCTAGCCCTACCACTAGTCATGCAATGGATGATAATTGCTTACTTCCTTTAGTCGCCTCATACGACACCCATGGAAAAAAATGGGGTGGTTACACTTGTATTCTTAGTCCGTCACCACACGGACAATTATGCAAAATAAATCTGAATGTAGAGATTTTAGCTTAGCCCATCTCATTCATTTCTACAAGAGAGCTTTGCTCAGGGACAACAGCTCTTAGTACAGTATTCCTCGCGTCGCGTGTATAGATGTGGTACAGCGTTAGTGAATTCTACTGCGAATCACGAGGTCTCGGGTTTGATACCCAGGTCAGACCAACAAAAAGCTGATATTCCTCGGTCGTAGCGGAATGCTTTTCCATCGGACTATGAGAGTAAGGGTAATGAAAGTATATTTGTGTTTATGCATATGCTCGTGCATTAATATAATGATTATTATTAAGCTGTAACAGAGCTATATCTATATATTTAAGATATTTGAGAAAATATTAATGTAGAAGGTTATTTAAGTGTCTCTGAACACAATACAGTAATTTTTAGAATTTCTGTCTGTGTGTTTGTTTGGGAATCACGCAAAAATTACTAAATAATTTTTTATGTAATTTTTTGCGTTTTATAGCTCTTGATTAGACTTAAAAACTGGTATATATTTTATCCCACTAATATATATCGGGAACCTGAGATATAATCTAAAAAAGAACTAGCTTTTGGCTGCGGTGGAGCCGCTGGCAAAGGCTATTTTTTTTTATTGCATTTTGTGGCAGACAAGCCACGGCCCATCTGATGGTAAATGGTAACCGTCGCTCATGAAATCAACTTTACTGAGGGTATTGTCAAGCCGCTGCACACCATTTCATTTCACAGATATAAAAAGAAAGAATTAACGGGCATCTCCTGCTACAAACAAAACACATCCATGTGCTTCTTAGCCGGTCACAAGGGAGATAGTGGTACCAACCCGTTCGGGCCCGATAGCAAGTAAGTACTCCCACTAGATACCCAGCCCTACCACCAGTAATGCAATGGGTGATAATTGCTTACTTCGCTTAATCGCCTCGTACGACATCCGTGGGAAAGAATGGGGTGGTGACACTTGTATTCTTAGTCCGTCACCACAGTATAATTATAATATTACAGATAAAAAGTAAATATAATGCACTGAGTCCAATTCATATGTTATAAGGACGGCTTATTATGATATCTTGAGTTATTGACGGGCCTCGTGGCGTAGTCGGTAGTGTAACCGACTTCCGCGCACGAGGTCATAGGTTCGATTCATATTCAGGACAATTATTTGTGTGATGAACACAGATATTTGTACTGCGTCTGGGTGTTTTCTACCTACTACATGTATGTATTTACAAAAAAAAAAGTAATGTAAGTATTATATCCGTAATCTGGTACCCATAGCACAAGCGTTAAGCTTAGTTTGGGACCAGAGGACGTTATGTGAAATGTCCGTGAATATTTAAGTTTTATTTATTGAATTCACGTGTCTTTGAAGCATGTTTTATGGCCCAACATTACCAACGTTAGTCCGTGGCTACCGTTTGTAATTAATTAGTGGTCCACTGCATAAAGTAGGAATGGGACTCAGCCAGAAAAGCAACCCCCTGATAATAACTGTTGGTGTGATGTCTCAATAAAGTTGTTTGTTTTAGATTTATTGTTTATATAACGTAACTTAATTTTTGAAATTCACTTTCATTGTCAAAATAAAACAGAAGTTCAGTATAGTTATACTTTTCTGCAGTAAAATTATGTTATTGCGTTGGTATTCTAGTTACTGTAGCAAAATTACACCGTTGCCACATTCAATTTTACGAGCTCAGTTTTGAGATGGAAGCTGGATCAGAACGATATACTTTTATTACAGCTTTTATACTATCAAGATGCATAACGGCTCTATCTGAATTTGCCTTACAGCTCATTTATATATCTATGTATGATATATATTTATTAGCCTTTGCTCACAGCTCCGCTGCAAGGAAAACCTAGTTATTGGGTTATATCTCAGTTTACTGATATGGTGACGGGATAAAAAGTATAATAGTTAGTTTAATCAAGAGCTATCGAATAAAAAAAGCTTCATTAAAATCCGTTCAGTAGTTATTGCGTGACGCGCAAACAAACAAACAGATAAAAAAACTAGACGTCGCGGGACGTCTATCAGATGTGAAAACATCGAAATTATTTTTTAGAAATAAAGTGATCATAACTTGACAAAGTACTCCTCAAGACGATTCAAACGAGTATAAACTCGTTAGGGTTGCGTCGTTTCATTACAAAGTTACTGTGACCAGGAGCTGGAACTCAATTGTCAGACCCTGGATACCATCTAGAGACAAAATACTCGTCAAGACAAATCATAAGAGCCCAAACTCGATGGAGTTATGTCATTTTATAACGGAGTTCCTATGGCCACCTTCCAGCTCCATCATCAGATCAGCTCCATGTCATCATAATATTGCATTGTCACGCGATATACAGATGCGTGTACAATTTCAGCTCAATCGGAAACCGGGAAGTGTGTCAAATTTAACTTGTATGCAATATTTGAACGGGACAAGTCAAAAAAATAATTAAAAAAAATATTCACGGACATTTCACACAACGTCCTAAGTCTGGTCCCAAACTATGCTTAACGCTTGTGCTATGGGTACCAGAATACGGATATAATACATATACTTATTACTTTTTTTTTTGTAAATACATACATATAATAGATAGAAAACACCCAGACGCAGTACAAATATCTGTTTTCATCACACAAATAATTGTCCTGAGTGGGAATCGAACCCACGACCTCGTGCACGGAAGTCAGTTACACTACCGACTACGCCACGAGGCCCGTCAAAATAAAAGCGTCGCCACGCTAAATGCCGATTTTACTCTCCCTCCGCATTAGATGTTTCACAACAAAAATCTAAAACAAATGTTTTGCCTAATACATTGATTTTTTCTCAAATATCTTAAATGTACAGACACAGCTCTGTTACAGCTTTATTATAGTTAGGATATAATTTAGCTTTCTATTCTTGGGCATGAACCCGTACTACTGAAGTATTGTATACAATACATACAGTGCCAGTGATCAACTATTAAAGGTGGAGAGACGGCATGAAAGGAAAAAGTTTTGATAAACACCAGTAGGCATAAAAGACATTTATGAGAATACATTACTTTGCAGCTGTGGACAAGTTGGTGTCATTACCCCATTCTTTCCCGCGGGTATTGTACGAGATGACTAAAGTAAGTAAGTAATGTTATCACCTACGCGTTGCTGGTGGTAGGGCCACACCAAGTGGAAGTAATCACCTGATGTTGAATCCGAGTGGGTCGGTACCACCGTCTTCCTTGTGACCTTGAAAAAACTTGTGTTTTAGAACACACGGGTAACTAACCCTGAGTTTTTTATAAGGGGACTGTGATGGCGGAACTGGTGCATAAAATGAAGAAAACTGCATTAGGCTAATATGGCGTTTTTGAAAACTAGAGATTTTTTTTGTTTGATAACTCTTAAAAGTACTTAAAAGGTAGTATTTTATTCTTGAAACTGAGGTATAACCTTAAAACCAGCCATCTGCGATGGTACCGCGAGCAAAGGCATATAAACTCATTAAAAAAGAAAATAATCTGTATCCCTCTCGCTCCCCTACCACAGAATACTATCAGGTTCAGTTTCTATCAATTTTGTATACTTCTTTTGGTCGCAACTTCTATTGAAGCGTAGTCTGTAGACTCCCTTAGGCTTTGTATTACGTTACTTACAAACATGGGGTTATGACACTTATTTCTTAGTCCCTCACTATAGCTTAGGAACTTAGTTAAGTTAACCAACAACGATCAAAGTTATGGTTCATTACAAAACAACATAATAACTTTCGAAGCGCTACAATATAACTACGAGTAAGTAAGTTGTGCACAAGTTTAAATCGATAACAAATCGGTTTTTCGCACTTCCCTCTGTGTACGACTTCGACCGTGTTTGGTTAAGCGGATGGAGAGCGACATCTCTTTGAAACAATTAAAACAATTAATGTCCACTGACTGTACTTGCTACCCTTAATAATTTCATTTATTGCAGTCTTTAATTAAGTAGTGTTCTATATTATCAATCTGTGGTAGCCTTGCTTATCCCAGCATGAATGGGCCGGCTCAATCGGGGTAGTACCACCCTCTTACAAAAGATCAGCGTATAACAACGGTAGTTCCGCCTACCGTCGTGTTTCATATCGAGAGTGAGAGTGCTGGAGGCCCAAACCCCCTCCCTAGCCTCTCCTTAGTATCGTACCTATCCTATCCTTATTATACTTCCAATCCATCTCCTATCCCTTTCCTTAGAGATGGCGACGCGCGAGTGATACCTCTGGTGTAGCTAGCGTCTATAGGCTACGGTACGCTTACCATCAGGTGGGCCGTATGCTTGTTCGCCACCCTTGTAGTATAAAAAAAAAACTAGACGTCACGGGACGTCTACCAGATGTGAAAACATCGAAATTATTTTGTAGAAATAAAATGATCATAACTTAATAAAGTGCTCCTCAAGACGAATGAAACGAGTATAAGCTCGATAGGGTTGCGTTGTTTCATTACAGAGGTACTGTGACCACCTTCCAGCTCCATCGTCAGACCATGGATACCATCTAGAGACAAAGTACCTACTTGTCAAGACAAATCATTCGAGCCCAAACTAGATGGAGTTATGTAGTTTTATAACGAAGTTCCTATGGCCGCCTTCTAGCTCCATCATTAGACTCTGGATACCATCTAAAGACAAAGTACTCGTCAAGACGAATCAAACGATTCTAAACTCGATGGGGTTGCGTCGTTTCATTACAGAGTTACTGTGGCCACCTTCCAGCTCCATCACCAGACCCTGGATACTATCTAAAGACAAAGTACTCATCAAGACGAATCATAGGAGCCCAAACTCGATGGCATTATGTCGTTTTATAATGGAGTTCCTATGGCCTATTGGCTTCGCCGTAGTCGGGTAAAAAGTAAAGGACTACCTACTCTTTCAATAGGCACCCAAAATTATCATTACTTTTATTCAACCCTCGTATATGCTATTTTTGATTCAACTACAGATATATTTTGATGTGAAACATCAAAGTAAAAGCGCGGAGGGTAGAATCGGCTGTTGGCGTGGCGACGCTTTTATTTTACTTGTCACGTTCAAATTTTTCAAGTTAAATTTGACACACTCCCGGCTTCCGATTGAGCTGAAATTTTACACGCATATGTATATCGCGTGACAATGCAATAAAATGATGATATGGAGCTGATCTGATGATGGTGCTGGAAGGTGGACATAGGAACTCCATAATGAAACGGCGCAACCCTATCGAGTTTGAACTCGTTTGATTCGTCTTGTCGAATACTTTAGATGGTATCCAGCGTCTGATGATGGAGCTAGAAGGTGGCCATAGGAACTCCGTACGACATAACTCTATAGAGTTTGGGCTCGTATGATTTGTCTTGACGAGTACTTCATCTCTAGATGGTATCCAGGGTATGACGATGGAGCTGAAAGGTGGCCACAGTAACTCTGTAATGAAACTAGGCAACCCTATCGAGTTCACACTCGTTTGATTCGTCTTGAGGAGCGCTTTGTCAAATTCAAATTCAAAAATATCTTTATTTCAGAGACCTATTAAGTAGCACTTAAAATCGTCAATAATACACTAATAATTAAAATAATTAACACGAGCGCCTGAGGCGAGTGCATCCGCAATAACAAAGTGGCGATTGCAATCGCCACAAGCGGCCGGATTCCGTAGTAAAGCCTTTCATGAGAAGAACCCGGCAAGAAACTCATGGACCACTTTTTTAAAATGCCAATTTATTACAATTTAATATAATCTTTATAACTAAAACTACATTATATCTTATAAAACAATTTTGAAAATTAATGAATGAGAAGCAGCTCAAGCCCATTTAGTTTTATCCTCAAGATAATCCGAAACAGTGTAATAACCTTGATTACAAAGTCTAATTTTTATGGCTTTCTTAAACTTATTTAGTGGCATGTTTCGGACATTTTCAGGAATTTTATTGTAGAAGCATATACATTGCCCCATGAAAGATCTACTAATTCTGTGGAGACGAGTACTGTGAGCAACAAGATTGCCTTTGTTCCTTGTATTAATGTGATGAACGTCGCTATACTTATCAAAGCTTCTGCTGTTTTTCTTGACATACAACAGATTTTCATATATAAATTGAGACACAACAGTTAGAATATTTATTTCTTTAAATTTCTGTCTAAGGGAAACTCTCGGGCCCAGATTATAGATTGCACGAATGGCCCTTTTCTGACAAATATAGAATTTATATCGGCGAAGCATCCCCATAGCAGTATGCCATAGGACATAATACTATGAAAGTAACTGAAATAAACTATTCTAGCCGTTTCAACATCAGTCAATAATCTAATTTTTTACCAAATATGCAAATATGCCATAGGACATAATACTATGAAAGTAACTGAAATAAACTATTCTAGCCGTTTCAACATCAGTCAATAATCTAATTTTTTACCAAATATGCCGCTGAACTAAGCCTACCTGACAATTTTTTAATGCCCCATTGGAGTTTGTTATCTATAGTGATACCTAGGGAAACCGTGGACTCCACAAGGTCCAGTTTGATGCCATTCAATTGTACATTGGTTTCTACATGCCTTACATTGGGTGTAGAAAATTTTATACATTTCGTTTTATTTTCACTTAAAACTAGGTTATTAGTATTGAACCAATGAACAACTTTAGATAGTGCGTTGTTCACATCGTCATAATTAAGTAGTTGCCATCTTATTTTAAATAATAAAGATGTATCATCTGCGAACAACACAATATTTAGATTATCTCCTACGTAGTATGGTAGGTCATTAATATAGACTAGCAACAGAAATGGCCCTAAAATGGACCCCTGTGGCACACCTATTGTCATGACAGATTGGGTCAGTGATAACGTGCCATTAACATCGACCCTTTGAATTCTATTGCTTAAATAAGAAGTCAAAAGCTCGAGAGCCCTGTTCCTGATTCCGTAATGGTATAACGCATCGTGCGAATCTTCCCAAGCTTTAAATATGGTTTTTAACAATTCTAGGCCTGCATCAGTAGTAGAGCGATTCTTTGTAAAGCCGAACTGGTTTTTATGAAAAATTTTATGATTGTCAAAATGATCAACCATTTGTTTGAGAATAAGTTTCTCAAATACTTTACTTAGTATCGGTAGTACAGAAATTGGACGAAAATTATTAAGGTCTGAGGTACTACCAGATTTAAACAAAGGAATTACTCTACTAAACTTCATAAGGTCGGGGAATACACCATTAACAAAACAACCGTTAAACACAGATGTTAATTGGGGAGCAATAATATGAATAATTGAGTTAACTAACTTAACAGACATACCCCATAAATACACAGTATTTTTAATGTTAAGATTTTTAAAAGAATTTATAACACTATTTACATTTTCATCCGAGAATTTAAAGGAAGTATTACATATCGGAACACATTGCCTAAGGAGCGTTTCGGCTGGAGTAGGAGATAACATCAGATGTTTTGTTGTTATAACAGGAATATTAGTAAAATATTTTTCAAATGCCGTTGCCACTTCCCGATTCTCTCTTACATTTTTGTCATCTATTTTCAAGTTAAAGTCCCTCTTGCGCACTGTTTCTCTACCAGTTTCACTGTTTATCACTTTCCAAGTCATTTTAATAATATCGCCGGATTTTTTGATTTTATATTTCAGATATGGTGATTTAGCACAGGAATAGGCTCGTTTGAATGTTTTGGAATAGTTTTTTACATATTCCAAAAATATTGGGTTATGATTATAGTTTTGTTCATTATAAAGTTCATATAACCTTAGTCTGCTTTTATAAATACCACAGGTTCATTCACTAAAGCCCGCGCGAGCGACAATAGTTACAGTTTTAGGTTTAAAATTTTTGCTGAATTCACTACTGATCAACTGGAATAGAGCAGTATATAAATCGTTAGGGTTGTCATGAAAAGGCAACCGTGGTACTTTTTCAGATATATTACATTTAAAAAGCTCTAAGCGGTTAGAGTTCATTGGAACAAATGTAACTTCATCTTTATGGACCCTACTAGTTCCAGGAAATACCACAAGTTGTCCACAGTGATCAGATTCCTGTTTATTTATGATAGATTTATTGATTGGTTTTGCATTTGTAAATATATTATCTATACAAGTTGCGCTCAAAGAAGTAATCCTAGTAGGTTCCAGAAAAACATTGCGCATGATATAACATTTCATTATAGTTATAATTTTTTGAGTAATAGTACTATTTTCAAGTAAATTCATATTAAAATCTCCACAGATCATAATTGTTTTATTTGAACTGGAGGTTTTAAACAAAATAACCTCTCTGTCAAATTATCATCATTTTATTTCTACAGAATAATTTCGATGTTTTCACATCTGCTAGACGTCCCGCGATGTCTAGTTTTGTGTTTAGTTCCGGAGACTGGTTACAGTTTTTAAACTTTTTACTCAAGAATAATATATTTAATTTAGAATTTGTGCTCTAGAATATAAACTTCCGAATAATTTTAAGGGACGGGCCTCGTGGCGTAGTCGGTAGTGTAACCGACTTCCATGCACGAGGTCGTGGGTTGGATTCCCACTCAGGACAATTATTTGTTACACAGATATTTGTACTGCGCCTGGGTGTTTTATATCTATTATATGTATGTATTTACAAAAAACGTAATATACATGTATATATATGTATGCATTATATCCGTAATGCCCATCCATAGCACAAGCGTGAAGCTTAGTTTGGGACCAGAGGACGTTATCACGGATATTTCACACAACGTGATATTTATTTATTAATTTTACATGAATAATAAATATTAATGAACTAGAAGTGATAAAAATTGGCAAGCTTGTTATGATCTAGGCATAACTGGGTAACCGGTGATTGATTTTTTTTAGTAAACGTGAAAATGTAGTTACCTACGTAAATAATGTGAAACCATAGAAATTTTAAATATGAAACCAGAAGACTTGTTACAAAACTTTGACGTAATGCCAAAATTGGCCATAGTTTCTGAAAAACGTTCGAACCCACAATCTCAAGTTTCGAGAAAATTGCGTTTTTAGTACAATTTAGAATTACTGTCTCACATTTTGCTTAATCGAGTATATAATTGTAAAAGTGAATAAAATTGTGGTTGTAGTTCTGACTAGAAATTGTGATTATTTCTAGTCTGTTGTTTACGATTATAATGGCCGCCACAGTTGCGCGTTGTTTAGTTGACAGGCCATTACTCATGCGGCCAGGCATTACCAATTTCTGCCACCCCGCGTTTTGTATGAGATAGATTGTATAACGAAGCTTTAATTTGACATAAATACCCACACAGCTGGTCCGGCTTCTTCCCGTACCTAAATATCATTCACAAACCAGGTTTTATCTCGATATTTTCATTGATAATATTATTTTTTAGTAATCTATAGATACTATTATAAAGCTGTAACAGAGCTGCGTCTGTACATTTAGGATATTTGAGAAAAAAAATACTGTAATAGACTATATAGGCGTGTCTAAACACAAAACAATTTTTTTTAGATTTTTGTCTGTTTGTTCGTGCGCTCATCACACACAAACTACTCAACGGATTTTGATGCAATTTTATTATTTGATAGCTCTTGATTAGACTTAAAAACTGGTATACCTTTTATTCCGCTACTACATCGGGAACCTGATATATAACCTTAAAACTAGCTTTTGGCGGCGGCGGAGCTGCGGTCAAAGGCTAGTGATAAATAAAAGTGAGACGGTGGTAGCCTAGTTATGCACTTGCAGTTCAAGTGATTAGCACGGCACTTTTCTCCAGACCAAGAAGTGACACTTTTTTGTTAACATCAAGGCAGGTCAGAAAGGCAGTCGCTATGTAGGTATAATAAACAATAAATACTAATGGGTCAGCTAAAATGGTACAGATCGGAAGTCGGCCCAACAAAATTTGGAAGGAGGCTACGGAGATCGATATAAAATAAAAGGTCTATAGTTGGAATCGACGCTTTAGATTTTTAAACAATCTCAACAGCTTTCCTATGAATATTCTCGATGTTACCAATTTTTATAACTTAAGGTGTGCAGCCCACCTGATGGCAAATATTAATCACCACTCATAAAAACATAGCATAGCATCACGCCTGTATTCCCCGAAGGGGTAGGCAGAGGTGTATTACACACCCACGACTCGCCAGCTATGTTTAAGTCTCACGTAATAAGGGGCGAGCCTATTGACGTCTACCGGGCACATTTCCAAACTACGGGCTGCTACTGAGAATTTTTCTTTTTAGGAAAAAGCTCAATAACATTGCCCGACCCGGGGATCAAACCCGAGATCACCACTCATAGATAGTAAAACCGTAGCATGAATATCATTTCAGAGCTTGCACAGACGTTCGAAAAAGGAGGACTAAAATAATCTATTTAGACATATCACTTTATTCACTACATTTTTTTAATGCATATGGTGGCAGACGAGCCACGACCAACCTGATGGTAAATAATAACCGTCACTCATGGACTCAACTATACCGAGAGCATTGTCAAGCCGCTGTTCACCATTTCATTTCACATATATGAAATGAAAGAATTAACGGCTATCTCCTGCTACAACCAAAACACACGATGTGCCATGTTCATGGCCGGTCACAGAGGATGGTGGTACCGACCCGTCCGGGCCCGATAGCTATTGAGAACTCCCACTTGCTATCCAGCCTTAACACTTGTAAAACATTATTCTGATTTCTGTTGACAAACACTACTGCGATGCCGAATACTGACACGATAGAATGGGGACGACTGTAAGAAGCTGAATAGCTCCTCAAAGTGAAATTCATAGAAAAATCTGTAGAATACATAGAGAAATACTAAATATCTCTGTTGCCCGTTTGACTGAGGCTATCCATGAAACTGATCAGCTACATGGGTAAACTGGATGATGACTGTTGCAATTACGTCTGCCCAGATATGAGCAGTATTCGAGGCGTGATCGGACTCATTTTTATACAGAATATGTTGATGTACGCTTGACTGCGTTCAAAACACCCAGCTTTTTACTAGCCAATTTACCTTTATTCTGCAGGTAAATTAAATTTTATAGGACGGAAATAGCTATTTCCTGTGAATTCCCCTCCGTACAGGTATGTTATTCTTATGTTTACATATTTATAATGAGATAGGGGCCCTATTATAATTATAGCAGGTTTGGCACCTGATTTTTTATATGAAGGAGGTAGAGAGCTAAGTTAAAAAATATAGATTAGATAGTAGGCAATGGCGAGATTACGAAATTGTGTGCAAGGGGGATTTGGCACATTGGACCTTCCGAAGATAACAAGTACGTGCGGATTTAATTTCTTGCAACCATAAATCTTTAATAGGTACTTAAATATTTTTATTTTCAGAAGGAAGTTATAAGCAATAACAAAACATTAAGAGTGAAATGAAGTTTCCTTAGAATACATTAAACACAAAGTGAAAAATGTGAAAATCGAAAATAACAGTCACGAGCAGGATTCGAACCTGCATCTCCTGGATACCGTCCAGATGCTTTGCCTATTCAGCCATCGTGACCCTTGCTCCTGACTGCTAATTTCGATAGCACATTCATACTTAACGTCTTTGGGTGACGCCTGCATCATCTGTCGGAAGTATTTTCATACATTATACCGAACAGGTAAACTTAATTTTACAATTAAGATTTTACCTAATAATGACGCAAACCCTATAAATATTTAGATATTTATATATACATTTTTAGCATTTGACATGCTTAGCAACATACATTAAACACAAAGTGAAAAATGTGAAAATGGAAAATAACAGTCACGAGCAGGATTCGAACCTGCATCTCCTGGATGTATGTTGGTAAGTATGTCAAATGCTAATTTTTTCTAGAGCATTTTATAATGTGTATTTTCTATACTACATGGGTGGCAAGCAAGCATACGGCCCACCCAAAGATAAACGGTTACCTTGGCCTATAGATGATAGCAACACCAGAGACATCACTAGGGCGTCGCCATCTCCAAGTAAAGGGATAGGAGGTGGATAGGAAGGATACTAAGGAGAGGATAAGTAAAAAACTAAAGAGAGGATAGGAAGTATAATAAGAAGAGGATAGGGAGGGGTTTGGGCCTCCGGCGTTCTCACTCACCATAAGAAACACAATGGTAGGAGTAACTACCGTTGTTAGACGCTGATATTTTGTGAGAGGATGGTACTTCCCCGATCGAGCTGGCCCATTCATGCTGGAATAAATAAGGCTCTACCACTAGGCCTATATAAGAGAGTATTTTTTGCTCTAAAAGTAAAGTTAAACAAATGAGAAAAGTAGCCTCAAAGTCAATGACTTTATATAGCTTTGCGTATTGTATATGAGTTGAGTCGACTAAACCTGAAACCTTAACTATTTGTGTTCGCAGAAAAGGCTTGCAAATCGAATTAGGCGAAGCCACAGCGGTGCGTGGGATGATATAAAGGACGTTGTTTATAAAAAATATTTATAAAAACAACGCCCTGTATAAGTAAATGGATTCAGGAAAAGCGTTAAGTCAATAAATTAATCAGCCCGGAGTTTGGAAATGTGCCCGGTAGACGACCTATGCTCGCCCCCTATTACGTGGGACTTAACATAGCTGGCGAGTCGTGGGTGTGTAATACACCTCTGCCTACCTCTTCGGGGAATACAGGCGTGATGCTGTTTTTTTTTTTGTTAAATCAATTTTATCATTTAACGGAAAGCTCTGGTATCGAATATTGTGGTGTTTGATTAAACTTACTTGTGTCCGTTTTTTTAAGTCCCACGCATAAATTTAACACCCATATAGTGAATAGTTACCTATTTTGATAGAGCCACCCCTTTTTTTTTTGTTTAGGTGGGATTGTTAGACACCCTGAACTATGGAATAATGCTTGTATCGCGATGGACTTTACTTATATATAATAAAAATGGACACAGTGTACACCGAGTTATCATTTTTCTATATAAAAGTAGCTTAAGTTATTCCTTACAACATCAATGCAAATGAGAGTTTCGTCCGAATCGGTCTAGCCAGGAACTAATAGACAAACAGAAAAGTACTTCAAAAGGTATTTCTTATAGGTGACGTATTTACTCTCATATGTATTTAGTTAAAAGCTGTTACTAAGACATTACAAACAGACACTTAATTTGACTTATTTGTGTAGTATTTATCTACACAAATGGTTTCGAAGCTCTAACTACACAAATACTGTTCAAGAATCCTTAATAGGACCATTTAAAAACAGCTGATGATTATTGCTGAAGTCCGTGTTCCTTCCTGCGTTATCATCTTATTACGCCATTAGTCACTTGGGCCGTAATTAACTGGGGTCAAAGGTGGCCACTTAAAGTGAACTCTGTTCGAGATAGTGCAAGGAAAGCTTGATTATTCTTGAGTTCATAGTTTGTAACTGTATTATATAAGTATAATAAGGGGGTCAAGATTGCTACGTGACTGCACATATGGCGGAGTGGTTTAGATACTGGCCTCCCACCCGAGTGTTGTGGGTTCGATTCCCAAACAGGACAACTCTTTGTGTGATCCACAAATGGTTGTTCTGAGTCTGGGTGTACTTTGTATCCGTGAAATTGTATGTTTTTAAAGTCCCACGCGGTACAAGGATTATTCCTTAGTGCAGGGTGTTGTCGTTATCCTCTTTGCGGTGCTTGGCACCTAGCCGCGTCCAAAATCCACGGCGTGGGAGTCCCCTGCGACCAATGCTCGCGGGGTGGCGGTTGTTGAGTGGGCGGCGTCGACGGGCCTCTGTTTATTAAACAGAGGCTCCGTCAACACGTGCATGCGGCGACAGGGCGGGTCGATAGTGGACCTTTCGTTCGCCACCTTAGGGACCTCGGAGGTGGTCAGGAGGATCGGGGCACTGGGGCTTAGGATGGCCCTGGACAAGTCGGAGGCCCTACTTTTCCATAGGCGCCGACGTCGGCCACCTGCTGGCGCCTCGATCACAGTGTACAGGGTCCAGATTGGGGTGCAGGCCCAGATTAAGTATCTGGGCCTGGTGCTGGACGGGCGGGGGCGCTTTCGCAAGCACTTCCGCCAACTGTCCCCGAGGCTAGTCGGCACAGTGTCCGCCCTTGCACGGCTCATGCCGAATATGGGCGGACCCAACAATGTGTGCCGACGGCTTTACGCCCGGTCGTCCGGTCGATAGCGCTGTACGGCGCACCCGTGTGGGCGGGATCCCTGAACGCACTGAACAGGGCACTTCTGTGGAGACCACAGAGAGTCGTTGCGTCCAGGGTCATACGTGGATACCGCACGGTGTCGACGGAGGCGGCCTGTGCGTTGGCCGGAATCCTCCCGTGGGACTTGGAGGCGGAGGTGCTTGCCGAGGTGTATCGGTGGGCGTCACAAGAGCGGGAGGGGAGCGGATTCCCCCTACCCAGGGAGGTGGCCAGGTGGCAGGGCGACGCCCGCCGAGCTGCCATGGTCAGATGGAGGGCACGGTTGGAGGCGCCCCGGGCCATTCTTTGGACCGTAGGGGCGCTCCTGAGAGATACTGAGCGTCGTCAGAGCGATGCTTGGCAGTGACAGGAATTGGGCCGCGGTCGCTGCCTTCTGCGAGGAGGATATCTCGCGGAAGGAAGCGGCGGAGAGGGCCAGGGAGGAGGATTCTTCCGCTGACCCAAACCGCCGCCAGCCGTGTGCGCCAGATCGGTGTGTCTGTCTGTGGCATCATAAGCTTATACGGATTTAATTTTTTTTATATATTTTTTAATACTTGATATGTTTAGCAGTTATATAAAATTAACTGAGATTTCAAGATATATATAGCAACTGTTTATTTGTCATCCGTCACCAAAGCCTGCGTTGAAAATCAACGTTGCAGTGCATCGTAATTGCTGCACTGTGACATCGTTGCTGAATAGCTTTATTGACACTTTTGAATCTTATGTAGTTTTTGCGTGATGCACGAACGAACAAACAGACAAACAGATAATCAAACAAACAGACAAAAAATCTAAAAAAGAATGTTTTGTGTTCAGACACGCCTCTATAGCCTAATACAGTATTTTTTTCTCAAATGTCTTAAAAAAAGCTCTGTTACAGCTTTATAATAGTTAGGATTATTTTGTACGCCATAAAATATTCTCTAATTTCCAAGGATTATTTGTTTGTTAATCAAGAGTCACGTGAGTAACATCTGCAATAAGCTATCCGGTAGAGATGGCCTTGTACGAGAAAACCGCTAATTGTACATTGTTACCTTAATTAATTCCTAATTGTATTTGTAGTGTACAGGATGCAATTTATCATTGCAAGGAGTCCCCAAGATGAGCGGTTTTTCACAAGAAATGTAATTATTCTATCATAAGTGAGGACGATTCCTTAATGTGAAAAGGTCACATGAGTCACACATTATCCGGCCATTCGTTGCTCTAACAGGTCAGTCGGTCAGCTGTCTACGGCTTCCGCGAAGACACGTCAGCCTTATTGGAGCCGTATTACTTCTAATTTACCCTAGTTTTTTTATTCTATTTTGGTATGGTAACATCTGATGATAACGATCCTTCGAAAAGTAGTAATTTTCAACACGCAGAGTCCAACCAAAATAAAAAAATAACTTCAGACAACAAATTATTTGTGCAAATGTAGAAAAAGAGAACTTTAATGCGAGCGGGAATCGAACCTGCGTCCTTTCCAATCCAGGGAAGTGCTCTAACCGCTAAGCAGCTTAATGCGAGCGGGAATGGAACCTGCGTCCTTTCCAATTCGGGGAAGTGCTCTAAAAGCTGCTTAGCGGTTCTCTTATTCCACATTTTCACATATAATTTGTTCTTTAAAGTAGCTGAGCATGTAAAGTGCTAAAATACAGACCAAATACTTCAGGTCAAGGACGTAAGTAATATCAGTAGCATAGTTGAGGTTATTGTAATAGATCATTTCTATGAATAATTTGTACAAATAATTGAAACTGAAGTGTCTGTTTTGTAAAGCCTAAATAACACCCTTTTACTTAGTGCAATTATGAAACTTTATAAGGGACCTATCACAGCAACCAATTTAAAAAAAAAATTGTATGTCTGCCTGTTTCATCCGGCTAATCACTGAATCTGATGGAAAGATTTGGACAGTACTGTAACTGGCAATTAGCTAATGTTACAAAGATGACGTAGGGTTCTTTAAAAAAAATATTCCAACTGGACGGACTTGCTGATACCCTAGTTACAATTATATTAAAATGGTGTAGTGATTTAGATACTTACCAAACTCCCGATTCAGCGTTGTGGGTCCGATTTCCACACAGACCTATTTTTTGTTTTATCCACAAATGATTGCTTTGAGTCCAGGTATACCCTTATTTCCATTAAATGTAAGTTGTAAGTCCCCTGCGAAACTGGGATTATTCCCCAATTACAGGATATTTTTTAATCTATTACTGTCCTATGCTATGGATGGGCATGGATCTCCGCTCAGATGGATTTAAGCGGCCGCGCTGGCCCAGTGCTGATTGAAGAATTACTCGTCTCGTCCAGATTTTCTTCAGCAGTAATAATTTGTAAATCACAAACAATAACAAAATAAAATGTCAAAGGTGTATTGCTATGTTAAGACCTTGGAATCGGAATTGAACTCTAGACTCTCTTTGTAACGTCAGTTTTTAGCACTAAGCTTACTAGCTTTACTTTTGGCCATTCCCAATCTCCACATCACATTTGTCTTTCCCGCTCGCACTAAACTTTTCATTTTCAACATTCACAAATAATTTGTTCTTTAAAGTAACTGTGAGCATGTCAATTGCTAAAATACAGATCAAATATTACTTGGTTTTAAATAATAAAGCGACGTATCTGTATTTGTCTATAACGAAGCCTGTCATAGATTTTCCATGATTTCATGGAATTCATAAATAATTATGTACCTTTTTTTTAGGCGGGAAAAAAATGTTCCTAACCGCACACCCCGTCGCTCGGGGCAACGAACAGGGTAGTGTGGGGCCTTCACCCACTAAAGAAACCCGCCGTGTTCCGTCTCTCCGCCTTTATTGGCGGGCCACTGGAACTATGTTACATTCCTTCGGTGGTCCGCCGGCGGCTTACCCTTTCGGGTACCCTCATCTGAGCAACGCATCCGCACACGGAGCGTCGCACCTTCGCGGGAGGCCTTGCGGGAGGCGGACGTTCCCCGGTCCATCCACCCGCAGCCAGAGCTAGGGCGGCATTAGGCGCAAATATTCACGCCTGCGCCGCCCCAGTCGCTGGCGGCGGTTCGGGTCTGCGGAAGGATCAGCCTCCCTGGCCCTCTCCGCCGCTTCCTTCCGCGAGATGACCTCCTCGCAGAAGGCAGCGACCGCGGCCCAATTCCTGTCACTGCTAAGCATCGCTCTGACGACGCTCGGCAGCGAGAGGTCCCCCCCTATTGCTGCGACAAGTTCACGACGCTGCTCGGCCCAAGCCGGGCACGACTCGAGCGTGTGCTGCGCCGTGTCCTCGTCGCAGCCGCAATGGTGACAGCCCGGAGTCACTTCCCTCCTTGCGACAATGTGCAGATATCTGCCGAAGCAACCGTGCCCCGACAGCACCTGCACCAGTCGGAATTTCTATATCTACTTATAAAGAGTATCAAAAATAAAACAATTAAATGGGTCTTAACGCATATGTATTTATTATACACGAATACGTCGTCAGCGCCATAATATTCCCGATATGATTTGCTATAAACTTACTTTATACGTTTACTTCATTTACTTTTTAAACTTTTTACTTACTTTTAATTAACCCACATATGGCTTTTACTATAATCAGACACTGTTTATTTCTGCCAAAATTTACGTATGCTTTGCGATGCTGCCAACTCTGGAATTACCATAGCCTTTTACAGAAGTTGGATTGCATCGTAAAGGATACGCTCACATCCATTTTAATTATTTCTTTGGATAATCGTTCTTGGTCTCAGGCTTCCCTACCAATAAGGTTAGGTGATCTTGGGATTCGAAAAATGTCGAGTGCATTCTTGCTGGCCTTTTTAGCCTCAGTTAATAATATACGGTAAACCTAATATTAGCACCTAGTTTAAGCGATGTTGAAATGTCTTTTTTGACTGATGCTTTAAATGCATGGAAAATAGCCTGTCCAAATGGTAGTCTCCTAAAGGACCCATCCTCGTAGAGGCAGTGGGCCGAGCCGCTTTGTGAGCTGGTACGAAATAATCTTTTAAATACGTCCAGTAGCCTCACAGAACGTGCTCGTCTTTTAGCTGTTTCTCGTTGGGCCTTTGGTAGCAGGTTCTACCATCAAATGTATTAGGCATATTGCTAGATAATAACACCTTCCGTATAGTCATATCTCTACGTATCAGTGCTCCGTGCGTTGTTCCACACCGCTGCGCGTGCACTGATAAAGTAGATGTTTTGGGTTAAAACGGGCTGTCATGCATTAGAAGTGCTGGTCGAGGTGCACTCGTCACAGCACTCTAAATGACGTTATCCGTCGGGCCTTTGGTAGAGCTAACGTCCCCGCAACTTTGGAGCCTCCCGGACTTTTAAGGGACGATGGCAAAAGACCCGACGGAATGACGTACCTGGAAGATGGGTCGACCACTAGTGTGGGATGCTATCTGTGTAGATACATTGGCATCGTCTCATCTTCCAGAATCATCTCGGAGAGCTGGTGGCGCGGCTCACTCAAGCGGCGCAAATATGCTAACCTCGATAAAGGTTACTTTTTTGTGCCGTTTGGTGTGGAGACAATGGGCCCTTGGGGATCCGAAGCTCTTAAAATTTATAAAGAATTGGTGGGTCGTCTTGTGGAGTCGACACATGACCGAAATGCTGGGCTGTATCTCGGCCAAAAATTAAGCCTCGCCATCCAACCAGGTAATGCTGTCAGCATTTTGGGAACGTTGCCGGATGTGGATTCTCGCTTGAACGAACTTTAGTTCACTCGATCTAAAGTTCGCTCAAGTGTCTTATCTATAGATAGTCATAATAATATCTTAATTTATACTTTATGTTTTTCTTTTAGGTGTATATCCTTTTTAAAACATTAAATTTAGCCAAATTATAGAGATTATTTCTTTCCGGTGACAGTCCAACACTCACGCACACATATTTAAAAAAGTGGCTTCACTTTTTAGTTAATATGGTTTTTGATACTATGTATTCTCCGTCTGTGACCACACAGGAAATAGTGTTATGCTTCTATAGGAACAATAAAAGTTCAATGTTGCCGCACTAGTAGGTACATTGTTGGACCAGTTGACAACAAATCCGTGCTAAATAGGTTTTGCCCTACTTCCGCAAAGGAAAATTCAGTTGAAAGGCTTCCATTGATCCACATTTTGCTAAGCCTGTTACAATCTTTAGACTCTAGTCTTAATATATTGTAGGCTATTGTCAGGTCTTCTTGAATATTGTCTTCTTCAAAATAGACTTCTGTATAACTGTTATCTCCAATTTTTAAACGACTTTGAAAACATAGGTTATACATAGCTATCTTATCCTGCTAATATTATAAATGCGCAAGTTTTCATAATAAATAGCGGCAATTAGACGATTCGATATTTTGATATTAAGGCGAGCTGTTTATGCCAAGATGCTGAATTCAATACGATTGTTCTCCTATAAACGTTTCGGTGTGTGCAAACATATCACGGACAGTCATCATAATCTTTGTGTTTTTAATTCAAAAGGCAAGATATAGACACGTTTTTTTTGTTACGTTGTCCTCGTCAGTGGAAACCGGCCTAATCTGATGCAAGCTGCACATTCTCAGAAGATAAACGAGTAAGAACTTTACTGAACCGTAAACCATTCAGTCCACAGTAGCTTGTCAATGGTCCAGAGTGCTTCCACATAGTATAGATATATTTTTTTGCTTTCTTGTAATAATATCATTTTTTTAAACGTAACGTAGTTCTAGTATTCCATCAGTACAGAACGAGGGACGGCACACAGCGGGTTTATTTTGTTAGAGAGGGTTCCACACTAGGCTGTTTGATGCCCCGTGCGGTTAGGTATTTTTTTTCCGACAACAAAAAAAGCTGAGGTAGAAATAAAGTAAACGCGGTACATTCCGTAAAATTAATTTTATTTAGAATCGTTACACAAATGTGTAAAATATTATTTTTGTAACACGTGTTTATGTGGCATTAAAATGTCGTTACGTAGTTAAAATGTAGATAATTAAATTAACTGACATGATTCAGACGTTTGATGTTGTTACAGTGTTCTTTGTTGTCGATAGCCTTGAAACATAGACAACGCAGTTTTCTTCGAAGTCTTGATCGGTTTCATATGTATCTATTGATTTTTTCCATTATTTTTTATCTACTGCTAACGGATCCGGCCACGCGTTGCTGTGCACACTTATACTTCGTTCAATTATCTATTATATTATATACTTAATATTGGTGAGGAAGAAACTGTTTTTCTTAGATTCTCTCTCGAGAATGTCGCTGTGGATTTAAAAGTCGTTGACTTTGCAATAAAAAGGTTACAATTAGGATAAAAGTTAAGAAATCTCGTACCTATTTAAAAAAACGTTACAGGGATGAGTAGTTGTGGAGTTCATCACGGAAAAATAACGTGACAAGTAAATTTTATATATAAAGATTAGCTTTTGTTTTAAAATGTAGATAATCGTTGATAACAGCACTGGACGATAAAAATATCTCAACATTCGTCCACAATAGTGTGAGGCTTTTTACCAAGTGAAATTTCTTAATTATTTTCAGTTCAGAATAGATCGATCGAATCCGAATAAAATTATAATGTGACCTTTATTTTATTGCGTATGGCACACGAGCCACGGCCCACCTGATGGTAAATGGTAACCGTCGCACATGGATTCAACTCGACTTGAATACTCCCATTGTCAAACCGCTGCTCACGATTTCATTTCACATATATTATATGAAATGAAAGAATAAACGGCTATCTCCTGCTACAGCCAAAACACACCGATTTACTTCATGGCCGGTCACACGGGAGATGACGGTACCAATCCGCTCGGGCCTGACAGCAAGTGAGTACTCCCAATTCAATGGGTGATAATTGCTTACTTCCCTTACTCGCCTTATAAGACACCCACGGACACGATGTGGTGGTGACACTTGTATTCTTAGTCCGTTACCACATGGACATATAGGCATACCTACTTATTAAACCACTTGACCATTGAAACAGTTGACTAACAGCAGATAACAAAGAGTAGTTCGGGACACATACATGATCTCGGACCAATAATACACTGGACGGAGTCTTAGCTTCAAATGCGTGTCAATTTTTTATGTGTGCGTTTGACGTTTCGTCATTGTGTGCGTAATCTAGTGTTGTGGAGAATGACGCCACGATGTCGATTATCGATAACCAGACTACCAGTACTATTATTAGTATCTTTTATTGTACGTTTACTGCCTGGTTAAAGTTAGATTAAATCAATAATTTTTAATTTTATTTCCATAGTGGTAAAGCTCTATAACTATATCTCAGGTTCACGATATAGTAGCGGGATAAAATGTATACCAGTTTTAAGTCTAATAAAAAAAGATGAGAGGAGACCAAGAGCTATCAAATAAAAAAGTTGCATCAAAATCCGTTCAGTAATTTTTATGTGATGCGCGAACGAACAAACAGACCAAAAACTAAAAAAGATTGCTTTGTATTCAGACGCCTATATTTATATATTTATTTATTACATCTTTATGAAAGTATATATTAGATATATATAGGATCCTAGTGTAACATGCCGTGTGGGGCCGGCTTTAGAATTGTCCCATCCCTCTCCACCCATGGGAGTCGTAAGAGCCGACTGAGGGAATACCAGGGGGAGTGGGCAGCAGCACTCCTTCGAGTATTAACATCATCCATTGCGATCGCCAACCCGCCTGCCAAGCGTGGCGATTACGACGCTATCCCCCATTCTTGGGGAGGTCTATGTCCAGCAGTGGACTTTTAACAGGCTGATGGATGGATAGATGATGTAACGTACACTCTGTTAGATATAATATTTAGGATATCCTTTAAATATACTTGTAAAATCTGATGCAGTACGCATCAGATTTTACTTTCATTATTTTTAAACCATAAATGAAACAAGATTGTTCAAAATGCTCAGAGCATAGGCGGGAATATTTATTTGGCTCCCAGTTTTCTCTTCTTATGGACTTGATCCAAGCTTTTCTAACTTCAGGATATTTTGGAAACCTATAAAAGAGAACAAACTTTATGAAACCATAAAAAAGCAAATGTTTAGTTCAGTTGGTTGAACTATCGATAAAGTGTAAATGACTATTGTCCACATCACTACAAAGGGCGCCTAAAACAATGGATATTATTTTAATAATTTTAACTAATAAACTTGTTTTTGATCTATATTTTTTAGCATTTGACATGCTCCGCCACTTTTTAAAGTATAAATTATTTGAGAATAAGGAAAAAGAGATTTTTTGTACTAGCGGGAATCGAACCCGCGTCTTTTCCAATCCGGGGAAGTGCTCTAAGCCACTGAGCTATAGTACAGGTACTTCGACCATCCCAATCTCCTTATTACATTTGTCTTTACGACTAGCGCCATCTATCGGAAGCATTTACATGCATTAAACCGATATAGTAAGTTTAATTTTGCAATTAAAATTCATACTATTTGATGGCGCGATTTTTTAAACATTTTTGATCTATATTTTTTAGCATTTGACATGCTCCGCCACTTTTTAAAGTATAAATTATTTGAGAATAAGGAAAAAGAGATTTTTTGTACTAGCGGGAATCGAACCCGCGTCTTTTCCAATCCGGGGAAGTGCTCTAAGCCACTGAGCTATAGTACAGGTACTTCGACCATCCCAATCTCCTTATTACATTTGTCTTTACGACTAGCGCCATCTATCGGAAGCATTTACATGCATTAAACCGATATAGTAAGTTTAATTTTGCAATTAAAATTCATACTATTTGATGGCGCGATTTTTTAAACATTTTTGATCTATATTTTTTAGCATTTGACATGCTCCGCCACTTTTTAAAGTATAAATTATTTGAGAATAAGGAAAAAGAGATTTTTTGTACTAGCGGGAATCGAACCCGCGTCTTTTCCAATCCGGGGAAGTGCTCTAAGCCACTGAGCTATAGTACAGGTACTTCGACCATCCCAATCTCCTTATTACATTTGTCTTTACGACTAGCGCCATCTATCGGAAGCATTTACATGCATTAAACCGATATAGTAAGTTTAATTTTGCTAGTACAAAAAATCTCTTTTTCCTTATTCTCAAATAATTTATACTTTAAAAAGTGGCGGAGCATGTCAAATGCTAAAAAATATAGATCAAAAATGTTTAAAAAATCGCGCCATCAAATAGTATGAATTTTAATTGCAAAATTAAACTTACTATATCGGTTTAATGCATGTAAATGCTTCCGATAGATGGCGCTAGTCGTAAAGACAAATGTAATAAGGAGATTGGGATGGTCGAAGTACCTGTACTATAGCTCAGTGGCTTAGAGCACTTCCCCGGATTGGAAAAGACGCGGGTTCGATTCCCGCTAGTACAAAAAATCTCTTTTTCCTTATTCTCAAATAATTTATACTTTAAAAAGTGGCGGAGCATGTCAAATGCTAAAAAATATAGATCAAAAATGTTTAAAAAATCGCGCCATCAAATAGTATGAATTTTAATTGCAAAATTAAACTTACTATATCGGTTTAATGCATGTAAATGCTTCCGATAGATGGCGCTAGTCGTAAAGACAAATGTAATAAGGAGATTGGGATGGTCGAAGTACCTGTACTATAGCTCAGTGGCTTAGAGCACTTCCCCGGATTGGAAAAGACGCGGGTTCGATTCCCGCTAGTACAAAAAATCTCTTTTTCCTTATTCTCAAATAATTTATACTTTAAAAAGTGGCGGAGCATGTCAAATGCTAAAAAATATAGATCAAAAATGTTTAAAAAATCGCGCCATCAAATAGTATGAATTTTAATTGCAAAATTAAACTTACTATATCGGTTTAATGCATGTAAATGCTTCCGATAGATGGCGCTAGTCGTAAAGACAAATGTAATAAGGAGATTGGGATGGTCGAAGTACCTGTACTATAGCTCAGTGGCTTAGAGCACTTCCCCGGATTGGAAAAGACGCGGGTTCGATTCCCGCTAGTACAAAAAATCTCTTTTTCCTTATTCTCAAATAATTTATACTTTAATAAACTTGTTTTTATATCAATTTATAATAATGTAATCATATTGATAACATCTAAATCTTCCAATATCTATCGATTTTTTATTGGGTTTCGTAGTTATTTTAGGTGAAAATAGCTGATATAGACTTCGTATGTGAAATTACAAATTTGGATTCTTTACACCTCCTTGCGTCATTCTGGATGAAAAAAAGACAGCCACACACGATATATTTTCACTAGCGCACAAGATATTATAGCAACTTCAATAGGACTTTCTAGTATTTCACTTTTATGATGCACCAAATCGCAATGTTTTGACCTACTAGTCGGTCAGCAAGTGGTCATTTGAGTTTAGGAAAAAGAAAGGAGTCGGCTGGAGCCATATCTGATGAATACGGTGGTTGCTCGATAGTATTTGTTGAGTGTTTGGACAAAAATTCATTCACAATGATGAATGAAATTTTGTACAAACACTCAACAAATTGACGCGTATTATGGTGGTACAAAATCCGAGAATTTTCTTTCCACAAATCTGGCCTTTTCGTCGAATGTGCTCTCTTAAACGCCGCATAACACTCAAATAATATTCTTTATTTACCGTTTGACCTTCTAGCAAGAATTCCGAGTGCACACCACCGCGATAGTCAAAGAAAACAGACATGACTTTTACTTTTGATCGACTTTGGTGTGGTTTTTTCGGTTTCGGTTCAGTTGGAAGTCGCCACTCCGAAGCTTGTTGACTAGTTTGCATGTCAAACTCGTAAACCCACGTCTCTTCACCAGTAACAATGCGTTTCATGAATGTTGGGTCGGAATTGACTCGTTCTAGCATGTCCTTAGCGACTCTCATAAGATTGAGTTTTTGGAGAAAATTCAGGTCTTTTGGGATTAGCCGAGCGGAAACATGTTTCATACCGAAGTGATTATTTAAAATGGTACGGATTGACTCGTGAGACACAGAAAGTTCAGCGGCTATCTCTCTCAAAGTTGAATGAGGATTTTCAGTCACTATTTCCTTCACTTTTACAGTTGCGGACGTTGATGGCCTACCAGAGCGAGGCAAATCTTCCATCACATCTCGACCGCTTTTAAACGCTTTTTACCACTCATAAGCACGTGTTTTTGATAAAGTCGATTCACCGTATGCCTTCTGTAACATTTTCAGTGACTCCGAATACGAATTCCATTGGCGATGCAAAATTTAAGACAAACACTTTCTTTGATGTTTTTGTCCATTATGAAATTCGCAATACACACTAGATATGATATAACTAAAAACAGCACTGTATTTAATATAAATAACAGATGCAACTCTAACTCCGCGCCAAAATAGATAACAGTTGTGCCAATCTAACAACAACAAAAAAACAAAAATTTGAATTTGGAACCATAAACGAATCATCCATTCCCAATACTTTCTTGACTGAATGTACCTATAGTCCAAAGATTAGCAAAGGCTAGTAAGCTAAAATAAAGTAGCCTCTGTATTCTGACTATGTAAGGTATTTAAAAAATAATTGTAAAGAGAATTGGAAAGAATATTTCGACAAAAGGTCTGCTGATAAAGGGATCTGGATTCGAATTATTTAGCCCCAAATTTCAGCTTATCCTTGGATAGATGAAGCTGAATATAATCGTAAAGTATTAGTAAACGTTCTTAGACTGCGATCATGTCATATTCCTACAAATAACTTCTCTTATTTAATGAAGAAAGTAGCATCACCTAATTGTGACCACCTGCCTGTGGTACCATTGAAGATATTCAACACGTCCTAATGGAATGTGTACGTAACGCTGTCGAACGGAGGAAGATTTCTATTTTACATAATAATAGCATTGGTATGTGTAATAGTATTTATTATATTAGCTTATCTACTATCTGATGACATCTCATAAATTTACCAACTTATTTGTAATTATTTCTCCATAGATTGATTGTTTTGTTTTCTCGCTAGCCTATGTTACTGTTTTTCCCATGTGGTCGCTAAGCGACAAAGCCTTGTACTGTGATATTTAAATAAAAAAATTAAAAAAAGTAAGTAAGTTTTAGAAGGCATGTGTACTCGTAGGTATATGCACGTTCATGTATAACCCAAAAACAACGTACATTATCCCAACCACTACAGTTAATTTGAACTTCGAAACTACCGAGATCCAACTATTAGCGGTACATTTAACCTACACGAAACACAACTTCGATGGTTTTGGTGGTTCTCTATGTTTAACTAAGCGAGTTTATCAAGTTACCAGAGTAATGCTAAACCTCTTGTTTGTTAGCACATGTAATTTGGTATAAACATTGTTTTTATGTTACCTTGAACACATACTTTAATAGTTACCCTGAAAGTTCCATGTCTAATTTAATTGGTAATGGTGCTGCTCATAGACTTAGCAATACCAGAATTGCTGCCAAACCGCTACACATTTGAATTCGAAATTTAATAATCCGTCGCATCCAATAGCTAGTTTTTTATGTTATATCTCAGATTGCCCAATAAAGTAACGGGATAAAATTTGTACCAGTTTTTTCAAAGTTGCATCTAAATCCGTTCAGTACTTTTTGCGTGATGCGCGAACAAACAAACAGACAGACAAAAAATCTAAAAAAAAATTTGTTGTGTTCTGACACGCCTATACAGTATTTTTTCTCGGATATTTTTAATATACAGAAATAGTTGTGTTACAGATTTTATTTTATTTTACTATCTATAATTGGGAAAATGAACGTTATTACATTGTATGATATATACTTAAACAATGATATGCTTTTATATAATAATGTTCGTAAACGCAATAACAACAACATTTTCCACAGATTTGTTAGCTGTGTAGAGAACATAGTATTTAAAATAATATGTACTTACGTAGTGTTAAAAAACAAAATAGTATATCCTAATTTAATTAGTTAAGAGTTATCAAGTGTCATAAATAGCTTTATAATAGTTATGATATAGCCTATGTTACTCATGGATAACATAGAATTCTAATGAAGAAAGAATTTTTGAAATCAGTCTAGTAGTTTTTGAGTTTATTCGTTACAAACACACAAATCTTTCCTCTTTATAATATTAGATTTTCTAGAAATAAATATAGCCTATATTAATCAGGAATAATGTAGCATTTTAATGGAGAAAGAATTTTTAAATGCGGTCAAGTCGTTTTTGAGTTTATTCGTTACAAACAAAAATAAATATCTTTTCTATACTATTATAAAGCAGTAACAGAGCTGTCTGTACATTTAAGTTATTTGAGAAAAAATTACTGTAATAGATTATATTATAGGCGTGTCCAAATACAAAACAATTTTTTTTAGAAATTTTCTCTGGTTGTCTGTTTGTTTGTTCACGCATCACGCAAAAACTATTTAACGGATTTTGCGGCAACTTTTTTATCTGATACCTATTGATTAAACCAAAATGGTATACATTTTATCCCGCTACTATATCGGGAACCGGAGATATAACCTAAAAACTAGCTTTTGACTGCTGCGCTAGTATACTATAGTTACTTTTTCAAATATAAGGAAAATAAACTTTACAGCACTTACAAAAATGAAGTACATAAACACAAAAATTTACTCCAAAATTGGGAACACCAAATGCCAAACGAATGCCTGTAGATACGGAAAAATTACACATGAAAAAGTCTTCAAATTACGCGTTTTATTACGCTGAGAAACTTCAGTGAAATGAAATTTCTTGAAAATAAAAGGAATTTACCTGAAAGAAGTACGAAGTTGGCCGCCGACGCCTTTAAATTTCAATCCCGGAATATTTTATTTTGGTTTTGTATATTATATCTCAGGTGGCCGGTGTAGTAGCGCAATAAGATGTATACCAAATTTAAGGCTAATCAAGAGCTACGAAACAAAAGAAAGTTTCATTAAAATCAGTTCAGTAGTTTTTGCGAGATGCCCGAACAAACAATCAGACAAGCATTCTAAAAAAACTTTTACTGTTCACAGACGCCTATAATTTTTTCTCAAATATCTTAAACATAATTCTGTTACAGCTTTATAATATAGTATAGAAGTATAAATAGACAGATAATAGTAGATACCTAACATAATAATAGGTACCAAAATATAGTTCGTGTTCAATATATTTTGAATGTAAATATTTGTTACTCAATCACGTAAAAACTGCTGAACAGATTTGCATAAAATTTTACACTTATAAACTGCCTCGGTGGTGCAGTGGTAGTGTATGCGACTGCTGATCATAAGGTTTCGGGTTCGATTCCCGGGTCGGGCAGTGTTATTGAGATTTTTCGTAAAAGAAAAATTCTCAGTAACTGCCCGGAGTTTGGAAATGTGCCGAGTAGACGGCAATAGTCTCGCCCCCTATTACGTGAGACTTAATATAGCTGGTGAATCGTAGGTGTGTAATACACCTCTGCCTACCCCTTTGGAGAATACAGGCGTGATGATGCTATGTTTTATCCCGTACACATATCTGGTTCTTTTGTTTAAAAAATAACTTTCATTTAATCTTACTTTAACATTTTTACACAGTAATAGCCTTTGCCTAGTTTTTGGGTTATATCTCAGGTTCCCGATATAGTAGCGGGATAAAATGTATACCAGTTTTTAAGTCTAATTAAGAGCTATCAAATTAAAAAAAAATCATCAAAATCTGTCCAGTAGTTTTTGCATGATGCGCGAACAAACAAACAGATAAAAATTCTAAAAAAAAAATGTTTTGTGTTTAGACACGCCTATATTACAGTATTTTTTTCTCAAATATCTTGAATGTACAGACGCAGCTCTGTTACCGCTTTATAATAGTATAGATTAGGAGACTACACTATAAACGATATCGTAAAACGCATGAATATTTTTCAGTATATGGGTTTTTTTTTTTTTTTCAAATGTAGAGCTGCAATAAGTACGGACTTACTGCGGGTAGGCAACACAATCTGTTGAAATGAGGTCAAGAGTAGGGTTAGGCACTACTAAAATGGAAGGGTTCCTTTTTAGGGGTCCATCCATTCATCCATCAGCCTTTCAACGTCCACTGCTGGGCATAGGCCTCCCCAAGAGAACACCACAACGAGCGGTCCCGTCATGGGGGATAATGCTGTAATCGCCACGCTTGGCAGGCGGATTGGCGATCGCAGTGGATGTTGTTAATACTCGAGGGAGTGCTGCTGCCCACTCCCCCGGCATTCCCTCAGTCGGCTCTTACGACTCCCATCCGTAAAGGGGTGGAACAATTCTAAAGCCGGCCCACACGGCCTTTTAGGGGTGCCAGATGTTATTATATCAGGCTTTTTTTTTTTTGCTATCCATTACTGTGCCACTATTGGGCTTATTGCCGTAGCCCACCACACTGGCCCAATGTGGGTTGGCAAAGTTCACAAGCCATCGAGAAAATCTCTCAGGCATGTTGGTGTTTTCCTTCACCAAACAGTGATAATTTGTAAACAATACTTATAATATTTAAAAATCTCACCTTGGACTGATAATTGGCCTAAGAATAAAAATGTACGTAATAATACATCCGATAGCTGGCGTGGGTCTTAGAACCAGAGCCCTTCCCCGGATCGGAAGGGTCGTAAGTTCGAATCCTGCTTTCAGTAAATCTTTATTTTTCCATTTTCACAGATAATTTGTTCTATTAAAGTAGCCATCTGCCTCGGTGGTGCAACGGTAGTGTATGTGACTGCTGATCATGAGTTTTCTGGTTCAATTCCCAGGTCAGGAAATGTCATTGAGATTTTTCGTAAAAAAAAATTTCATTAACAGCCCGGAGTTTGGAAATGTGCCCTGTAGACGGCAATAGGTTTTCCTCCTATTGCGTGGGACTTAAACATAGCTGGCGAATCGTGGGTGCGTAATACACCTCTGCCTACCCCTTCGGGGATACAGGCGCGATGCTATGTTGTTATGTTATTATAGTAGCCGAGTATGTCAAATGCTAAAAAATAATTCACAAAGATAGAATATTTGTTATTTTCAATAATTAACTGAACACTAAATATCGGTCTCGTGGAATAAGTACTAAATGACTGCTTGTTATATGGTAACCCTACTCGTGAATGAAATGTATTCAACTTAGCCGGTCATTATATTGCATTCTCAATCACAACTGCTAAGAATTTGTGTTTGGGTTAACCAATTATAATAAATATTTGGGACAACCAATAATTATTACATATAAACTGAATTAAAAATAACATAATTGAGAAAATAAAACTAGATGTAGGTACAATTTTCGAAGGTGTCACAACATACGTAGGTAATAAAAATTGAAGTGACATTGAATAACATAGCGACTATCTTGACAAACCAAATAAAAAACAAAATTACACAAGTGAAAAAAAATCTACTCACATTAAAACATGACGTGACGTGATCTACTTTAAAATAGTAATAATAATTTAAAATAGAAATTATACACATACCAATTGTATATTTGCGTTTTATATTTTTAATATTAGCATTAGTATTTGAAAACTGATTTAAATGATACAAATGATAATATTTTAGACATAGTTCATAATTACTGTTCCAATAAAATATAAGACTAAAATTGTGTGTAGTACGTAGATCAATTTCCTCCCTATTTTATAGCATAATTAAACAGAGTTTTACTAATGTACTGGTACGGCTCTTTTTGATGTGAAACATCTAATACGGAGGGAGGGCAAATCGGCTGTTAGCGTGGCGACGCTTTTATTTTACTTGTCCCGTTCAAATTTTACAAGTTAAATTTAACACACTTCCCGGTTTCCAATTAAGCTGAAATTTTACATGCATGTGTATATCGCGTGATAATGTAATATTATGATGACATGGAGCTGATATGATGATGGAGCTGGAAGGTGGACACAGTAACTCTATAATGAAACGACGCAACCCTGCCGAGTTTGGACACGTTTGATTCGTTTTGATGAGTACTTTGTCTTTAAATAGTATCCAGAGTCTGATGATGGAGCTAGAAGGTGGCCATAGGAACTCCGTTATAAAACGACATAATTCCATCGAGTTTGGGCTCGTATGATTCGCCTTGACGAGAACTTTGTGTCTAGATGGTATCCAGGGGCTGATGATGAAGCTGGAAGGTGGCCACAGTAACTCTATAATGAAACGACGCAACCCTGCCGAGTTTGGACACGTTTGATTCGTTTTGATGAGTACTTTGTCTTTAAATAGTATCCAGAGTCTGATGATGGAGCTAGAAGGTGGCCATAGGAACTCCGTTATAAAACGACATAATTCCATCGAGTTTGGGCTCGTATGATTTGTCTTGACGAGTACTTTGTCTGTAAATGGTATCCAGGGTCTGACAATGGAGCTGGAAGGTGGCCCAGTAACTCTGTAATGAAACGACGCAACCCTGTCGAGTGTATACTCGTTTGATTCGTCTTGAGGAGTACTTTGTCAAGTTATGATCATTTTATTTCTACAAAATAATTTCGATGTTTTCACATCTGCTAGACGTCCCGCGATGTCTAGTTTTTTTTATTTTTTTGTTAAGTGTGAAAAAAAAAATCCTAACCGCACACCCCGTCGTTCGGGGCAACGAACAGAGTAGTGTGGAGGGCTCGAGACGGCACACGGCTGGTTTATTTAGTGGGTGAGGGCTCACCCACTAAATAAACCTGCCGTGTGCCGTCTCTCCGCCTTTATTGGCGGGCCACTAGAACTATGTTACATTCCTTCGGTGGTAAACTGGAATACCTTACCATCTAATGAGGCATATTATGCTTGTTCACTACTATTTAAAAAAAAACACCAAGTGGGTAGGTAACTCACATTTAGGATTGATTACGTCGACCCGCGTTTCGAGCATATTCGATGCTCATCATTAGGGTGAGTGCTCAGAGGCATCTTGGAGCTCCCAATATATCTAATATGTTTGACACATTATTACTTACGATAATTTCAATAAGAAAAAAGCTCTCACTAAACTATTGATTGTACTAATGTGTAAATAATATTATACACTATAGTGAACACTTCATATCTTAGCTCTTAAAATCACCATTTCTTATTCAATGTGTAGATTCTTTAAATAGCTAAAGCAAAACCATTACGAGTTACGTATTCCACAACCTTGGAATTAATATCCTCACAAAGAAACCCACTGGTTCCTAGCTAAATAATTCAGCTGAGCTCGTACGGAATCCCTACAAATGCAGCTAAAACAGTCCATGTATGTCGGCCTGCCAAATAATTGTTACCGTGACCCACTAGTATTACAAGTGTCGACGGCAAACACAATACTCGTAGTACAATACGTGGCCTAATTAAAGCTATAATACATTCGGAGTATTGTAACTAATACTAATCATCATTGGGGACACAGCTTAAAATTTAAATGCTTATGCTTACAATGTTTGCCAAAAAGAGCCTTGCTAGTCGCTGCATGATTGACTCGATACGCGATCGGGAAAGTACCACTCTGTCACACAAGATCAGCGTGAAATAACGGAACATACTCCCACTGTTGTGATTTGTATGGTGAGCGAGAATGCCGGTCGCTCAAGTCCCCTTCTTATCCTTTTCTTAATCTTTCTGCTCCATCTCTTGTCCTCATTAGAATTGGCGAAGTGATGCGACTGGTGTTGCTAGCTCTATAGGGTATGGTTACCGTTTACTATCAGGTGGACCTTATGCTTGTTTTCCACCGGCGTAACAAAATGCTTATGTCACAGAAGTCTATATAAATATACGATTTACGGACACAAAGTACACCCAGACTTTGAACGAGTATTTGTGGCTCGCACAGTAAAAACAACAACAACATAGCATCACGCCTGTATTCCCCGAAGGGGGAGGCAGAGGTATATTACACACCAACGACTCGCCGGCTATGTTTAAGTCCCACGTAATAGGGGGCGAGCCTATTGACGTCTACCGGACACATTTCCAAACTCCGGGCTGTTACTGAGAATTTTTCTTTTTAGAAAAAAGCTTAATAGCGGCCCGACCCAGGGATCGAACCCGAGACCTCATGATTAGCAGTCGCATACACTACCGCTACACCACCGAGGCAGTTTATAGTTTATATATATTTATATTTTTTTTAAATAGTTGTGTTTGGCCTTGCAACGCATAACACCCGGCACTAGAGGTCTATGTCTAAACCACTAACCCATCTGTGCATTCAAAGAAAGCTTTAAATTGGTTTTGAATTAAGCACCTTTTATCCTGAGTAATATGTTTCGAAAGTGAGTTTGTTTGTATGTTTTGCTTTCACGTTGTAACTACTGAATCAATCATCATACAATTTTTCCATTTATATTTTTATTTCCTTTCATCCCGAATGTTTTCCGTTGGATAGCAATTTTTATATGGAGATATTCGTATGCGTATGTACATGTATTAATATTCTGAAGTACACGAGGACGGAGTTGCGGAAAAATCTAGTTTAAAATAATAAAAAAAATATATATTTAACTTTTGATGCAATGAAGCTAATACTCTAAAATATTTTAATTAAAAACATAGTTTTTCGTTGGTTAAACAATGACTTTGAAATTGTGTGCGTATTTATTCCAAACATATTTTTGTAGAAGATTTATTGGATGACAAACGTTTGCCAATTCGAATTGGACCAGTTTAGTGGACTACGTCCTAAATAGTTTACAATCTGTGGGGAGATCTGTGCCGAGATCTAGCGATAAAATAATAATAATCTCAAATATCAAAATAAATTGTTAAAACAGCTGCAAGTATTTTAGCTAGATGGCACTAATTCGTGTATAAATGAATTATGTTTTTATCTACATTCTGAATTATTTTAAGCAACTCGTTCGTAAAATATTCTAATGTAAGTAAGTATATCTAAATTTTAGCCAAAATACTACTAAATTTATGCCAAAATACTACTACATTTTTTTTATTGCCTTTAGTGGCAGACGAGTAAATAGTATCCGTCGCTCATAGACTCAACTATACTGAGAGTATTGTTAAGCCGATGCTCACCAATATGAAATGAAAGAATAAAGGCTATCTCCTGCTACAGCCAAAACGCAACGATGTGCTTCATGGCCGGTCTCACGGGAGATGGTGGTACCAACCCGCTCGGGCCCGGTACCAAGTGAGAACTCCCACTTGGTATCCAGCCCTACCACCTGTCACAAGGTGTAAGCGATGCGCATCTTTGGTTCGTAGGATTCGAGACAGCCAGTATCTTGAACTTGATAGCGAGTAGACTAGACTATTACTAGTACAATAGTCACTGCTGTAGGGTGTCAGTTTGACTCACGAGTCCTGTAATCCTACGGTAGTTACAAATGTGGATAAACAGACCCTCTTTTTTATATACAATATCATTGCGTGGACAGCGTTTATTATAATATATTTTGTTTTCAAGGTATGAACATTTTAACATCAAAATCGCGTGATAAGTAAGCAAGTAAGTTTCTAGTGGTATATAGAGCCTTGTTTAATCCAGCACGTCTTCTTGTTTAATGGGTCTGTTCGTGCAGGGAAGTAGCACCCTCTCACAAAAGATCAGCGTGTAGCAACGGTAATTACGCCTACCGTTGTGTTTCGTATGGTGAGTGAGAGCGCCGGAGGCCCAAACCCCCTCCCATCCTCTCCTTAGTATCCTGCCTATCCTCTCTTTATTATCCTTCCTATCTACCTCCTATCCCTTTCCTTGGAGATAGCGAAGGGCGAGTGTTGCTAGCGTCTATAGGCTACGTACTATAACCGGTTATCAGTGAGCAGTATGCTTGACCCATGTAGGTAGTACAAAAAAAAATCGATTTCCGATAGGTTTATTACACATTTTATTTCACTAATAAAGATATTAACTTTGTGTTTAATGATATTAACTCTATTAATATTTATTATTGTTTACTAAAGTTTCTTTCTTTGTACTCTTTATCCAGAATTAACAATAGATCCAAAACAGCACACCGTGATACTGACCACGGTGCCGCTTGACCCGATAAATATCGGACCGATTGTTTAAACACCACGCAAATAGCTTCACAATATGATTGAGTAATGAAGATAATTAAGCCACGTGGCCCGCTGTGTAAACAGTACACCAGAATTGTAAACAATTGTCTTAATGTACACTCGCGCGCAAAGTGTGTGGAGGCGTTTTAAGTGATTGTGACGTTTGTTAATCTGAGACGGTTATAATTAGTGTATTGGATGGTGATCAAAGTAAATAGCGCTGCTTACGAAGTAGGTATGCATTATTTTGTTTTTTCTTTTGAAGTATTTTTTTTGAAAATGACATAACTTTAATACGAGTTATATAAAATGTCTAGTGGACGCATGAGTACGCTTCTCTCGTATGAGAAGGGCAAGATATACGTCAATATGTATCATTTCAAGGAATGTTTTTCAGGGATTCCAGCGATAAATTTTAAGACTGTAAAGAAGAAACCTACATACATAAACCCTGAAAACATTACCAATACTCATTTTTAGGGTTCCGTACCCGAAGGGTCTAAACGGGACCCTATTACTAAAACTTCGCTGTCGGTCTGTCCGTCCGTCTGTCACCAGGCTGTATCTCAAGAACGGCGATAGCTAGACAGTTGAAATTTTCACAAATAATGTATTTCTGTTGCCGCTATAACAACAAATACTAAAACAAAAAAAAAACAATATTTAAGGGGGGCTCCCATACAACAAACTTGATTTTTTTGCCCTTTTTTTCTCGATATTGATATCGGCGACAGGTAGATGCTTGAAATATTCACATAATATTTAGTTATATATTCACTTTAAAAATAAATAATTAAATTAAAATAAAACAAATATTTAAGGGGGCCTCGCATACACAAACGTGTTTCTTTGAAATTTTCACAAATAATGTATTTCTGTTGCTGCTATAACAACAAATACTAAAAACAAAATAAAAAAATATTTAAGGGGGGCTCCCATACACGTTTATGCGCATCTAAGTCTAAGTTGAAAACCACGAAATGAGTCAAATATTACTTGCAAAATTTGGTAACAACCAAACACCATGGTTACAGAGAGTTACAATAGTGTAATGTTGTTTACCTAGTCAATGGTACGGAACCCTTCATGCACGAGTCCGACTCGCATTTGGCCGGTTTTGTTGAGAATTCGTGCTCGAAATATATTTTGCAGTTAATCCAATAATTTGTGATCACGACTCATCAGTGTTGTTCACAAATTTTTTTATCATAAAGGGCGAGGATTTACCGCAATAAAATCCTAAATGTGTCAATAGTATTTATTATTAAGTAAGCACTTAAATAATTTAAACAACTCTCTAGCTGACTGTACTAGTAATAAATATATCATCAAGTTAATGATCCGTCATAACTAAAAATTGAGATTAAGGGGGCATAGGAAATGCTGGATATTTATGAGCAATTTTTCCAAGATTTAACGCAACGCCTGGTGGCTGACGCACTACGCAACATAAGTTTTAAAATTATTGTGCCCCTACAAAGTTACGTCAAAATATACTTATAATGAAAGCTGTTGTGAGACTGCTTAGCATTATGAATGTATTCATAAATGACTTTATGGTCAGTAATAATATTAGGTACTTACTTTCCTATTTGACTATTAGTTTAGCTATCAGAGAATGCTGGCGATCTAAAATGTTGTGTGTCATTAGCGAAGAATTCGCACGCAGGTACTGAACTTTATTTACTGACCCTATAGAGTGTTATAGATTGAAAGGATAATGGAAAAATCTTTTCGTCAATATTCCCTTACTTTGTTAGACATAGTTTGGAATACAAACATGCTCTAGACTCATTCAAAATGTTTTCTTTAAAGGTAAGGTTATTTATTGTACACAAAAATCAATAGTTCCTCTATTGAAGTGACGGAAACGTACGCGTAACCTGAAGAAGTTTATAATCTTGCATTTTGTTTCTCTCTTCTGAATAATAGTAAAAATACAAAATTATTATTATAATAATTTAAATTTGGCCACTCAGTCAAACAGCAGTTGAGGGAAAACATAATTTTTCGTGAAATATTTTGCAAATTCTACATAACTAACTGAGATATTAGACGAAATAACAAAAAAGTATACTTGCGTAAAACCATGAGATGGAGCTAGATCAAAAAAAAAACGTTCAAGATGATTTTACTGCCTTTTGCTCAAACGGCCTTTCTCAATTGTATTTTGTAAGGGTCCTAAGGTGTGACGCCCCGATGTTGGGTTTCAGCGCTGGCAGGTATCATTTGAAAAGAAAGTCAAATGAAGAATCTTGTAGATAAATATAATATATACCAGTACTTAAATATAACTTATTTTCTTTCAACTGTTCACACAATGGACTTGAAAATGTCAGAAAACTCATTAGTGCGAGTTGTTGTGTCGTAACAAAAACTTTAAGCATAAAATAAAAGACGACAAAGTCCCAACAACGCCATCGAACCTTTTGTTAAGATGTGTACAGCTATACAATTGTACAAAGGAAGTTACTGGGATAATATTGTTAATAATTTTATTGTAGGTACAATAAGAAATAATCATATCCTTTTTTTTTTTGATAGCCAGTAGAAAATGTTCCTAACCGCACACCCCGTCGTTCGTCGAACAGGGTAGTGTGGGGCCCTCACCCACTAAATAAACCCGTATCTCCGCCTGTGTTGGCGGGCCACTGGAACTATGTGACATTACTGCAGTGGTCCGCGGGCTTGCCCTTTCGGGTACCTTCTACTAAGCTGCGAGATGACCTCCTCGCAGAAGGCAGCGACCGCGGCCCAATTCCTGTCGCTGTCAAGCATCGCTCTGACGGTGCTCGGCAGCGACCCCCCCAAAAATTTTAATCAGTTCATCCATCCATCCATCCATCAGCCTTTCAACGTCCACTGCTGGACATAGGCCTCCCCAAGAGAACGCCACAACGAGCGGTCCTGTGCCAACCGCATCCAACGGCTCCCCGCAGCTTTGACCAGATCGTCGGTCCATCTGGTGGGGGGCCGTCCTACGCTGCGCCGTCCGATACGTGGTCGCCACTCAACAACCTTTCGTCCCCAACGGTTATCGGTTCGTCGAGCGATGTGGCCTGCCCATTGCCACTTCAGCATGGCAACCCGGCGGGCTATGTCGGTCACTCTCGTTCTCCTACGGATCTCCGTATTACGGATTCGATCACGTAGGGAAATACCAAGCATAGCCCGCTCCATGGCCCGCTGAGCGACTTTGAGCCTTGATATGAGGCCAACATTCAGAGACCACGTCTCTGTTCCGTATGTCGTCACTGGTAACACACACTGGTCGTATACCTTCGTTTTCAGACACTGCATAATCAGTTCAGGTACATGAATAAACTAACATACTAAAAATGTGTATATTAGTACCTATATAATATTTATTAGCACTAACTGTGGCCTGTAGGATCCCAATATAATAGGTATAAACAAATCTACGAAACTAAATTTAACCATATTGTTTATCGTCATGCGACTCTCATCACAGTCAATCCGATGTACTCATGAGTCTCACGCATTGATTGATGCGAAAAGCCTTGCAGGGAGGTGGTGAGGCTCTTGCATTCAGACTAGACGCTGCATTAACGTTCGATGACGCAATTAGGTACTATAGTACGGAATGCCCAACGAACTCTGTTAATAAATTGTCACCTTTCTGTATGGCCAGAGAATTAAATTAGTGTATCTCCTGTTTTGAAACCGTGACGATTAATGTTAGCGTACCACAAGGGTCGATGCTATTCCCGTTAATGAATCATATCGCAAAAAATTGTTTAATTTTATGAAACCACAGATCAGATATATTAAGCCCAATCACGTATTTTTTTTACCTAAAACTTACTGGTCCGGATCCCCTGGACTTTCCCCCTTACATTATACGCCCCTGATCGTGAGGAAACCTCCATGCCTAAGAATTTATCTGGACAGCTTGTGAAGACTAGCAACCCGTACTGAGGCTCGCTGACTGGCTCTTACTCTGAGAATGGGTTGGCAGACATTACAAGCCGTCGAGAAAATCTTCCAGGCATCCAGGTTCCCTCACGAAATTTTCCTTCGCCAAGCTATGATCATTTGTAACCTAACACACGTGGTTTCGAAAGGTCAGGTGTGAGCTGAGCGAGGTCTTTGCAGTCCTTGGTTCTTAAAGGTACGCCAATTTTCATCAGGATCGGTCTAGCCATTTTTGAGTTATAAAAGTACGCGTACAGATAGAGTAATTTTAGAAATGGCAGAATTGGAATGAGTAAATAACTATTTCATCACAAAATTCGAGAAAAAACAAATTACAGACAGAGCTTACAGATTTGTACATATATAGTAGTAAGTGGGTATAATATTGAACTTGTAATGTAGGTACGTACCCCTCTCTACCCACGGGAATAGTAAGAGCCGACTGACGGAATACCAGAGGAGTGGGCAGCAGCACTCCCTCGAGTATTAACAACATCAACTGCGATCGCCAACCCGCCTGCCAAGCGTGGCGATTACGGCATTATCCCCCATGACGGGATCGCTCGTTGTGGCGTTCTCTTGGGGAGGCCTACGTCCAGCAGTGGACGTTGAAAGGCTGATGGATGAATGTAGGTACGTATGTAACTGAACGTGTTCTTTTAGTTTTTTTACTACGTGGGCGGCAAACAACCATACGGCCCATCTGATGGTAAGCGATTACTGTAGCCTATAGACACTAGCAACACCACAGGCATCCCTCGCGCGTCACGTGTCACCGAGGGATAGGAGGTGGATAGGAAGGATAATAAGGAGAGCTTAGAAAGGATAGGTAGGTACTAATTGGAGGATAGGAAGAATAATAAAAAATAGACATCGCGGGACGTCTACTAGATGTGAAAACATCGAAATTAATTTGTAGAAATAAAAATGATCATAACTTTTTAAATGTGTGCTCGTATAGAATTATGACAAGTGTAAAATAACGGAAATGGATATAAATCAACATCATCAAGCCTAAATAAATAAAAGATAAAATTTCAGCTCAATTGGAAATCGGCATGTGTATCAAATTTTACTTGTAAGATTTGAACGGGACAAGTAAAATAAAAGCGTCGCCACGCTAACAGACGATTTTACCCTCTCGCTGCATTAGATTTTTCATATCAAAAAAGGATAGGAAGGATAATAAGAAGAGGATAGGGAGCGGGTTTGGGGCTCCGGCGCTCTCATTCTTCATACAAAATACAACCGCATGATATCTACCATTGTTACACGCTGATCTTCTGTGAGAGGGTGGTACTTTCCCGATCAAGTCGATTCATGCTGGTATAAGCAAGGCCATCAAATTTTTTAAAACAACGATTAAGTACTTATTAAACACGGTCACACAAAAGGCTTCGTCCGCGACCATGACCGGTAATTATGTAGGCACTTACATCACATCCTGTTATCTACTTACACATATTTGCCTAACGATGCACATTAAACATGTTGATTCGTGCATCGAAACGGCCTTTAATCAATAATTTCGTAAGCACGAACGAATACGTTCAGTTTATTAACCCGAGATCAAAGCGGTCGTTTTCAGTTATTTATTTATTGAAATACCCTCGTTACGTACCTAGTTTACTTTTTAGATTTCTTGATCTTTGATTTATTCGTATTGTAACGAAGAAAGATATGTGTATTATATATATATAAATCGCTAATGGAAAATTATCTATAAACATATTAACATATACCTATCTTTTATAGTGTAAGCTCTCACGATTATCAACAGTTATCTTATACACATTTAACACAATAATACGGGTATAAATAATTCTGCCACTGGCAACACCGGTTTATTAGTGGTAGTGGATAGTGGGGTAACGGCAGTTAGTCGACGTGCGAACAAAAACAAGAGACGTTTTGATTTAGAGCTCAAGCCAAGCAGTTCTTTAGTGATAAGAGTTGAAGGACTAATTTCTGAACATTATATGTATCCAATAGAAGGACATTATAATATTAATTTAACAGCTTCCAGTTGTTTAATTTCTGCATTCTTCAATAGAGAGCGACGATATCATATTTTTGGGATTGCCTAAATTGTTATGAAATTGATTTATGTCGTCTTTTTTATAATTCCAAATAGAGAGATAGGTACCAACCTATATTGTCTTTCAGGGTTTCAGCAGTGTGGTTAAATTGTTTCGATATACTACATACGACCTTTCTAAACCAATTTTTAAGTACCCACGTCTCCGCTCACGTTTAGTTTTTAATACTGCGTCTGCGGAGCCCGAGTTTTCGGACTCGATTCCCCTGGCGGTATAACAAAATAATACCTACTATGTTTCTGTCAAGAAATTCTCAATTTCAGCTCGAGGTTAGGAAGTTAGCAGTTCAGTAGCAGTTTCAGCCCGAGCACGTAGTTTTTTTGGTCCTGCGATGGATCTCTCTCCGGTCATGTTGGAACGCTGTCCCATCAGAATGAAGGGATTCTTATATTATCTATGACGAGAGTGACGGAACAGAACGTACAGTTTCTTGTGTTTGTGCACACACGTGCACTGTAATGCCTCCTACGTAAATGGCTAGTGCCTATTGATACTAGCCGTGACCGTAATTACGGTCTGAAGATAGTTAATTGTTGTAACGAAGAATTGTCCGTGTGGTGACGGACTAAGAATACAAGTGTCACCACCCCATTCATTCTCACGGGTGTCGTATGAGGCTACTAAGGGAAGTAAGCAATTATCATCTATATTGTATAGCTGGTGGTAGGGCTGGGTACCAAGTGGGAGTACTCACTTGGTATCGGGCCCGAGCGGGTTGGTACCGCCCTATCTCCCGTGTGACCGGCCATAAAGCACATCGTTGCGTTTTGGCTGTAGCAGGAGATAGCCGTTTATTCTTTCATTTCATATCTGTGAAATGAAATAGTGAGCAGCGGCCGTACAATAATACCGAGAGGTATTGTTGAGTCCATGAGCGACGGTTACCATTTACCATCAGATGGGCCGTGGCTCCTATGCCACTAAAAGCAACAATAATAAAAAATAAAAAAACATTATCGTAGGTTGCTATTGGAGTATCTAAGATGTCGGCCTGTGATTCAGATGGGTGACTTAGGTTAACTCATTGTTATGCTCAGACTATGCGGTCTTATTGGCACAGTCATTGACAGAAGATTGTAAGGGGCCTTTTTTTTACAAACCCGGTCGTTCGAGGCAACGAACATAGTAGTGTGAGGCCCGCACCCACTAAATAAACCCGCCGTGTGCCGTCTCTCCGCCTGTGTTGGCGGGCCACTGGAACTATGTTGCATTACCTACTTCAGTGGTCCGACGGCAGCATACCCTTTCGGGTACCCTCTACTGAGCGACGCATCCCGCACACCGAGCGTCTTATTTTCGCGGGGGGCCTTGCGGGCGGCGGACGTTCCTCGGTTCATCCAACCGCAGCTTCAGCTCGGGCGGCATCAGGCGTAAGTACTCGCGCCTTCGCTGTCCCATCAGTCGCTGGCGGCGGTTTGGGTCAGCGGAAGAATCCTCCTCCCTAGCCCTCTCCGCCGCTTCCTTCCGATAACCTCCTCGCAAAAGGCAGCCACCGCGGCCCATGTAAGGAAACAGGCATGTGAATGTGAGCAAAACCAAAATAATGGTTTTTGAAAGAGAAGCCAGAACAGTTGTTAGAGTCTCATTAGGCAATGGTGTGCTAGAACAAGTGGATTCGGTCGGGGTAAGGTACACCATTGATATAGAGAGAAGAATAAATGCGGGAAATAGTGAATGGAGCATTGGGAGAACTTCTCGGCAGCCACCACCTCAGCCAGGAGGCACGTGTCACAAACACAACGCAATGCTTGTCTCATTAATGCGGTCGAAATGCGATCTCTGCAGAAAGTCTGTGTATACCAGTTTTTAAGTCTAATCAAGGCCTTTCAAATAAAAGTTGCATCAATTCGTTCAGTAGTTTTTGCGTGATGCGCGAACAAACGAACAGATAAACAGGCAAACAGATAGACTAAAAATCTAAAAAAAATTTTGTGTTTAGACTGCTATATAGCTTATTACAGTATTTTTTCTCAAATATCTTGAATGTACAGACATAGCTCTGTTACAGCTTTATAATAGTATAGATTTGAATATTGACCATCAAGATATTATATTTTATTTATTTATTTACAACTTCTGCGCAATAAGTGTACAAGGCGGACTTAACGCATAAGGAATTCTCTTCCACTCGACCCAGGGTGAAGCAGATATATATTGTGGTAGGTGCTACAGAAAAATTTTCTTCTAAATTAATTGAAAAAAATATATTGTATTGTATAAAAAAATATATTGTATTATATATAAATAAATTATATATAATAAAAACATACTACAAATACTAACATATAAACATATCCAGATATATATGCACATATGTATCCAGATATGATATACAGATATATATTTAAATAAAAGAAAAACGCTTTATAAACATAGTTATTTATTTGGCTGTACAAAAGTAGTTAAGGCACTGATTTGCTTAAAAACAAATTTAAATTATTTTTATGGAATAATTATTATGACGAACACAATATGACATACACTATCAGGCAAAGTGTATCTCAGATACCAGAACCGCTAGTATACAATATTCCAGTACAACTATTTAGTAGTATAGGTACCTACCTACCAGTTTTCATAAAAGTGTTATTCGATTTTTCCATGAGCAAATGTCCTGTAACAGCACAAAGTCTATAACTGTGCCCTGTAGACAGTAAAACTCCTCATTATATTATTAATCAACACATATGGGTGGTTTGCAACTGAGACGGTATTTCAGGAGATGCAGGTTGAAATCCTGCTCGTGACTGTTATTTTTGATTTCACACTTTGTGTTAATACCTATATATGGCTAAGCATGTCAAATGCTAAAAAAAATATATAAATATAGCAAAATATATATAGGGCTTTAAGCTTGATCAAGTTTCGAACTTAGAATAACCATTTTCGGACCACAATACTCGATTAATACATTTAAAAATAGCTAAACTTGAAAAATACATTAAAGCTTTTTTCTTTATTTAAAAAGGTAGCTTATTTATGAGTTTATTACTTAAAAAAGTATATTTCGTGATGTGATACTTAAGTTCTTCACCCAACGTTGTTACTTCAGCTACGTCATCTGTTGGTGGATCTGAAAACGTAAATAATTATCTTAATTGATTTAGTGGTAACTTGGGTACCTTTAAAAAAGTACAAGGAGTTATCGTATGGTGTGGCAAAATGTTACAAATGGGGATGGGGTGTCTAAACAAACATAACATTCTCAGTTTATTTTTTTAAAACGCAATACCTTGTTCAGTGTAAAAAAGAAGATGGGTTAATTTTTGTAAAGTAATATTTAGAAGACCGTAAAAATTGTGACGATAAGCATAAGAGGATGTAGCCTAGTTGTGCAATTGCAATTCAAACGATCGGCAAGGCTAAGCGACTTTCGCTCGGCTGCAATCAGATGGGAGACCATTGTGGAGACCTGACCTCCTTCGTGGTTTGGAAAGAACGTTAAGTGTGGCCCGGCTGTCAAAAATCATCCTGGCAGTTGCTAAGGTTGTCATTCCTGAATAAAAATCTAACATCAGTTTGGTTCTAAGGTCAGTTGTCCCTTAGTTAGGTCGTAGAGGTCAGTCAGTAATAGGCAGTCGCTAGTGTAAATACCATCAGTATTCATATTAGTTAAAACCGAACCAAACTTCTAGTGGTAGAACCTTGCTTATCCCAGCATGAATAGGCCGGCTCGATCGGGGAAGTACCATCCACTCACAAAAGATCAACGTGTAACAACGGTAGTTACTCCTACCGTTGTGTTTTGTATGGTGAGTGAAACCGCCGGAGACCCAAACCCGACCCCTATCCTCACCTTAGTATCGTATCTTTTTTTTTTGTTTAGGCGGGAAAAAAATTACCTAACCGCACACCCCGTCGTTCAGGACAGGCAACGAACAGGGTAGTGTGGGGCCCTAACCCACTAAAGAAACCCGCCGTGTTCCGTCTCTCCGCCTTTATTGGCGGGCCACCGGAACTATGTTGCATTCCTTCGGTGGTTTAGTATCCTACCTATCCTCTCATTATCTTTCCTATTCACCTCCTATCCCTTTAATTGGAGAGTGACGCGTCTTGCGTCTATAGGCTACGGTAACTGCATACCATCAGGTGGGCCGTATGCTTGTTCGCAAGTCACCTATGAAGTAAAAAAAAAAGATCGCAAGCCAAACACCAATAAAAGTTGGGGATATGGGTGTGGTGACGGACTCACCACCACACAACAAGTATCACCACCCCATTCTTTCACACGGGTGTCGTATGAGGCGACTAAGGGAAGTAAGCAATTATCATCCATTGCATAACTGGTGGTAGGGCTGGGTACCAAGTGGGAGTACTCACTTGGTATCGGGCCCGAGCGGGTTGGTACCACCATCTCCTGTGTGACCGGCCATGAACCACAACGTTGCGTTTTGGCTGTAGCAGGAGATAAACATTTATTCTGTCATTTCATATAGATGAAAGGAAATGTAGAGCAGCGGCTTGACAATACTTTCGGTATAGTTGAGTCCATGAGCGACGGTTACCATTTACCATCAGATGGGCCGTGGCTCGTCTGCCACTATATGCAATAAAAAAAAATGTTAGGAAGATGATTTGACGATAAGAGAAAGAGGAGTCCAAAAAAGTAGATTTCGGCGTAACGTTACCTATGAACGGGCCCTTAGTAAAATTAAGAATTTAAAGGGGTGTCTGACTGGATCCCTAGTCTGTTCTTTGACTATTCGGAATTAAGTGTATATTTGTTATGACATATTATGAAGTCTGTCTACTTATACTGGAACAGAGAAGTTGACTATAAAATTTAGACATTTTGATCTGTATTGCACTTGACATGCTCAGCTACTTTAAAGTACAAATTCACATCAAATCACATTTGTTTTAGGTTGGCGTGGGTCGTAAAGACAAATGTTATCTGGAGATTGGGTGGGGCCGTTGGTCAGTGCGATAGCTTAGCGGCTTAGAGCACTTCCCCGGATTGAAAGGGACGCAGGTTCAAGTCCCACTCACAATTAAGTTATCTTTTTCCACATTCACAAATAATTTGTATTATGAAATTTAGACCTAACAAATGATCATAACCTACCTATGTATTGCCACACCGATGGTGGGAATATCGGTTGCTGTGAGAATACATAGACTATTTTGGAGTCCCTTTGTATGCCCTTGTTCGCCGAACTGTCATTTTTTGTGATTTCCACGCGATACCAGAAGGCCGGCTTCCTGCAAGAAAATGTTAAAAAAGCGTGTAGGTACGAGATAGTACGCGCATATACATGTATTAATAGACTCACATGGCAGTAACTTATACTCAAAAGTGTTTTTTAATCAACAAAAGCAGATAAACATATGCGTGGTGTCTTTTCAAAGGAACAATATTTTTTTCTCTAGTACAATTTGTTCCCAACCACAATCCAATAAATTTCCATAATATTTTACTGAAAGTATGGCACTGCATGTTTTTGCTAAATACTGCGGCATTGTTGCAAGTCACACGACAAGCGAAAGCAAAACAAGGCATACTACGCGATTTATGCCTTGTTTTGCGGTGCCGTTTTCTAGCAACGATCGTGTATCTATCCTATATTTAATCGCATATTATTATTAATACACACATCATATTGAATAGGTACTATAAGATCTGTGAACGGGCAAGTTGGTAGAGGCGAACGTATTTTGACCATATTGGAGAAGTTTTTAAGGAAGGCCAGGTTAAGAGTACTCGAAACCAACGAGCATGCATGAGATCACTGATGAAAGTAGATGAAGCGAAAGATGTGTTGGCAGGATCATAACAAGTGGAGAGAAGTGGTCTCTGCCTACCCCTACGGGAAAAAGGCGTGACAATATGTATGCATGTACTCTAAGACCTTGGATTTTTTTTATACTACGCGGGTGGCAAATGCATACGGGACCACCTTATAGTGAACGGAATGGAAGGCAAATTAGTTTATTAAATCAGCCTGTATTATATATACTAGCTTTTGCCAGCGGCTTCGCCGCAGCCAAAAGCTAGTTTTTCGGTTATATATCAGGTTCCCGATATACTCGTAGTAACGGGATAAAATGTCTACCAGTTTTTAAATCTAATCAAGGCCTTTCAAATAAAAAACCGTTGCATCGAATCCATCTAGTAGTTCTTTTAAATAAATTCTAAAAAAAATCTAGTTTAAATAATTTTCTAGTTTTTCGGTTATATCTCTGGTTCCCGATATAGTAGCGGGATAAAATGTACCTATACCAGTTTTTAAGCCTAATCAAGGCCTTTCAAATAAAAAAGTTGCATCAAAATCCATAAAGTAGTTTTTGCGTGATGCGCGAACAAACAAACAGACAAACAGGTAAACAGACAAACAGACAAAAATTCTAAAAAAAAGTTTTGGGTTTAGACACACTTATATAGCCTATTACAGCAATTTTTTCTCAAATATCTTAAATGTACAGACACAGCTCTGTTACAGCTTTATAATAGTATAGATACTAGCGCATTACAAGCGGTTCACTCACAACATAGTGATGTCCTATTATGTATGTGATGGAAGATGGGAAATACATTTTGGATAGGATTAATGTAAAATCCTTTCGTAGTGCTTACATACAGTGTCAAAAAACCCATAATAATGTAAATTTTCAAGGTTTTTTTTTTTTGTTAAGGCGGGAAAAATTTTTCTTAACCACACACCCCTTTGTTCGGGGCAACGAGCAGGGTAATGTGGGGCCCTCACCCACTAAAGAAACCCGCCGTGTACCGTCTCTCCGCCTTTATTGACGGGTCACCGGAACCACGGTGCTAGTCCTAGGAGTTTGGACTGTGCGTTGATATGTCAGTCAGGCAGTTATATTATATAAAGAATATATATTTCACTTAATAGCCGTGTTATATAATGCATACTTACTTCAAATGATCTTGTACAATGTTGTTAGCGATAGGTATAGTGATTTTCTGAAGCGGATCGCTCATTAGTTGCCCCACAGTTCTAATCGGAGACTTCTCTGACACATAGTGTTCAAGTAGACGGTACGCTATCGGCTTAAGGCCCGCTGAAATCAATAGACTTGAATTAATGCTTGGTTACTCAAACGCTTTATGGAATCCGAAAATTAAGTTTAGGAATTCAATGACATTTCAGTGTCTCTTTGTAGTCTACATAACAGCTTTTTAATAAATGCATTTGAAAGTATATACATTAACTATAACAAAATAGCATTTAAAGGGTTTGTTTATTTGTTCCGGTTAAACTCTGAAACGGCTGGATCACGGAACTTTTACTGGCATAGCTGATGTTATAGTAACTTAAGCTACTTTTATTTTAGAAAAATAATTAGGGTTTCGCACCAAAAAATAAAATAACTGAACTCCACACAGACCCCGCGACTAGCAGCAAGTATAATATAAAAAAAATAGTAACTGGTGCTAAAACCAAGGACTGGAAAAATAATGCTATCGAGTTCGATGCCCAGTCCGTGATCCTCATGCGGTACACACTTCTGGAAGGAAAACATCGTGGGAATTCTACATGCCTGAAATTTTCTCTCTCAACGGCTTGTGAAGTCTGCCAACTGGACTATGGCTTAAATCCCACTCCTTTAGAAAGTAGACCAGTGCCCAATAGTAAGAAGCAATGTGTTATTTGAGAGTGCAGAAGACTTGAATTTTCTCATGTACCACATTTTTTCCTTTCTATTGTCACTTTTACTGCGGTCACGAAACCCTTTGAGCTGGCTTCTAAAGGCTAGATTACCCAATCTGACGGATTTGCCCTATGTGGGTAACTTCGTACGTGAAAAAATAACCTTGAAATATGATTAACTGCCTTATCCCTTCGAAACCTTTAGACTTTTTAGAATCGAACTCCATTCCTCAGAATAACGTCTTTAAATTTACCACTATACCAGCTACATATATAAACAAGTAAATAAAATAATTGGCTTACCAAAATCAACCCTCAAGCAATTTTCAACGCGATAAATATGTTCCAGACACACGTGAACTTGTGCAAATTTCATCAAGAGATTCTTCCACGGACTTATGTCGATTTCATCGGTTATTAACGGTACCTAGAATATTGCATAACTCAAGTAAGCATTATTAATTATGACTGTGTAATTATTTCCTTTTGTGTATACAACTACATTATGAGTATTGTCAAGCCGGTGCTCACCATGCACATGTCTGTCTCCCGCTATAGCCAAACCACATCGATGTTCAAGAGGTATCAACTCGCTTAGGCCAGATGTGTGTTGAGACCCATTTGGCACCCAAAATGAAAAAATGGGTGATATGCACAACTACTACTTATCACGCCATCTATTGCGGAATAGGCAGAGAGAACAGTGCTAATTCTATTCTTAGGCTCTATTCTTTTATACATCTCTCGCTTCCTTAACATTCATAATTCTCTAAATACACTCGCCGGTTTCGAGTTACTTCTGAATCCACCTTCCTTCAATACATCACCGATTTGGTCTAGGTAGGTTCCACTTTCGCACCACTGAAGGAATGTAACATGGTTCCAGTGGCCCGCCAATACAGGCGAAGAGATTGCACACGGGCGGGTTTATTCGTGGGTGAGGGCCCCACACTACCCTGTTCATTGCCCCGAACGACAGGGTGTGCGGTTAGGTTAATTTTTACCCATCTATCCATCCATACATCAGACTTTTAAAGGCCACTGCTGGACATAGGCCTCCCCAAGGATGGGGGATAGTGCCGTAATCGCCACGCTTGGCAGGCGGGTTAGCGATCGCAGTGGATGTTGTTAATACCCGAATTCACTCAGTCGGCTCTTACGACTCCCATTACAATTCTAAAGCCGGCCAAAAACGGCCACCCGCTTTATTAAAAAAAAAGTTTACACTTTCGCATTGTATTCGCTTGTTCGACATTTTTTCCACGTGGTAAATTTATTTGTATAGATATACCTCATTTATGTCCTTTCTCTCGTTAACAAGACCATGTTTCTTCAGTGAAGCAAAGTTATCTACAGTCAACTCGTTAGGGTCTTCATCGTAAAACGATCCGCTGTCTAAACGTATTGAATGTTCTGTGTTTGTAAGAGATTCAAATGGATTGAGCGTGAAGTCTCCGCCACTCATAGTCATGTCTTGAATGGTTTGGTTTATCTGTTCTATAGACTCGTGTGTTCTGTAAGCATTATAAATAAATCTATATGAATAAATAAATAAAACAAATAAATATTCACGGACATTTCACACAACGTCCTCTGGTCCCAAACTAAGCTTGACGCTTGTGCTATGGGTACCAGATTACGGATATAATACATATATTACTTTTTTTTTGTAAATACATACATAAATATAATAGAATGTAGTACCCAGGCGCAGTACAAATATCTGTGTTCATCACACAAATAATTTTATTGTCCTGAGTGGGAATCGAACCCACGACCTCATGCACGGAAGTCGGTTACACGTCAAGTAATTTTACACTATATTCTCGCCGCAACTCTGTCCATGTAAGCCTCAAAACATAAATACACTACGGCACGTTATTTATCTCTATGTATAACCTAAATATTTCCGAGATGAACCTTTTCCTTTTCTGGCCTTCAGACTATACGTATGCAAAATTTCGTGATGATTGGTGCAGTAGTTATAGCGTCAAAGCGTAACAAACAAACTTACTTACGCATTTATAATATTGATTAATGTGCTGTACAATGACGTATTTATATTCTTTAAGAAGACTGATCATGAGGTCGGGCAATGTTATTGAGCTTTTTCGTAAAAAGAAAAATTCTCAGTAGCAGCCCGGTGTTTGCAAATGTGCCCGGTAGACGGCAATAGTCTCGCCCCCTATTACGTGGGACCTAAACATAGCTGGCGAATCGTGGGTGTATACACACCTATACCTACCCCTTCGGGGAATATAGGCGTGATGCTACGCAGACGAAGCCGGGGGATAATTTAACGAATACTACAGACTGCACTAAATAACTGCCTCGGTGGTGTAGCGGTAGTGCATGCGACTGCTAATCATGGGGTCTCGGGTTCGATCCCCGGGTCGGGCAATGTTAATGAGCTTTTTCCTAAAAAGAAAAAATCTCAGTAGCAGCCCGGAGTTTGGAAATGTGCAGCCCGGAGTTTGGAAATGTGCCCGGTAGACGTCAATAGGCTCGCCCCCTATTACGTGGAACTTAAACATAGCTGGCGAGTCGTGGGTGTGTAATACACCTCTGCCTACCCCTTCGGGGAATACAGGCGTGATGCTATGTTGTTTATTTGTGTGTTGCACTAAATACTTTATTGGTTACTATTTTTGTTTTCGACCCTTTTCCTGTCCAATTGGACACGGGTCGATCCTCTAATGGAGAGGGATTTCGCCATAGTCCACCACGCTGACCCAGTGCGGGTTGGCAGACTTCACAATACGTCAAGAAAATCTTTCAGGCATCCTGTCCAATTGGACACGGGTCGATCCTCTAATGGAGAGAGGGATTTGGCCATAGTCCACCACGCTGACCCAGTGCGGGTTGGCAGACTTCACAATACGCCAAGAAAATCTTTCAGGCATGCAGGCTTGCTCGTGATGTTTTCCTTCACCGAACAGTGGTAAATTGTAAACAAATACACATAACTTAACAAAAAGTGAGAAAATGTTAGATCGTAACAGTCACGAGCAAGATGCATCGGACAGATGGCGCAAGTGTCACCTTTTTTTTTTTAGGCGGGAAAAATGTACCTAACCGCACACCCCGTTCTTCGGGGCAACAAACAGGGTAGTGTGGGGCCCTAAATAAACCCGCCGTGTGCCGTCTCTCCGCCTTTATTGGCGGACCACTGGAACTATGTTACATTCCTTCGGTGGTGGCGCAAGTGTCACCTAAGATATTAAAGAATGTGTTATGAAATACCGAAGTCCCGAGTACTACTACTTGAGTAGTAGCTGAAATGAAAAACCATCTGGGACAGTATTTCAGGAGATGCAGGTTCATATACGGCTTGTTAATGTTCAATTTAACATTTTCGCCGTTGTGTTAATTTATATTGCTAAGCATGTCCAATACTTAAAAAATATACAAAAATAAAAACACACATAATTTCGAAAAATCTCGAAATGTCAGAGGTGTGCCGTGCGATGGAGCTTGGACTGGGGATCGAATTCGATAACACTAGATTTATATTAGTGCCTATCATTAGTTACCATACTACCATCAAATCGCAAACAGCAAAATAAACTATAATACATACCTAGCTTCATTATTCCAAATGCCAGCAATAAAGAAGGAGTGTTCTAACAGGGACATGAACCTGGTATACTCCCACATAGTTTTCTCTGTACCAACTTGAGCAACCAACGATAATGCTTGTGGTGGGCTTGATCTTAAGTTCTTCAGTACTTTAGATGCTTGAGAGTGCCCTCGGGATAGTTTTAGTACTAATTTTGATAGATAAGTCTTGTTATTTGCATCTATCTGTAATTATATGTAAAATTTTACTTAATAATTATGTTGCTAAATTAAATTATATAGTTTGAAGATAGCAGGTCAGATAGGGCAGTAAGAGCCCCTCTTGGTGAGACACACTGCAGTATGTGCAAGACAGCATTTTTGTGTGCTTACAATTTAAATATTAATGCTAAAATACCTGTAAGGCTTAGCACGCACTGCGCGAATTTTATTCGCGCGATTTTATCTGCAAAATTCTGTGACAGGAAATTGTATGAAGCTGCACGCACTTAAAATCGCGCAAATTATGTTCCAGAAGGCGGATTAAAAACCGTTAGAAAAACAACGCGCGAATAAAATTTGCAGTGCGTGCTAAGGCTAACGGATCTATACTCGCATAGAATTGATTAAAATCATTTTATGTTGATTAATATCGATGTTGTCTCAATGGCTTCGATTTGTCTCGCCAGTGTACCGATACCACTTTTCGAGGCGATTTTACGAATAGCATAACGGCTAAAAACGAACCACGTAAATTCCCTATTGTTAATTAACTCCACATGGCCTAAGGCAAGCCTAAGTACACCCTCTATCTGTACAACTTGCTATCAAATAGAATTGTAAGCTTATTCTATTGTATTTGGCCATTCAAAGATAATTTGCTTTTGCCACCGAGGCAGTTTTTTTTTTTGTAACATAGCATTTATATTACCTTCATGTAACTCTAATTTTATAATTATAATGTCCTAAGTACAAAATCAGAAAATTCTCTTACAAAAGGTCGTATTTTCCCTGACGATATAAACTTAAGCGCTTGAATCAGTAGAGTTATGAGCTCTTCAGCCGTTTCACAATCTGAAATATGAGTAAATGTCATATGTAAATTAATTATTATATAATAGTTTCAGAAATAACCCTAAATAATCATAATAAATATAGTTTGTGAAATACAACATAAGCAATTTTTTGTCTTATTTGAAATAGTTCGCAATTATTAAGTGGGTTCGTCGCCTCTTTTGTCACCATAGGCACAAAAAAAGATCAATATAAGATATTTATCACATCATCTATCTACCAGTGAGTCCTGTCCAGATCAGTTCAGACGTTTCAGAGATTAGCCCGAACAAGCAAACAGTTCAAAACTTTTAAAACTGATATTTTTTTTATTATAGCAGTTTCATGCACTTTCATGTGCATTTAGTTATATTTATTTGTTTAAATATTTTAGATCATTGGTATTTTAAAGTACATATCTCAAAATCCTATTTAAAAAAAGTGTCTAATAAAGTTTATTTTGTTTCAAAATGCACCACATTAACCTTAATGGTATAAAGAAGCTATGTCAAATATTTTAAGTATCTGTCCTTGACGTCAATATGATTATTTAGATATTTTTATATATATTTTTAGCATTTGACATGCTTAGCCCACAATAATAATAATAATCCCATGTTGAATCTACTACCATTAGAGGTAATTTTGTATAAATATTTTTTCTTGGTACTTGTTTCATCAAAAACTTCGAAATGATCTAAATAATTCATCCTCATTTGAATTTAATGCATACAATTTTAAGTTACACGCTAGATAAACTAGGGTCGCGGAGTGTTTAGCGGTTGTGTAAATTCTCATACAATTTATCCATTCGTTATAACAGATGTATACAACAGAACTGTCAAAATATTGTTAATTAGTAACATTGATGTTACACATCTCGTATACGTCGTGTGTAAAATTTTATTAGTAAGAGGGTAAGTACATAAACAACGGTCGCGAGGTTTATAGCGGTTGGGTAAATGTCATAGAGTTATGCACGCGCTATAACAGATGTATACAACAGAACTGTCAAAATATTGTTTATTAGTAACATTGATGATCGTGTATACGCCGTGTATAAAAGTTTATTAGTAAGACGGTAGGCCTATAAAATAAAGATATTTTAGAATTTGAATTTCTCACTGAACAATCTTCTTTGTGTGATGGTCTATTACGCGACATTCGCAAAGTTGTGTCTATACTTAAGTCTAACAATGCCATTAATCTTAAAAATCTTAAATTGAATTTAAGTAATAAAAATATGATTATAATTATGCGAAATAATCTGTTACCTCTTAATATATCCCAAAGTTTATAGGTAAAGTCGTTACTCGAACCCATTCTATTCATATCTGAAAGACATTGTCCCAAAGTGCTGGTGTCTTCAGTAATGCAAATGCATCCACCTGCGGGCCATTCCGCGGTATACGCGTATGTTTCTGTTTCAATCAATAATTCATCAATACGCTTGGCATTATCTGGCTGTTTAGTGCCTGGGACAGTGTGTCTGAAAATAAATAATATATAATATACCTTATTATGGAACGCCTAAATAATGTAAGTACTAAGATTATTGTTTTGATATTTTTATATATTTTTTTGCATTTGACATGCTTAGCCATATAAATTAACACAAAGTGTGAAAATGTTAAATCGAGATTAACAGTCACGAGCATTTGGACTTGAACCTGCATCTTCTGGAATGCCTGCATCGCTTTCTTTGCCAAATCGTTTTCGATATAGTGAAAAGCAATTTATACCTTACAGCAGAAGTTTCAAGATTGACAGAGGAATACCCCGCAGCCGTCATGTCAACTAGAAGCTGATTTAGATTATGTAACGCGCATATTGATCTCCAAATAGCATGGGTAGGAGTTCCTAAATGACCGACTATTATCTCCTGTTCCTGTAATAAAACAAACTAAAATATTATACGGGGCCTCGTGGCGTAGTCGGTATTGTAACCGACTTCCGTGCACGAGGTCGTGGGTTTGATTCCCACGCAGGACAATTTGTACTGCGTCTGGGTGTTTCTATCTATTATATGTATGTATTTACAAAAAAAAGTACTATATGTATTATATCCGTTATCTGGTACCCATAGCACAAGCGTTAAGCTTAGTTTGGGACCGGAGGACGTAGTGGGAAATGTCTGTGAATATTTATTATTATATTATTTATTGTATTATACAAGTAGCAGTAATAATATTTATTTAGCTTGATATCCACACAGCAGTCTAAGGAATGAGGACACTGTGTACACCTGGCTGCCCTGACTATTTCAAAATGTTTATAACTCAATACAGTAATAATATATACGAACTAGCCTTTGCCTGCGGCTCCACCATAGCCAAAGGCTAGTTTTTGGGTTATATCTCAGGTTCGCGGTATAGTAGCGGGATAAAATGTATATCAGTTTTTAAGTCTAATCGAGAGTTATGAAATAAAAAAAGTTGCATCAATATCCGTCCAGTAGTTTTTGCGTGATGCGCGAACAAACAAACAGATAAACAGACAAAAAATCTAAAAAAAATTGTTTTGTATTTAGACAGTATAGTCATTTTTTCCCAAATATCTTAAATGTACAGACATAGCTCTGTTACAGCTTTATAATAGTATAGATAGATGAAGCAATAAAAAAACTGCCCCTGTGGTGCAGCGGTAGTATGAGCGACTGCTACCATGAGGTCTCGGGTTCGATAGGGCAGTATTATTAAGCTTTTTCGTAAAAAGAAAAATCTCAGTAGCAGCCCGGAGTTTGGGACTGTGTCCAGTAGACTGCAATAGGCTCGTCCCCTATTACGTGAGTCTTAAACATAGCTGGCGAACCGTGGGTGTGTAATACACCTCTGCCTACCCCTTCGGGGAATACAGGCTGATGCTGTGTTTTGAAGCTATAGTACTGTTGTTATAGTAGTGTAGTGGTTGTTATAGTTCTGTTCATTATAGTTCAATATTGAAATAAGTACAATGATGAGGCAAGCTACATATCTGAGATTTTATTATACATTTTATATACATCTCTGATATTTTTTGAGATACGGTTTATGATGTGTAAATCGTAAGTCTAACATTGGCATGGTCAAAATTTTCTATGAGCAGCGTTCACATTTAACAATAATTTAATAAAAAATAATGTCTTTATAAAGGAATAAAAAGTATAAAATATAAAAACATGGTACATCATTTTTTTTCTTTTATCATTATTTTCTTCTTTTTTTACAGTTTTCATGCACTGCCATCCATTTCTGAATTATGGTCGAAATTTCAAGTATCTATCTAGCTCATCGGGAAGTTAGTTTAAAATCGATTACAAAATACCAACCGGAGAGACACACAGATAAGCGAGTTATTAAACATGGTAATAAAAGATGTCTACTTACAAGATGTACTTTGCAGCTCATAAATGGCGTATGTAATGTCTTTGCTGTCCAGTCACAGTGCAGCTCTGTGATGCCGTTGTGTGGAGCATTGACTAGTTCATCAGAGGTGTGACTGACATATGATATACCTGATATTAGATATTTGCAATCTACATGACTTATAACCTGAGCAAAAGATAACATTTGCATTACAGTCAACATTAAGCTACCACATCCTTACCTATTAATATTATAAATGCGAAATGCATTGGTTTGTTTGTTGTAGTTTCACGCCATGAAGATCAGGAAATATGGCACACATACACACATATAGTCCAAAACGCAGAGGAGGTTGCTTTTTATCATAGAAAAATGTATAGTTCCTAGAGATAGTCTGTGTGGTGACGGACTAAGAATACAAGTGTCACCACCCCATTCTTTCCCACGGGTGTTGTATGAGGCGACTAAGGGAAGTAAGCAATTGTCATCCATTGCATGACTGGTGGTAGGGCTGGGTACCGGGTGGGAGTGCTCACTTGATATCGGGCCCAAGTGGGTTGGTACCACCGTCTCCCGTGTGACCAGCCATGAAGCACATCGTTGCGTTTTGGCTGTAGCAGGAGATAGCCGTTTATATTTCATTTCATATCTGTGAAATGAATTGGTGAGCAGCGGCTTGACAATACTCTCGGTAAAGTCGAGTCTATAGGCGACGGTTGCCATTTGCCATCAGATGGACCGTGGCTCGTCTGCCACCACATGCAATAAAAAAGCAAAAAATAAATGATAGGCAGAATCATGGCAGAATGTGATTTTAACCGAATACGAACTTCGGCCTAACATTCGGTAAAAATACAAAATTGTGTGTGCTTTCTCGGGGGTAACGTGTTTGGTGTGTATTTTTTTTATGATAGTCGTAAAACAATAAAAAAAAATAGTCAGTGCAATACTAGTGACCCCAGTCACTAGTTTTATTGATTCATAGACTCCTGAATTGCGAAAAATCTAATTAATTTGTTTATTCTATTATTACTTATGCATTTTAATTTATCTATAATAATTAAAGTTTAACGAACAACTGACCATGATTAAATGACTCGAGTATTGGTATATGTGACTTATTTTACAGCTATGAGAGATTTGATTTATCAAAATTTTAGTAGGAACTTTAATTTTTTCTTGTACCGAATGTTCGGCATGTACCGAAGTTAAACCAAACGTGAAACTAATTTCGGCCCATCTCTAATAATTCCTGTAGGATAAGACTTTTTCTATAGAGGTCATTAGTGTGGCTTAGAGTAACATATTTATATTCTGATTCTGAAGAAGCAGAATCTATTACATTATAATTTTAATGCTTAGTTGAGTTTTAGTAATATTTAAGTTGTTTTTGTATGTGTAATTTAATAAACAAAATGTTAGGGTTGCCCTATGAATTTGCATCGCAGAGTTAGCATTCTTACTAGAAACATTTTTGGATAGTATAATGATGACATAACATATACACACAACTGCTTCTCAAAAGGGTAAGCAGAGACAATGGATTGTGGTAACAAAATGGATTGTGGTAACAAAAACAATGTGGCCGCCATTCACATAATGGTTACTAAATTCTCCATTGATGCATTCAAACAGTCAGAAGGTTAGTCAGAAGGCTTGTCAAAATATGTCTGGTGTTTATTAATAAAATAGCTGTTTCGTATTGCACGCCTCATAAGCGAAGCGTTGAGGTGGGTACTATTCCCGTTTTACACAGAACAACAGATTTTTTAAATTTAAAATGTCTCTATTTATAATATATTGCACTTTTAAAACAATATATACACACACATATCAAGAAAAAACACTATTTTTGACACTCATGATATTTTTTATGGCATTTTTGTTATTTAACCTAGTTAAAAAACTGTTTAAAAAAATTCTGTCTTGGACGTCCGTTTGTTGTAGGTAATGTATGTTAACACGATAACAACCGAAATACTTTACTAATCGTGTCTTTTTTTCGTTTTAACTTGAGTTTTTACTACGAATAGAGCCCTTTTACTTTTCACGGTCTGATTCGACGTGGTTTAATTGTTATTAAATAAACAAAAAAAACTTATTTAGTGGGTGAGGGCTCCACACTACCCTGCTACACTGTTCCTTGCCCTGGATGATGGGGTATACGGTAAGGTAATCTTTTTCCCGCCCAAACAAAAAAAAATGGCAAATAACCTAGAAGGGATGAAGCTGGGTTTAATACTTGGATCTCCAGAGCTTCCAAATAAAACTCAAAAACAGGAATATCACCTATTGTCGCCACTACTGTCTTTTAGAGGGTAGCTCTTCTTGTTTAAACCAACTTAAATTTCTTAGCAAGTCTCTACAAAGTTTCATTTGTTTTACTATGATATGAAGTGATTTTATAAAATATCTTACTGTATCAGGTGTCAATTCTTCATGAGCGACATAATCTTCAACTAGCTGTTCCAAGTCTATGTCATCCAAGTCCATGTTCCCTTCATAAGTGACCAAGCCTCTTGCAAAGTGGTTCATATTTGAGTGTACACAAAGAAGTAAAGGCTTGCCTTCATCCGAAGGATTGATTAGAATCCACATTGGCATTAAATCCTCAGTAGATATTAAGTTTCGGCTTTTATTAAATTGATTTGCTATTTCTCTGGAAGCAGCAAGTATTTGTATAAGTGCAAAACAAGGATACAAAATTCATGTGTAGGGTCACAAGTATTTGAACGTATTTATTTTCATAACAGATTAAATGGACCTAGTCATGACAAAATGTGTTGAAACATTAACGGTCCAAAAATTTGTTATTAACACCAAATTGATGAAGATTTGTTACATTACTATTCAGCGAAAACAACAATAACTAAACATTTGACATAAAAAAAACATATTGTAAGTACCAACCTTCATGTATGGACAGTGTAAAGAAAAAACTAAATTGGTATGGACAGTGTAAAGAAAAAACAAAATTGAAGTTTTTTCTTGATAACAGTTTTATGCAATTGGTACATCTTGAAATAACTGTTGTCAACTATATAATGTAAATGAAAACCCAGCAAAACTGCTTGAATTATTGATGAGGATATTACAGGAGGATATTAACGATGGGCATTGTATTTGAGCACAGGCCAGTGTGGTGGACTTAGACCTAAATCTGTGATGCTGAGAGCAGCCCATGCCAATAGTGAGACAATATTGGGTTGAAAAAATATATATATTTAGAGGATATGCTTTTGTAATCTCTACAAAACAGGATTTATTCTTAAGTTCAATGTGTTATCTTATTAAATAAATAAGAAATAGTGAAAATATTACTAAAAATGAACTAATAAAATTAAGTTGTTGCATTCATACCTTGCAACTTCAATGTTTATCGGTCCATGAGTCATCTCTTCTTTAGTGTATATTTGAGGTTCATCAGATATCAATGTATCATCTAATATTGTGTGTAAACTAAGGTCTAATTTCAATGGAGATCCAGTAAGTTCAAACTCCTCTGAAATTTAAAGTGCTTTTTTAATTCCATTTAAAACAAAATGTCAATACTTAGGTACTTAATATAAATCCACACATTTTTCTTTTTTTTAAATTCTTTTCTAAGTTTAAAAATAGGTACTCACCAGCCTCATTTTTGTTATTATTTCCAAATGTATTTGTAGTATTAGAATGCTGTTTTAGCTAAAAAAAGTTTTAAATGCAACATTATTATTTTATACTTACCAAGCACTGTATTTTAATATATTATATTACATTTAAATCTTACCTTGCTATATATTAATACAATTTCTTTATGCTTGCTGTGTTTTGAGAACATTTGAATGTAGTTTGGACATTTTACTTTTTCTACATAATATTTTGAAAAACTGTCTGCTATTTGTTTAATAATGCTGTCCATTTTAAAAGAAGATAGATGCAGAAAGCTGTTAATACGTTAATTAATATAAACTTTTTTAAGCTTTAGGTTTACTTTAGGACGAAATCAGTTTATTACCAATTTTTGAATTTGAATTTCATTATCAATGTGACACTGATCTGACATAATGTGACAGGTGTCACAAGATATCAATTGAGGCTGTGTTCCGATATACATTGCGAGGACTGTTCAGTGCTCATACTGGTGAAAAATCTTTCCGTTATAGACTGACAGTATACGGCCGCAGTATTCTAGGGAAATATATGACGTCATAAATCGTCGCCATTTATGTACTGTGAGCACTGGCGTTTCCGCGGTAAGGTGCTCGACTCAGTGGTTTGATCACGTGATCAACAGCGTCCAGAAATTAGCAAGTTGCACTATTGAAGCCGTGTGGGGCCGGCTTTAGAATTGTCCCATCCCTCTCCACCTATGGGAGTCGTACGAGCCGACTGAGGGAATCCCGGGGAAGTGGGCAGCAGCCCTCCTTCGAGTATTAACAACATCCACTGCGATCGCCAACCCGCCTGCCAAGCGTGGCGATTACGGGACTATACCCCATGGGGAGGCCTATGGCCAGCAGTGGACGTTAAAAGGCTGATGGATGGAAGGATGGACTATTGAAAAATATTATTATTATTAAATATTGTTATTCAAAGATACCGAAACATGGAAAATTTAAAGAAACTGTGTTTATTGCAGTGTGAAACTAATACTTTGTATGAAATAAAAGTAATGACAGATCAGTATACTAGGCTGCGTTCCGTTATAAACAGTAAGATGTTCAATAAACATCGATATATCGCTACCTTTTAAGCGTCCCATTTACCTGTTTTATCTGGATGTCGATTTATAAAAACGGCGATATCTCGTTATTTTTATAATTATATACTATGTTGCGTATATCACAAGATTCCTTGTGAAGTATAATAGCGAATACAAGTGAATTATGAAGTCTTAAACTTTTCTAAACTATAAAAAATCAATTTAAATCTAGTACTTACATAATTTCTCATGATCTGCCGAATTATTTGAAACAGTTTTGTATTTTTCATTGAAATTTTATAATTTCAATTATTGTATTAGCTAGCACACTTCATTGTCAATCACATTAATATTTCACTTCACGTACACATTACTATTATCTAAACAAAAACGACATTTTACACTAATATAAACAAATGGCGGCTTTTGCCAAAGCAAACACTGTGCGCTTGGCGGGCTTTTGTTACTCTCAATTGACTAATCTTGGAGATAACGCTGTGTATAGTACTTACGGTTGAGTAGTCAAAATGAAACAGATTTTGACGTGACAACGTCTTATAAATTGGTTTGCCGGGTGACACTTCAAGAAACTGCGTTACGCTCCGCTCACGTTATGCGCTCACAATGAGAGCGAGTGAGAGGCACGCGTCCCTTCCACTCGGGCATGGTTAGCCCGCCTAAGAGCGAGAGAGACGAAGAAATAAAATTTTGTTAATATGAAATTCAGTGCGAGATTCTTTGTATAAATTAATGTTTTAAATATAATTCTTTGTATAAATAAATGTTTTAAATTGTTACTATTATTTCATCCTTCTTCCTACTATACGAATGAATATTCACATTAAAATTATTTTACCACTCAAAGTCGTTGTCACGTAAAACTTTCGCCCGTATACCGACTTTACAGGCAACCAATTTTTTTTAGAAATCACATACAATACGAAACTAATTATTAACAATTTTACAACCAATAAAACTTTGTTTAAATATACATTTAGAATTGTATTATATAAATAATTCTACAGAATTCTTAGTATGAACCCGCTCGGAAGGTCTTCAAAAACTTTTATGTTTGCATTTAAAAAATACCCAATGTATACATAATAAAACACTTTTAGCACATTCTACAGACATTTGTCTAAAGATTATAACTATTTATTGACCGCTCTTGCTTCTAATGTAATGTACACACGCCACAAACGACGCCACTGAACTGAAACATGAAACTCAAAATGGCGCGAAACGCTTTTATTCGCTGTAGCGTTGCGCTTACGAGTCTGTGTTACTCAACAGTTTTGTGTCCACAGTATAAATATTATGGTAGAAATTTAGTCTGTTACATTGAAAATCGACTAAGTAAATTGATAACGTTACTACGTCCATGCCGATAGAGAAAAAACAAGAAATATATGACAGTGGTCTCTTAGGTTCACATCTATGAGCCAAGGGGCAAGATATCGAATTGATCCGATGTTTTGACAATTATTTATTCTATTTGATTAATCGACATATTATTTATTGAAACATCGAATATTTCTTTTTGATTTTTTTTAACAAATATACCTACATATTAAAAAAAAATACTATCTAATAATGATAATAAAAACAATAGTAAATTGTAACACTACTTAGTGGCTCCAATTTAAAAAAATCATCATTTAACAGATATGGACATATGTGAGTGAGCAGCTAAATTATAATTATTTATTCTGATTGTTCGATTGACCGTTCACTCTCGATGTAGTCTGTGGATTCCGTGGGTTCATTTTATTCACTTATTCTCAATCTTTTTGTTCCGTTTTCTGCTGTTTGGTGGTAACCTCAGACTAAATATATCTAGACAGAGCGAAGAAAATTCTTTGACATGCTTGAGCGAGAATACAAGATACAATTTACTGGTGCAAAAAACAGACAAAGTCATAGATTTTTGTCTTTGTCGCCGTTTTTGGTATTGTCACGATGTCAAAATGCTTTGTCTGTCACGATTCAACTGACATAATCGAACATTTGTATAAAAAATCGGGTTATAATTAAAATTTAATGTTCATTTGTGTTAATGAGTGTTTTGAGAAAAAGACTACGTGATAATAGTGCTTGTAAAATAGTGTACTATGCTACAAAAGCTACAGCGAGCGAAAAAATACAGGTATAACATTTCATTCATATGTAGTCGAAAATGAAAAAAATTAATGATTGAATGCTATAAAGTGGTATAAAATGGGCTTTTTTACTCAAAATTAATAATTGCTACTAAGTTACACTCGCAAAACACGTTTTCTAGCTATCTTTCTATTACTGAGAATTGTTTTGGTGTTGCCTTATTGCGAATTTAATGTTCCCAGTTTTCACTTTAATAACATTTATATGTAATTTATCAGATGATGATAAATATTTACCATTTCAGGTTTCCCTCTAATCCAGATGCGAGACAGAAATGACGTGTATGCTACGGGAAAACGATGCAACCCACGAAATACCCAAAATATGTTCCACGACATTTTGTTGATGTTTCATTATACATAATCAGAAAATAGTAACGTTGGGAGCAAAATCATTGCCAGTGAATATGTTCATATAAGTATAGATTTTAAAGTCGTTGTAACTTCAAAAAACATAGCATCACGCCTGTATTCCCCGAAGGGGTAGGCAGAGGTGTATTACACACCCACGACTCACCAGCTATGTATAAGTGCCACGTAATAGGGGGCGAGCCTATTGACGTCTACCGGGCACATTTACAAACTCCGGGCTGCTACTGATATTTTTTTTTTGTTTTGATAAATCTCAATAACACTGCTCGACCCGGGGATCGAACCCGAGACCTCATGCTCAGCAGTCGCTTACACTATCACTGCACCACAGAGGCAGGTGTAATTTCATCTTTGTAAGTAAATCTCAATTCTAGATTATGACTACCGCTGTAGTCATAATCTAGAATTCAGAGAAACTGATTGGCTCTAAGTTCTTATTCAATTAGTTAAATCAGCGCTGGAAGGAAGATAATTATTTTCTTATTTGACCCAGAAAAGAAAGAAAAGATAATTTAATTATATTCTTGTGTACTATTATTTTATTAAATATAACTTATTATTATTTACCAGATGAGATATCGAACAGAATGGCAATTTATGGACTAGCAATACTTACCTTGCATCAAGGCTCAAAGTTTTGGTATTTCCCTACGTGATCGAATTCTTATTACGGAGATCCGTAGAACGTGAATATCCGACATAGCCTGCCAGGTTTGCTTGCAGAAGTGGCAATGGGCAGGCCATATCGCTCGACGAGCTGACAACCGTTGGGGAAAAAGGTTTTCGAGTTGCGACCACGTATCGGACAGCCCAGCGTAATATGGCCTCCCACCAGATGGACCAAATATATGGTCAAAGCTGCAGGGAGCCGTTGGATGCAGTCAGCACAAGCCCGCTAGTTCTGGTGCTCTCTTGGGGACTTTACTTTTAAATAATTGTTTTGATAAACGCTGTAATTTTAAATTAAATATTTGTTTCGAAGAGTTTCTTATTTACGATCAAGTTACAGACTCAATCTGACTATTGTTTATTTTGCCCAAATATGGTTAAATATTTGTCAACCTGGCAATATTTAAAAAATAATATTGCTGTTTCTAGTGTGGCCACGCCGTGACTCCGTCTAGTTTGTCTGAGGGCGGTAACGCATATTTCTATTAACCAGTTTGGCGCCGGAGAATTTCTAACTTAATTAAAGATTTAATTTATTTGGGTTAAGTATAAATAGTTGTATACTTAATAAATTTAAATAATAGTAAACTTATTTTGAATCTCTTCAAAACCAAACCTTTACCAACATAAAATATTATTATTCACGCTTGTGGAAAGCGCGACTTATTTGGATAGATGGCGTTAGTCAGCATTTTATTATAATTTTATTGGAATGCACTGTTTAAATTGTTTACTTTGTTTCACATAATTACATGGACCTATAATACAACAGGACTGTGCGCTTTGTATTTATGTGTATACAAAAATACACTTTATGCTCAATAAAGAAGGTAGGAAAAATATATTTAGGAGTTTGTATGAGTTACTCAATATACGAATTGAGGTGTTACACCTTATTTGAGATGTGTGACAATGTATCATGATACTTACCATCTGATGGCTCATTTGTGCTTCGTACGTTATTATAATACACGAGGTTGTATGCTCAGATATGAGGTGAACGTGTCAATTCTTCACGAAATAGGTACATTGTGTTGATTGTATATACACAAGTTAAGATAGGAATCAGAGAATAACTTTACAAGAATGATTTCGTGTTACTCTTCTTTTCTGTTGTGCTTTTATTTCTGACTTCTTTTTTTAATGTAATGTAAAACGTTGTAATGTAAAACATATAAATATATATATTTTTAATCGTGTTATTTTATTTACATCGATTTAAAAAAACATCGCGTGGCGATATTTCGCAGTGCGTGCTAAGCCTTACTATAGAACAATTAGGGTGACAATAAATTTCTTTTTCCGATTAATTCAAATCTAAGCCCTAAGGTTTTTGAACTCAGAAGAGCTAATCAGTTCACGAAAACAAAATTAACCAAAATACTGTCAGTTACAATAAAGTAAACTTCCTCAAATGTAATATTTTTATTATTTTCTAACTTCTAACTATAGTTCAGTTGGTAGTTTTTTTTTTTGTTAGCATGAGCTAAGAAATACGTGTGATCGGCATCTTTGAGTGTAGGGGAGGCTGGGGAGGCCTAGTCATGCTTATATATTAGAATTTTTTTTTAATTTAGCTTCCCTAAAAACTTTATCAAATTTTATCAAAATCGGTTCACTACATGAAGCGTGAGAGCAAAACCAACAAAAATTAGTTTAACCGATAATAACAAAAAAAAAAAAGTTTCTATTTGTTTTCAAACATGGTCACCCGAATAGAGTGAGATAAATTGACCTCGTACCTACTATCTCACTAGGACCGCTTTTTGGTAACAGTGCGCATTCCAGTTGTATACATGTTACTTCCATGCATAATTATGAAGGGTAGAAGTAAGGAGAACTAACTCAGTGTATTAAAAAGTGTCCGCTGAAAGGGAGTCAATTAAGGTGGCGCCACAGTAGCAAGTGGAAAGATTTTAAAAACAGTACCATAAACTATTAGAGTAGGCCACTAAATTAAGAAGGAAAGAACACTTCCAGTTTCCACAGTCTTACCGCGCATTTTATATTTACTAAATTACATTTGACTACGTAAATAGTTTAATTTAAATACTGCATATTATTTAACAGGAGCGGGAGCTAATTAAGGTGGCGCCACAGTAGCAAGTGGAAAGATTTAAAAAACAGCGCCGTAATAACTTGCTGTTTACAGTCATGTGGACACTTTTTCAACTTATACCTTAGACTAGACGGTCCTCCTTACTTCTACCTTCCATAGTTTCACAGAACAATACTTAGTACTCCTAGCGCAGCTTTGTTTCGCTTGCGATATACGGATGTACCGTTTTCACAGTCTAACCTAAATTGAACAAACTTACATCTATTGCATTGGCAAATTTTTAAAAATAAGTCGTTTTCTTTGCTAAAAATACAAGCTGGTGTTTATTTTTGTTCTGACGTGAAGTGAAAGTATGGCAGAAATAAATGTAAAATAAATAAACTGATACCTATACCTACTTATTTTGTTTTATTTATTCACATAAGTTATAACAGAGCTAGAGAGAGAGAGAAGATATTTGAGAAAAAATACTGTATTAGTCTACCTATAGGTAACACCTATCTTAGGAGTGTCTGAACACAAAACAATTTTAAACAATTTTGTCTGTTTGCTTGTTCGAGCATCACGCAAAAACGACTAAACGGATTTTGATGCAACTTTCTGTATCTGATTATGATTGCTCTTGATTAGAGTTAAAAACTGGTATAGATTTTATCCTGACCTTATAAACTAGCTTTTGCATTTGCTTTAGGGGGAACCGCAGGCAAACGCTAGTTGTATTATAGAAATACTGAACGTAAGTAAATTAGGTAGGTAGGTACCAAATTTAAGAATATCATAATAAAAAAAAAAACATATATATTTTACAGCTTTAGCGAATATTTTAACTAGGTACGTGACAAACAGAGAGCCTCAAACGTCGACACTGACCAGTGTACCGTTTTTTTTTTGTTAAGGCGGGAAAAAATGTTCCTAACCGCACATCCCGCCGTTCAGGGCAACGAACAGGGTAGTGTGGGGCCTGCACCCACTAAAGAAACCCGCCGTATGCCGTCTCTTCGCCTTTATTGGCGGGCAACTGGAACTATCTTACATTCCTTCGGTGGAGAATGACCAGTGTACCGTGAGCCCGTCTATTTACTTTATTTTGGTCGAAGCCTATCAGTAGTAGGTACCTATCCTACTAATATTGATGTGAAAATGTGTAGGTATGAGACGTATTTACTTGCCACTGAAGTAATGTAACATAGTTCCAGTGGCCCAGCAATACAGGCGGAGAGACGGCACACGGCACACGGGGGTTTATTTACCCAGTGGGTGATGGCCCCACACTACCCTGTTCGTTGCCTCGCAATACGGGATGTGCGGTTAGGTAATATTTTTTCTCGCCATAACAAAAAATAAAATAAAAAAACGATGGAAACAATTGCGACATTCAAATAAATTAACTCGGCAGTCTTTAAACAAATTTATATTTTTTTCTTTTTAAAATCTGCTTACAATCGGACGCTACATGCACTATGCCTAGGTCGAGTATCATTTGCCTCCGAGGGCAGAACCCGATACATTGCGTTAAGTAACTATCAGTAAAGGTGGACCACTATAAGAATTCTGTTTTTAACTCCGTAATAATATGAGCATCATTCTAATAATAACCAATCTTTCACTTAATAAATTATATTTCTTATAAGAAAGCAAAGGTGAATGTGGGTGCTCTTATTTCTAGAGGTCCTTACACAGAAAATTGCTTTGCGGTTGTAGTGTTTCAATGATTGGCTTGCGATGTCTCTGTGCAATTCAAGACTTTTATACAAACGGTCCTCAATCAATTTGCATACTTTATTAAATAAATTAACTTATTGAGTGCTCAGTTGTAGGTAATAGTTTAGATGTAGACCTCATTAAGTATATTGGGCTCGATTCCCAACCAGAAAAAATAGTATAAATTATTCTCAAATGCGATCTTCATCCGTGTGGTGACGGAATAAGAATACAAGTGTCACCAACCCATCCATTCCCGCGAGTGTCGTACAAGGCGTCTAAAGGAAGTAAGCAATTATCACCCATTGCATTACTGGTGGTAAGGCTGGATACCAAGTGAGAGTACTCACTTGGTATCGGGCCCGAACGTTCTGGTATCACCGTCTTCTGTGTGACCGATCATGAAGCACGTCAGTGTGTTTTGGCTGTAGCAAAAGATAGCTGTTTATTCTTTCATTTCATATCTGAGAAATGATATGGTGCGCAGCGGCTTGACAATACTCTCGGTATAGTCAATGAGCGACGGTTACCACTTACCATCAGGTGGGCCGTGGCTCGTCTGCCATCATTGGAAATAAAAAAACAAATAGTGGTTCCGAGTCTGGATGTACTATGACCTTAAAATATAGCGGTGTGGAGTGTTCTTTTTATAAAAAGGAAATATTGCATAACAGATTTATTTGTTCATTGAAAATGGAATTGTATTTTACGGGTCTGTAGCAAGTAGTGTGTTGTAATTATTACCAATAGGCATGATGACTGTTTTTCAAAATCTATTCTATGATATTAAAAGTATCTAATAACGGAAAAATATATCATAGGTATTTCTGTAAAAATAATGGTTTTATATGCAATAAAATGAAATTTAAATTTTTAATTTCAAACTCACGTCACAACGCACGCCATTTGTCATGACGTCATGCCTCAGTACAGCTACAGTAACTACTTACTTACTCTGTACTTAGAGTCAAAGATAATGTAAGACACCACTTTACAATAACGTTTACTAAGGCGTGACGTCATTCGCTCTGATTGGTGTTTAAGCTATCATAGTGGATTGTTGTATTTTGTAGGTTTATTTTATCAAATATAAGAGGTGATCCTTTTCTAGGTTCCGTACTTTTTTAAAGAATATGTACCGATGATTCCACCGGCCCACAAACACACCAAACCGTTGTTTTTTTCTGGATGAAGTGGCAGTTCTTGAATCTCTTCAGGTTGCTCTTCGTCCCAAATGCGGCAATTTTGTTTGTTTGCATACCCATTGAGCCAGAAATGTGCCTCATTACTTTGTTGTTACCAGTCGAAATGCTCGAACGAGTCATCGAAAATTGGACTCAACGGATGGACCATCTGCGACGTAGCAACGGCCAACATTTGATAGACATAATCTTCAAAAAACAAATGCCAAATAATGTTGTTTCAAATGATAATAAACATTCTTCATTAAATTTGAATTTTCTGTGTTTTTTTCTTTAAAAAAGTAGGGAACCTCGAAATGGATCACCTCTTATTATTAATCTCGCCATTAAAATAAGAATGAATTTCATACATTTTTTAGAAATCCTTGAATCTTATTTAATTAGATCACTTCAATATTTTGGCGATACTTGATCACTTTCATCAAGCCTATTATCACTTATTTATCACAATTATCTAAAGTAGGTACCTAGATGTATCATAAATAGGTACTTGGCGGAAATCTGATGGCTAAACATTGATTAAATTAACACAATTCGTGTAATAAGAAGCACGTTATATTGGTTACCTTATCCTTTTAGTCTGATTAAAAAGAATCCCGTCAGATTTTATTGTGTTCATACAGGTAATGTTACGGAGTGATATGGTCCTGGTGATTTCATTCATTTTAGCAAAGCGTGAAGTGATCTTAATGTGAAGATTCACATAATATAATATATGTATTGTTTTACTAATAAATTATGATAGGATTGTATTCTAAAATACATTTTGTACGTGCTCCGCCGCAGCCAAAAGCTAGTTTTTTAGGTTTAGTATGTCCTAGGTTACTATAGTAAAGGTATAAACTATATACCTATCAAATTTTTAAGTCTAATCAAGAGCTATCAAACATAAAGTTTCATCAAAATCCGTTCAGTAGTTTTGGCGTGAAGACCGAACACACAAACAAACAAACAGGCAAAAATAAAAAAATGTTTTTTTTTGTGAGTCGCCTAATTACATTGTTCTTCAATATCTTAAATGTAAAACACAGCTCTGTAACAGCTTTGTAATAGTACTTATCCGTGTGGGGCCGGCTTTAGAATTGTGCCACCCCTCTCTACCCAGTCGCCAGAAAAGCCAGAGTCGTAAGAGCCGACTGAGGGAATACGGGGGAGTGGACAGCAACACTCTCTCGAGTATTAACAACATCCACTGCGATCGCCAACCCGCCTGCTAAGCGTGGCGATTACGGCATTATCCCCCATGATGGGACCGCTCGTTGTGGCGTTCTCTTGGGGAGGCCTATGTCCAGCAGTGGACATTGACAGGCTGGTGGGAATAGTACTTATAGATAAATAATATTTGCCTGACGTCTCGAAAGAGGTAAGTGCTTTTGTTGCTAGTCTTAGGATAAATACACTTACCTACTTACTTACTTATACTCTTCATACATGCTCGCCAGTATTGGAAACTCCTGACTCCACCTTCCTTCAATAAAACGACATGACCGATTTGGTCTAGGTAGGTGAGTCGTCCTAAAGTGGAAGTCTCGGCTGGAGACGCCCCGGGCTGGTCTCTGGACCGTGGGAGTCGCTCCAGCCGATCTTGGAAGAATGGGCAGGGCGGCAGCACGGGGTCCTCACCTTCCGGTTGGTGCAGGTTTTGTCGGGGCATGGTTGCTTCGGCAAATACCTGCACATGATCGCTAGGAGGGAGACGACCCCAGGCTGTCACCACTGCGGCTGCGACGAGGACTCGGCGCAGCACACGCTCGAGTCGTGCCCGGCCTGGGATGTGCAGCGCCGGGAACTCGTTGCAGTCATAGGCGTGAACCTGTCGCTGCCGGCCGTTGCGCGAGCGATGGTTGGCAGTGACAGGGCCTGGACCGCGGTCATCGCCTTCTGCGAGGCTGTCATCTCGCGGAAGGAGGTGGTGGAGAGGGCCCGGGAGGAATCCTCCTTTGCGGACCCAATTCGCCGCCGGCGCGCGGGGCAACGTGCGTGGCGGCGTGCGCGCGCTGATGCCGCCCTAGCCGAGGCTGCGGACGGTGGGGTCGGGGAGTACCCTGCCGTCCGCGGAAGCCTACCGCGAAGGTGCGACGGTGACGACGACTGGGGATCGCGGTGAAACGACGCGGTACCTGTGATCCGCCGTAGTAAGGGCGGGTGAGGGCGCACGGTGGGTTTTTAGTGGGTGAGAGCCCCACACTACCCCGTTGTCTCCCCGGGCAGCGGGGTGTGCGGTAAGACATTTTTGCCCACCTAAAATAAAAAAAATAAATAAAAAAAGGTAGGTGAGTCTCGGTCTCCCCCTGTACCTACATCCTTCTACTTTTGCATTGTATAGGTATCTTCTAACTAGCTACTCGTCCAGTATTATTTCCACATGCCATCGGAGTATTCCATATCGCATCTTTACACCAAAATGCTCTTTCATACCTACTCCCTCTCTTATTTCATCGTTACAAATGCGGTCAGTCTGCCTAACTCCACTGATTTTCCGTAGAGATTGCATTTTGACCGCATTGATTTTACTCTAATGCTCCTTTTTGCATAGCCAAATCTAGTTTCCATAAAATAATGTTGGGACAAGCACTGCATTGTGTATTGTGAAACCTGCCTTTTGGCTATGATGGTAGCTACTGAGAAGTTGTCTCAATGTTCCGTTCGCTCTATTACCTGCATTTATTCTTCTCTCTATATCAGAGGTCTCCAAACTTTGAAGCTTTAGGGCCATAATGACTTTTGGCCAAAACACATTTACATAAATCTCATTAGTGTTTTTTGTTTTACTGTGATTAGTGAGATTCATTTCAATTATTTGTTAGTTATTAATATGCTTAAGCTTAGATACTTAAGTTTCCTGCGTCATCATTTCTGTCGTTAAGTTTTACCTTGCAAGTAAATAAAACCGATTAATTATCATTATGTGTTTTCTTCTTCAACTTATCACAGCAATAGTCACAACAATAAGACATTGGCTGTCGAGGGCACTAGTCTTAAGCTGTCGCGGGCCGGATTGATGGCACTGGCGGGCCGGATTTGGCCTGCGGGCCGTAGTTTGGAGACCCCTGCTCTATATTATTGGGGTACCTTCCATCCCGACAGAATCCACATCCAAAATATAGGTACATATTCCATCCATTTGTTCTATCATAACATTACTTTTTTTTTATTGCTTGTAGTGGCAGACGAGCCACGGCCCATCTGAAGGCTTCATGGCCGGTCACACGGGAGATGGTGGTACCAACCCGCTCGGGCCCGATATCAAGTGAGTACTCCCACTTGGTACCCAGCCCTACCACCAGTCATGCAATGGATGGTAATTGCTTACTTCCCTTAGTCGCCTCATATGACACCCGTGAGAAAGAATGGAGTGGTGTCTCTGAACTCCCATATACATTTCATTCAACTTTTGGAGACAGATCTGGATATATGATTTATAAATCATATAGCTGATACAACGCTGCCCTGTGTAACGCCAATATTTACATTACATTATTACAGATACACAAGCTCTCAGCCCATGTAACTGGACTGCAGCACTGCCGTGCCATGACAAAACACTGTATCTAAAAACACATCACTTTCCAGAAATCACGTTTTTCTATTTTTTTGGAAAATTTGTTAAAAAATCTTTAATATATGTCGGAATTCATTGAATTCAGTATATATTCATAATGAGATTAGCTTCTATTCGGCCATGTAAAAAAAATACACATTTTACGCTATTTTTTATGTCTAGACCTACAAACGTGTTCTGTCAAAATCTCTATGTTCACAAAAAGAGAACATTTGTTATTACAGAACACTGTATTTATAGTTACAGTGATATGTCAACACAAATATGATTCGAAACTAAACTAAACGTAAGAAATGTAACCTAAGCTTACTATAGATAAAACTGTATCTATAGACAAATATTTTCCAGAAATACAAAGTAGCCTATCATCGTCACCATCATCATCACACTGAAGACATCAACTATTATTAATCATAAAAACTTAATTTTCGTAAAATCATAGTCATCATCATGTCTTCAATGGAAGTGGAGGAATCGTTTACCAGTTGGACTAAAGCTGAGAACAAAAAAAATTTTGAGCGTTGCAAGTTGCAATTGATAAAATAAACTTATTTGAGATCTCTGCAAAACTTCAGCAAAAAGTTCATATAAGCACTAGCAATATTAAAGGCTTTTTGTCCACTTTCTGCTTTGCGCCATACAACACAAACAGCTAGTTTATTTTTGCTGGGCTGAGCAAAAGTTTCTTCAAATAAAATAAGATTTCTAGAAAAATAATATGCCTTCGTCATTAGGTAAAGGCATACAAATTTCTTTTTGCATAACATCAGTAAATAATACTGTGTCAGGAATACTAATTACTGCATAAATTTTTTTATTTCTTTGAGGTGTGGCGAAAATTATTTTTTCTATTGTCTTTAATTTTTTCAAATGATTTTAATTTGCTGCAATTGCATGTTTGCAATACAGAATGCTTCTGCCGTGGCTTTTTAAGTTTCAAAGTTTCTTGAGATTCTCTATCTCGTTTCTATGTTGATATTGAAGGGGATGATGGAGATACAATATTAGTATAATATACATAATACATTTGACTGCAACCCAACCGATTGTTATGACAAAACACTGTATCTTATAGATAACAGGCGACTAATACCGTTAGCTGTGTTTTACAAAACACTGTAATTGATGCTGCAGTGTTTTATCAATTTTGATCCTTATAATTTTTGAAATACAGTGTTTATTCTCTTCGGTTTTCTCAGTATTTGTAAGACAATAAAAAAAATTAATGCTATACTATGTAAACATGTGAGAAAATACGATTTATTCATGTTAGCATAAAACACTGTATCTAAAGTTAAAGTGTTTTGTCATGGCACGTCAGTGCTGCATCGCCAAATACACACTAATTATAAAAAAAAAACTATATTATGGTTGTCTGTAAAGTCGGTTTGCGGACGATAATTTTACGTGATAACGTCATATATTATGTCGATAGATGCGTATTGTCGACTCATCATTTATTCGAAAATATTCAAGTGACATAGATTTGAATATTCGCGTCACCCACTGCTGTACATATTTATAATAAAAAAAATACATAGCAGAACTCTCCCACATGCAACCTTTCGTTTTCTCTTGCAATTGGTTTTGAACATTATTCTTACAAAGCCGATTATTCCCTCAGATAATTCACACGCGTTATATAATGTCTTTATCATTTTTAAGCATTATAAACCTTTTTGTGCATAAAAGAGAAAAATAATTGTAACTGAATGAGCCCTAAAGGAGCTTGTCAAAGCGAGAGTAATTATGTTAATATGATACGTGACGGACCGTTTTAGCAGTACACTCGTCTGTATATTTATTTGCATTGTAAGGGGAAGTGAGAGAGTTCTTTTGATGTCTGTAGGAAGCCAGTTTATTAAATAATTATGTGCGCGTATATGTATATCTCCTCTTAGACATAAGGCTTAAGGATTTATATGGTTAATGCATGTAGTCGTACACAGATAACATATATTATTTACAGATTGTATACCTACGCGTAATGTGTATACGATACCATCGTAATTAATATTGTATATTTTAGTGCCTACGTATTTTTTTCGCGGAGAGAAGGCAAGTTGCAACAGACCTGGAAATCGACAAACAGTTGTGTTTCTATTGTATGATTTTTGCCTACGCCTATATACACGTCGTTGATACAGTATCCTATATACTGTATATAGGATACTGTATCAACTCGTTGATACAGTATCCTATAGATACAGTATATAGGATACTGTATCAACGAGAAATAATTCCCAAACGTAAACGTCATGCAGTTGCGTCAATGGAAACGAACCGTGCGGTAATAAAGTCGAGTTTTCAACGGGAAAGTGAAATAAAATTAAAATTTGTGGAAAATTTTCGTTTTATAACGTCAGTGTTATTATAATAATTAGTGGATAGTGTTTTTAAGTGTTTTAGTGCATAAAATAGTTATTATACTTGACAATAAACATGGATTTTTCAACAATAGGTAAGTAGTTTTTTTTTTATTTTTTTTTTCATAAATAGTGTCCACCCGTTAAGGCGCGTGGCCTCGCGCGGCCTCGCGTGGTCTTGGCACTGGTTGCTTGGCATGCGTAAGACTCCCGGGTGTCTAACGGGATTCAATCGGTTAAGAAAAGGTATAGGCGTGTCTAAACACAAAACATTTTTTTTTTGAATTTTTCTCTGTTTGTCTGTTTATCTGTTTGTTTGTTCGCGCATCACGCAAAAACTACTGGACGGATTTTGATGCAACTTTTTTATTTGATAGCTCTTGATTTGACATAAATACTGGTACCTATACATTTTATCCCGCTAATAGTAGCGGGAACTTGAGATATTACCCAAAAACTAGCTTTTGGCTGCGGTGAAGCCGCGGGCAAAGGCTAGTATTATTATAAAGTTATAAAAGAGTCTGTACATTTAGGACATTTGGAAAAAACTGACTGCATTAGTTTATTTAGGCGTTTCTGAACATGAAGTTGCGGGCAGAATTTAGTACATAATATTTTGCCCTCGAGTGTCATTTGTAGTTTCTGTAGAGAGCCTCTGTCTATGGTAGTATCGTTTTACTGTCTACCACTTCTTTAAAAAAGTATCTCCACTGTATATGTCAAACGATACCCAATTCCGGTGACGTTAACTCTATCTAGGTGCGTCTAGTGTGTAGTAATATCATAATTTGCTTTTTAGTGCTCGCCCACTTCACTCGCCGTATAATAAAAATTACGATATCGCAGCACCGGCTCAAAAACTATTGGACGAGTAATAAATAAGCAGTAGTAATAAAAAAATATGCGTAAGAAGAGAGAGCATATCACGCATCGCAATAATAAATTTGGTAGTAGTATTCTTCGTATAGCTAATCATGATAATTGGCTTCAAGTTCTTCGAGACAACAACACACACACAACTTTTCCAGGAAATATTAAAAGTAACTTTACCCGATAGTTTAACCGCACTTGTGTAGATTTTTATCGCATACAGCTACTAGCAATTTAAAGTTAATGCCAATATTACCCAGTAAAGATTCACCCAGTTTTATCCGGTGATCCAATGTCCCGGATGGGTAGTTACCTAAAATACAACTGCATTATAGATTAACACATCTTACCTTACGGAAGGATGCTCTGGAGGATATTTGCATACGAATTTAACGTTCTGTTCCATTTGTGTACCATCCACCCATCAGCCTTTCATCGTCCACTGCTGGACATAGGCCTCCCCAAAATGGGGTTTTACCATAATCGCTACGCTTGGCAGGCGGGTTGGCGATCGCAGTGGATGTTTTTAGTACACAGGTGAACGCTGCTGCCCGGTTCCCCGGTAATCCCTTAGTCGGCTTTTACGACCCCCATAGGAAGAGACGGGGTGGAGCTATTCTTGGTGCCGGCCCCACACGGCCACCTCTGCCGGGCCGGCTCTAGAGGATATTTGCATACGAATTTAACGTTCTGTTCCGTTTGTGTGCGGCCTCTCTTATTTATTTTAAACATTTTAGGGCCCCGAAATGGAATAAGATTTTTGCTCAAGCCCATGTGATCTTTGGTGCTGTTGAAAAACAAAGTGGTTAAACAAAAATGTGTTGAAACAAAATATATCAACCTTTACAAATAGAGACTGCCTCTGTGGTGCAGCGGTAGTGTGAGGGACTACTGATCATGAGGTCTTGGGTTCTATTCCCGGGTCAGGCGGTGCTATCGAGTTTTTGTAAAAAGAAAAATTCTCAGTAGCAGCCCGGAGTTTGGAAATGTGCCCGGTAGACGGCAATAGGCTCGCCTCCTATTACGTGGGACTTAAACATAGCTGGTGAACCGTAGGTGTGTAATACACCACTGCCTCTCCTCCTCTCCTTTGGGGAATACAGGCGTGATGCTTTATTTTTTATGTTACAAAAAGAAATCATCTACGGAATAATTAATTCACCATTGTACCCAGTCACGTAGCGTTAACTGTTATTGCATTTATTTACAAGTTTTAAATATTTAACTCTTAATTATATTTAGTAGGTACGCCCACTATAGTCGTGTTTAATGGACAATTTATCTGTAAGTACCTTATTGGTTAATTGTTGGCAAGATTCAAGTATATTGGATATTCAATTAATTAGGCAAGGTATCCCAATAGGTAAAGGGCTTCATGGTAATAGCACTCAACCCTGTATTGGAAAGTTTTAGCGAAGTAGTTTTATTAGAGTGAAGAGTCAATAATATTAATACTTTACTGTTTGTATCAATGGGCTCTATAACATATGTAAAAAAGCAGAATTAAGTTTATTTGTTTTTACGCCATAACTAATCAATCTATTATTTAGCATACATAATATATAAGTCAAATAAGGACTCCAGTGAATAATACAAAAGGTAGACTCATATTTGGATAAACATTTAATATAGAACTGTCCTAACACACAAAATTATCTGTGAAAGTAGAAAAAGAGAGGTTTACTGCAAGCGGGATTCAAACCTACGTCCCTTCCAGCCCGGGCAAGTGCTCTAGATCGCTGAGCCATCGCAGCCACGGCCCATCTGATGGTAAATGGTAACCGTCGCTCATGGATTCAACTTTACCGAGTGCATTGTCAAGCCGCTGCTCACCATTTCATTTGAAATTAAAGCATAAACGACTATCTCCTGCTACAGCCAAAACGCAACGATGTGCTCCATGGCTGGTCACATGGGAGATGGTGGTACCAACCCGCTTGTGCCCGATACCAAGTGAGTACATCAACTTGGTACCCAGCCCTACCACCAGTCATGCAATGGATGATAGATGCTTACTCCCCTTAGTCGCCTCATACGAAACCCGTGGGAAAGAACTTGTATTCTTAGTCCATCACCATACGGACTTCACAATTGCTTTAAGATGTCTTTACGACTCGGAGACGACTACGACGCTGAGCATGTCAAGTGTTACAATACAAAATATACAAAATTACTTAATTGAAAAATACATACATAGCATCACGCCTGTATTCCCCGAAGGGGCAGGCATAGGTGCATTATACACCCACGAGTCGCCAGCTATGTTTAAGTCCCACGTAATAGGGGGCGAGCCTATTGATGTCTACCAGGCACATTTCCAAACTCCGGGCTGTAGCTGAGAATTTTTTTTAAATTTTTTTTTACGAAAAATCTCAATAACACTGGCCGACCCGGGGATCGAACCCGAGACCTCATGATCAGCAGTCGCTTACACTACCGCTGCACCACAGAGGCAGTTAAACGGCTATCCCCTGCTACAGCAAAAAAAAAAAAAAAATTTAATTGAAAAGAAATCACTCATTTAGCAATTCCATCATCAGCATCCATCTATCAGCCTTTCAACGTCCACTGCTGGATATAGGCCTCCCAAAGAGAACGCCACAACGAGCGGTCCTGTGCCCGGCGTGAACCTGTGTGAACGGCTCCCGGCAGCTTTGACCAGATCGTCGGTCCATCTGGTGGGGGACCGTCCTACGCTGCGCCGTCCAATACGTGGTCGCCACTCAAGAACCTTTCGTCCCCAACGGTTATCGGTTCGTCGAGCGATGTGGCCTTCAGCATGGCAAGCCGGCGGGCTATGTCGGTCACTCTGGTTCTCCTACGGATCTCCGTATTACGGATTCGATCACGTAGGGAAATACCAAGCATAGCCCGCTCCATGGCCCGCTGAGCGACTTTGAGCCTTGATATGAGGCCAACATTCAGAGACCACGTCTCTGTTCCGTATGTCATCACTAGTAACACACACTGGTCGTAGACCTTCGTTTTCAGACACTGCGGAATATTGGACGAGAAGATCTTCCTTAGCTTCCCAAACGCTGCCCAGCCGAGTTGGATTCGTCGATTGACCTCTTTCTCGAAGTTGTGCCAACCTAACTGGACTGTTTGTCCCAGGTAGACATAATGGTCACTCCTGTTCTCCTACGGATCTCCGTATTACAGATTCGATCACGTAGGGAAATACTGAGCATAATATAAATTACAAAAATATGTAAGGAATGTTAATATAATAATATATTATATATATTATATATTGAAGTATTCCACTGACAACCAATAATGTTGCATAAGTTGTCATGGTTACACCACGTACTTAAATCTTTTTAGAACAAACATCGAAATAGGCTAAGGTATGCTGTATTCAGCCTAGATTTATTTATGATAACTTTAATATTAACTTATAAAGGCTTAAAATAAAGTTATAATAATGAGTGTGTTGAGTATTGCTTAAAATACCAATAAACAAAATTTTACCTTTTTGTAATTATTAGAAAAATGGGATCGTAAATGTTGATCAAAACCGTAGCTTAGCGAGGCCGACACTAGTGTCATCAGACGATCTTACCAGAGATTTCGATGGTCACTTTCACTTCAAGCGACGTTGTGTCAAGTTACAGAATACCAAATTTTTCGCACTGAAAGTTACTGTCGAAGTGACAGTGAATTCGACATGTGAATACGAGTTCGAGAATGATTTTTACAGAATAGCAGGGCAGCACAAAATACGTGTCAACCATTGCTATGGCGGTGGATGGTGATTCCCACTCAGGACAAATACTCGTATTTGTATGATGAACACAGATATTTGTACTGCATCTGGGTGTTTTCTATCTATTATAAATGTATTTACAAAAAAAAAAGTAATATATGTATTATATCCGTAATCTGGTGCCCATAGCACAAGCGTTAAGCTTAGTTTGGGACCAGAGGACGTTGTGTGAAAATGTCCGTGAATATTTATTTATTTTTATACTACAAAATATTTCGTAAGTATATAGTCAATTATCTCTTTCTATTTACTCTCATAATCTTAATATATTATAAAAAAATATATACTATATTACAACCTCTTCTTTAATGAGAATACTACTATAACCCACGATAATTATGAAGGAAGCGGGCGAAAATTCACAGAAAGTTGGGCTTGACGTTACAGTATTGATTCCTGCATAATTTGATTTATAAATTAATACCATTTCTAAAAAACTAAAAAGTTTATGAATATAATATTGCAAAAAAAAATAGGTCTTAAAAATATATATCTTTAGGCACATAAACAACGTTATTTTCATCACAATGAGCTCTCACATTGTACTTTTTATACACACAGGATACCAAACAACTGCATTGTACCTACTTAATAATAAAACCTAAGTTATTAGAAATAAAAGAAGAGGTAGGTACACACCTAGTAGGTATTAAAACAGTATGAATAAATAAATTCGAAATCCGTTAGATCAGGCTGTCAGGTCAGTAGGCAAGTTATCAAAATCCGTAGAGAAATGCATGGGTTGATCGTCAAAGCAATAACCGTCAGAATTTTTTTCACGTTTTCATTTTCAATTCACACGAAAACAACAGAATTATCCACTAGAACAAGGTCAAGCTAAACGAAGTGAATCACTTGACGTTTGACATGACATTTTGGCACTATTCACTTTATTTCCTGTTTAAAAAAATGCGATTATCGATTTTTCTGATGGATTTTGAGATCAATGTTTAACATTTTTTTTTAAACTTCAATATAATTGCCTTAAATAAAAAGCTTCCCGAACGTCGTTCGTTCGGGAACCGTTGGGGACGAAAGGTTGTCGAGTGGCGACCACGTATCGGACGGCGCAGCGTGGGACGGCCCCCCACCAGATGGACCGACGATCTGGTCAAAGCTGCGGGGAGCCGTTGGATGCGGTCGGCACAGGACCGCTCGTTGTGGCGTTCTCTTGGGGAGGCCTATGTCCAGCAGTGGACGTTGAAAGGCTGATGGATGGATGGATGGAAATAAAGCTACTATTATGTACTTTTAAAGTAAAGTATGTTCCGAACTTCTTTATAACTAAGAAATATAAAATCTTTTTTAAAATGTTATTCGACTAATCGATTAACTTATTTCATTTAGCAACATTATAAAACTGGAAATGAAGGACATCATTAATCTTTTTAATTATCATTTTATTTATTATCCCATATTTTTACGATTGAACATTTCGCAATTGACAATAAAAAATTTAGAAAGAAATATTGATGAACTTTTCATTTGTGTAACGTTTAGACTCAGATTCGCCCGCTTCCTTTAAAAAGGTAAATAATCTTCATCATTAAGATAAATAATAATATTACTAATAATAATATTGTAATTAATTGCGAAAATGACGACTGTGCAGCTTTATGGATCCATTAAAAACGCTAATAATTATGTTAAGTAATGTTTCTATTACTCTCTATCGTAAAAATATCATCAACATTGCAAGATTACGCGGGAAATTTAAGTTCATAAACTGGTATCACATAAAATACGAGCTAAAATTAATTTATTTTAGGAATATTTAAATGACTTATTTAGCCAGTTATTGTATGAAATAATGTTGCTAACCGATGATAAGAGATATCTTTAGTGCTCATTTTCCGATTTTTGTAGTTTCGGATAACTTTAATTACACACGTTGACATTTTAAATGACACACTAATGCTTCTGGATACGACCTTATCAAGTGACGTCACGATTGACACTAACAGCCATTGAAAAGCATTGGGATGAAAAGTTCACCCCAATTTTTTTTGAAGCGCTTACAACGCCGATGATCCATCTAGAAATATAATTAATCTAAGGATGTGTTTATTAAAGTACAATAACATCATGCTAAAAGTTGATTTTTAACAACATAATTTTAGTTATGTTTATGAGTTAAAGAGTATTTGGCATTACTTTAATAGTTTTTTTAAAGACTTATTTTAGATATTCCGATTTCTATATTATTTCTATAGGCATTATTTTAATAGTTTTTTTAAAGACAGATTACAAATTATTTGTGAATGTGGAAAAAGAGAACTTTAGTGCGAGCGGGATTCGAACTGCGTCCCTTCCAATTCGGACAAGTGCTTCAAGTCGCTAAGCTATCGCACTGACTAACGGCCATTCCCAATATCCATATCACAATTGCCTTTACGACCCACGCCACCTATCGGATGCAACGTATTTTGACCAGATCGGAGACGTTCTTAAGGAAGGTCAGGTTAAGAGTACTCGAAACCAACGAGCATGCATGAAAGCGCTGATGAAAGTAGATGAAGCGAAAGATGTGTGTCAGGATCGTAACAAGTGGAGAGAAGTGGTCTCTGCCTACCCCTACGGAAAAAAGGCGTGACATACATAAACATGATTTTATAAAATAATAACAACTTTTAACTGCGTGCGTGAGCTTAATGACACTATTCAGAAAGAACGAGAGAAAAAGAGACAGTCAATGAGTTTTTCAAAAGAGATTTTGGTATTATTAGGCATATTGATACGTTGCGGGAAACAATACTAAACGTAATCAGTGCAGGAAAGCGTAATCTGCACTCATTTATAGTGGACACTTTTAGTGCCTAATTGTGGACCTTCTCTGTTTTATACATCAACTGCCTCTGTGGTGCAGCGGTAATGTAAGCGACTGCGGTAACGGCGCGACTAACGGTCTCGGGTTCGATTCCCGGGTCGGACAGTGTTATTGAGCTTTTTCGTAAAAAGAAAAATTCTCAGTAGCCGCCCGGAGTTTGGAAATGTGCCCGGTAGACGACAATATAGGCTCGCCCCCTATTACATGGGATTTAAACATAGCTGGTCAATCGTGGGTATGTAATACACCTCTGCCTACCCCTTCGGGGAATACAGGCGTGGTCCTATATTTTTGTTTCTACATTAATGTTTATAACACATAATTTACTAGGCTGTACAGTTTGCTGGTTAGTAAGATGGTAAGTTTGCCACAACCTGAGTGGTTGACGTGGTAGCCTATAGACCAAAGGCAACCTTCGCGAATAATCCATCCCAAGAAAAGCTATACATGGAGCTAGGACATGAAGAGGAATGATGATATAAAAGAGATGAGGAAGTGGTCAGTTAAAATAATAGAAAGGAAAGAGGGGATGGTTTGATAGATTTCTAATTTAGAGAAGCACACATATTTGGACTTTCTTGAATTAAGAATGTTAAATTTAATTGTATATTTGACTAGCCTTTGCTTGCGCCGCAACCAAAAGCTAGTATTATATGTAGGTATGCTGTAAGTGAGCTATGGATATTTGAGATTGAAAAAATACTGTAGATATTATAAATAAATAGCCTATTTAGGTCTGTCAGAACACAAAACATTTTTTTTTAATTATTATATTCTGTTCTTTTGTTTGTTTGCGGATCACGTAAAAACTAGTGAACAAATTTTTATGCCACTGTTTTGTTTGATAACTTTTGATTAGGCTACTAGGTGTCAGTCTCAGTCTCCCCTCGTACCTACATCCTTCCACTTTCGCATTATATATTTTCTTAACCAATCGCTGATACGGCATTCTTTCCACATGTCCGAACCATTAGAGCATTCCCTTTCGCAACTTTACGCTAATACTCTCTTTTAGACCTTATTTCTCTCTTACGTCATCGACGACAGCGACACCTGTGATCTTCCTGGTAGCGAGACAGCTCTATGGATGTATGTATGTACCGCAGGGCGATCGGGCCAGCATGGGTTTAGAGGTTTAATGCTGTCCGCTCACTTGGCCCCAGGTGTGAAAGACTACGGAATGTTTGACCAAAGACTTCTATGGGTGCGTATAGAACTATTATAGGTTTCACTGAGGTATTTGTGGTTGTAGCTTATGATCCCGTAGGCTCTTGGTGAGCAGCCGCTTCTAGTAGAGTCCATGGGCGAGTTACGATTTACCATTGATTTATGTTCCTATTACAAGATTATATTAAAATCAACCAAATCATATAAACAGAGCCACGGAAGTAAGCCCCTATTACAAAAACATGACTATTATTTAAGAAAATATCAAAACATACAAAATTTTCCTGCTGTTTCGGAGAGATTACTTAAAATTAACTCACATATGGCTTTTACTATAATCAGACATTGTTTATTTCTGCCAAAATTTACGTATGCTTTACGATGCTGCCAACTCTGGAATTACTCTAGTCTTTTACAGCAGTTGGATTGCATCGTAAAGGATACGCTCACTTCCATTTTAAATATTTCTTTGGATAATCGTTCTTGGTCTCAGGCTTCCCTACCAATAAAGTTAGGTGGTTACCTTGGGATTCGAAAAATTTATCCTTGCCGGCATTTTTAGCCTCAGTTAATATTATACAAAATTTGGTAAACCTAATATTAGCAACTAGTTTAGGCGATGTTGAAATTTCTTTTTTGACTGAAGCTTTAAATGCATGGAAAATAGCCTGTCCAAAATATGGTGGCCTCCCAAAGGACCCATCCTCGCAGAGGCAGTGGGACAAGCCGCTTTGTGAGCTGGTACGGAATAATCTTTTAAATACGTCCAGCAGCCTCACAAAATGTTCTCGTCTTTTAGCCGTTTCTCGTTGGGAATCAGGCCTTTGGTTGCAGGTTCTACCATCAAATGTATTAGGCACGTTGCTAGATAATAACACCTTCCATATAGCCATATCTCTACGCACCGGTGCACCGTGCGTTGTTCCACACCGCTGCGCGTGCACTGATAAAGTAGATGTTTTGAGTTACCACGGGCTGTCATGCATTAGAAGTACTGGTCGTGCATCCCGTCACAGCACTCTAAACGATGTTATACATCGGGCCTTTGGTAGTGCTAACGTCCCCGCAACTTTGGAGCCTCCCGGACTTTTACGGGACGATGGCAAAAGACCGGACGGAATGACGCTTATTCTCAGGAAGATGGGACGACCACTAGTGTAGGATGCTACCTATGTAGATACATTGGCATCATCTCATCTTCCAGAATCATCTCGGAGTGCTGGTGGCGCGGCTGCTTCTGCAGAATCACTCAAGCGGCACAAATATGCTAACCTCGATAAAGGTTACTTTTTTGTAACGTTTGGTGTGAAGACAATGGGCCCTTGGGGACCCGAAGCTCTTAAAATTTATAAAGAATTGGCGGGTCGTCTTTTGGAGTCAACACGTGACTGAAATGCTGGGCTATATATATTAAGCCTCGCCATCCAGCGAGGTTATGCTGCCAGCATTTTTGGAACGTTGCCGGCTGTGGATTCTCGCTTGAACGAACTTTAGTCCACTCGATCTAAAGTTCGCTCAAGTGTCTTATCTATATATAGATAGTCATATCTTAATTTATATTTTATGTTTTTCTTTTAGGTGTATATTTTTGTTAATTTAGTTAAAATTCTGTACTTTTATTTATATTACATCTTAATAAAAAAAAGAAAATATCAATATAATTCTAAACTCATGGCTGGAAAGTGTGGGTAAATATTACATAACCTCACTTTAACTATATTGCTTTAACTCTGGTCTCAGATAGCCATGAAGCTATTAATTGGCACCACTTTCATTTCTTTACAAATTATTTTTTTTGGGCCCAAGAATTTACCTATGAAAGCGTATCTATCGCCTTTGTGTCATTAATCTTAAATAAACGATTGCATTCCTATTGGACTGAAACTTACTTAAGAGTATATTTAGTAATTTTTACTGAAAGGAATGGTGTCTCTCATGAAATGTGAATTGGTTAGAATTGAACGCGGGCTGTGTGCGGTTGCAAAGTTTAGTTAATTCCTATAATATGTTTCATAGGATTGAACGGATATAACTAATAAGTAATAAAATAAAAGAAAATATGTACCATGTTTTTACAACGGCCTAAAAAGTATAATAAAGCAGTCCGTTATAAAACATGGTACATTAATTATTTTTTATTTTTTTATTATTTTCTTCTCATTTATTCACATTTTCATGCATTGTCATTCACTTCTGAGCTATGGTCCGAATTTCAAGTAACTAGCTCATCGGGAAATTAGTTTAAAATCAATTACAAAACTTCACCAGGACAGACATACGAGCAAGAAAGCGAGTTAATAAAAAGATGGTATTAATAAGTAGTAGTCTCTTTACTCGGAATAAAACGAACTGTGATACCACAGTTCAGTATATATACATATAACTTTTTTGAGGATACAAAAGCTTTTATTTTCCAATATCATATAATAAAAAACTTTTCCACTTTGTGTTTAATGTATATGGCTAAGCATGTCAAATGCTAAAAATATATATAAAAATTTCTAAATATTTATAGGGCTGCGTCATTATTAGGTGAAAATCTTAAATGTAAAATTAAGTTTACCTAGTCGGTATAATCAATTCAATTCCATATTTCTTTTGGCAAGCAGTGCCGTAAACAGTTGGTATAATGTATGTAAATACTTCCGACAGATGGCGTAGGCGTCACCCAGGACGAGTATGAATGTGTAATCGAGATTAGCGGTCGAGAGTAGTTGTCACGATTGCTGAATTGGCAAAGCATCTGGACGGTATCCAGGAGATACAGGTTCAAATCCTGCTCGTGACTGTTATTTTTGATTTCACATTTTCCTCTTTATGTTTAATGTATATGGCTAAGCATGTCAAATACTAAAAATCTTTATAAAAATTTCTAAATAATAAAAAATAAACAAGATGTGGAGCTGTGACCGAATTAAAAAAAGACAAAAGAAAAAATATTTTCCCAGAGATTTTATTTGACCGAAATCAGATAAAATCTCTTTAGAAAAGACACTCCTCTATTGATAACATATTTTAGGACATAGTTATAAAAGCAAATTTTTAGACTAAGTTACACCTTTGTATCTAAAATTAACATGTTATGATAAATATAAGCGAGTGTAGACCAAACATTATATTTATATTCTAGGCAGACCTGGCTATTTAAAGCTAAATATAGACGAAAGTTCGTAGCTAAGTCCTTTCTGATATTATAAACAAGATTTTTCCCGTGACTCCATCGACTTTAATTAATAAACTATACACTACAACACACTAGGTAATTATTTCTATGCAAAAATATCTATCCCATAGGAACTATAATTTTTTCCGGTCTATAATTATTATAAACATTTATTTCAGATAATAATTCATAAACAGTAAGTAATATCACAATTAATAGCAATAAATTCAAATTAGTCAGTATAGGAAGATTACACAAGACAATCAAAATAATAAATACTACAATTAGCAAAGAATAACACTTAAATAAATAATTGATTTACTAACATACAAAGTAGCCTATGTACTTTTCTGTGCTTCAAACTATTTGTGTGCAAAAGTTAATGATGATTGGTTCAGTAGTTACAGTGTAACAAACACATAAACAAACAAACTCACTTTTGCATCCATACTAATATTTTAAGAGGTAAATTATTGTATCTAGAATATATTTAATCAAAAATGCAGCCCAGATTTAAAAATCCATAATTTATTAAACTCTTCATTTTAAGAATACCGTTGATGTTTAATTTAATTCCAGAAATCAAAAAGGTACAGCAGGTAATAATTAAGGAAATATGTTATATTATTTTTTTATAGGAAAGCGCACGTCATAGCTATAGCAGAATGCTGTGCTTACGCGTGCGTGGCCCCGCCCACTAACGCCCAAACGTTACCTATAAATGGCCGCGGCGCACTCGTTCTACACTCTTAACTTGGTGCACTTTCGCGCTCACCGGTCTTTCGAAGTTTCAAAAGTTTCTGCCGCCGCGCCGCTAACAGGTAAGTGAGTATAATAAAATTCGAAATAAGAATTTAACAACACGTGATGTCCTTCCCATATTCTTTATACCTGAAAAATAAATTGGAAATACAATTGTTTATTGTGTTTCCTGAAATAGCTATTTGTTGGTTGTTCAATAAATTAAAAAGTATATATTAGGAAATTTTAATCAATATAATAATAGATTAAATTATTTTTCTCTTGAAATTTGATACAATTTACTTGCAAAGATAAGAATCTGTTAACTTTACGTATTATATGATAATTACAAATATATAAAAAGTAATGATGAGTAGTGAATAAATTATAACACAATATTTTATTTATTTGTTTATTTCTCTAACCATGAGTACACTAATACAGTATTCTACTTAGGTAGTTGTAGTTGTAGTAGGGGTTCGTTTTAATTGCTACACTATTTTTACAGCAGAGGAAACTATTTTTTTGATTGATTGCGTCGATAATAATATGTCAATTTATCCTGGTATTCTTGGTCTGATAAAGAGGGCAATGTTGCTGAAGGTCGGTGCGACATTTAGGCGGATAAAAAAGTTTGAGATTGCAGGTTCTAGGTAATCTAGATGGTACATAGAAATGTACTTTGTATAGTAGTTAAGGGCAGTTCAATACACCTGAGGCGCGGTTCCTTAGAAAAATCTAAACATTTCCTTCTTATACAAAGATAAGATACTTTAAAATTATCTAGTCGTTTTTTAGAAGACTTGAGTTCCCTGTTCTTATTGCAGCTGTAGGTTAAATGCCGTAGGAAACGGTTTTGTATTTTTTCAATTCTGTTAATATGGACCTTGTAGCAGGGTGACCAAACCACACTGCAATACTCAAGATTATTTCTAACTAAGGAGTTAAACATCATCTTTTTAGTGGTTTTTTTAATATTTTTGCATTTTCTGAGAACAAAACCCTGCACTTTGAGTGCTTTAACTGTAACTACATTTATATGCATATCAAATATTAAACTCATCATACAGCTTCTTCACAAATTTTATTATTCCTAATTGTATTGTATTGTAGTGGGATGATTATTCTATAGTTTGATTTGAATCATTTTTTCTAAGATAAGCAAATTATTACGAAATATGTGCCTACATAAATTTGAAAACTGAGGTGCGGAGAACAAAATGAAGTCCAGTCTCTGCATTAATCTGCTAAAAATAATTAATTCATTATGTTAACCGGCTTTCTAGAATCAATAATACTTTGTATTTTTAACGTCCAAATAAATCATAATTATTTAATGTATCAGTTTGACATAAAATTTCAGAAACCACGTTATCATATAGTGTATATAATATATTAATGGCCATCATCAAAAACGTATACCATAAAATGCCCTGAATACCTAATAATTATTAACCTAATAATTATAAGGTTTTCAAAGGTATTTTATAGTATTACTATTATTATAAAATAAATATTCAAACTAACGAAAGAAATGAGAAATCGATGGTCGTTACGTTCTGAGGGAGCTTTTGATCGTCTTTGTACCTTACCGAACGTTAAAATATTTTAACGATTGATTTAATAATAATTTTATGTAGCACATTGCTACGCATGTAGCAGGTGTCTACGCTTCTACGTACGATTTAATGTAACCATCGTGTAAGGAGTTCTTTAATTATAATTTTACTAACACAGAGGAACTGTGCTTATATTAAAAAAATGCAAGCATAATTATCTCACAAGTACGGGGTTTTTAATTTTCCATGATGATGAATGACATATTTTGTGGTGGAATCGTCGACTAGCTCCACTACTCTAAATTATTTAGAACTAGATTCCACGCCAGACTTTGTTCGCTAACCGTTGAATACGCAACTCCACGATACGTTATCTTAATGTGAAAATTGCTTTCCCACAGGAAATATTTCTTTTTTCAGGATATAAATATTTTCATATCTGGGCTCCATACTACATGTATGCAGATTTTCGTAATGATTGATTCAGTAGTTACGGCGTGAAAACACAACAAACAAACAATGTCCGCGTAGACTTTAAAATAAAATGTATTTAAAAATGCTATCCCAAAGGATCCACGCACGGATCACTTCTAAGATAAAAAGCTTCAAAATCAAGAAGTTACAGCTTAAAAGCATAACAAATAAACGCACTTCTGCATTTATAATATTAGTAAGGATTTTGATCGAGATTTGTGTGATCCATAAATATGGTTGTCGAGTCTGTACTCGTATGTTCATAAATTATATTTTTTATCCATAGCATACAAAAAAATGATTTTTTAAAATAAGTTAGTGACGTAGCAATATATAATATGTAAATTTGCGGTAAAAAATAAATTATATTTATTATTGCTTGCCACGGCCAGCTGATGGTAAGTGGTAACCGTAGCTTATGGACTCAACTTTACTAAGAGTACCTACTGTCAAGCAACTGCACACAATTTAATTTCCCGAGCTGAAATGAAAGAATAAACTGCTTTAGGTACGGTAGATCACACAGCTTTTGCGGCTTCGCAAAAGCTAGTTTTTAGCTTATATCTCAAGTTAATATCAGAAAGTATAGGTTCCCGATTTAGTAGCGGGATCAAAATGTATACTAGTTTTTAAGTCTTATCGAGAGCTCTCATATAAAAAAAGTTGCATCAAAATCTGTTCAGTAATTTTTGCGTGATGCGCGAACAAATAAACAAACAGACAAAAATTCTAAAAAAAATTGTTTTGTGTTTAGACACGCATATTACAGTCATTTTTTCTCAAAAATCTTGAATGTACAGACACAACTCTATTACAGCTTTATATAGATAGATTATACCGACTACAAAATGAAAATTTTAAAGAAACCAGAATTCTTAATGAAGGAAAACAAAACCATTAATAATTATGATAATGTTGAAAATTTGCTGTTGTTTGTTGTTTGAATGCTTTTTTTCTTGGATTAATCTTAAATTGGCGAATTTCTATTTCATATCTTGGTTTTCTTTTTTGTTTTTATTCAAAAAGTATTTCAATTAAAACTAGGTTAAAATATTTCAACGTGGACCCATTATCGAAACAAATATCGTGCGTGAAATTAAGGTGGGTTAAACTGTTTTTATTTTTTATGTTTTTCAATAAATTAATTGATATTATGTTTTTTTAAATTTCGGTACTTTTAACACAAAATTAAATATTAATTAAAAACACATCATGTTATTACAGAGAATTAGTACCTGTCTATAAAACAACTTCGATACATTTTAATTTATACCCTTCCTCTGTACATTCCACCTTGTTTGCTCAATTTAATTCGGATGTTTTTATCAAACAAATACGAAGCTGATCATACGTTAAGTTGCTCAAGTTAATTTATAATATGTGCTCGTGCTAAGGTATCGGCACTTAATGTTTAAGAGCCGCACGACTTTTATATTCGATAAATATACAACTACAAAATTAAAATAATAGAGGTTTGCCGTTGTCCGCGCATCACGGCAATACTACTAGGTTACTAAGTTTTACTTCAAAATTATTACAATATTTATAATAATTTTAGTATTAGTCTAGCGTTGTATGTGTATTTGACTGCACAGATACCGGCCCGAGAGTTGTGGGTTCCACTCCCAAACAGGACAACTCTTTGTGTGATCCACAAATGTTTGTTCTGAGTCGAGGGATACTTTGTGTCCGTGAAATTGTATGTTTGTAGAGTCCCTCTCGATACAAGGATTACTCCTTAAGGCAGGGTGTTGTCTTTTTAAAAATACAAAGTCATGTTACTTAGAGTGTACTAGGCATGAACTTGACGGGTTGTAAGAGAAGAGGTAGAAGAGAAAGGTTTGTGTGAGAGGAGATAATTGAGTCCATGAGCGACGGTTACCATTTTTTTTTAATTATTGCATATAGTGGTAAGCGAGCCATGGTCCATCTGATAGTAAATGGTAACCTTCGCCCACGGACTCGACTATACCGAGAGTATTGTCAAGCCACTGCTCACCAATTCATTTCACAGATATGAAATTAAATATATCTCCTGCTACAGCCAAACCGCAACGATGTGCTTCATGGCCGGTCACACGGGAGATGGTGGTACCAACCCGCTCGGGCCCGATAGCAAGTGAGTACTCCCACTTGGACCCAGCCCTACCACCAGTTATGCAATGGATGATAATTGCTCACTTTCCTTAGTCGCCTCATACGACACCCGTGGGAAAGAATTTACCATCAGATGCACCGTGGTTCGTCTGCCACTAGATGCAATAAAAAAAAGAAACAATAATTAATAATAATTTAATGTTTATGTATTTTTAAATAAATAATTTATATCACTCAATAAACTTATTTAAGCCCATAATTAAATTATATTAGGCTTTGTGACCCTTTTGTAGTTAGATAACATATAAAGGGTTTCTTTCGCTCTATTACTTTGATCCGCTCTGTTCATTTAAACTCGTACAGAGAATGATTTAAAGCAATGGTTTGCCAGCTGACCTAGAGAAATATTATGCAAGTACCTCGCCTTTTAAATAAATGAACGGCAAAATGAAAAGGGCTTAATGTCAATAAGCTTTACTACTTTAACGCTATCTCATTAAATTAAACAGTATAATAACACTTTTTAACCGAATACAAAAAAGGGAGGTTGGCTTTTTGATACGTATGTATGTCCGCTATTTTCTGAAAAACTACTTTTTTTATTTTTATTTGGATAGGGTTATGGATATTAAATGTATATTTTTTTTGGAAAGACTTTAATGTACATAGCATACGTATAGCATCACGCCTGTACTCCCCAAAGGGGTAGGCAGAGGTGTATAACCCACATTTCGCCAGCTATGTTTATGTCGCACATAATAGGGGACGAGCCTATTGTCGTCTACCGGGCAACATTTTCGAACTCCGGACTTCTACTGAGAATTTTCCTTTTTACGAAAAAGCTCAATAACACGGCTCAACCTAGAGATCGAACCCGAGATCTCATGATCAGCATTCGATTACACTACCGTTGCACCACAGAGGCAGTTAAATCTTATTTTAATGTATTATATTAGGATCTGAGGAAGATCCTTGGAGATAAACAACGGTATACTTAACTGACGACGGTTCTTCATTCTTTGAAAATTCTACCTATCCTCGGTTTTTCAACAATAAATAGTGTGTTACACTATAGGGATCGGATCTCCTCTCAGATGACTCTCCAGGTTGTTGAAATCCTTACAACGTATCTATCACCGGGCAAAGGTTATTCAATAACCATGAAGGTCAGAGGCATATGCCTTGGTAGGCTTTATTTTTACCAACAGCCAATCACATCAAATAAGCAAATCAATATCATTATGATCTTAAAAAAAAAAACTCGTGTCTATACAGCATGTTCTTTTGATAAAAAGAACATGTTTCTATCAATACCTAATTATTTGCAGTAATAATACAATGTGCGTTTGAACAGTGAGAAGCACGGTAACTGTTGAGGTTTCTGTTAATTTGACTTTATTGTTTCCAAATAGCGAAGGTTAATGTTTTATTGATGTTATAAACAAAAGATTTGGCGTTTACCTCATGGACTTTGTATTCGATAAATATGTTTATTAAAATAGTTTTATTTTACGAGTATATATTGATTTTTCCTCGCAGTAATTTTATGAAATAAGACTATCCAGGGGGGTTAGGCAGAATCTCATATCTCACATGTCGATCGTATCGTCTCGCTTGTACGATCACCGTGATTGGCCAACGGATTATTGTGACATCACGCGTCGGTTTCTCAACCAATCACAATGATCTCGATACGGTCGCACACGTGAAATATGAGGTATATACAGCTAGTAATAGAGATCTGAATTCATATACACGTTTAGCATTCAGAGATTATTTTATTACCACGCGAGTGACAAACAAGCTCATCTCATAGTATGCGCTAGCAACATCAGAGGTATCACTCGCACGATACTATCTCCGAGGAAAGTGGTAGGAAGAAAAGTAAGGACAATCCTCTCCTTACATATTATATCCAGGCAAGATTAAGTACAAGATAGGAAGGATAATAAGGAGAATATAGAAAGAATAATAAAGAGAGGGTATTGGGGGGCAGATTTGGGGCTCCGGCGCTCTCACTCACTATACGAAACAACGGTAGGGGTACCATTGTTTCACGTTGAGCCAGCCCACATGCTGGTATAAGAAAGGCTCTACCACATTTTGTGAAAGCATTTACTACGAAATCCCCAATTTCGAGGATGACTTTATCAGAATATGAACCGGACCAAAAATTCAACTTTTAAAGGAATGAGCTAAGAATAACTACAATGTCTAGGGGTTTAATTTATAACCAAGCAATAAACCAAGTAAAAGCAATCATCAGTTAATATTAAAGGCACCTTGAAACAGGGCGAGCCTACCACGCAAGACACGCGCAGTTGACGTGCGGCACCATTAGGTTAAGTACAATACAATAGTATAGTATATATAATTAATACTTTTTTTAAGGTGGTCAAAAATGTACCTATCGCACACCCCGCTGTCTCCCCGGGCAGTGTGAGGCTCTCATGCACTAAAAACCCACGGTGTGCCCTCACCCGCCCATACTTGGCGGACCGACCCCTGTTACCGCGTAAAATTACTTCAGTGGTCCGCGTGGCGGCTAGACCCACAATTTTTATACTAGCTTAGCGCACCGCTTCTCCTACGTAGCTTAGCTTTATTATTACAGTATTTTCGTTAATACCTACATTGTCTCCCTGGGCGGCTGCCCTCGGTCTTCAAACCTCCATGCACCACATTGCTTACCGTGAACGTTGTTGGGGATAGCACTTTATATCGAGTGATAGACTTATAAGAAATATTTAACCAATTATAGGATTTTTTTTTGTCGTCACGCAACCTGTTTGCTTCTCAAATCTTGGAGAAACCGAAAACTTTCCATCTTAATAATGTAAGATAGTATTTGTATATCTTAAGCATATATCCAATGTAACTCCGTGCAAAGGATTTTAAAATTGTTTTGACTGTCACTTATATAATGTTTCAAAGAAGATATATATACTCATATTATAATTTTTAGGCGGAATTAAATGTTATAATAAATAAGACGATTCGAACCTGCATCTCCTGGATACCGCCCAAATGCGTCACCCAAAGACGTTAAGTATGAATGTGTTATCGAAATTAGCAGTCAGGAGCAATTGTCACGATGGCTGAATTGGCAAAGCATCTGGACGGTATCCAGGAGATGAAAGTTCAATCCTGCTCGTGACTGTTATTTTCGATTTCACATTTTTCACTTTGTGTTTAATGTATGTTGCTAAGCATGTCAAATGCTAATAATATATATAAAAATATCTAAACATTTATAGGGTTTGTGTCATTATTAGGTAAAAATCTTAATTGTAAAATTAAGTTTACCTGGTCCAATTGGTACAATGTATGAAAATACTGCCGACAGATGGCGCAGGCGTCACCCAAAGACGTTAAGTATGAATGTGTTATTGAAATTAGCAGTCAGGAGCAATTGTCACGATGGCTGAATTGGCAAAGCATCTGGACGGTATCCAGGAGATGCAAGTTCAATCCTGCTCGTGACTGTTATTTTCGATTTCACATTTTTCACTTTATGCTTAAGACAAATATAAATCTAATTTTTGCATACTCTGGCTTCGAAATAATTTAAAATACTAGACATTTCTTTTTAAAATATCCTAATTATAGGTATTTTCATTAGTAAATTGCAGCCGTGCGCAGCCAGATCAGGTCATTAGTCAAAATTCAATTTTTTTATACTACGTAAATGGCAGATAAGCGCCTGGTGATAAGTGGTTACCGTAGCCTATAGACACTAGTAATGCCAGAGAGTCACCATTTTCAAGTAAAAAGATAAGAAGTGTAAAGGCAGGAGACGATCGGAAGGATACTAAGGACAGATTAAGAAGGATAAGAAAAAGAGGATAGGAAGATGGCTTTGGCATTGGAGGTTCTTGGCTAGAAAAAAAAAAAAAATGCTCATTGATTCATTACAAGATAATGTAGCACACAGTATTTATCTGTATTACTAAAACAGTTCCTTCTTGTTACATATATACCGTAGGTAACCTTTGTACTTTCCACATAAGCGGTTTCGTAATTATTTCCACATCCCACAGACCTAATAAACGGTTAAGTTGTGTATGAGTTTACGCTTCAGTTTCGATACTAACAAAACCAGAAGCGAAAAGTGTGCACTATAAATCTCTACTATGGTACAAGGTAAATAGTAGGTATACAAATACTTGGCGTTGTGGTATACTACCTGCTGTATACTGATTTATGTGGATGTGATATAATCGGGATATTTTTTGCTTTCTAAAAATATTTACTCTGATTCTATTTATGTACAAATATGTGGTTTAAAAGTTGTTTCTTTTTAAATGCTGTGAATTATTGCTTAGTGGGGTAACATTGCAGTGCCGTGTGGGGCCGGCGTTAGAATTTTCCTACCCCTCTCCACCCATGGGGGTCGTAAGAGCCGACTGAGGGAATACCGAGGGTGTGGGCAGCAGCACTCGTAACATTGCCTCGTGGCGTAGTCACTGTAGTCAGTAGTGTAACCGACTTCCGTGCACGAGGTCGTGGGTTCGATTCCCACTCAGGAAAATTATTTGTGTGATGAACACAGATATTTGTACTGCGTCTGGGTGTTTTCCATCTAATATATGTATGTATTTACAAAAATAAAGTAATATATATGTACTATACCCGTAATCTGGTACCCATAGCACAAGCGTTATGCTTAGTTTAGGACCAGAGAACGTTGTGTTAAATGTTCGTGAATATTTATTTAGGGTAAACTACCCAATCATTGGCACTTTAAGAGTGAGCTTCGTGTCAGTCTGAAGTTAAATTACCATAAAATCTCATTTGCAAAAGCTAGTAGACAAAACGTGTGACAGAATCAAAGAAACTACTTTAATCTTTGTTTTTATAATAATTTTTATGTGATTAAATAGTATTAAATAAATATTTTACACTTAAATCCGAAAGACTACAGAAAATCCTATTATTGGCATAGAAATTCTCAATGTTGGCATTTACTTTAACTACGTGCCAATAATTGCACGTAGTTAAAGTAGGAAATAGGTGGGTACCTAACCTTAAAACTTGTAGATTCTTCCCCAAGCATTTTGAGTAGTCTATAGCATTTGAGTCCCACGGACAAAAAGCAGGGTTGTCCGGAAACCATTAATAATTGTATCTGGTTTTACGCATTTATCAATAACGGTACAAAATCGACTTTTGTAAGAGCTTGAGATGGATTGTCACGCCGCTACTCTAATACCGTCTTCTGCCAACCAGCTTTTAGAGGTCTAAAAGCTGAGACATCTACAGGCTAAAGCAATCGAGTGCAATTGGGATAAAGTGCTATAAGCACAATATCCAATGAGGAACAAAGCTCTCTGACGGCGTAAGTGAGGTGAGTTTTGTGTCCATCTACAAATAAAATGACCGGGAATGGTAGGTACTCGATTTAGCACAAGATGCGGATGTAACACTTTTTCTATATATTGAGAGAAAATTTGTTTTTTCATCCAGCCTTTGTCACTGAGGCCTATACCCCAATCTGGTAGTACCTTTGAAGCAATTTCACTTGGCAAGCGCTTGTGTGAGAATATAACTATAGGTGGGGTGATTTCGCCATTGGTAGCAAAAGTAAACATCACTGTTAGTGAACTTTTAGCTGGGGCGTGGTCGAACTCGTAAACATTTTTTGCTCCCTTTGGTGCCAAGAACACACCTGTCTTTGCGCAAAGAATGAAATTGGTTTCGTCACCATTGCAAGACTCTTTTTGGTTCTAATAGAATTTCAATACTGACTGCTGACTGACCGCATTCGTAACAACGACGTAAGAGAGCGAGTAGGTATGAAAAAGAGTATTGGTGTAAAGAAGCGAAAGGGAATGCTCCGATGGTTCGGACATGTGGAAAGAATGCCGGATGAGCGACTGGTTAAAAGATATACAATGCGAAAGTGGAAGGATGTAGGTACAGGGGGAGACCGAAACTCACCTACCTAGACCAAATCGGTCATGTATTGAAGGAAGGTGGAGTAAGGAGTCTCCGAAACCGGCGAGCGTGTATGAAGAGAGTTATGAATCTTGAGGAAGCGAGAGATGTATGCAAGAATAGAGCCTCTTGACACTCTGTTCTCTCTGCCTACCCCGCAAGTGAAATGGTGTGATGATAAGTAAGTAGAATTTCAAGCAAACCGTGATCTTTTAGATATATTTCAATTGCCTGAAGCCATGTTTTTATATCATTATCTGATACAGCAGCACTTGTCGCAGTTACTGCTTCAGGAGTTCTTACAACAATATCCAGTTTAAAGAAGAGTTTAAACCGTTTAAGAAGAGTTTAAACCATTTATCTCCTGGAATGTTGTCTCTGAACGGGTTAGATCGGCAACTTTTTTTTATAATTTCTGATACGCCATTCAAAAGATCTTATTTACGTTTAGGATAACCCTTCGCATGGCTAACATTTAACCAATTCTTCATCTTATTCTCTTCGTCTTTTTTTTTTTTGTTTTAATGTTATTTGGGCAAAAATGTCCTACCGCACACCCCGCTGCCCGGGGAGACAACGGGGTAGTGTGGGGCTCTCACCCACTAAAAACCCACCGTGCGCCCTCACCCGCCCTTGCTACGGCGGATCGCGGGAACCGCGTCGTTTCTCCGCGATCCGCAGGCGGCAGCCCCTTCGGGCACCCTCTCTTGTGCGACACCCCGCGCACTTGGGCGTCACACCTTCGCGGTAGGCTTCCACGGACGGCAGGGTACTCCCCGACCCCACCGTCCGCAGCCTCGGCTAGGGTGGCATCAGGCGCAGGTAAGCGCGCGCACGCCGTCCCGCGCGCCGGCGGCGAATCGGGTTCGCGAAGGAGGATTCCTCCCGGGCCCTCTCCGCCGCCTCCTTCCGCGAGATGACAGCCTCGCAGAAGGCGGCGACCGCGGTCCAGGCCCTGTCACTGCCAACCATCGCTCGCGCAACGGCCGGCAGCGACAGGTCCACGCCTATGACTGCAGCGAGTTCCCGGCGCTGCACATCCCAGGCCGGGCACGACTCGAGCGTGTGCTGCGCCGAGTCCTCGCCGCAGTCGCAGTGGTGACAGCCTGGGGTCGTCTCCCTCCTAGCGATCGTGTGCAGGTATTTGCTGAAGCAACCGTGCCCCGACAAAATCTGCACCAACCGGAAGGTGAGGACCCCGTGCTGCCGCCCTGCCCATTCTTCCAATATCGGCTGGAGCGCCCCCACGGTTCAGAGACCAGCCCGGGGCGTCTCCAGCCGAGACCTCCACTTTAGGACGGTGGCGCGGCGGGCATCTTCCCGCCACGCTGAGATAGCGCTTGGCGAGGGGCGGCTGCCCTCCGCCCGCGCCGTCGACGCCCGCCGATAAACGTCGGCGAGCACCTCCGCCTCCAGATCCAACGGGGGGGTTCCGGCCAACGCGCAGGCTGCATCGCACGAGACCGTGCGGTACCCGCGTATTGCCCTGACCGCTACGACCCTCTGTGGACGCCACAGAAGGGCCCTATTGCGAGCGGCAAGGGGCTCCGCCCACACGGGCGCGCCGTACAGTGCCATTGACCGTACTACCTCCGCGTAGAGTCGTCGACACGCGAGACTCGGTCCGCCCAAATTCGGCATCAGTCGCCCGAGGGCGGACGCCGTGCCGACGAGCTTTGGCGCAAGACGGCGGAAGTGCTCGTCAAAGTGCCACCGTGCATCCAATACCAGGCTCAGGTACTTGATGTGGGCCTGGATTGGAAAGCCCACACCGTTGACCGTTATCGAGGCGCCGGCGGGTGGGCCGCGTCGGGGCCCATGGAAGAGTAGGGCCTCCGACTTTTCAAGGGCCACCCTAAGCCCCAGCGCCTCGATCCGCCTGACCACCTCCGCGGCTCCTGAGGTGGCCAGCGTTGCCGCCTCCTCGAGGGTCCCGCCCCGTGCTGTGACGAGCGTATCGTCTGCGTAGCAAATAACGCCCAGCCCGGGGGGGAGTCGGCCACGGAGGACCCAGTCGTAGCCGATGTCCCACAGGAGCGGCCCTAGAACCGAACCCTGCGGGACGCCGCACGACATAGCCCTCCTTACAACGCCCCCTTCCCGGTCCACGAAGAGGACGCTGCGGCCGTCGAGGTAGTCCACCACCAGCCGCCTCAGGTAGAGGGGCACTCCATGGTACTGGAGTACCTCCTTGATGCAGCCGAATGGCAGACTATTGAAGGCGTTGGCGATGTCGAGCGACACCGCCAACAGCACTTCGCTCGAGGTGACGGCCTCCGCAGCCGCGGCCTTCAAGCGCAGGATGGCGTCGACTGTAGACCGACCCGCCCGAAATCCGAACTGGGCATCGGACAGGTCGGGGCCGACCGCACCTAGGTGCCGGACGATGCGGGCAGCGACTACCCGCTCGAGAAGTTTGCCCGCCTCGTCCACCAACACGATGGGCCTGAAGGCCGCGACTGTATTCGGAGACCGTCCCGGCTTCGGCAGGAGCACGAGCTTCCCCTCCTTCTAGCAGTCAGGGAACCGTCCGGACACCAGGCAAGCGTCGAACAGTCCCCTGAGGCGGGGCTCTAGGTGGTCGAGGACCAGGGCCAGCACTGGGCGGGAACCCCGTCCGGCCCGGGGGCAGCGCTTCTCCGCATACGCGCTGCCGCCGCCCCCATTTCCGTCGTCGTCACGGGCGGTACCTCCCCGTCGTCGGCCTCCCGGTCGTCATCTGGCGGAGCCATGACCGGGGGCGTGTGCACCGCCCGTGAAGGTAATAGTCCCTCAACCACCTCAGAGAGGAAGCCCGGCTGGAGGGTCTCCGTAAGGGGGGGGCCCTGGGCGCGGAGCTTGTTAAGCGCCGCGCGGTACGGGCGTCCCCAGGGGTCACGCTCGAGACCCTCCAGCATCTCCTGCCTTTTCGCGTCTTTGGCGCGACAGATGGCCAGCTTTAACGTGGCGCGCGCACTGCTGTACGCCGCATACAGCCGGCCCTCCTTCTCTTTGTCTGCGTTAAGTACTGGACTCGGACCAGGCTCAGCTGTTTATGATCTGGTTTCTTAATGCGAAATTGTAATGTAGCCCGAGGAACTTGATATTGTTTCGCTGTTTGCATTTTGGCCTTGCCATTTTTAATAGCGTCTAAATCTTTTTTTATATTGTCCTCGCTATATTGTTTTTGTTACCTTATTTCTATTTTTACTCTAGACTTCTATCTTCTATCTTTATTTATTTCTTTATTTTTAATTTTGTTTCTTTATTGTTTACAACTTACTCTATATGAATAAAAACCATACACATACGTTATTAGCACTCTATATTCTATTATGGGCACTACTGCCAATAATTAGCTTTTGCCAAAATTTGGAAATTGCCATTTAAAGAAAAAATATTGATAAACAAACAATAATTTAATTTAAAACCTTTACAAATAGATAAGAAAATCAGTCCGTGTGGTGACGGACTAAGAATACAAGTGTCACCACCCCATTCTTTCCCACGGGTGTCGTATGAGGCAACTAAAGGAAGTAAGCAATTATCATCCATTGCATGACTGGTGGGAGGGCTGGGTACTAAGTGGGAGTACTACTTGGTATCGGGCCCGAGCGGGTTGGTACCACCATCTCCCGTGTGACTGGCCCATCGTTGCGTTTTGGCTGTAGCAGGAGATAGCCGTTTATTCTTTCATTTCATATCTGTGAAATGAAATGTTGAGCAGTGGCTTGACAATACTCTCTGTATAGTTGAGTCCATGAGCGACGGTTACCATTTACCATCTGATGGGCCGTGGCTCGTCTGCCACTACAAGTAATAAGAAAAAAAAAACTCGCTTGTTGATAATATTCGTAAAAATCCTAATATTGGCACTAATGCCATTAAAAGGATTTTGAAGAATTTATTGATCCATATGTTGGCACATGAAATATATAAAAAGTGCTAAAAAAAAATAAAAAATAATCTTTGAATCTACTGCTTAGAGGTATAATTAAGTATATAAAACTACATCGAAAGTATCACTAAGCCAAATAGCTGCGATATACTATGATTAATAAAGCTCTCACCTTAATAAGAAATCAAAATAACTACTCCAAATCACTAGCATAAAATGTCAGTTGTTGTTTCTAAACCGCCATATTGGTTATTGGACCAGTGTTGCCAATTTCTAACAGAAAAATAATACTATTACTACTATACTTACTTTTTAATGTATACTGAACTTGAATAGTCTATAGATTCCTTATTTTTTTTTAACTAAACTCTAAAGTGCCTATAATTGGAGGAGTGCCAACGATCTTTTGAAAATTTAGACCTCATGCTTTTATATATATGACCAATAAAATATTACATAATCATCATAAGAATACATGTAGGTTTTTTATGTATTTACTTATTTAGGCATATTATATGACATATTATAACTGAATTAAAAGTATTATTAGATTTTTAATAACTTACTAGCCTTTGCCCGCCGCTCCACCGCAGCCAAAAGCTAGTTTTTAGGCTATATATCGGGTTCCAGTGGCCCGCCAATAAACGCGGAAAGACGGCACACGGTGGGCAATTTTAGTGGGTGAGGGCCCCACACTACCCTGTTCATTGCCCCGAACGTCGGGGTGTGCGGATAGGAACATTTTTTCCCACCTAATAAAAAAAAATAAAAATGTCAAAATCTGTCCAGTAGCTTTTGTGTGATGCGCGAACGAAAAAACAGACAATAAGACAAACAGACAAAATTTATAAAAAAAAATTTTGTACGTTTAAACACACCTATATAGCCTATTACAGTATTTAATTCTCAAATATCTTAAATGTACAGACACGGCTCTGCTACAGCTTTATAATAGTATAGATTATTTCTTTTTAAAAATCTTTTAAGAATATTATAAATTCAAAGTACCGTCACATTACATACATTTTATTATATGTAATATGACGGTACTTTATATTACATATACCTATATATTATGGAAATTATAATACACTTGCTATTTTTACTTTCTCTTTTTAATATTTTTTGTAATCTCTCCACAAAATTTCAGTATTCACCTCTTTGTAGCTATAAAATACTAATAAATAACAATATACTTAATATGTAAATGTTATATTTTAAAATAAAAATCATAGAACATGTAAAATTACTATTAGGAAAATTCTATAGAGTGTATTTGGGAAAATTCCATGGTGAATATAATGAGGGCTAACAGATATTTCCTGTAACGCTCGGTTCGTTAGTTGAATTACAAATGAAGGGAATAAATCTACTAATAGTTCATGTTACATATGAAAAAGTGGTCGTTATAGTATCAAATGCCTTTTTCCGATCATTAGGCACATTGAGCCATTCTTATGATAATAGTACTTTTTAGTTTGTAAGAAAATTCTAAGTACAACAATAATATGAAATAATAATGATTTTATTTGAAAAATATATTATATATCACAATAAAGATCGCTTGCGCAATTTATAATTACCTAATAAGCCACAGCATTTAGAAAATGTTTTAAATAAATAAAAAAAGAAAAGAGGGTTTGCATTGTAAAACGTTTTAATAATATATATATTTTTAATATTACTAAGGTGGCAAACAAGCATAAGGCCCATGTGATGGTAAGCGGTAGCCTACAGATGCTAGTGTAGTATACTCGTATGTACGCATGTGTTTAGTTAATAAGATCCACTGTTTTAGACATATCAGTCAGTAATAAACATATAGTTCAAAGATATACTTGTTTCCTTGGTGCGATCCTCATATGGCGACCCAGCCAGTCGCTTCAGGCGCGAGAGAGTTTAGTTACACATTCCGTTGACCGTTTAAGGAGCGTGGACATTATTCTTTGCGTTTTAAGTGTATGTACATATGAATATAACAATCATGGATTACGCTATTATCAGTGGCACTAGTACGTGTTTGTTCAGGAGCTGCTTGCTATATTTATGATGGTTTTACATCTAAAACCAAAAGATCAAAGACCATCAATGGAGGCATCTCTTGCGTGTCCCCAACTCCCAGGCAAACGATAAAAGGTGATGAGAAAGGATAATAAGAAGGGGATGAAGATGGAAGTTTAGGCCTCCGGCGCTTACCTATACCATCCATCCATCCATCCATCCATCCATCCATCCATCAGCCTTTCAACGGCCTCCCCAAGAGAATGCCGCAACGAGCGGTCCCGTCATGGGGGATAATGCCGTAATCGCCACGCTTGGCAGGCGGGTTGGCGATTGCAGTGGATGTTGTTATTACTCGAGGGAGTGCTGCTGCCCACTTCCCCGGTATTCCTCAGTCGGCTCTTACGACTCCCGTGAGTAGAAACGGGTGGGACAATTCTAAGGCCGGCCACACACGGCCTCCGGCCCCACTCGGCCTATATCCCTTGCCTTTGACCCTTACCTATACACAATATCGATAGTGATTTTTTTATTTGAAAAAGTATTTTCCATGTTAGCATCAGTCTTAGTATAGAAAGTATTTTGCATAAGAGAAATATTAAATAACATAATATACAGATACGAGCTTCATATAAATAAATAAATTGCGTCACTTTGACAATGATACCATTATATTAATTCAGATATAGGTAATTCCTTTAAAGTTCATAGATAACAGTTTTGCGTACAAATACATAAGTCCGTCGCGCGCTATAAGAGCGGCCATACCTACCTAATTCTCACAAGCAATCGGTTTTGCGCGCGTAATAAGTAGCGTAACGGGTAATAAAAAGTTTTAAATAATTATATCGGTACTGTAATTTTTCAGTAAAAATTACTCTGAGCTTGAGCACAAAAGTTAGAAATAATATGGTAGGTAAACTGATCTTGTTGAGGTATTTACATTTATAGGGAACCATATCAAATATTTCAAAACCTTTTACGTTAAGTGAGAGTTTTTGTGACAACAGTCAAGTCAATAGTAGTCAATATATAAGAGCTCTTGTCAAATTCGCTATTAAGTGGTGTAAAATTACCTAAGGACAGCACTGTTTTAAAATTACAGAGGCGATTCAAGGAATGCTTTTAAAGCGTAAGGGTAACTTTATAGTGGTTTTATTTAATACCAGTTTATATAAAATGTAACTTAGTCAATATTTCAACAGTATTCATTATTAAGTATCTTTTTAAAGGGGCTTAGGTACTTTGTATGAATTGATTTAATATTAAAATGGATTGACCGAATGAAAACTAAAAATTATGTCTCTTTAATGCGGAACAAAATTCTATTCTAGTAGATAATTTTTTAGAACAGCGAAACGTTTATATACCAATATAATATTATTAACTGCCTCGGTGGAGCAACGGTTATGTTTGTGACTGCTGATTATGTCTTGGGTTCGATCCCCGGGTCGGGCAATGTTATTAAGCTTTTTCGTAAAAAGAAAAATTCTCAGTTGCAACCGGGATGAAGTTTGGAAATGTGCCCGGTAGACGGCAATAGGCTCGCCCCCTATTACGTGGGTCTTAAACATAGCTGGCAAACCGTGGGTGTCTAATACAATTTTGCCTACCCATTCAGGGAATACAGGCACGAAGCTATGCTATGTTTAATGTCATTGAAAATGGGGATTTAGACAGAAGTAAAAAAGTTTTTTTGAAAGACTCGTTATTTGTACTTTATTTGAGCAAAATAAACCCCATGAGCACAGGTACGTTGCATGCAATTAAGTACCAAATTGATATTTCATTTCCATTAACGAATTAAATATCAATTGTGCAAGTGTTTTCCAGGATCGATTAAACATTAATTGCAGACAGAAATTAATTTTCAGAGGGCAAAATGGTTACATTCTCACACAAGACAAAATACTAATACACTCAACAGTTTTATCTGAATCAATTAATTTATTGTATATTTATAAATTCATTCGTGATGTAATAGGCTGGAGCTTTGCCGCTGGAATATGATTAAATAATAATTTTTCACTTAAATTTTTAATTAAGTACCTAGTTTCTTTTTTTGATTTATTGTTTTATGAATTTTGTTTCTGTTTATTTAAGAATTAACACGATAAGTAAAGTAAAGTCAGCAGAATATGAAATATTACATTATTAGTTTTTATTGAAGCGAATATTTCTTTAGAATCATTGTGATTTGAAACTCGATTAAACGAAAATGCATCACGATAAAGAAACAAACACATAAAGGTATAGGATTAACAGTCAGTTGCAGAAAAGTCCATTAAAGTTATTTTAACTTTGAAATATTTTTTTTTGTCACAAAAAGTATTCCTTGGTAGTTGATTTGAAACCTCGGTCTCCAGTTTGCGTAATCAATGCTTAAACCATATGACCACGGTGTACATAATATTAAATTTTAGATATGCATTCAATAATAAACTAATAGGTATCTCTGTTTTTCTATATTCACTCGGTAATCCAATGCCAATTAAAAAGTGTTTTTCTCACCTACCCCTGAAGTGAATCATATACTTGTGATATTTATGTTGCTATGGTGAGGTTCACAAGATCTCTTACCAAAGTTGTGCCATGAATTTCTACGGGATCCATTATATCGTTGCAGAAAACAAAATTTAAATGAATTTTAATGCTCCATTAACTTTAATTAATGAGAGGTAATTTTAAGCTTGGTAAAAAATAATAAACCTCACATTTATCCTAATACTCCTGATACTCTATATCCATCTCAATCTCTTGTAGGCTACTTTTCAGAAGTGTCACTTCTGCCGTGTGTGAATTGCATACATATGGGTTTTTTTTTTTAAGATTTCTTTCAATATCACACCTTGTAGCCTTTTAACATAAGAATAATCTCTAAACAAAAATAAACTTCTCACAGGAACCTCCCCTTTTACCGGGATAAACAGTTCGGTAAAGTAGTTACGGCGACAAGAGGTAACAAGCAAACAAAGTGACTTTCACATTAATGATATTAGTAAGAATGGACCTAATTCTGTAATCGCTGGTAGAATCCAGTGAAATATAATCCACATGTCATCAACGTACAAATATTTGAGTATTAAGTAAAAGTAAAATAGAAAAACAAAGTTACCAAGCTGACTCACATCGATGGCTGGATACAAATTTAAGCCGAACTCAACTGATCAGAGCTGAAACTTAAACAACTCATGGACATTGTGAAAAGTTTACAATCCTCTTTACAAACAGCTAGTAATCTTTTTAAATAATGAGTTTGGACTTAAATATTCGTGTCGTTTAAATTTCTACTTATCGAATAAAAGATTTTTGCAAACAAAAAGTTTTCTTCATGATTCGCGAGCTTAATATTTTAGATTCGTATGCGTAAAGCCGCGAGGTTTCGTGCGTCTTTGGAATCAAAACGGTCTATCAATAAAAAAATACTTGGTATCCTCTTCTCAATAATAACCCGGTGTAAGGAAGTTTGAAAGATTTATTCAAAATTTACCTTTAATAAGATAAATAAATAAATAAATATTCTCGGACATTTTCACACAACGTCCTCTGGTCTCAAACTAAGCTTATCGCTTGTGCTATGGGTACCAGATTACGGATATAATACATGTATTACTTTTTTAGATGTTAGTAAAAATCTACTCAACAAACACCTTTATTCCTTGTGTCAGGTGTTTACTGATTAAAATATAGTATGTCAAAATAGTAATTAATATATGAGTATCGAAGAGAAATAATGTAATATTAATAATGCAAATACTAGACATGTATACACTGGGTACAATGCTTAGTACCTCAGATGCGCGTGATAGAATTCCTAGTATTCCGTTGTTTCGGATACTCCCATTATATTCATGACTACAGGGAAGCTCTTGGTTGTTTTATTTCAGTACTTAGTCATATTATTACACACTCATTAATTAACATAACATTACTAAATACATCTTTAAATCATTTATATAAAAACATAACACAAAATTGAAAATATGATTAAAATAATAATTATTAACTGTCTATTTTTGATCTATATTTTTTAGCATTTGACATGCTTCGTCACTTTTTAAAGTACAAATTGTCTATCTTTCTTCACCAGGGAACTACGAATAAAGTCACTATATTCTATCGTTAATATTATATTAAAAGAACAAATTGTGACACTTAAATTTTAAATATATCAAGTTAGAAATTTAAATATTTACCCACTTAATAATTACATTTTACTGAAAAGGGTGTCACTTTAAATTAATTATGTCGGTGATCTAATATTGCTGGAAGTATTTCAATTATCTTGTTACCATTTTAATTTAATTTAGAATGCCAATTATTCTTTAAACTATACTTCATCTTAGGAAAAAATGATACATACATGAGAAAAATAAAAGAGTGTTACTTTTAGTGTTAGAACCTTGCTTGTCCCAACTGTATGGTACTTGCCCGATCGGGCAGCCCATTATATGAGACATTACAATGTAAACTTTCACCGAAAATTGTTTTGAACGAGATCTAGTAATTAGTATTTTTTTTAATACGTCATAAATCGTAAACCGCAATTTACCTTTCATTCAATCAAATCAAATATAAAAAAAAAAATTGGAAAATCCAAAACTGCACGCCTCATAATCTTCAATTTTAACAATAATATTGATTATTTGATAAGTAACTAATAATGTATTGGTTTTACTAAGTAGTTTTCAAAAAATCACATAGATAGCGCTAATATAAAAAGTACTAATGTGGGTTTCATGTCTTATAACGCCATCTTGCGCTAATTTTAAGAAGTACTTCTATATTGGTCTACCTTTGTCATTTTGCAAGGCGCCATCTGGCAATTAGTAAGAACAAAAATCCATGAGTTTACATATATACCTGCATAAGTGCATATAATATATATAAACATGTAAAATTGAATAACAAGTAGATCAATAGTTCAGTAGTTCAATACAATAAATCGTCAATCTCTGAATCAGTCAGATGACACAGTAGTTGGTGTTTCATTTGTTCCCAACCCCTACTAATGTTGTTGCCCGTTCGATATCACCCCAAATAACCCCGAGACCTTCGCCAGCTCGGGTGTTATCCAAGGGCAAGGGGGCTGTAGATTTGTAATACTGGTCGTAAACCTAGTACAGACTCCAGTTCTCCTTATAATGCAATATGTAACTTATATATCATATGAAGTACTGTATTATTGTTTTGTACCTTTGGAGAGCAATAAACTTATATTACTATTACTTTGCGAAAAAAGTTTTGTCGTATATTTTTGTTTCTCTAAACTATCAACATCCTCGTATATCAGACATATGATTTGAGAAGATACTCCCAAGAGAGGCGAATATGTAACTGTAATATGATAAATGTCCTCATATTTCGAAACTTGGTGACAATAAATTTATTGGCAAAAGTTTCACGCGTTGTAACCTCAATAAGATGTCAGAATAATTTTGTCTCTTACTATACTGATGGTAAGCGAACACGATGTGACCGCTGATATACGAAAATACATTTGAATAGGGAGGCATATTTTTATCTATCTATTTAGGATTGTTACCTATATTTACATAAAGATAGCTTCATAATATTGGCTTTGAAATAAATGTTTCTGTCTTATAATCTACTTACTGATGGGTTTTGTTTTGGGTTGTTGGTTTATATTATTAGTAGTATCTGATAATAATTATTAATAGTATCTAATAATAGATCGTGAAGGTGTTTTATTCTCGCACTAATATTATTTTAAGAGAAAACTATTAAATTGAGCCCGAAATAATCATTTTAAAATTATGATACATAAAATGTTTACACCAAAATCTTACCAAAAAGACTAATAATAATTTACAACGGCCATCACGGATAGGTATGCTGTGTGGTATCTAAATCAATTAAATATATTAACAGAATGTAACATGATAGACTATATTAAATAGTTTTCTTAATCGACTTGACACAAGGAGGAAGGAGGCTTTTAATTCATTTGTAAATAATTTTATATTTTCACAACAAAATTCTCAACGATGAACATCACTAACACATCAATTGTCATCCTATTTAAAATAAGGATATAATGTAGAAAATTATTGCTACATATACTATCTTTCTTTTTACTATATGTTTGCCAAACAAGCATACGGCCCCATCTGATGCTATTTAGTTATCGTAGCCATCATTACCACAAGCATCACTCGCGTGTCGCCATCTCCAAGGTAAGTGTTAGGAGGATAAGAGGGATAAGGAGAGAATAGGGAAAGGGATTTGGGCTGCCGGCGCTCTCACTTACCATACGAAACGCAACGGTAGGAGTACCTTCTGTTATTTCACGCTGATCTTCTGTGAGAAGTTGGTGGCCCCAAACGAGCTGGCCATTCATACTGGGATAAGCAAGGCTTTACCACTAGCGAAAGCTTCTCTTAAAGCATATTACGGAACGGATTTCCATTGGCCATGAGCTTGAATTGTGCACTGAGTATTCTTTATTTTTACAATAACTATTCAAATTTAATTATTTTTAAAAATGTAATTATATCAATTTCAATCTGTAGTCCTAGGTGGAGACACCTCTGATTTCTTTAATATGCCAACTTGTCCTGGGTCATCGTGGTGGAATAAGACCTAAAACACTACTTTAAGGGGGGACCAGTGCTAAATAATGGAATAGTAAATGGGTTGAGACAATGTCAGTACTAAAGTCATCTTTTTTTGTTTAGAACTCAAAATGTTGAACAAGAATATTGCTATCGCTGTCGCCGTGGTGTTGGCCTTTGTCTGCTTGGCCGAAGCCAGGGAGGAAGGACCTCATGATATGGCTGATGCTCTGCGTATGCTGCAAGAACTCGATCGCTACTATACTCAAGCTGCTAGACCGAGGTTAGTCCATATAATAAAATGAATAGAAATTTACGCTTCGGAATATATAATTGTTATGACATTGCTCGGATGTCGTAACAATCAACTTCAAAGAAAAGAATTAGCAGGAGAAGACCTACACACACCCGACTGGTTTATGTAATTGCCATTAGGCTACCGGTCCACAAAAGCGGTGCAGCCAGCGGATCGGACCGAGTTAGTAATGCGAGTGGGCCCCGGAAAGCTGTCACTCTATTTATATGCGAGATGTTACGGAAAAAAGACAAAAAAGTGTTCTATTAATTCGCATTGCTTGAGAAAGAAGAGTTGGACTCAAAAGAAACGTGATAATTACCATAAACAATTCAAATTCTACGAGAAAATCATATGAAGTATAATTCTATTCAAAACACCGGTCTGTCCGTGTGGTGACGGACTAAGAATACAAGTGTCACCTCCCCATTCTTTCCCAAGGGTGTCGTATGAGGCGACTAAGGGAAGTAAGCAATTATCATCAATTGCATGACTGATGGTAGGGCTGGGTACCAAGTGGGAGTACTCACTTGGTATCAGGCCCAAGCGGGTTGGTACCGGCATCTCCCGTGTGACCGACCTTGAAGCAAATCGTTGCGTTTTGGTTGTAGCAGGAGATAGCCGTTTATATTTCATTTCATATATGTAGTGAATTGGTGAGCAGCGGCTTGACAATACTCTCCGTATAGTCGAGTCCATGGGCGACAGTTACCATTTGCCATCAGATGGACCGTGGCTCGTCCGCCGCTACATGCAATAAAAAAAAAACTGAATATTTTACTTTTTAAGAACCAAGCACCTCGCAGCTGAATTTCTTCGCTTCCCCGCCTTACTTCTCCAAATCAACTCTACTTGGAACAAAAATGATCCGTATTTGATGAAATTTACACAGCGTATAGGCCTAGCCAAGTTGCATTCTATGATTCACTAACGCTATAGGAAAATATTAAAATGTATGCGAATTTGACATCTTTAACAACATCTATAACGCCAAGTTACGTGACTAAAGGAGAATGCCGATTTTTCTATGAGAGTTGGGCTATTGTTGCGTCTTCACCAAATTAACTGTAGAGCATTGTAAATGTACTCAGGGTTTTTAAATAAAAATATCATTGAGATATCTGATAGGAGTTTAGAAAAATCTGACTTTTAATTTTTAGTACTTACATAGGTTATATATTATGCGTTGAAATCCATATCTTTTATTCTATTATAGTATAAAATGTAGTATCAATAGTATTTTAGAGTACCTGTGTAAAAAATATAGATATTATATAATGCTACGCCTAACTACTCTGGATCTAGATTACATTCTAAGAGTCCTGGTCTTAGTACCACTAGAAAGTCTCTATCTCACACGACGTCACGCTCTTTTTTTTAATTACCCCACGGAGAATTTGCTGAACTCAACGTTAAAGTAAACACTGAACAATAATAAAAAAACCACAGATTTTTCACAAATGAAGCAATCAACACATAAACGTACATAACACGTTATCGGCAATACAAATGTCAAATCATGACAAATTGTCAATCAAATTCAAATCAATAAGGGTTGCTAGTAAAAATAACAATATATATCCTAAAATATTTTTAGAAATAGATAATAAATGTTATTACATTTTTAATTTAAAAACAAATTTCATAATTATGATTTCATAAAATAATCTTCGACTAATACTAAGTATTATAATAGGAGCTCATGTGAGTTTTCTTTTTATTTATAACATATTAATATTCTTACTATTTGGCTTTAAAAATGGGTATAGTAATAAACTGGCGACATTGACTATCCAAGCCTTCCAATAAATATGGCAGTTCTGCTTATATCGAATTTAATAATATGTTTATCTTTTTTTTTAAACTTTGAAACTCCACTTCGCTTATAACTAAAATAAATACAAATAACATCATTATTCAAAAGACGATTTTTTATGTTTAGATAGTTAAGACGCACGATGGGCACAAAATGGCCTGGTTTTCGGCTTTCCCTTTTCCATACATTTTAATAATTTTCTGTAGCGTTAGCAATCATAGTATGCAATTTGGCTAGGCCTATAGGTTACATTATTGTTATTAAAAGAGATCGATTTTATACCAAATGGTTAGATAACAAATATATATGGAGAGTAGTTCGATTACAAGATTGCGTAAGTTCTATTTTCTTATACTACGAGGGTGGCAAACTAGCATATCCCCCCCTTTTTTCTTTGTTAAGGCGGGAAAAAATATTCCTAAGTGCACACCCTGTCATTCGGGGCAACGAACAGGGTAGTGTGGGGCCTTCACCCACTAAAGAAACACGCCGTGTGCCGTCTCTCCGTTTTTGTTAGCGGGCTACTGGAGCGAACTATGCTACATTCCTTCGGTGGTAACCAAAAACATTACGAGTTTCGGCAACTCCAAGAAAAGGAATTGGACGTGGAAAGAAAGGATAATAAGAAGAAGATGAGGTACTCCTCATCAAAACTACTGTTTTAGTCCTCCGGTGCTCACTCACCATAAAAAACGCACTAGGAGTACTTACCGTTATTTCACGGCGATATTCTGTGAGAGGTTGGTACTTCCCCGGCCGAGCCAGCCCATTCATTCTGGGACAAACAAGAAAGAAAAGAAATAAGACAATATCAAAATTCTAAGTAAATATCACTTGACTATAAAATTTATATTTGAATAATATGTGAAAAACTCGTGCATTTAGCAAAACGCACGTAATTATTGATAAAGAAAATATTAATCAGGTCGTCCTTATCTGAAAAGCTAATTTTCAAAATTATCTGTGTATTTCTTGTGAAGTTATCTTTTTATAATTAAAAATTGAGTGTTAAACACAAAGTGAAAAATGTGAAATCGAAAATAACAGTCAGGAGCAGGATTTGAACCTGCATCTTCTGGATACCGTCCAGATGCTTTACCAATTCAGCCATCCTGACAATTGCTCCTGACTGCTAATTTCGATAACACATCATAGTTAACGTCTTTGGGTGACGCCTGCGCCATCTGTCGGAAGTATTTTCATACATTATACCGACCAGGTAAACTTAATTTTACAATTAAGATTTTACCTAATAATGACGCAAACCCTTTAAATATTTTAGATATATTTATATATATTTTTAGCATTTGACATGCTTAGCACTATACATTAAACACAAAGTGAAAAATGTGAAATCGAAAATAACAGTCAGGAGCAGGATTTGAACCTGCATCTTCTGGATACCGTCCAGATGCTTTACCAATTCAGCCATCCTGACAATTGCTCCTGACTGCTAATTTCGATAACACATCATAGTTAACGTCTTTGGGTGACGCCTGCGCCATCTGTCGGAAGTATTTTCATACATTATACCGACCAGGTAAACTTAATTTTACAATTAAGATTTTACCTAATAATGACGCAAACCCTTTAAATATTTTAGATATATTTATATATATTTTTAGCATTTGACATGCTTAGCACTATACATTAAACACAAAGTGAAAAATGTGAAATCGAAAATAACAGTCAGGAGCAGGATTTGAACCTGCATCTTCTGGATACCGTCCAGATGCTTTACCAATTCAGCCATCCTGACACTTTTCACTTTGTGTTTAATGTATAGTGCTAAGCATGTCAAATACTAAAAATATATATAAATATATCCAGAAGATGCAGGTTCAAATCCTGCTCCTGACTGTTATTTTCGATTTCACATTTTTCACTTTGTGTTTAATGTATAGTGCTAAGCATGTCAAATGCTAAAAATATATATAAATATATCTAAAATATTTAAAGGGTTTGCGTCATTATTAGGTAAAATCTTAATTGTAAAATTAAGTTTACCTGGTCGGTATAATGTATGAAAATACTTCCGACAGATGGCGCAGGCGTCACCCAAAGACGTTAACTATGATGTGTTATCGAAATTAGCAGTCAGGAGCAATTGTCAGGATGGCTGAATTGGTAAAGCATCTGGACGGTATCCAGAAGATGCAGGTTCAAATCCTGCTCCTGACTGTTATTTTCGATTTCACATTTTTCACTTTGTGTTTAATGTATAGTGCTAAGCATGTCAAATGCTAAAAATATATATAAATATATCTAAAATATTTAAAGGGTTTGCGTCATTATTAGGTAAAATCTTAATTGTAAAATTAAGTTTACCTGGTCGGTATAATGTATGAAAATACTTCCGACAGATGGCGCAGGCGTCACCCAAAGACGTTAACTATGATGTGTTATCGAAATTAGCAGTCAGGAGCAATTGTCAGGATGGCTGAATTGGTAAAGCATCTGGACGGTATCCAGAAGATGCAGGTTCAAATCCTGCTCCTGACTGTTATTTTCGATTTCACATTTTTCACTTTGTGTTTAATGTATAGTGCTAAGCATGTCAAATGCTAAAAATATATATAAATATATCTAAAATAAAAATTGAGTGATTTTCTTGACGCGTAAATCCGGACATCAGTGCCCAACCAGTGGGTTAGAATTCGGTTGAAAAAGAATAATTAATAATAATAATTACTCACATATATTAAATCGGCCGTGTGGGGCCGGCTTTAGAATTGTCCCACCCCTCTCTACCCACGGGAGTCGTAAGAGCCGACTGAGGGAATACCGGCGTAGTGGGCAGCAGCACTCCCTCGAGTATTAACAACATCCACTGCGATCGCCAACCCACCTGGCAAACGTGGAGATTACGGCATTATCCCCCATGACGGGACCGCTCGTTGTGACGTTCTCTTGGGGAGGCCCATGTCCAGCAGTGGACGTTGAAAGGCTGATTGATGGATCGATGGATGGATATATTAAATAAAAATAGTCTTGTTTTAACCACTTACTAGTAGGCGGACTCTGTTTGTTTATAACCCTTACGGTGCTAGTCTAAATATACCTAGGAGTATAACAGGAATCTAAATTTATTTTATTCCATTATGTTTACTTAAAAAGTGGTCGTACACAAAGTAAGGTTGGTTTCTAATACAGATTTTACCTTTTGATATGTTATCTAGGATCATTGAAACGAAATCTTTGTTTTGTTAATAAAAAGATTGATTCAGAATAGATAAATGTTTTGAATATGGTATTTTGACATTTTTCGATCGGATTTTTTTTTTGGAGATGTCTAAAATGTTTTTGTAAACAAGTTATTAGGCAGATTTTACTACATTGTTTTGTTTACTAACGTTAGGTACCTACTCATACTTTGTAGAAAAAATAATTAAGTAATCATGTTAGTTTGATGATCACAAAGAAACGTAACTATACATAAACAAATAGAACGCAGAAATATATTAAAAGTTAATTTTTAGGTATGACACTGCACACTATTACGTAGTACTTGTAAAAAAAAAATCGTAAAGCAATTACTGTTTTTAACTTTTGAAAAAAAAAGTATGTTAAGTAAATAATGTAAAGTGCTCGAGTGTAAGGTATTACTGTTACGGAAACTAAATACTAAAACTCAATTTGGTGTTTATGAATTAGTAGTCCCTAAAACCGTTGACATCAGTTAAACATAATACCTAACACGCTCCTGAAACCTAAGAGTCAATCGCAATCACAATCGTATCGGGGACGCTCTCGTACCGTGTCATGAGTACTGTAGTGATAGATATTTTTCCTTTTATTTTTTGTTAACGCGGTGTAAAGTAAACAACCCATCGTCCGGAGAAACGAACAGCTTAGTGTGGGGCCCTCACCCGCTGTGTGCCGTCTCTCCGCCTGTACTGAAGAAGCACTGGAACTGCTAGACATTACAACAGAAGTCCGTCGGTGGTTTACCGTTTCGGGTACTGGAACGTCGCACCTTCGTGGGAGGCTTACGGGTGGCGGACGTTTCCCAGTCCGTCCACCTGCAGCTTCAATCGGAAGGAAACAAGAAGACTACTATTAAACTAGCGTCAGCGTTATACATTAGCCAATTTTCTATCCGTTGCAAAGGAAATTCACGCCCAAACGTGGAGCTTAAGTGCAATTTTGAAAATTATTTTTCTCTGTAAAGCGTAGCTTTTATAAACATTTTTATAACGATGTAGTTCCTAGCTTACGTTATTATGTGATATTGCAAAACAGGCAAATAGTATATACCACACGTAACTATAAGCGCTAAGATAATTTGACTTGATAACTTGTGCGAATATATTCAAACGGATCATATAAATAATTAGAAAAATATAGGTAAAGAAGAATCTGGTACCTTTACTATCCTCACTCAATGTTATAAATATGAAAGTAAGTTTGGTTAAGTCTTCTTGACACCGCAATTACTTAAACTGATCATCACGAAATTTAGCATGCATATTGGTCCAGGAGCCGCCGCCTATTTTTTTTGTGATTAATAACAGGCTGAATATTTGTGAGTAGGTTCCGTTCGATAAGACACGCATATTTTTCTCAGTGAAAAATCTTGTAAGAGGTAGCTATTAAGTGTCCGTGAATTCGACAACTTCCAAGCGTGGGACAGAGAAAACGTTCCACTAAATTTGTAGGACTATATGGCCATTTCATTATACAAATATTTACAAAGCTGTATGCAAAAAATCTGATCGTTAATTTATTTGAATGACCTCTTTATTTATATTTGTCTCTCTATATTTGTAGAAGAGTACCCTTCAGTCAAACTACTTTACGTTATTCCGAGTTTATTATCCAATTATCATAACATTTAAACTTACTGTTAGTTAGACAATTTCGACACCCCACCAAATCGAAATATTTTGCATAAGCTTTTCTGAATATATTTCAATTATTATGGAAAATAGCACGTCACAAGAATGTATAGTCTGAGAAAATAATGGTCCGCATAAATCGTAATTTTACACTCGACAACTGGAGTTATATAGTCTGCATAGTATCTTTGTGCACACCCTGTCTGACCAGCAAATTATCCTGGACAAAGGAAACCTACTGGGTGATAAAATTGTTTCTGCTACAATTGAATGTGTGACAATAATAGAAATCGTAATAGGAGAATATAATTTGGACAGCGTCCAGGCTGTAATTTGAATGAATAAATCTGTGTACGTGCACAAGACTTGATGAGTTCTTTGTGTTAGTGAATGACTATCTGATTTGCACTCTCCCCTAACAGTAATGATAATATTTGTGGATTTATTACATATTATGTATACCGGGTAACGACGGGTTACAAAGTTAGCAATTTTTAGCTGTCATCGAATCATTAATAAGGCTACTAAAAACATGACAAAGATTTCAATCCATTGTAGTTTTTAAGTTAATCGGTGATTAATGGGTTTATTAACTAAAATCGGATTTAGATAGAACAATACAACGATTTCATTGCGCATTCAATTTAAAAAATGAAAAAGAAATTGCAATTTTCATGAAAAGACCAATTTCCACCACCTGGGTTTTCAGAATCGAGTACTGAACCCATGGTATCAATTATCGGTACGATATCATTTACACCATGCACCAACTAGTCTTAGAAATTTAGTACAACATTCTAAAAATATTTTAAGAACAGTTTTGTTGAAATAAAATAAATTTAACGAACGTTACGTATTAAAATCCTAAAAGGTTATAATCTTTAACACAAATAAATATCATTGCATGTGTCTGTTTTCTTTGAATTTGGCGAAACATTGATATTTGATTCCCAAAGGGGTATCACAGGAGAAGAAAAACTATCTAGCAATTGAAGAGTGTGCTTTCTTGTTTGTACGGAAATAATAATGTTGAGTATAGAAAGCCGAAAAGTCGTCGTCTTGTTTTATATTTTATTTTCTTAGTTATGTATACAGGATGGTGATTATGATATTCATATAAGTTACACTATATAGGATGTACGATATTAATGCTGCACAAAAAATTATGTCATAAGATTATACATACGCTTGAAGCTCACTACAATAATCGACTTCTTTTTAAATATGTCACTAAAAGTTTTACCATATTTACTACCATTACAAAATATATGTTGTAATAACTGTCATATGTACGGTTTTTAAAGTGCTTGTACCAAATTTACTATTAATTAATTATTAATAACTTTCTAATATTTCATGAATTATTAGCTTTTGCCAGCGACTTTGTCAGCGTGGATTTCATAGTTTAATCCATGGAGGCGTTTAGATATATCCTAAAAAAAATATATCTGTGTTTATTCAAGCTATAATTTATAAATATACTTATATAATTTGTCTCACGAGATAAGAGGAGTTATATCGCGAAGAAACTAACTGCCTCGGTGGTGTAGCGGTAGTGTATGCGACTGCTAATCATGAGGTCTCGGGTTCGATCCCCGGGTCGGGCAATGTTATTGAGCTTTTTCCTAAAAAGAAAATTTCTCAGTAGCAGCCCGGAGTTTGGAAATGTGCCCGGTAGACGTCAATAGGCTCGCCCCCTATTGCGTGGGACTTAAACATAGCTGGCGAGTCGTGGGTGTGTAATACACCTCTGCCTACCCCTCCGAGGAATACAGGCGTGATGCTATGTTTGTTTTTGTTTATCGCGAAGAAACCCATTGGTTTATATAGGTATTAATATATTATGGGAAGATATACTATGACAGCCAAATTATTCACGTAGACCAGTTCCAGAATATTCTTTGTTTCATCTTCTTCTGTGCGCAAAATACCACTAGACCTAATCCAATGACAGTAAATATAACTACTGTATAAACAATGAGGATGTGACACAGGTCACACACTGAGCGAGCCAACGATAGCACCAACCAACATACTTCTAAATGTCCCACGAAGGTACACAGACAGATTGTAGTAAAAAGAACACAAAAAAAAATTCTGTGCCAAATGATTATAGATTCCATATTTAAATAAATATAAGTTCGGAAATATATAAAGACATTATTTTGTAAAATTCTCCACTATATTTCATGTACGAGAAAGGTAATTTGCGTTCTTCCTTATAATTCCAAACTACATTACCTGTTTTGTAGTTAACAAGTTCGATTGTTTCATCAACTAACTTGTGCAATGCTTATAGCTTACTCCCTTGCTTTCCAATTACTTAAATATATAAATAGGCACAGTCGCAAAACTTCCCCCAACGCATAGTCTTAGTGTAAAATGGGTTGGCCCCCAACAATCTTGTTAGAACAAGAAATTTCACCTGTTAGAGAACTTCGTGTTTCAAGTTAATGTTTAAATTGTGCACTGTTTTGTTAGATAGCTCGAAATAGCTAAGTGAGTATGAAACTGTGGACTTCTTTTAATTTCCTTATAAACCCAGTCAAATAATAAGAGTTACTCTTAGAAATAATATGTGGACAGTGATATTCAGTAGTTTAGTTCCCATGTACACGTCTAAAGGTCAATCAGTACTTTTCTTCTATAATATCAAGATAAAAAAACTGCTAATATAATTATATGTAATTGAATACGCGTCCAACTAGTTCTCATTATTCCAATACAATATATTACCATCAGAGTATTACTAAAGCATCTGCGGATCCATAATAATATTGTGAAGAGAAACAGACATTGTTGTGGACATAATATGATTTCCCCAAAGGCCATGATCTTCCTTTATAATAATGTAAAACAAATAATATATCAAATAAGTATCTATAGATTTCCCTTTTTAATCATTCTTACATTAAAACAATTAGTTTTTTTGTTTATACACTATCGTACTTACTTCCTGCTTATTTAAAAAATGTAAGTACTTACCTAAACCTTTTTTGCACACTGTGTGTACTTTAGGCCAACTTGAGAGAAAGGATAGTTTTTCAACTAAACTATTTATTATAATCTCACAGAGTAGGTATCGAACATGTATGATTTATTGTTTCGCTCATAATTATACTTTCTGCAAATGTCTGCGTTAGCTGGTCTTCTATTACAAAATATACGCTGAAAAATATGGTGATGGCATTTTGGTGGGTGAAATATTTTTAAAGTGTACACAATATTTACGTAAATTTCTACAGACGATCTACGCGAGTGATGTAGCAAGGCAGTTCACAAAAGCCTTTGAAATGCCTTTATCGCATAACAATAAAGTATTTCTTTGTTAAAATACTTAGTTACAAGTACAGCGGAGAATTTTAATTTAAGATTTTATTTCTCTAGAATGGAATATCAAAAATATTAACCTAAGTGGGGTAGGAACACTCAATTGTTAAAGCAATTCATTGTTTCCTACGTGTCATTTATGTCCAAATTTGTTACGTATAAATTTGGCAGTGTGATAATAACTAGGTATCGTTTCTCTTTTGTGGGTACCATACATTTAGTCCGTGTGGTGACGGACTAAGAATACAAAGTGTCACCACTTCATTCTTTCCCGCGGGTGTCGTACAAGGTGACTAAGGGAAGTAAGCAATTATCACCCATTGCATTATTGGTAGTAGGTACCAAGTTCTCGCTTGGTACCTACACACTTTCTATCGAGTCCAAACGGGTCGGTACCACCGTCTCCTGTGTGACCGGTCATGAAGCACGTCAATGTGTTTTGGCTGTAGCAGAAAATAGCCGTTTATTCTTTCATTCTGCATATCTGAGAAGTGAAATGGTGCGCAGTGGCTTGACAATACTCTCGGTATAGTTGAGTTCACGAGTGACGGTTAACACTTACCATCAGGTGAGCCGGAGCTAGTCTGCCATCATAAGCAATAAAAAAAATCACTTGTGGTTTTTGAGCTACTCGGTAATGTTTATTTCCGCAGAAGCAATGATCATACTCGTAGATGATACGAGGCAGGGTGACGAGGGTATTCTGGGTTAAGTTTTGAACACGAACTAATATCATCCAATATTTTTTGCAAAAGTATAAAAATGTCCTTCTTAGAATTGACGTCTGTCTCTTTATCTGTTGTTGAATAGTTTCCAATGAAATTTAGATGAAAGCTAGGATTGAAACTGGAGATGACTGACATTGTGGACAACACGAGCTAAATTATTTTTAATCATAGTAAAAATCATTGTTGTTGTCTAACAAATCCATTTAGTAAGAAACGAAAAAAAATAGACCAACTATTTCGTGATTAAACAGCTTGAATCGATAGCCTCAAACAAAAAAGCATCATTGTACGACGCTTGATTGCGTTTATTAATCCACATGATTAAAAGAATCCAACATCATGTAAAGACAATTTGGAAATAAAAACTCCATGGTTTATTCAAATATTCGTTATTCATTATTCTGAAACTTTATGAGCCTGTAAATAATATTAGTTACTTACTTATCATCACGCAATTTCCCTTGCGAGGTAGGCAGAGAGAACAGAGTGCCAAGAGGTTCTATTCTTGCATACATCTCTCGTTTCCTCAACATTCATAACTCTCTTCATACACGCTCGCCGGTTTCGGAGACTCCTGACTCCACCTTCCTTCAATACATGACCAATTTGGTCTAGGCAGGTACCTACATCCTTCCACTTTCACATTCTTAACCAGTCGTTTGTCCGGCATTCTTTCCACATGTCGGAACCATCGGAGCATTCCCTTTCGCATCTTTACACCAATACTCTCTTTCATACCTACTCGCTCTATTACGTCGTAAATAATATTAGTAAAGTTTTTTAAAATATTTGTAGATGGGTAGATAAACTTATATTTTAACTAATTACTAGATGTATCTCGTTAATAGTCGTGATTGGTAATAATGGCTCGCTTTAAAATTACAACGCGATTTTTACGAAAATCAAACATTTATTCGGTTTTATTACGCATATTGACTATGATATAGTTTGTTTATCAAAGGGATTTTTAAAACTTTAACGTGTGATAAAATTTGCTAACTTTTTAAAAGTATCTTGATATTTTTATATATATTTTTAGCATTTGACATATTTGGCCATATAAATTTACAGGATCCTGTTACTGATCGTGACTGCTATTTTCGATTTCACATTTTCACACTGTGTTAATTTTTAACAGTAACTTTACTTATTTGTCCGGACTAGAGGAAAAATCCTTTAAATGACGTATGAAATATGAATTTTTATACAATAATAAGAGAAATATTTAAAAGCTTTAAATGCACATTTTAGAAATAATATTCCTATTTATAGAGATTGTATCCTTCTGCCTTTCAACGTTCACTGCTGGACATAGGCCTCCCCAAGAGAATGCCACAACGAGCGGTCCCGTCATGGAGGATAATGCCGTAATCGCCACGCTTGGCAGGCGGGTTGGCTATCGCAGTGGATGTTGTTAATAGTCGAGGGAGTGCTGCTGCCCCCATCCCCGGTATTCCCTCAGTCGGCTCTTACGACTCCCGTTACAATTCTAAAGCCGGCCCCACACGGCTCCATTCATAGAGATTGTATGGCTATAACTAAATAAAAGGACAATTGTTGTAGATAATTTATTCAATATTAAGAACTTTGTCTCAATAAATATTTGTCAATTTTTTTAATAGAGAACGCAGTCAAGGAAACGAAAGGAATCATTGTTTTGGATAATTTTAAGGGTATCTTTATTTTGGTTGAGAGATCTAATATTTTTTTTATATTATTCAGAATAATATACCTTAGAATTAAGTAATTTAAAAATAAAAGCTTTCTTATAAGGCACGCTTTAATAAACTTTGTCTTTACTAATATTTTAAATATGAAAGCGAATTTTTGTATTTGTTACGCTTTTACGCCGTAACTAATAAATCGATTTTTATGTATATTCCGGAACGCAGGAAGTGATAGGCTGCTTCTTGTCTCGGACAATGGGTTGTCCGGTGGGATAACTATATTTTTTTTATGCTAAGTGCTAGCAACAAGAGAGCCTTTCGAAGTCCACTGCTGGACATAGGCCTCCCCAAGAGAACGCCACAACATGTGTTTCGCTCATATGGAGGATAGTGCCGTAACCGCCACGCTTGGCAGGCGGGTTGGCGATCGATCGTAAGAAGACTTACTAATACTTGTAATCTGTCTTCCTTTATACTTTGTCAGTCCAATGGTTAATATCGTTATGATATGTGACTTGAACTGATCTTAACAAATACTCATCAAGTAGTGACTAGGGAACTATAACTGTTTTATCACTGGATAGCGTGTTAAGGAGAATATTTGTTGGTTTATTGTGTGCCATAAAATACTGTCATTATGGTGTCTAATTTCAGGATTGCGCGCTAACTTCATGATATACTAAATTTGCTTAATGAATATGCATAAACTGTAATGTTCTAGTTCTATATTTTACACTACGTGGATGGCATAAAGACGCTAGGAACACCAGAAGCATCACTCGTGCGTTGCCATTTCTAAAGGGCTGGATAGGATATGAAGGATATTAAAGACGCGATAGACAGGATACTAAGGAGAGGATAGCGAGGATAATAAGGAGAGGATTGGGAGGGGTTTGGGCCTCTGGCGCTCAAACTCACCATACAAAACGCAACGGTAGCTGGTACATGTACTTCCCCGATTGAGCCGGCCCATTCATGCTAGGATACGCAAGGCTCTACCACTACAACCAATTTCCTCCTTTTTCCTTTCCGCTGCTCTTTTCGCACTTCATGGGGGCTACCCCTGGTACGATTACGTTCCATTTCACGGTACTGACCACCAAAAAAAATAGAAAATTGCCTCATACTCCTGTAAATTGCATTTCAATTCACGTACACTAAAATACAATTTAAAAAATAACTATATATCTCCACGGGTTGGGAATTTAGAGTGACAATTTTGATTCCTACATAATTCAACCCCTAGCGAAGTTCAACACCTGCGCCTCGATTCTATAGCCAACCCGAAGTCGCATACACTACCGATAAGACCACCAAGACTGTTATATATATACACTGATATATCTACCATTGAGGACTCATCATGAATGACTATAAATATACATAATATAATTATTATTGTCAGTTAACTTGAAATCCCTTAAGCGGCGTTTAATGTCTATCTAACATCCGCACTCGGAGGCGTATATATAAGTAAGTCAACATTGCTGGGTTACACTGTTGTGTACTCATAAGTTATGTAATTACTTAGTTAATGTTTTAGCTGTAACTTCACCAATATTTATCTAATAGTTGAACCCCAAGTTCTCAACCGTATAAGTATTAGCGTAATTTTTTAATTCAATTGACTGACAGAATACAAATTTATTGCCAGTTCAGTCCTTTATCCACCGACACTTATTCGCTGCTTGATAGAAAAACTAATAGTAAAATTCTTATGGTTTTGATGAGTATTACGTTTTTTTTTGTAGTTACTTGAATAAATGGAAAATTAAGATTTTTTTTCTTAAATCTAACATTACTAATCTTTTAAAATAGCTGTAATATAGATTGTACAGATGGCGAAGTGGTTTAGATACCGACCTCCCGTCCGAGTATTGTGGATTTGATTTCCACGCAGGACAACTCTTTGTGATCCACAAATGGTTGTTCTGAGTCTGGGTGTACTTTGTGTCCGTGAAATTGTATCTTTGTAAAGACCCCCATGGTATAAGGACAATCCTACATTCCTTTGTGCAGGGTGTTGACTTTTTAAAATAAAATAATAAAGCTCTACTATGTTACATTAGTTCTGCCACGTATTGTGTGCATCCTTTTCTTTTTTTTTGGTTTAGGCTGGAAAAAATGTTCCTAACCGCACAACCGCCGTCTGCCGCCTCTCCGCCTTTTTTGGCGGGCCACCGGAACTGTATTACATTCCTTCAGTGGTCCGCCGGCGGATTGTATGCATCCTACTATTTAAAACTAAGAGCCCCCGCACATAATGGCCACCAGTCGCCGCTACTAAACGCGACCACCAGTGGTTCAGTCAGACCACTCACACCGCCACCAGTGGCAGCCACTGGTGGCTGGATGCGGCCTTCAGTGGCTTCAGTGGCCTCCAGTGGCTGCCACTTGCGGTAGTTGTTCAAGTGAAGGGAGAAGCCGGCGACTGTGGCTGTGTGTGCGCGTGAGTCGAACGACAAAACGCGGCCACAAGTAGCGAGCGCGGTCGACTTCCGCAGCTTATGGCTCGGACGCGGCCACTCAAACGCTCGGTGTGCGCCGATGCTAAACAAAATGTATGGAGAAACGCGTCCGCAACTTGTGAAGGCCACTAGTCGTTCTAGTGGCTCAATGTGCGCTCGCTCTAAGTTGTTGTAAACGGTGTTAGTGACAATTACATTTTAACTTTACTTAAATTATGTATTTTGTCACTGTTTGTTTATCCAAATAAAGCCAAAAAAATAGCGTTAAGCGTTTGGAAAAATATATTTATTAAGAAAAACGCGGGGTGTAAAGGACAATGTAGTGATAATTAGAGTATGGGTTCAGTACTCGATTATGAATTCCCAGCTGGTGGCAAATTAGCATCGGTAAAAAAAAATTGCATCGGTCTTTTCATGAAAATTGCAATTTCCTTTTATTTTTTTAAATTGAATTCTATATGAAATTATTTCTATATAGATCGATTTTAGGTAATAAACCCATAAATCACCGATGTACTCCAATAACTACAATAGATCGAAACCTTTGTCATGTTTTTTAGCCGTGTTGTTCGACGGGCCTCGTGGCGTAGTCGGTAGTGTAACCGACTTCCGTACACGAGGTCGTGGGTTCAATTCCCACTCAGGACAATTATTTGTGAGATGAACACAGATATTTGTACTGCATCTGGGTGTTTTCTATCTGTTATATGTATGTATTTACAAAAAAAAAAGAAGTACAATGTATTATATTCGTAATCTGGTACACATAGCACAAGCGTTAAGCTTAGTTTGGAACCAGAAGACGTTGTGTGAAAAATGTCCGTGAATATTTATTTATTGATGGCGGCTAAAAAATGCTAGCTTTGTAACTCGTCGTTGTTGACGAAAATAGTATGGGCTATTATTACAGTTATTTGGTAACATATTTACGCCCGGAGTTATCGCGTGATGTCATTTACACGCTGTATACAATTTTTAATTGTCAAATAATTATTGACTAAATAGTTATTGGCTATCGGTTAAGTGGCCACGTAGACTAACCTGATCTAACTATTGGCAAAAAAATGCTGTGCGTGGGGAATCTAAATATTAAAATGACTTTAATATTAGAACACATCTTGTGCAGTGGGCAGAACGGGCTTACGATAAAGGCCTATGTTTAAATTAATGGTTGGATGCACCATGTAATTAACGATTGGAGTGTCATGCTAATCACCTAATATATTCAACTGTTAACATTTATCGATACTCGTTTAGATATCGATAACATTGTGTTAAGTGGTGCAGATTATTCGTTTCAAATCATTCTGATAGTGCTAATATATTGTAAGTACTTATAAAACATTTGAGTTTTAACAGTATTCGCCTACTAATACTGTGTGTTCTTTGCCGAGTAAAGTCCTTTTTTTTGTGTGAAGGCGGGAAAAAATGTTTCTAACCGCACACCCCGTCGTTCGGGGCAACGAACAGGGTAGTGTGGGCCCTCACCCATTAAATAAACACGCCGTGTGCCGTCTCTGCACCTTTATTGACAGGCCACTGGAACTATATTACATTAGTTCAGAGACCGAGTTACGTCCTAATAATTGGAATAATTCATAATTATTGCAAATTAAGCCTCATTTTTTTTAAACAACTACCCTTAGGTGGCACAAATATAATGACCCGTCTGATAGTAAATGGCTACCGTAAATGTAACATAGCAACGTCAGGGGCGTCCCTGGCGCGATTTTAATGCCAGGAAAAGGGATAGGAGGTGAATAGGCAAAATGATAAGGATATTATTATATTCAAAGTGTAATCAGCAGAGCTCTTCCACCGTTGTCCATTCCATGCGTGTGTCAAATGTCTTTAAATCATTAAACACAAAGTGAAAAATGTGAAATCGAAAATATGGCACAGGCGTCACCCAATGACGTTAAGTATGAATGTGTTATCGAAATTAGCAGTCAGGAGCAATTGTCACGATGGCTGAATTGGCAAAGCAACTGGACGGTATCCAGGAGATGCAGGTTCAAATCCTGCTCGTGACTGTTATTTTAGATTTCACATTTTTTTCACTTTGTGTTTAATGTATAGTGCTAAGCATGTCAAATGCTAAAAATATATATAAAAATATCTAAATGTCTTTAAGTCGGTTAAATTCAAATCTTGATTAATGAAGATTAGTTTAATAGCCTATTGTCAATGTTCTATGAACGGAATAGTGTCAATTTGTTAGTCTTATGAAGTTTTGGATCTATATTTTTTAGCATTTGACATGCTCCGCTACTTTTTAAGTACAAATAATTTGTTATTATGAAGTTATAAGTGTCAATAATCTCTATTTGAACATTTACTCTATTATCTTGTTTACATTTAGGTATTTAAGTTGTATAATAGACTATAAAGTCTATTTATAATTACAGAGTAACAGAGTAGGTATATCAGACTCGCCTTTTTATTGAGCTGCAAAATACTCCCTGAAAGAAAGTTCTCAAAGAACGTTTCGATTTCATGTCAGTCATGTAGACTCGCGTTCAAGACACCTGAGATCATCCGAGAACTTAACACTATGACCGTGCATTCAACAAAATTCCTAGATATGTCATTGTCAGTTCAAGCTGTCCGATTGTGGAATACATTAATGTAAGACGTGCTCAGGTAACATTACCTTAGCAATTGCTAAGGTTTATAATTATCAATTTAAATATTTAATGTAATGATATATTATATGATGTGTATATATGTACGTATACTTAAGTAACTAAGTAATTTTACTTTACTGCGTTAATAAATTCCTACTTATATGCCTATTCTTTTTTTTGTGGTTTACAATAAAGAAATAATATTATTACTCCCTTAAATCTAGAGCGGTGTAATTGGGGCCAGATGTCAGATCTTAGGAGTTTGCCTCTAAACTCCTGTGATCGTGGATAGCCTTTCGCACTCAATCTACACAAGTTGAATGAAAAAAAAAAATAAGTTTCTCAATGTGAAGTTAAATCATTATAATATAACTAAATAAATAATTGTGTTATTTCTTATTTTTCTTATTTTGACTCTTCTATTAGATATTGTTAGTTTTTCAATATTTCAACAAATATAAAAATCAATTATTGTGCGTTAATCTTGCTGAATTAGGAAAATGGATGGCCTGAGGTTGTGAAATTTTGTCTATGTTTGAGAGGGTGGCTGGATGGCGCTGCGATCTTAATATTAGATTTTTTATTCAGGACTAACCTGTAGCGACTGCCAAGATGTTATTGGATAGCCAGATAGCCAGGAACAACTGCTTAGCGTGCCTTTGAAAGAAAATTGTTTAACCTTCCCAATCGTTCGGATTTCAAGTACACAACTAGGCTACACCTTCTCTAAATAAATATTATAAATACGTGTATACTTTGTTAAATCAAGATAAACAAAGTAGCGCTTATAGATTGAAAAATACATGACATGTAATCTATCCTTTGTAATCAAAATGATTGTTTCAATTCAAATAAAACTTTTAAGGATTGTTCGTACGAATTATGTCATGTATGAGCATTCACGGAACGAAGTTTATCGTATCTTGGCCGTGTTGAGTAGTGTTGTGAGCGCTATTGTTATATTGGCAGGATCGACCGCCGTGATGTCACGGGTGAAGACCACGTTGATCCAGACTTGTTAAATCGCGCTGTGCGGCTGCTTGTGCTGCAGAAATTAGACAGCATTTACTCCTACCACACCCGACCAAGGTACGGTAATCGATGTTTCCCTCCCATCGATGATCCAGCCCCCGTTCGTATTCGATGTGTATCCTGCATGCATTGTCTTCTATCGTCATAGTTACTTTTGATAACAAGAAACCAATACTCGTGTGTTATTTCAAAACATAAAGCTGATTTATACTGATATTGTATTTCACAGCGGAATATTATTTTGACCTTTAATTGCTTCGTGGAATATTGTGTTACAGAAAATAATGTGAACAATCATAGTGATTTATAACTACATAAAAATGTGTTGTATATACACGTACAAAACAAAAGTTATAAGTTACGATATTTAATTATGTCTTGTCATACCCTGTTTCTAAATCAATCTTGGTGATTCTGAAAGAACTTCGCCCACGAGTTTCTTGCTTGCTTAGTTTTATGGTTTTCGTAGGTCTTCATTCTGACCAGGGTCACTCATAGTGGAACATGTCGATGGCTCAAGCTCCCTGGATGTAGGAACTTTCTCATAGCACTTCTGTTTGGACCTAGCGCTTTATGATTTTGACTTAGACACTTTTATGATGTGTTTCTATCGTAAAATAACTATGTCGCTCTGAATGTCTGAATAGTGAATACTCCTTTTTTGTGGGTAGTGGTAAAATTTGTTGTTAGGTAGTAGCTTAAATGTACTCCTGCTGTTGACTGCTTGTTGTCTTAATTTAAATTAAATCTTATTTTAAAGTTGTAGGGGCTAATCCTTACTCCTTATGCTTGTTTGATGTTGATAGAATAAGTTGGGAATAAAACGATTAGTTCTCACGTAACGCGTATATTCGGCACTTGACTAATGATAAAATGATAGTATGATTGCTATGAGTCGATATTGCGAACTGAGTGTGAACGTAATGAATGTGAAATTATATTACAATAATATTGATGATGGCGCAAATAAACAATGTGCGGTTGCACCGTACATACTGCCGGGCGCGAGATGACAGGGATGCTGATGATGCTGAGCGATGTTGGAGTTAGTATGATTTAATGATACAAGGTGATGGAACAATATTGTTTACATTTCTAAATTGTTAGATGATGTCTTAAAACTACACTCTCTAGTAATGGGTGAAGTTGCCCTATCAGTAACGCACGCACTTGAAATGTTTGGTTCACTCGCGCACTGATTTTTGCGAAATGTTTCACTCGCGCACTGCTCACTTTGTTTTTGTATACTAGCACTGACACTGAGTTCACTGCCGGCGTGATAGTGTACGCTGGGCTGCTCCTCCGTAGCATAAGGCTGCTCTGGCGTAGGCCGAGGCTGCATAGCGCTCCGCCTGCGTGACCGTATGTAAACAGACACAGCGAAGGCTAGCCCTGCCGCCCCGACTAAATAGATGGCCACGTAGTGGTGGACATCGTGAAATGATACACCGTCGTCGACGGCCACCTGCTCCGATGCTGTTTTCATATCCTTTATTTGTTTAGTGATATCCTGCAAAGAGGACTGGTAGCTGTCTTCTTTGCTGCTTGTGTTGCTCGTGGGGAGTGATAAATTTATTATATTATTGACTGGAGCAATTTCTATGGCAATAAGATCGGGTTTGACGTTCATATCAATCTGTTGTTGTTTGTGTGACGTAATTGTAAAGGTCTGAGCCTTGATTACACAGTTATTTCCGAGCGCTACGATGTTTACGGCAGTCACCTGTTCGATAGTAACCCGATCCCCGCATATGATCCTCAGAGTGCAATGGCCACAACACGTGATTATGAATGTATTTATAGTATTGAGCGCTGTCCACATTGTTTTGCATTTTGTTGTTATAGTAGCGCAGGTATTTTCCTGGTTTTTAATACAAAAATTTTCATCTGAGTTCCGTTGGTTAATTGGTTTTTGTAGCTGACATAGATTTGTATTTTCATTTAATGGCATACATTTTTGAAACTCATACTCAGAAATGGGTAAGAATGTATCCTTTTTGATATCAACGGCTATGTACTCCGATATTGGTACTATGTTAATCATATTACTTTCTGTTTGATATTGAATAGGAATCATGTGATAAATGTCGTAACTCTCTCTGTTTATTAACGGAATTTGTATCTCGAAAATAAAATATTCTCGTGTCATGCGAGCTCTTACTTGCATAATGTGATATATTTTGTATAGGTCTGTGACAATACTACTGATAGGCAAAGAAAATTCTTTGGGTAACTGATTCGAAATTATATTCAGCTCATCCTGTAGTTGAGCTGGCGTTATGAGATGAACATTAAAATGTTGGACATTGGTGATTGTATCCAAGAGGGAGTCCTGGATGTTTTTTAAGCTGCTAAGGACGTTGTTTGCTATCAAAGTTGACAAAATAAAATCTTCACTAATGGCGGATTTCTCCACCTCGTTTTTCAACTTGGAGGCGGCTTGATCTAGGCTTATCAGGTGCTGATTGAATATTTTATGCTGCTTTTGCATTGTATTTTCTACACGTTTGAGTAAGTTGTTTTCGGCTTCAATAATCGATGTTTGATTACGCCAAAGTGCTGCTAACTGGTTTTGATTATGTCTGACTAATGTAATATCTCGCTGGTATTGTTCAGCAAAGTGTTCGTCTAGTACGCCAAAGAGACTATTCGCAACGTAACCAATTCCATTGATAAGACCTCGTCGCGTGCGCGTATGCGCTTCAAATTGCTGATTCAATAACATGCGGTCGTAGTACTCTAATTCCATGTATCCATGTCGTAGTTGTAACATGATTACGTCACAATGGGTTCTCCTTTTCGTTTGTGTACACAGATCTTCAAGATGTTTCATATTACATCTGATTGCTACTCAACTAGCTATAGCGAAAGAATTCTAGGCTTATAAAGGTTGCTTTCGCGAGCACTTCCGCCAACTGACCCCGAGGCTCGTTGGCGCGGCGTCCGCTCTTGCACAGCTCATGCCGAATATGGGTGGACCCAATAATGCGTTCCGACGGCTTTACGCGGGGGTGGTCCAGTCGATGGCACTGTACGGCGCACCTGTGTGGGCGGAGTTCCTGGAAGCGCCATACAGAGCTCTTCTGTGGAGACCACAAAGAGTTGTCGCATCCAGGCTCATACGCGGATACCGCACGGTGTCAACCGAGGCGGTCTGCGCGTTAGCCGGAACCCCCCCGTGGGACTTGGAGGCGGAAGTGCTCACTGAGGTGTACTGGCGGGCGTCGCAAGAGCGGGCTTAGGTGGTCGTCTCGTTCCCAGCAAGATGGCCAGGTAGCAGGGCGCTCCAGCCTGTGCTGGAGGAGTGGGCTGGGCGACAGCACGGAGTCCTATACCTTCCGACTGGTACAGGTGCTAACAGGGGTTGCTTCGGCAGATATCTGCACATAGTCGCAAGGAAGGAAGCGTCTCCGGGCTGTCACTATTGCGGCTGCGACGAGGACATGGCGCGGCATACGGTCGAGTCTTGCCCGGCTTGGGTCGAGCAGCGCAGTGAACTCGTCGCGGCAATATGGGGAGACCTCTCGCTGCTGAGCGTCGTCAGAGTGATTCTCGGCAGCGGCAGGAATTGGGCCGCGGTCGCTGCCTCCTGCGAGGAGTTCTTCTTCGCAAAAGGAAGTGGCGGAGAGGGCTAGGGAGGAGGATTATTCCACTGACCTAAAACACCGCCAGCGACTGGGGTGGCGCAGGCGCGAGTACTTGCGCCTCATGCCGCCCTAGTTGAGGTTGCGGGTGGATGGACCGGGGAACGTCCGGCACCTGCAAGGCCTCCCGCGAAGGTGCCACGCTACGTGTGCGGATGCGTCGCTCAGTAGAGGGTACCCGAAAGGGTAAGCCGCCGGCGGACCATTGAAGTAATCCAACACATTACCAGGGTACGTCAACACAGAGAGACGGCACACGGCGGGTTTCTTTAGTGGGTGAAGGCCTCAAACTACCCTGTGCGGGGTGTGTGGTTAGAAAAATTGTTTCCCGTCTAAACAAAAAAAGGCTTATAAAGGTTAGATATTTTTCTTTACAACTATAACAGTTGGCTGTAGCGGGATTATGATACATACCTAATAATTATTTAGATATTTTTACATATATATTTAGCATTTGACATGCTTAGCACTATGCATTAAACACAAAGTGAAAAATGTTAAGTATGAAAGTGTTAGCGAAATTAGCAGTCAGGAGCAATTGTCACGATGGCTGAATTGGCAAAGCATCTGGACGGTATCCAGGAGATGCAGGTTCA